>CM037473.1:2014000-3214000 GCA_021014325.1 Plazaster borealis
TCGAACGGCTCGTTTCTCTGAAGACGAGCAGACAGACCCGCACATCAGCTCTTTTCAGAGCCAACACATCCTCCCAAAAGAGATTGTACTCATGGTTGTACCTGCAAGTTTACTAGTTATAGTTTCTTCTTATTTTCCACACCATGCAAAGCTTCAAACATCACTTTGGACTAGTGGAGTTCGTTCTGAAGGGAGACCCGGCCCACTACAGTAAATTAAATTGTTTAATTGATGTAATAATTGCATCTGAACAGTGGGGTTAAAGGGGGAGGGGGCATGGAAGGGACCCCCCCCCCCCGAATTCTTGATGGTTCGATATATTGAATCAAAACATACATAACAAATTAAAATAATTAATCTTTTGCCGCCCCCACCCCTCCCCAATTGAATTAAGTCTTGTTACGCCATGGCATCTAAGCAAAGAGTATTACAGAAGTTTTACCTGCAGCACACTTTGGTGTAAAGTTAAAAACCAAAGTAATAATGCTAAACAAGTTTTATTTATTTTTATAGTCGGTTATTTGTAAATCTTTGTAAACGCCAAGTAGTAAACCACCATCTTTTTAAATGCAACATCCTTGAGGCTCAGTGGGATGCTGGGGGGGGGGGGGGGTTCATGGCTTCATTGGTTCAGAGACTTTCATAAAATGTACAGAAACTTTATTACAAAAAATAAAATCAAACATGCGATTTCTCGGGTGAAGTCTCTCCTTTGCAGCTGAAGCTTTTCCATTGGGTTGGGTCGTCAGGTGGATGAACAGATTGTGTACGTTTTTGTACTGGGAAAATTGTTAGCATAAAAACTGACTTGGTAACGAGCAACAGAGAGCTGTTGATGGTATAAAACATTGTGAGAAACGACTCCCTCTGAAGTAACGTAGTTTTTGAGAAAGAGGTAATTTCTCACTAAAATAATAAAAACTTCTTGCAAGAAGTTGTTATTCCTAAGTGAAAGCACACAAATTTGTACAACAAGGGCATATTTTCTTTCATCATTTTCTTGCAACTTCGATGACCAATTGAGCCCAAATTTTCACAGGCTAGTTAATTTATGCATATGTTGGGATACACCAAGTGAGAACACTGGTCTTTGACAATTACCAAACGTGTACGATGCCTTTAACATTACCTGTGCAGGGTTGTTCTGGGGGGTTACACACCTATGTTCTGATACCCATATGTTCCGACACACCTAGTGTATTTTCCTATTCGTAACCCTAACCCTAGCATGTAAATTACGTGAGGGTTTTCGGAATATAGGGGTGTCGGAACAAAGGGGTGTCGGAAGTCACAATTCTGGGGATCTCACAAGACAAGCAAAATATTTATTTCATAGTTTATGGTTTAGTATGCTGCGTGAATATTTTTTCCCATACAATGTGTCACAATCTGCCTGTCCTGAAGAGACTAAGTTTGTATCATGATTCAGATACTGTGAACTTTTTTACCAAGCAAACCAGCTTCTTGATTTGAATTTGTATTTTATAAAAATAGAATTTTACAGTCATTGTCGAAACCTTATTTTATGTTCAAATGCTTTTTTTGTTTAATTTTTACAACATTCTCTGATTAAATTTTGATATATGCCACAATTTTCTCCAGATGATTGTTTATTTAATTTTTGTGTATATTTAGCAGGGTTTCACTTTAAAGTTGCATGGCCGGATTTTCAAAACAAAAAAACTTTGGCATATCTGGATCAGGGGCAAATTTCATAGTGAAATTTGCTTAAGCGTTATTGTATTTCACAGAATAGCAAGAAAATTAGGCGGCCAGGTTGCGCGTTCAATATGGATTTGCATTGTTACGTCATTCATTTTCATACAGTAAGCACCGGAAGGTTAGCATGCGTTTCCGTGTGCTCACGGTTAGCAGAGCTATGAAATGGAAACTTGTGCTGTAAGCACAAAATTGGCCATTGTTAAGCAGCTCTATGAAAATGGGCCCTGGATATTACTGAATAAACACCTGTAAAGGCTATCATGATCAGGAGCGTATGTGCATGGGCTGTATACAGGGTGTAGTGCTATTAAATTTTGAAGCAAGCCCCCCTTGATTATTTTGAAAGTTTTAACTTGAGTTGTCCAGACGGGTTTTGAATGTGGTGTTTGATTGGGCATTATTATAATCTGGCAGGGCGTTCCATTCTGGGATAGTTTTCGGGTACAATGAGTTGAGGAAACAGCAGTTTTTTTAGTTGAATACGAGAGTAGGTGTGTTTATTTGAAGTTTGCCTGGAGTGGTAGTGTGGCTGGATGTCGCAATTACAGTGTAGTTGCATATGCTTATATGCCTCGGACACCTGCACAAAATACATGCAGAATTGTTTGGAGATAATGTCCGTACGTATCCCTACAATAATTCATTTTCGGTTTTTAAATAACAAGACTACGGTACCACTACTCATTGACAGTTTTTTGTGAGGTAGCTTGAATGAAACTTGACACACTTTCTCGAAAATTGAAAATAGCCATTCAAAATTTTAATTTGAAATGGAAATGTTCAGACCTAGCATCTCTAAGGTTTACCCCCATTCCAGGGTCAATCTAATGCAGCTTTGTGTCTCCATCCATAGGGCCAATCCACTGAACTTCCGGGGATTCTACTAAACTAAATCTGATTGATGATTTTACCAAACACAACTTTTATGTGAGATTTGATGTCTGAAAATTGCGGGCCTGGACTCCTCCCAATAATTATGTTAGAACCTGAACCTCCCAGATGCTACAATTCAGGTTTACTGGGGTACTCTATTTTCTGTGCATGCCACCAGAAATGTTCGGTCACAATGTAGACTGTTTCTTTCTCCCTTTGATGATCGTTTTACTTCTTTCAAGAAAAAATGAATGCTCAAAAAAGGAGGTTTTGAGAAAATGCTGAAAAATCATGCCTGCATAGGCCTAGCTGCCAATTTCCCACGATTCTGCGGAAAGCTCTCTATAAAACAATCTTTCCATGTAGGCCTACTGAAACAAAATCTCCCCGATTGTTTTTGAATTTAATTCGAAATCTAGGCTATTCAATTACAAACAAAAAACAATTAGGCCCTAGGCCTAGGCCTAATACAACTAGAGATGCAAATGTTGGCAGCTCTGACATGTCTGACCGAGTGGTAACCTACTGTCTTGACTGTATTAAATGTGGAACGTTAAATAATTTAATTTTCAACACAACAGTTTATTATGACAACACGTAGTGACGTAGGTCACGTAGTCCAAGGAGGTGGTAAGCCTTTTTTATTTTCATTTTACTCTTTAAATCTTTGCTGTAAAAAAACAAACATATTTAAGAAATGACAGAACATAGTTTTATCTCTTTTTGGAAGTTGTGTGGCTCTGAAAAGAGCCGGTTGTTTTTTGTGAGGCGACTTGAAATCTAAGCACGCTCGCCACGGATGCGACGGGCCAACTGGATGTCCTTTGGCATGATGGTCACACGCTTGGCGTGGATGGCGCACAAGTTGGTGTCCTCGAAGAGACCGACCAAGTAAGCTTCGCTGGCCTCTTGGAGAGCCATGACGGCAGAGCTCTGGAAGCGGAGCTCGGTCTTGAAGTCCTGAGCGATCTCACGGACAAGACGCTGGAAGGGCAGCTTGCGGATGAGGAGCTCTGTGCTCTTCTGGTAACGGCGGATCTCACGGAGAGCCACGGTACCGGGCCTGTAACGATGGGGCTTCTTGACTCCGCCGGTGGCTGGGGCGCTCTTACGGGCAGCCTTTGTAGCCAACTGCTTGCGTGGAGCCTTTCCTCCGGTAGATTTACGTGCGGTCTGCTTGGTACGAGCCATCTTTCAGTGTTGATGATAAAAATCGTCTGATAATTTTTTTGGATTTCCCGGCACGACTTTATAGCAAACCTCAATCCAACGTGATTGGACCACTATTACGTGTTACACCATTGGTCGCAAACGAAAACAACGCGTCACATGATTGGTCAGTATTTCCACCTTTCTAATTGGTCAAAGTTGAAACCTACGTTTTGGTAATTTTCGACGGGACGTGTTAACGAATAAGGCAAAAAACAAAACATTTGTTAAATAAATATAACAAAAATACGTTAAAGCACAGATTATATTATAAAACATCCGGCTGTAATAATTATATACTAAACAAAAATATATTTTAATGTCCAAATTCTTGTATAACAGCATTTCGTTTTTCGTTTTTTCAACAAATTTGGTTTAGGTAATGTTTATGCATTTTGTATGACCAATCAACACTTCCGTCTGTTGCAGGAAAACCTTTGACGAAACAAATAATGATACACAAACACTTAATTACGACAACAAAACGTTCCCTCGGTAGACGGAAAATTGTTAAAGTACAAAAATTAACAATGTAAAGTAAATGCTTACACTATAAAACAAAATTTAATTTCATAGGACAACTTTGTAAACGTTTCGAGACGAAACTCAGACAAGCTGATCAATCCTCCATGATCGTTTGCATATTCATTTTAGTTGTCCAATAAGGTTCCGATATGACGAGCTGGCGCTTCATCGCAATCTTCGTGAACAACCTAAACATGATGTATCGAACTTGTAAACATTAAATATAAATATAGAGGCTCGTAGTACATTTTTTAATCATCTGGAAATGAATTTCAATTTAGTTTTTTAATGCAAATAGTATGTTATTATCTATGGGTAATTCAATAATTCACTATTTTATCCCAGATTTATGGGCAGCCGTTTTGTAAAATACCACCCAAGAACATTTTCTACTAAATATTCATTAGCTTAGTTGACCAATGAAATAGGAGATGCTTTGCGCGCTCCCCACGCGTGGGGTATTATCTATAGCAGTTACTTCTCCAACGTCCGCAAATGTGCTATAAATTATAATCGAGTTTTTCAAACAATCATTCGTTTTCGAAGCACCGATAACACAACTACAATCAACATGTCTGGACGTGGCAAAGGAGGAAAGGGACTCGGAAAGGGAGGCGCCAAGCGTCATCGCAAGGTTTTGCGTGATAACATCCAGGGAATCACCAAGCCCGCTATCCGCCGTCTGGCCCGCCGTGGTGGTGTCAAGCGTATCTCCGGTCTGATCTACGAAGAGACCCGTGGAGTCCTGAAGGTCTTCCTTGAGAACGTCATCCGTGATGCCGTCACCTACTGCGAGCATGCCAAGAGAAAGACCGTCACAGCAATGGATGTCGTCTACGCTCTGAAACGCCAGGGCCGTACTCTGTACGGATTCGGCGGTTAGATTTCGCATCTCCTACAAACAATCCGGCTCTTTTCAGAGCCACCACATCTTCCAAAAAGAGATTACTTTGTGTCTGTTTAAATTTAATTGTTTTATTTAATTAACTGTTCAATAAAAAATATAAAAATATGTCATAAAAAAGAAATTATTATTATTAAAAATGTTGATCCAGCAATAAAACCACTGTTTCTGTGCATATTGGTTAGCCCCACTTCTGTGCCCAGATCTGAATCCTTTGGCCATATGTCGGGACCCATTAGTTAAGCGGTCGGCTATCCATAATCCAAAGTGCACTCAGATCTGGCCACAGAAGTTGGGCTAGCATTGGTTTGCAACAAATTGGGTTCAATTAAATTCATAATTTTTTATTTAATTAAACATTTCATTATTTACAAATGCAAATAGGCCCCCTTTAGTTTTTTTATTGTTTTGTTGCACCAAAAACAAAAGGTTGCCTTCACCAAATTATAAAGACTAGAGAGGTCACAACCAATAATTATAAGTACAGTAGGCCTAGTAGGCCTACTGGTAAACTATTATTAGTTGCTGGATGGACCCACTGCCGTGTCTTAAGTGTCAGGTAGTACTCGTCATAGCGGAACGAACCTCGTATTGAGTCTGAGTTCTAGCATGTCTAGTACTAGGAGTCGTCTTTGCTACCACCCCTCGGTCAGTACCGTTACTTTGGGTGTAGGCCTACTGCAAGTGTAAACCAAAGAATCTCCTTGATCCGTCCATAGACTACTACACAGGACATACATGTTCACTGCTTGTGGCTGATATATTTTTCGTTCATTATACGCTTGTGGTTGTTAATTTAACAGACATTAGTCAGATTTTTTGATAAATTACACAAATCATGAGTACAGTAGGAAAAGAAATCAATCTATTAATTTAAAAAAATAAACATCTGAATTCATAAAGTACATGATAGGCAAGTTCAACTTCTCTCAATCTCTTTATAAATGTCACTTGTGTTGATAATTAATCACCAATCCCCCATCTACTCCTTCTTGACATGTCCACACACTAGATGTTGCGTTTCAGCCAGAACTGAGCACAGTCTTTGACATTTTCATTGTATTTTAGGTGTCCGGCCTCACATTTCTGCTCAAGGTATGCAGTAGGGGACATCTGGTCTACTGCAAAGATTTGTTTAAAATTACAAATTGTTGCAGTCAGGTCCAAATCTGCTTTTCATTTTCTTGTAGGGATTTCTGCTAAAAATATTGTTCCTCTCATAATGTACAGAATATTCCTCCAGTCTTCTTACGGCCAACATTTCTCTATCCTTATATTGTAGCATTATGATTGATTGGATGAACGCCTTGGCGGGGATTTTTTCTTGTTGGCCGATAAACGAAGATTGTTAATCCAATTAAAAAAACAATCAGAGCTGACATCACTCCAACACTCAGACCTACAGAAAGAGAATCACAGTGCAATATCATAAACTTATTTTAAGAGAAGCAATTGAAAATTGTCCCAAAGATGCACATTTTTAACATGTTATTCTGTGTGCTTTCTGCCTCTCTTCCTCTCTATTCATGTTTTCCCATTTGACTGCTTCGGTGTACTAGTATACCTCACTGTTTATATGTTTTGTGTTGTCATTTAGCCTTTGAGAAAGACTCTGCTAGGGTCGAAACGTCAGGCCATTAACTATTTTTTGCATTTATACTGTATGTCCTTTTAGTTGGTATAAGCAGTTTGCAACAGCTAATTCTACTTTCTCATAATATTATAAAGGAAGTGACTAGTGGAAAACAAAGGTTTTTATTAAAGTGACACAAGGTCTCAAATAAACTGGAGAATAGAAAATAAATATTGTGTATAACAGTTTTTACCAAACTGGGATAAAAATGTTTCCTTTAAAGGCACTGTACAAGTTTGGTAATTACTCAAAATATATATTTGCATAAAAACTTACTTGGTAACGAGCAACGGAGAGCTGTTGATAGTACAAAACATTGTGAGAAACGACTCCCTCTGAAGTAACGTAGTTTTTGAGAAAGAGGTAATTTCTCACTAAAATAATAAAAGACTTCTTGCAAGAAGCCTTTTATTCCTATCTGAAAGCACACAAATTTGTACAACAAGGGTGTTTTTTCTTTCATCATTTTCTTGCAACTTCAATGACCAACTGAGCCCAAATTTTCACAGGCTTGTTATTTTATGCATCTGTTGGGATACACCAAGTGAGAACACTGGTCTTTGACAATTCCCAAACGTGTTCAGTGCCTTTTAAGTGACACAAGGTCTCAAATAAACTGGAAATAGAAAATAAATATTGTGTATAACAGTTTTTAACAAACAATATCGGGATAAAAATATTCCCTTTAAAATGAGAAATCTGAGTAGGTGGGGGTTTTGAAACAAAAAATAAACAGATCTTTATGGTTTCCTCCTTACCAATATCTTGATTTTTAAGAACGTCAATGGGGCCTTGTCCATTCCCTGGATTATCTTCTTGTGCTCCTCCATGGCATCCTTCAAGCCATGCTAATAAAACTGGAAACAAGTGAACATAAAGCAACTGCATCATTCTGAAAAGAAGAAAAGTATTAGACAGGAGTTTTGTCAGAAACTGTAACAACACCCCCCATGAAGGTAAAGTTGAACAAATTCCCCCCCCCCAACCCTAAAAATTAAAAAACCCAACAACAACCAACAGGCCACATGTGTATTGAAGAATCTTTAATTTAAACAAGTGAAACACGCAATAATTACGTCAAAAAAATAAGCAATATACCCCTTTCTAATTATGGAGGTAAAACTGATAGACTATGTTAATTCATCTGTCAGCAGCCGCTAATCTTAACTTTATTGGCACATTTTTGGGTGATTTGAGTTTTATAAGTGCCAACATTTTTGTTCGGTCTTCTTTGATTCCAAGTTTATTGGCACCAGATGGGTCAAATAATCTAATAGTTTTTACTGAACTAAAAGCTTATTTGTTTTACGTTTATATTCTTAAGTTTAAAAATATAATGCTGATAGAAAATTATACCGTTTGTATTCATGGACAAAACATCCTCTCAATTCTCATCAATTCCAAAGAAAATTATGTTTTAGAAATAATTGTTGGTACAGTGTATCCTAAAACAAACCTTGAATCTTCAAAGAATGTTTCTCACATTGTCTATGATTATTTATGAACCTTCAATACTGCTTAATGTGCACATAATGCCTACATTTAAATGTACAGTGGACCCATGTTACTTCTCTTTTCGTGTTTATTTTTTATATGCAAAAAAGACAACCCATAGGTTTGCACTATTTATTTCATGTTGCCCATCCAGGTCTGGCGTCCTATCTTCCGAAACAAACAAAGGTAACTGTCTTGTTAATTATGTCAAGCAGGCACCAGTTTAAAAAATGGCGTCGAGTAGCGGAAAAGTGTAAGTCAAATGTCCATTTTAATTCAAAGTTTAACCGATTCTTGAATATCACATGTAATAGTTGAATACCTTTACCAATTCTTATGAAACTGAAGTTTCTTACCTACTAATTATGCGAAGTTATTTGTTTTCTTAAGTTTGTTTTTATAAACATTTTTAGTATCTACATACGTTTACGTTTACGTTTACATGCAGTGCCGCAGTTTGGCAAAGGTTCACTAGAGGGCGGTATACGTAGTGAACATCTGCTGCTACTTACTAAAATCTCCATGCTAAAAATAAAATACTAGCTGCTGTGAATGTTCGTTAAGATTTTGTGCTCTTTTATTTATTACAAGAACCAATTGTTTCCCAGAATATTTGCAGCTTGACCAAAATGAAGTTCTATCTATAAGTATAGCAGAGCTCAAATATTTATTTTTGTTTTGTTCTGTTTTGTTAATTTTTAATTAATTTATTTATTTGTTGGGTTGGGTGGGAGGAATCCCAGTTCACAATTTTTACTGACTGGAATATAACTTTTTTTTTCACAAGACCAGAATCTAAATGGTAAAGAACTATCTGCACAGTTTAACATTTATACTATTTGTATTTGAACAAGAGAGAATCCCAATTGTTCAATTGTTATGTATACTTCACTATTCAACACTAACAGAATTGAAGGGTATTTATCAGACTTAATTAAAGCTCCATGCTACAGTCAACATTTTTGGTATTTTTTTTCCTTCTACTAAAAAAGTACTAGTGTCTTTAGTGAGGTATTAATATTCAAATACCACACACACGACTGCTAGATTTTTCTGGGCACAAGTTTACTGGCCCGACAATAAAATTCCTGGCCTCAGCTCGGGCTAGCGGTCCAGTGTTAATTTCGAGTCATGATATAAATATTTTAAAAAGAATTGTCACCTTGTTAGTCATAAACAGTGATTTATGAGAATCTTTGCAGGAGATTTGGGCATGATTATACATTCATGATAATTTTTTCACTGTAATTTTTCACTGTTATTAGGTATGGGTTGATAACTCGTCAACCTAAGAAGACATCAATTCTATTGCCCAAGTTGTCTGCATTTGGAGATTCCAGTGATGAGGTAAAAATAACAAATGTTTTTGTTGTGTTTTTTTAATCTGTGGTTTCAACTCGATTAGGTTTTGTGTTAAAATGTATCTCTAGACGTGTGATGTAGTAAAGATCATGTTAATAATAATAATAAACCGTACTTGTATAGCGCATATCACTGCAAAGTCCCTATGCACTTTATAGGAATAAAGAAAACAACAAGATACAATTAAAATACCAACGGAAGAACAAATTACTGATAGACGTTGAATAGATGTGTCTTAAGGCGAGTTTTGAATTACTCAACTGTGACTGCTTCCTTAACAAACTCAGGTATGCCATTCCACAATTCAGCTGCAGCTACTTGGAATGACCGAGCTCCGTATGATTTTGTAACAGGAGTGGAAGTGACAAGAAGGGACTTTAATTTGGAACTTAAATTTCTAGAAGGAATATATTTGTGAACTAGGTACTGGAGATAAACAGGGCTGTACCTTGTAAACAATGAAAAGTAAGGAGGAGAATTTTAAACTTAATTCTAAGTTGCATTTTTACACGTAATTTGTACTTCGAGGCAACCAAGTTTACTACGCAAAAAGGAACACTTAGGAGGCACTTCACTTAGCACATTTTTTCTATTAGCGTCTTACTAAACTATCCTAGCCTTACTATTTACTATGTAAGTTTAATGCAAAATTTTTCTCTGTGACATTCCATGTTTACAGAAGAGCAATAGAGCCTGGACTTCCTGCAGGCACGATTTGTACACAACAGGAACCCAATGGAAAACAATCTTAAAATCTTACATTTTATGGAGATTGCATTGTCTGATTTATATCAACTTTCGATATGAAGGAAGGGGGCACTTCTCTAAACTTGTTCAGCAGTTATTTCTATAACTCTTGAATTGATGTGGAAATCATTACACAAAATATAAAATTTCCCACATGACCAGGGTAGTACCTCGCCTGCCAGGAAATGACCTGGAAGGTCACTCTTTTTTTAAGTAAGGTCGTATCCGAATTGGCGGCTACAGCTACAGCTACGACTGTTGCTAAGTGTGTTGCTAAGGATGTCCTATACTTCAACGCATGATGACGCAGAAATCTAGCCGTAGCCGTAGCTGTAGCTGCTAATTCGGACACTACCTAAGGTTACACGGTCTATTGAAAATGGTGAATCTATTTGCTAACTTACACTTAAAGTGTTGTACCAACCGTATGTATAATACAAAGCTTTTTTTTCTTCAGATAATTTTTTAAAAGTGTGAAATATGATGCAAAGTAAAATAATATTCAAGTTTTTTTTCTGCTTGTAGGAATCAGCACATTCTGCAGTAAACCAGTCACTGCAATTTGAAGCTAAGAAACAACGAGTCAAGAAACAGGTTGGGAAATTTCTCTTTTTTGTTTTTATTGTGATATAAAGGCAAGAAATGTTTGGAAACCTGGGTGAAAACACGTCCAGGAAATATCATTGTTAAAGTTTAAAATAATGTAAACACTTTTGTTGCATGTATTTTAATGTTATGATTTTCTATTCTCTTTGAAATGTGAAAACACTCCAGGACTCAAATTTGGGGTGAAAAGGACGTAGGGCTTGTACCTCAAAACGATTACTGGACCAGAATTTATTTTACATGACCAGAATTTAAATTTAGATTTTAAATTTAATTTGGACAAGCACCAAAAGCAGATTTATCTCATTTGTATTATGGGTAAGAATTCTTCATACTCAACAGAATTGAAGGAGATTTATCAGACTGAAATGCAACAACCGAACAAAAACATGAGACCGTCAGTCTTGTCCGGTTGTGAGTTTACTGGCCCGATGCTAGAATCACTGGCCTCGGGCCTGCGGTCCAGTGTAAATTTTGAGCCTTGCACTGGACAAACTAAATTCCTAGAATCTTAATTTCAAAACGTTTGTATAATACACAAGTTCCTAACCAATAATAGTCTAATATTAAATGATAACTGCTGAGCTGTGATACCACATTTGTTTGAGCCTTCAAAGTAAATTTGTCATTTGTGCTTTTGGTTGTTTGAATCCCTGAAGATTGAACAATAACCTTGATGGTGCTATGGGCAATCTCATAGCAACTAAATTGTCAACCACAGGAGTAACAAATCTATTTTGATAAGATGAAATCGCACCTTTTCAATTCGTCAAAACCTTTTAGAAAATAGCAGATTACTGTAGTAAGTGAAGTAACCATGGAATACTTTTTCTTCCTTAAACCCTCGTTTTGTGGCGTGTTGTGGCCAAGCAGTCAAGGCAACCGCACTCAATCTCTGGTGTTTCTGATCAGCAGAGTGTGGGTTCGATACACGGTCTTGACACCTGTGTCCTTAAGCAAGGCACATAACCATTATTGCTTCATCCTTCAGATGGGACATAAAGCCGTTGGTCCTGTGTGTTGTGCAATGCACATAAAAGAACCCAGTACACTTATCGTAAAAGAGAAGGGGTTTGCCCCCGGTGTTTCTGGCTGGTCTGGCAGCAATATGCGCCACCTCACCTTGAATAACTTACAAGGTAGAATTACAAGGTAGACCTATTGTATTATGGTCTCATAAAATCATTCTTAACAAGCTCCACCAAATTTGATATTTCGGTGCCAGGAGTGTCATTTATAACAGACATAGCGCATTATAAAAGTCCAAGATTATTATTATTATTATTATAGACACAACTGGAGATTCAACGAGCATTAGAAGAAGACCCCACAGTGTATGAATATGACAGTATTTATGACTCCATGGAGGAGAAAAAACAGCAGAAGGTTCTTGCCAAGAAGGCGGCTAAAGACAACAAGGTACGATTCCATTATCTGGTTTGAATATTTCCCCTCGTTCTAACAGGTTATCAGATAGCTTTGTTTTGATAATCTTTATGAAAATAGTGATGTTTGATTTTAACTAAACCAACAATGACCCTTGTTTACTAATGAAACCATGTTGTGCTATTAGGACTTAAAGGCAGGGTGTAGTTTTGGTAATTACTCCACAAGTTAATGACCATTAAAACTTACTTGGTAAAGAGCACTGGAGAGCTGTTGATATTATAACAAATTGTTAGAAACGACCCCCTTTGAAGTAGTGTAGTCTTGGAGAAAGAGTTAATTTTTCACCCTAAAATTGAATCTGAGAAAGGCTTCAGTCTCAGGCATCTGATTCTAAAAATTCTATGCAACAAGGTTGTTTTTTCTTTCATTATTTTCTTGCAACTTTGTTGGCGAATCGAGCCCAAATTTTCACAGGTTTGTTATTTTATGCACATGTTGGGATACACCAAGTGAGGGTACTGGTCTTTGACAATTACCAAATGGTATCTCCTGCCTTTAATGGACCTGTTTTATACAGATCAATATCTGACTTAACACACTGTACATTAATCTCAACAGCTTCATGGATCAAGATCTAGTCTTGGTGCAAGACGTTCCTTGCGCATTTTCTGCCCATACAGCGATTCACCGATAGAGGTCGCTTTATAGTTTATGGGCCTACGGCCACAAAGCCGTAGTTCGTCAACAAAGTACTAGTTCGTTGTTGTGTACAGATTGCCCTCTGTCTATGAGTTGTGAAAGAGCCAAATTACTTTACAGTGGAACAGGACGTCTTGTAACAAGACTAATCCAGATCATATGGTGGGATAGGTATAGACAAGACGCCGATGGTCAAATAGTTGTATATAAAATCATTGAAATTTAATGATCTTCTTTGGGTGCTTTGTAAAGGTTTGAAATATGTTTTTTAAAGAATGGATGTTGTTAAGCTGTATCCAATATTGGTATTTTTTTCTTCCTTTTTACATGTTGTTTATACTTTAAAGCGCTTTAGGCTTGCAAAAGGTGCTCCATAAATCCATTATTATTATTATTATTATTATTATTATCCATGACCCAATTTTATTAAGCATTAAAGCATGCAAATTTGCTTAGCACAGAAAAGCTTTGCTTAGCAGAAAGTGGTTACCAGCCAAAATGACATATAATGTACAATACCTGTGACTGATACTCTGCTTATATTTGCTTAGCAAATTAATTTGTTAGTGAGTTTTTCAACCAGCTTTATGAAATTGTGCCCTGGATCTTGACAAGTTTGCCTTAAGTAATGATATCACTGGGTTAAGGATAGTGTGTAAATTAAAATGCACTTCAGAAGTATTATAGTATTTACTTTGCCTGAGTTGGGCTTTCATAAACTGTCCAGTGCTAGCTAGGTGCATTACAAACAGCAGATTTGTTAAAAAAGGTCCATACATGGTGTGTCGTGGCTGAGCGGTCAAGTGCACCACACTCAAGCTCTGGTGTTTCTGAGCAGCAGAGTGTGGGTTCGAGTCCTTGTCTTGACACTTGTGTCCTTAAGCAAGACACTTAGCCATTATTGCTCATCCTTCGGATGGGACGTTAAGCCGTATGGCCCATGTGTTGTGTAATGCACGTAAAAGAACCCAGATACACTTATTGTAAAAGAGAAGGGGTCTGCCCCAGTGTTTCTGGCAGTGGCTGCCGAGTGCACCACAGCACCTTGTATAACCCTTATAAGGTGCTACATAAATGGGTTTCATAATTCATGAACTGCAAAACTTGTCTTAAAAAGTGTTTATTTTTGTTAAAGCGCCTTGAGCACGTTATTAGTGGACATGTGTGCTATATAAGACTCCAATATTGTGTTTCTGCAACGTATGGGCCGACAATTATTTACATGTACTGCCAAATGTACCTTCAGTTTCTGTAAATGAATTTGGGTGTATGATTTAATATAAGTTGCGACTGAAAAACTGTTTTGGATTTGAGTAGTTCATTGTCATGCCGATTTCATGGGTGTGGCACTGCATAGGTCACACTCACAACCGTAACAGTTAGTTGCTGAACTGATTTGCTGTCCTGACTTTGTGGTTGCTCTCTTAGGAACAGACACCGAAAGGAAAACGCGCCTCATGGACGCATGACAAGATCGAATTACTCTTGAAGATCTTGTTGGCTTCACATCCCAAGTACATCAAGGCCAAGTTCAATTTCAGAGTCATGGATTTCTACACCGAGATCGGGCAGATGCTCTCGTACTCTGGACTGATGGTGGAGAACCTGTTGAAGAATTTGGGCCGGGAGTACAGGGATTTACTCCGACAAGTCGAGCTTGAAGAAGCTGTGGGGAATACGCCCCGTCCCAGACTGCGAGGTTCTGAAGCTGTCTTTACTTTATTTGGGGAGTTCACTCGTCTTTACTGCCTACTGCCTGATAGACGACCTCTGAATATTCCTCAAGATATTGCCTCATCATCCGTAACTAGAAGTGACTGTACGGACAATGAATTTAAGTATGATACTTCCGCAAATGATTACCAATCTGTAGAGACGGCATCTGCCACCCACAGTACGGTCTACCCCATGGAAATTCATCAACAAAGGTACCAGGACCAACAGCCTGAGCAGACTGACTTTACAAACAATAGCATTTACCAACAGCCTACGCAGACCGACTTTACAACGAACAGCAACAGGTTAAATCCAACCCCAGTCATGCCAGTGGAGTTATCGGAGGGTAGCTTCGAGCCTGCAAGGACAAAAATTAAAGTCAACTCATCTAAAACAAATGTTGGGACTAGGGTGAAAGGGAGACAGCGATTCCGGTTTGCGCCACGGTCGGCCCGTGGATCAAACTCAAAAACAACTTGGGGTTCTGTCTCCATTGGGAAAAAAAGACGAATACCAGACCAGGGGAGAGGTTACCCCTCGGCCAAAAAACGTTGTCCTTGTGAAGAGAAGACGGCGAAGTTCCAGGAGCAGATCCTTCATGTATTGTCTGGAATCGGAGAAGAGCTCCAATTACTGAGACAAGGTTTCTTTGCTCTGTATGACATTAAGGAGAACACTAACACAGAGAGTCCCAGATACGATGAGAATTCTACCGAGGACCATTACAATGAAGAGGATTGTGATATTATTGATGATCGGGATGTTGAAGGCCCCATTCCAAATGTTATTTTTCCAAATAATGGTCTGTAACTCTGTTGTGAATAAAAACCTTGGAGATGTTGTATTGTGCAAAATTCCTTCCTTACTGAAATGAAAGAAGTCTGATGGCATTAGCATGAAATAGGGCCAAAGGTTGTTGTTATGCTGTATGTGAACTGCACTTGTAGTTGTGGATATTGCAGAGTTCCGCCATGTTTTCTTTGCCATCTACATGTTCCTTTAGTGAGTTGTTTTTATAAGAGACTTCTTTGTAAAAGCTAAGGTTTGTGTATCGGGTTGTTCGTACTTTGTAATACAGAATCTACATGTAGACAAAACCATAGCTCAGACAACTGATTTGGTGATATGCATGGTAGATTGTTAAGTTTAGTCTGACTGTTGCCTTATGAAATAGAAGCTGTACTCACTTCATGTCCATGGCTAGAATTTTGGGGAAAATCTGCAAGAGCGCAGGGCTTGTAGCTCAGAATTTTTACCAGGGGGATTTACTGGACCAGAATTTGAAAAAAATTGTTTGAAAATTTCTTAAAAGAACTACACGGTTTAAGAAATGAACTACAAAGTTTAAATTAACATAAATTGTTTTTATTTCAACAAGCACTACGAAAAAATTTATCTCATTTGTCTTGTGTGTAAGAAAACTTTGAAACTCAACATAATTAAAAGATATTTATTAGATTTAAAGTCAACAACTGAACATGTACAGTAAAATTGAAAAAGACCACTGGACTTGTCCAGCCGTGAGTTTACTGACCCAACGCTGAAATCATTGGCTTCAGGCCTTTCGGTCCTATTTAAATTTCAAGCCTTGCAATATACTGTATGTTCTATACAATGATCCATCAAGGGGCCATTTTGTAAGTGGGCATGGGCAACAATGAATGCATAGTGGGCACACATACTGTCTCATTTCATGACACACAGCGCACTTACAATGCGCGTATATTGTCCACCAATTTTGGAGTCGAAATGTACGCAACGGACTTGACTCCCAAAATGGCGGAGATGGTAGATGCACCTTGTAGGGAGGTACGTTCCACGTCATGCATGGAGTCAATAGATACCAGTAGGACTCACTCATTGTGGTCCTTGCTGTGCATCATACATTTGTCATGGTATTATCAGCAGAGTGGGGACAGCAGAACAAAGGAATAGAAAGGAACAATGCTGTTCTCACATTGGAAGTCTTTGCATTTGTGTTAAAGGCACTGAACACGTTTGGTAATTGTCAAAGACCAGTGTTCTCACTTGGTGTATCCCAACATATGCATAAAATAACAAGCCTGTGAAAATTTGGGCTCAATTGGTCATCGAAGTTGCAAGAAAATGAAGAAAGAAAAAACACCCTTGTACAAATTTGTGTGCTTTCATATAGGAATAAAAACTTCTTGCAAGAAGTTTTTATTATTTTAGTGAGAAGTTACGTCTTTCTCAAAAACTACGTTACTTCAGAGGGAGTCGTTTTCCTACAATGTTTTATACTATCAACATCTCTCCGTTGCTTGTTGCAAGTCAGTTTTTATGTTAATATATATTTTTAGTAATTATCAAACGTGTACGATGCCTTTAAGTCAACCCTTTAGAGACCATTTATTTCTGTATAATCATCACCATACGCCCAGACATTGCTAGTCTTGTTGATTTCTTGCCCCTTTATTTTCAGGAAAAAAGTCGGGAAAATTATTAAGAAATAAAAATACATAGTTTTGTTTGAGAATTGTATTTTCTATGTTAACATTGAAAACACTGGAAAATGTCAATTCGGTCCGATACCTTTTCTTTGACCCTCTTGTTTGAGCTGAAGTAAGTCAAATCTCGCAGCCGTTTGCAGCTGCTATGGGAATTTTGGTACAAGCTTCTTGCGGCTGCTATGGTCTCTAAAGGGTTAAAGGGACAATTGATTTCACATTGATGGAAATAAAAATTGGTTTATGTACATGTAGTGTGTACATTTCATAGTGTACATGTCAGCCATTGTCAGAACTGTTGTTTTCTTCTACTTCTGCGAGAATACGGTAGTTTCTTCAGCCAGTAAGATTTAAGTGGCTGATATACATTCTGGATTCAAGCTTGCAGGTTGAGTGGTTGCGTAACAAGCTTTTTTTTTAGTCTTGTGATGTTTCAGCTACGCTTAGAACCATTGGGGGAAAACAAAACTGTCTTGACTGTGACTGGGGTCTGGGTTTTTATTTATTCAGATAATGTTCAAATCCTGATAAAGGAATACAATTAAACTTTTTTCTTCTTTTTATTAAAACCTTTTCCGCATTTAACTTAAAGAGAAAAGATGGAAATGTTTCTTGTTTTAGGTTTTAGGTTTAGTTTTTATCAAAATTCAGTTGTCATTTTACTTTACTCTTTCAATGTGTATTGTTTTTTAAATTAAATTATCTCTACCTTTTGTTTTTAGAAAATCCTCCCTGTAGCCAATATTTTTAAAAATTTACCCCACCTAATTTGTAGCGATATTAAAAACAAACTCCTTTTATTGATTGTTTTATTTTACACGTATCACACATCCAACAGCTCAAGCGCCAATAAAAGTATGAATAAGAGACGATGAAGAAATGATCAGTTTTAGATCTGGAAGGAAAACCTAAATGGGAACCAAAGTCGCATTTAAAGCTTCAGTCTGCGGTGGGACTCGAACCAGGCTCCTCAACAGTTCTGATCATTTTTATCTACTTATTAACAACAAAGTCTAATATAGGTTTTCCTGGCCAATTTCAACAAAATGTCATTCTTTTAACATCCGGCTCATTCAGTTTCGTTTGAAAATGAATGCTCAGTTGAATCAGCATTCAACAGTCAAAAGGAGTAATTCAATTTCACCAGTTTAGCATTCACTGGTCAAATAAGATCATTCAAAATTAATAGGTTGCAAGATTCATTCAATTTTGTAAAAGCCAGCAGCAAGAGCTGGTCAACCATTCAATTTTATCAAGTGTAAATAGGTAGTAGAAATTCAATTTATGAATGGTCAAAGTGTAGTCTTGAATGCCTATAAATGACATAGAATTACTGAATCAAATCTAAATGAGAAAAACGAAATCAGGTGCGCACGAAAACGAAATTGAATGCATCAATAGCTACAAAGAAACCCTAGTTTGAGTGGATAGGGGAAAATGCGTGAATATGATGCGTGTTAATTAAACTGAATGATTATTGGCCGGGAAAACCTATAATATTATTGTGAAATTATACTTTTTTATGACTGGACATGATTTTGGTTCAACACATCACTTTAAAACAGCAACTTTTGGAAAAACTTATTTGTGAAGCTGCAGCTAATTTTAGCCTTTAGGAAAAGACTCGGCTAGGGTCGAAACATGAGGCCATTACCACTTTTGCAATAATCGGGACAACTCAGATAGTAATGAAAATGCCAGTAATGTTGTTCTTTTTTAGTTTTTTAAAATCCGTTTAGTAAGCCATATTGTTAGGATTTTGATTTTGCTTGTATAATTGTATTAAAAAACACAGTCCTGAACTTCAGCCCTTTACAATGTCAGAGTATTATGTTTTTGGTGTTGTAACTCCAGCGAAATCATCATCATGTAATAAACATGTATTAGTAAAAAGTTGCAGAACTGTTAAATCAGCCTGAATTAAAGGTAGGGTCATAGATTGATTTTTGTCAACGTAATACTGACTTATAGGCCAAAAGCACCCTTTTATAATGTGAGTTAGGGCGTGTGATAGCCAATAGAGACATTTGTGTTTTCTGTGTCTGGTGCAGACAAATAATCGCAATCTTAGCCTAAAACAAGTCTTACTACCCTCCGATAGACCCCTTGCATAGGCTGACACCTCTGAGGTCAAACAATGGAAACTGGCAAGTGCGTATGCGCCTCACACAACTCTCAGCCAATGATAGGTCTTCCTTTGACCTCAGTGAGGGCGCTGTTCGGGCTTGTGATGTCATCATGCAAGGGGTCTATTCTAGAGTGATGTCTTGACTGCTAGACCAGCGGCCCTGCCTGGGCCCAATTTCATAGAGCTGCTTAAGCACAAAAATTAGCTAAGCACAAAAATGTTTTGCTTACCAGAATAAGGTTACCAGCCAAAATACATGTGTGACGGGTATCCTACTTGTTTTTGCTTAGCAGAATGTTTTTAAGCAATATTTTCTGCTTATAAGCAGCTCTATGGGCCCAATTTCATAGAGCTGCTTAGGCAGAAAATATTGCTTAAACATTTTCTGCTGAGCAAAAATAAGCAGGATACCGGTCACAAATTGTACATGTTGATGGTATTTTGGCTGGTAACCTTAGTCTGGTAAGCATAATTTTGTTGTGCTTTTGTGCTTGAGCATGTTAAGCAGCTCTATGAAATTGGGCCCTGGTGATAAGAGCCAGAATGAATCCATTATTACCAGTGGCTACCATAAATACTAAAAAGCAAAAAATAATATTATTTTTAAAATCCTGCAGCCCAAATATATGGAGAATCTTCTGAAAGCAGCAGCTCAGAGGAAACGGGAACAAGAACGTCTTCAAGAGAAGAAGGTACAGAGAGAGCGAGAAGAAGAGGGCTTGGAGTTTGCTGATAAGGAGGCCTTTGTCACATCAGCTTATAAGAAGAAGATGGAGGAACTAGCTGAGGAGGAGGAAAGGGAACGACGGGAGGCAGAGATGGAAGGTATCTTAAACTTTTCCTATCTAGAGGGCGCTGTTCAAAAAGTGATCTCTATTCGTAAAAGATTGGAATTCTGAAGCTTGCATCATGGAGGAAAATTGTAGATTAGAGAAAATTCAAATTTTACATGAGTTAGCTATAGGTGACCCATCTGAGCGTGGGAACAAAGTTTACCCTCTGAACGTGGGAGCAAAGTTTACTCTGCATTTATTCACAGCGTTTATGGTGAAATATTTTGTTATGAATTATGTAGATTGACACACATTTGTCTTTTAGGTAGACCTATTTTGTTAACTCCAAAAGGATACATATCAAGACCCAATTTCATGGCTGTGCTTACTGCCGAATTCTGCACTTGTGAATACAATTCTTCGCTTACAGGGAAAGTGCAGAATTTCTGCGCTAGCTGTGTATGTGAAGAATGCCGAGTACAAGGAGTACGCACATGCACAAGCAAAAATTGTGAACTACGCTTGATGTAAGCATGGAATTCCCCGCTTTCATAGGCGCCGATTCTTTGTTTAGCTTTGTACATTTGTCATTCAGTACAATAAGGTCCTAGTTTACTATTTCATACCAGTATTTTTAATAACCCATAGGGCCTTAAATCTGAAATGGTTATAAATTGGGAAAATATAAACACCTGAACAAAATTCATGTTTATATTTGCGAGACAAACACATTGGGAGAGAGTATAGGCGCTTCAAAAAATGCTATTGCTATAAACCAATTTTATGGAAATCGTGCAAATTGTCTTATCATAATCGATCGAACCAATGAAATTTAAAAGAATTTAACTTCTCTTTGTATCAGGCGTGATTAATCTTCCTATTTTTATCTGATTTCCTATTGGTTTTTTTTACTCTCAGAAAATGTGTTTGATAACTATTTATTTATTACACACCCAATAGCACAATTTGTGCCAATAAAAGGATGAATAGAAAACAAGAAAAAATGTTCAGTTTTAGATGTGGGAGGAAACCCAAATGGGGGAAAGCAATCAGGTAGGAACTGAAAACTCAATCCACATGCAAGACTCAAGGTCTCATCAGAGGTGGGATTCAAGCCGGGTCCCTAGAGGTGAAAGGCTGGGAAAGAAACCACTGAGCCAACCTGATCCCCAATTATTAAACATACTATCAAAGCCAATACAATGCGAGGTCCACCCCTGTCCTCAATGAGATTTGTCTGGTTTTTTTTAGGGTCAATTAATGCCAAAGATTGTGAATATTAAATCCTTTGTTTAAATCATTTGTTTACTCTTTTTTTAACAGCTCTAAATGATGTAACAAAGCAAAAAGACATGAGTGGTTTTTATCGTCACATCTTGGACCAGACAACAGGAGGAGCTGACCAACCCAAAGCAGAAGACTCTGATCTGAGAAAGTCAGAAGAAGAATCAAAACCTAAAATCAAGATTGAGAAAGGGTGAGTTTGATACTGCCAGTGTGTCTGGTATTTTTCCACGTTCCCTTAACTTGTTCAATACTTACCTGAAAAAAATATAAATTATAAATGGGACCCAAAGTATGGAACTCCCTGGATAAATTTCTTCAATAATATCAAGTCCTTTAAGAAAAATCTAAAGAACATTCTTCAAAAAAATATGTTTAGTTGTTTCAACATATCCATAAATATTATTGTTCTTTCATCTGCTCACTGCCCCACTTGAAAATAAAATTGTGTTGTTATTAATTGTATCGCTGGTTGTTAGTACATGATCTTAATATACTGGTTTTATCACATCATTTTATTTGTACTTTTGTGTTTGTTAGGGGTATTTATCTGCTATTTTTATCTTGTTGCTCATTGTCTTTTATTAATTGATATTTGTACTTATTTCTGTAAATTTATATGTTTGTCTATTTTGCTTGTGATCTTGGTTTAGACCTAGAGCACAACAAAAAATCCTCTCCACATCTTTGCTGATTTTATTTCCTAGCATACCATAGGCCTAGTCTTATTCTCTTTAAAGTGTATTTTATTTGATATATGAATGAATGATTGATTGATTGATGCTTGATTTTGTCTGTTTGTATTGAATAATTTAGGATTGTAAGCTAGAATATGCAGACATAACAAAATATCCATCCTTTTTTGTTTTGTGAAAATTTATGTAAACATGAGCCCTGTGTGCTCAGCAGTCATCATGGTTCAAACTCTTTCAAAAATGCAGAGATGTACAAAAGAAAAAGGCTCTAAATTTAGAAAACATTTATATACAATTTTGTAGGTTTTTTAAAAATCCCAATAGCTGTTTTTTATTTACTTTCCTGGACAGTTGTGGTTTTTTATGAAATCATGCAATTTTTGTTTTTAAGAATAATGATGAATAACTTAACAGCAACTAAGTTTTTTGTATAGTTTAGAAAGAGTGTAATATTGTACAGAGTATGCCTAAATTTTGAAAGATTTCTTTTAACTGACAATTTCCACAGGGACAGTGATCAAGAGATGGAACAGCCACCACAAGCTGAAAACGACAGTCGGAGTGAAAAACACCATCATAAAACAGAACGTCACACTGAAGAGAAACATCGCAGTAATGATAGACACCGTCATGAAAGGGAGGACAGAGATGGTGACAGACACCGTGACAGACACCGTGACAGTCACAGCGACAGACACCGTGACAGACACCATGAGAAACAACGTCCCTCCGGTGAACATAGAGACAGGCATTCAGATGGGCATAGTAAGAAGCACAAAGATGAAGAGAAGGATAGAAACACAAGAAGAGAAGAACAAGATGACAAGAAAGACGAGGAACAACACGGGACAACATCACAGGCTGAAAGACGACCCTCTGGAGATGAGCTACCAAAGTCAAAGGTCAAGCAGGAAGGTCAGAAGAGGGAGGTGGAGGTCGTTTCCGAGACCAAGGTTTCTGAGAGCAAGTTTGCCAAGAGGAACGCTGAAGATTCTGTGATGTCTGCAAAGGATCGATACCTGGCCAGGAAGGCATCTAAGGGAAATGTCAAGGCACATGTTACTGTTGAGGATGACTAAAAGAAGACTTGAACATTGGGGTTGAGTAGGGTGGGGGGGGTGTAGCTTTTTGGGGGTAGAGCGGGGACAACCTTCAATAAAGTTGTACATGTTAAGTACAACAAGTCTTGGTCATGGGTGACTTCGAAGCAGTGTGCTCAATCCGTGGCTCAAACTCAGTACTAGAAAAGAAAAGTGGGAAGTACTTTGACTAATCATTGACAACAAACTAGCAATCGAACATTGACATTGGCAGGTTGAAATCAACAGTACAGCAGTTTATTGTGCAAAAGTTTGATAGTTCAGAATGCTGTTAGAAAACTGTTGTGATCCTACAAGACACGGATGGCAAGGATTTCTTTGATTTGATTGTGAAACATGAACTGTTACATGTCTGCATGTATGTTTACTAGGTAGCCGTTTTAACCTTATTAATCGCACAGTTTAATATCAACACATCTTCCTTTCTTTTAATAAAAGAAAACAAAAAACTATTTTAAGTTTGACTGTAACTATAGTTGGCAAGTCTAAAGACAATTCGTTGTTGAGTGATGTCGTTGTTGTTGTCGTTGCTGGGTTCTACTGCTGTTGTGGTCGTGGTTGTTGATTCTAAATCCTGTTCTTTAGATGATGGCTCGATAAAGTCACGCTGTTGTGGGGCAACTCTCAGGTGGCGCCTATTGTGACATCTCGTGCCATTGCCTGTATCTACTTTGTATAAATGATTTGGCAATGCGGCTGTAACAACTCCGCCCTGAGAGCAAATATTCTTGGTGGTGTCCAGCAACCGGACTGTATCTCCTTTTTGTAGTTGAGGTAGGTCATGGGATCCAGTTTGGTTGTTGTGTTGTACCTTTTTGTTTTTCCTTCTGTTGATCCTTTCTCTTCTTGAAGGCCCTTGTTGAGATGTTTGAGGTCTAGCAGGCTATCCACCATTGGCAGATTGGGTCGAATGCGTCAGTTGTACAACAGTTCTGCTGGAGATTTTTCCACCTTGTGGTAGATCTGCAAAGCCCTTTAGATGTCTTGGCTACTATTAGCTGTTTTGCAGAACATGTTCTTGACCATTTTCAGGGCATTCTCCACCAATCTATTTAACTGAGTCCCAGTCTACTGCGAAGTCCCAGTCTACTGAAAAGTGTTTGAATTAAGCACTGGCAAACTTGCATTAACTATGAATATTTCACAAGGAGTTCCCTGTCGCGAAAACACAGACTTTAAGGTGTTGATTACTGTGCCGCTGGTTGTGCTAGTGATTGTGTATACTTCCACAAATTGTGAGAAGTAGTCTACAGTGACTATATAGTTCTTACTGTTCAGTGTGAAAAAATCTGCTCCTACCTTTTTTCATGCACGGTTGCAAGGAGGGTGCGGCTGGAGTTTCTCTGCCGTCTATTTTGTCTGGTATGTTTGACATGAGTTCAGTTTTTCACCATATCTGTTACATCTTGGTTGATGCGTGGCCAATACATGACTTCTCTGGCTTTTTGCTTACATTTCTCAATGCCAAGGTGACCTTCGTGTATTTTCTCAAGCATGTTTCGGCGCATTGATGTTGGGATTATGATTTTACTGCTTGCGACAGTTCATCAAGTGCATTCCAGTAGTCGCTAATGGCAACTGGACAATTGCTCTTAACGTCGGGCCAACCTTCATTGATTACTGTACTCAGTGTCTGTAGAGTTTCATCGCGTTCTGTTTCTAGTGAGATTTCTTTCTTCCTGTTGGAGGACACTGGTACATTTGTCAATACTTTTGATGTAGGCTTGAATATCGTCTTCTCTGGAGCTGTCTTTCTCTGCATTGAGGATCTATAGCCCTTAAAAGTGTGTCAGCGGTTTACATGAACTTGCCCGGTGTGTAAGACATCATTATCATCATTTAGCGGTCGCAACCAAGATCCCATTCACAACGTCATTCCAGAGGTTTATCCCTCATCATGTTTGGAAGGTCCTCAATTTCAGATTCCGTATCTCTACCGATCACGTCGATGTAGTTGAGAGGTCCTCGTCCTCTATTAGGGCACGGAAGTCTCCAATATAACACATGTATGACCTGGTCTTTAGCACGATAGCAGTGGCCAGCAAACAGACTCTGTTGTAGTAGCAGAGATTGGTGGAATGTCTCCGTAAATCTGTTCTTTGGTCTTGTGCTCTCGCCATGAGATGCTCTGAACCCTCATAAGAAGCCTGGTGTATGTACCATCAAGGTGATCTTGAAGCTCTTTTTTCATGGTCCAGGTTTCAGCTCCATAAAGAAGGATGCTCTCTACACAGGCTCTGAAGAACACCAGCTTTGTTGTCTTTGCTATGTTTGATTGCCAGATGTTATGAGGCTTGTTACAGGCATTCCAATTAGCTAAACCTTTGCGTTTCAGGAAGTCCTTCTTACTATCGGCAACATAAGACACTTTCAAGTCGTAGCACTGATGCGCTGTACTCTTAATGGACAATCACACAGTGGTTTTGTGAACAGCGGAATTAGTGGTTTATGAATGGTTTCCACTTCCACCTACTGCCCGTAGATGTACTGGTGAAAGCATTCACATGTATAGGTTATGGCCAACAGTTCCTTTTCAATATGGATGTTTCTCGTCTCGTCCGCTTTCACAGCCCTGGATGCGTATGCCACTGGTGCCCATGCATTCTGATACCGTTGTAGTAGAACTCTACTGAGCCCATTCTTAGATGCGTCAGCCAATAGCTTGATGGGCTTTTTAGGGTCATAGAATCTGAGCACTGGCGCTGTTGTCAGAATAACTAGTTCTTGCCATCCGTGTCTTGTAAAGATCACAACAAAAGTGTCCGGGGATTTTTAGTTCAATTCATCGGCTTAATGCATGCTAGCTCTGCCTACCATATAGTATTTGCATACCTGCCCTGTGAACTCACACAATTATGAATATACAAAAAGTTAGTCCATATATGTATCTATCTTTTTTTAGGGGGGTAGGACATCAGTCTCCATTGCACTGCCACTGGGCTAGTAGCGGGGGCACAGACAAAGGTTTGAAAATGAACTTGGAACTTGGATGATTTCCTCTATAGCTTTCACAAGAGAACTTGTCAAGTAGGCGAGAAGGTACAATGAAATCGTTGTGTCAGTGCAAAAACGTTGTATCATCTAAAATAGCCTTTATGTCAAGTGGGAGTTTGAAATTGTCAAAAAGTTGTATCTCACTTAAAATTGCCTGGATATACACACAAAACAAGTCTGCGCCGAGATACAGCAATTTTGCACGGAGAATTTTCGTTGCGAGATACAACGTTTGTGCAAAATAGAGATAAAACGTTTCTTGCACTGACGCGATGAAATACTCTTCCAAACTTAAGTTCAAGAAACCGCTGATCATGTGTATTTTATTCGCAGATATTAAATATTTGTAATAAATAGTTTTTAAAATACAGATGTTACATCAGAGATATTCATGTCATGGTCAAGTAGACAAAAAATACAAACTGGTTCAATAAATAATGCGAAAAAAGGTTTTGAGATTAAGTAGAACAAACAATCTTACAAACTTTACTATGCCTGTTAAGAAGAATCCCCGTGTTAAAACTCCCTCTTTCAAAATTTACTTTGTTGTCAAAATATTTCCCCGTACAAAGCGTTTTGTTTGTTTTACATTTTAAGTTAGAAGAAAAAAATC
Organism: Plazaster borealis; assembly: GCA_021014325.1. Taxonomy (NCBI): domain Eukaryota; kingdom Metazoa; phylum Echinodermata; class Asteroidea; order Forcipulatida; family Labidiasteridae; genus Plazaster; species Plazaster borealis. The sequence goes on from CM037473.1 coordinate 2,040,935, forward strand.
AACGTAAGAGCATTTCTTTGAGAAACTGTTACAATTTTTCTAGGCTTGATTTGATTATTTAACTAAAGATTTGCATGAATTTTTCCTGGTTATACGACATTTACAGGTTGAATGGCTTCTGACTGGCACCCCGGAACAATGATATTGACAAAATAGGGAGACCACCAACATAGGGCGACCACCAACATAGGACAACAGCCAACATAGAGCAGGATAGCTTAGTTGGTAGAGCACCAGCACGTTAATCTGGAGGCCCCGGGTTCAAATCCTGCTCCAGTCAATTTTTTCTTTGTTCAACCCAAAATTTATTTTCTAGCATAATAAATGATGAAGTCTTATATCTGGTTTGTGGTAACACCATGTGTTAATAATTTCTTTGCTGGGTAGATTGTTATTGTATAATAACTGGTCCTGCTATAGAGTAGATTGGGAATTGGGAAACTACATAAGAGCTTGTCCTGCTGGATTTTTGTTTCTCTACATCTGCAGAGTAAAGTCTCGGTGAATTACATAACTGCCTATAATTGTTTTGAACGATAATTCGGAACGTTAACAATCTACGCAAGAATTATAGAATTAAATGTGAGAAACGATTCCCTTCTAGGGAGTGTGGTTTTAGAGAATGAGATTCAAAGAATTATCAAATGTGAGAAACGTTTCATGCAGATTGTGTATTCCAATTACGGATTATTCTTCCTGCGTGGACATAACCACTCCAGATTTCGGCAAATTACATAACTGCCTGTTATTGTTTTGAACGATAATGTGGAACGTAAACAAATCTCCACCAATAAATATGCTTGAGTTGCTACCACTCGGGTAACAAGAATTGTAGAATTAAATTTAAGCCACAAGTCCTTCAAACAACATTTTAACTGACACCGTTTTCTAAAAATCTTACAAACTTTACTATGCCTTATAAGAAGAATCCCCGTGTTAAAACTCCCTCTTTCAAAATTTACTTTGTTGTCAAAATATTTCCCCGTACAAAAGCATTTTGTTTGTTTTACATTTTAAGTATTGCACAACATTATTATCTCCATCATATCATATCAAACAATTTGACTCAATATTTATATGATACCAAACTAACAATTCAGTCTTGCAAAACTATTTACACAAAGAATTCTGCCAATATTTACAGAGCATTAACCTTGAAAAAACAGCACTCTTGATTAGCCTTGGATCGACCAATTCTTAAAGTATAGTTACACACAGCACCTACAATAATTTTAATTAAGTAAGAACATTTTCTTAATAATAATAATAATAATATTAACATTTATAAAGTGCCTTTCACAAAGGTTTCAAAGCGCGGTACAAAAACGACAACGCATAAACAAAGATTGTAGAAACTTAGAATAAAAGCAAATGAGTTTCTGACATGGCTTTGAAGGATTCAAGAGATGATACCTGATGGTTGTGAGAAGGAAGATTGTTCCATAATGTCTGTGCACTGACTGTGAACGCTCATTGGCAAAAGACTATGCAGGTCTCGCGCATATTTTAACTTCCAGGACCATTGTGGTCCAAACCATATGGAGTTTAACATGGGCAGGATTTTGTTTTGTCAATTATTTTAGTTTAACGTAGTTTATGGCTATGAAAATTATATATGTTGTTGGGAATGTAATACTAAGTGATTAACAATATGAAAGTAAAATCAATTCAACAAATTAATGAAGAAAACCTGAGAATAAGACTTGACCTCAGTTTCCAGTTACTTGTAAAAAATTAAAAAATTTGCCCAACTGACGGTCATATTGTCATTCAACCTCTGTAATAGATGCACACATTCGGCGTGATTGGCAAATGGGGTTTCTATTAATGAGCATCCTCATCCCAAGTTTTAATTTTTGTTTCAATGTTAATTTGATTAAAATTTTTGTGTATTATACAAAAATTGAAAATTTATTCATAACGACTTGCTATGGGTATTTTTTCAAGAATTTTGTATAAATATAATTCAAAAAGAAGATTTGATCTTAAAATAAAATATAGTCTTTGTTCAAGTTTTTTTCCCGTTTTCGATATGCGCAAGACTTGCACAGTCAACATTATTATTATTATTATTATATATTTCTGGTAATGAAACCAAGGATGCCTCACAAGTGAACTTAATAACTGTAGCTCGCATGCCTGAGGAAACCTGTAAATAAAGGTGCTTGCAATGTGAACCAGAAACACCGGGGTTAAACCCCTACTCTTCAACGATAAGTGTTCTGGGTTCTTTTACGTGCACTACCAATCCTAGTACACGGGACCAATGGCTTTACGTCCCATCCGAAGGACGAAGCATGTGGTTAAGTGTCTTGCTTAAGGACACAAGTGTCACGACTGGGATTCGAACCCACACTCTGCTGATCAGAAACACCAGAGCTTGAGTTCGGTGTTCTTATCCGCTCGGCCACGACACGCCACACGTCTACATGGTCTATACCACGCATAAGTGTGGGGTGCAGGGGACAACCACACATCGGAAGTAGAAGAAGATCGTAGATTGCGAGAGCTGTTGGCTTTATTAGATATAAGGTTCTGAAGATAAGTAGGAGCTAGACCATTTCTGACTTTAAAAACAAGGAGGACTTTGAATTGAATTTGTCACATTTAAAGATTTGTTCGTTTATCCCATCAGCCTTTTATGAACATGAAGAAATGATAAGAGAAGAACGTCAATTCTGGATAGCCCCCTCTTCCAAAAAATTAATACATAAATAAAAATAATCAAATAAAATAAAGTTGAAAATATGTCAACATCAACAGTTTTGTAGGGTTAACAGTGGATGGAAAATTTCTGAAGACTTGTTAAAAGGTTATTTTCACTTTTTAACTTCCATTTTGATGCACTATTCAACAAGTTTTACATACAGGTTTAATATTTTCAAAAAATACAAAACATTTTGCAATTTTTAAATGAATACCAGCAAATATGTTAATTTTCATAGTTTACAAAATACAAAATTGAACTATTCAGCTGTCAACGATTTGAACTAGCAACTTTTTACTGGTACAAAATATTACTTTTTGGAAAAAAACTGTTTCATGAAACACACAATGTGGTCACAGTAGACTTGCCCTCAGTCTGTCAGTCGAGCTTTCCATAGGCACTATCCAATACATCATTTTGTAGTGCTGATAGGAAGTCACTGTATGGAGAGAGAAAATAAGGATCAAGACGAGTCTTTTTTTTTCAAGACCAGCCCTCCCAAAGTAGTGAGTCATGCCCAAGCGGTCTAGTGCACTGGATTCAAGTTCTGATGGTTGAGTCATCGGGGTGTGGGTTTGAATCAGGGTCATGACATTTGTGTCCTTGAGCAAGATGCTTCACTATAGTTGCTTCTCTTCACCCAGTGTTAAAAATGGGGACCTGTGAGGGTAAAGGTTGATATTGTGTTTGAAAAAGCCGTCGGAGCGCCACGGCAGCCCAGGGAGCTGAGAATATTGTTGGCCCAATGACCAGGGAACTAATGTAAAGTGCTTTAAAATGTAAACTATTATTATTGAAGGATTTAAATCAGGGAAATGGCAAAGGGAACTCAACCAAAATGATATAGGTAAACGGCCCTGGAATTTAGTCAATGAAAAGGCAAGGCCATTTTCATTTTGCAAAAGCCACTTCCATCGGAAAAACTTATAGTCTATTTGAAACATTTAAAGGGGCACCCAGGCCAAGACCAGGGCAACAGAGGCCATGGCCTCCGTGTAATTCACAGCTCTGGTTTATATATCAACTCACCCTAATCCTTGCGACTTGCCATCTTTCTCTATACTTGGGATAACATCTGGTACAGGGTTTGCACTAGGCTGTAGTTTGGATGCGGCTGGTTTACCTGCAGAAAAAGCGATATAGGGTTTTACCACGCAGACAAGAATGCACTTAAAGGCACTAAACACGTTTGGAAATTGTCAAAGACCAGTGTTCTCACTTGGTGTATCCCAACATATGCATAAAATAACAAGCCTGTGAAAATTTGGGCTCAATTGGTCATCGAAGTTGCAAGAAAATGATGAAAGAAAATCACAAATTTGTGTGCTTTCAGATAGCAATAAAAACTTCTTGCAAGAAGTTTTTATTATTTTAGTGAGAAATTACCTCTTTCTCAAAAACTATGTTACTTCAGAGGGAGTCGTTTCCTACAATGTTTTATACTATCAACAGCTCTCCGTTGCTTGTTACCAAGTAAGTTTTTATGCTATTATTTGTTTTGAGTCATTACCAAACGTATACGATACCTTTAACAAAACACACTTAGCACCCACAAACAGCTGCAAGATTTCACCTACTATCATCATACAAAAAATGTCAGAGTATATGTCATGACAGAATTATACCCCTTATTTCACATGTTATATACTTTTATCACAAATCTAAATTTTCTGTAAGTTTTCTGTTCAAAAATCAACTAGATTTGTGTGTACAGCTATGATTATGCCAAATTAATAAGAAATAAGAATGTTAGTACAGTAAATCAACCATCCTACACATCAAGTTTGCAAGTAATTGTGCTTTTTTCCTTAACATGAACGATCCTTCTTTCACATAAACTTATACATTTTTGTTTCAAAATAACATGCAAAACCCAAAGCACTTAGCAGCAACATTCATGGTTTTATTTTATAAGTCTTTCAATAAATTAAATGAACAACCATTTTGTTATAAAATGAACCACTGCTTTATGATTCACATACTCTTAATCTATGACCTCGCATAACCTATGACCTTTGACTTACCAGTATACATAGTCTGATGAGCTGTGCTAGCAGACAGTGATGTCTTTTCCATCATACGTGCAATATTGCCAATTGTAGACTGAGCCAGTGGTGACGTTGCAGGACGGTCGGTTGCGAGGTCAAAGGTTGAGTTGTAGGCGGCCATTAACTCCTCAATACTCATCTGATTACAAGAGATGTATCAGTGACAATTATTATAGTGTCCCATCGCCGTGTTTACTGAGTTATATCAGTGACAATTATCAGCAATAGACTGTGCAAGTCTCGTGCGTATCGGAACGAGAAAACACTTCAAACGAAGGACATTTTTTTATCTGAAATCAAATCTTTGTTTTAAATTATATCTAATGATAAAATCTGAACAACAAAAATACTCATTACATGTTTATAAAATCAGTTTTAGTTTTTATAGTAAATACACAAATAATGTTTTAATTATTAGTGAAGCAAAATTAAAACTCTGGGACAAGGATGCTTATTCGATCTTAACTTTTTAGAAACCACTTACGTGGATTCGGGAAGGTCACACGGGCGGTAAAGTAACGCTTGACGCAGTTTTTAGAGGACGCTGACGCCTCAACAACCATAGACTGCAATGAAAAGACTTCGCATTGCAATTACAGCATCTGGCGATTATCATCGCTCATCCAAAACAAGCGTTTACATAAGTTTTGTGGTCGGACGTGAGCACAAAATTCTTAATTTTTTGCAGCAACCGGAAGTTGAGGTCAAGTTTAATTCTCGGGTTTTCTTCAATATGTTGTTGAATTGATTTTACCTTTATATTTTTTATCACTAAGTATTACATTCCCAACAACATATGTATTTTTCACGGGCATAAACCACGGTAAACTAAAATAATTTACAAAACAAAATCTTGCCCACATTAATCTCCATATGGTTGGGACCACAATGGTCCCGGAAGTTCAAATATGCGCGAGACTTGCACAGTCTATAGAGGGCACTGTTGAAGATAGTGTCCCATTGTCGTGTGTACTGAGATAGATTAGTGACAATTATTGTCAATAGAGGGGGATCAGGTTGGCTTGATGGTATCTCGTCGTGCCTGTTATCTCTGTGAACCCTCCTTCAAATCCCGCCTCAGACCGGCACCTCGCTTTGATTGGGTTTTCAGTCCCTACCTGATTATGTTGATTTTTGCTATTACTAAGCATATCTTCATCATCTTCTTGCCATGTATCTTCAAGCCTATAGAATACAGTACTTATCACTCATGGGGATCTCTTGGTTTCGTTACTAATACTAACAGAGGGCACAGTTGAAGATAGTGTCCTGCAGTCGTTTTTACTGAGAAAGATCGACAAATAACCCCCAATGGAATCAAAATGTCTGCTGCTCCATGATGTACTTTGTTCACCATTTCCTTATCATACAGTTCAACCAGTTTAAATCTGCATTGAGCTGTTAGTGCTAAACAGCAACCTGGCTTTACAGGTTGCATGTTCGTATGAACCATTCTTGAGATATTAAGAAGTAACTTTCAGTCATTACAGGTATCTTTGTGTCTGGCTTTTGATCTAATCAATGAATACAAATTTATAAAATCTAAAGTAATTGATATTTTGTACCTCATTCTTCGACTTGTGGCTGTTCTTTGTGAGTTTGGTGAAGTCAGTGTTTCTCATGTACTCCACCGCTGCCTTAAATGACACCAACGTATACCTTCAACAACAAAAATAGGCAACACAATTAAATTAATAACCATTTCCAAATACCAATTTGACAAGAAATATTTTCCCTTTTTACTTTAGTCAAAATTATTCCATTAAAATCATGAAAGAATACCCTTTCCAATCTATGTTGGCTCTGGAAAAAAAAACCCAAACAAACAATGGAACAATTTGATGGTCTGGGTTCAGCCTCAGAAATCCAGGGGTGAGAGTCATTGCTGACAAAAAGGTCTGCAACAAGGATCTTAATTTTAGGTGGTATGTTGAAACAAAGGTATTTCCACCTTTTGAAAACCCCTGTAGTTATAGATTCCAAGGAGCTTCTTGGAACAGTATCCAAAGCACTTGAGAAGTAGATCACAGAGCAGGATTTCTTTACATTTAACAAAATAACAGCTACTTCTTTCACAGGCAGAAAAGAAAAGGGTATGAATTCAGATAGAAGTCTGAAATTTCTCATCCCTGGAAAGCTGTTTACCAGTCAAGTTTGCTAAACACTGAGTAGTCTTGCTTAGCAGAAATGGGTTACCAGCCAAATTACCATGGAATGTAAATTGATCATGGCTGGTTCCCTGCTTACTTTGGCTTGACAAATAAATTTGATAAGCAATATTTATGCAGAAGGACTGCATTATATCAAACCCGAGGAGTATGCTAAGGACTCAGCCAGAATGCTTCATCAATGCCAAGCTTGCTCCTGAAGATGATCAGTGCAAATTACTGACAAAACTCTTTTCAGAGCTATCAAAACTCATAAGATCTTTCAACAGAGCTATCCCAAGCTTCCTTTGATATCAATATATCAATTATTTTTCCAATATCATCCCTATGCACTCACCCGAGATCATTGTGATCTGCTTTGACCCAATGGAAATGCTCCATGTAGTATAAATTACTGGCGATGTGTTGGCACTTAGCTTGGCTAATCACGAGAACCTTCAAGTTACAAAGATGAAAGAAAAGACAATTACCTTTCAATGTACAAATTGTTAATGGCCTCAGTGTTTTGACCCTAGCAGGGGTCGAAGCGTTGAGGCCATTAATTGTTTACTCAGTTTTTTTTGCAAATGGTAAACCCCCCCCAAAAAGAAACAAACCCAAAAACAACAACAACAACAACAACAACACAAATAGCACCCTTTAGAGTCCTCTTTCCCATTCTGAAAACTGTGGAGCCGTCAATCTTTATTTTTCGTTTTACAAGTTCTGAAGGGATTTAAACCGGTCTCTAGCGACCAGTCGGTGCGTGAAAGAGTTGAAGCAGGCATGATATTTGGCTCTTTGAAAAAAGTAGGAATATTTTATTGAGTACAAGGGACCTACATAATTATGGTAATCTTTTAAAGACACTGGACACCTTTGGTAATTGTCAAAGACCAGTCTTCTCACTTGGTGTATCTCAACATATGCATAAAATAACAAACCTGTGAAAATTTGAGCTCAATTGGTCGTCGAAGTTGCGAGATAATAATGCAAGAAAAAACACCCTTGTCACACGAAGTTGTGTGCTTTCAGATGCTTGATTTCAAGACCTAAAAATCTAATTCCGAGGTCTCGAAATCAAATTCGTGGAAAATTACTTTCTCGAAAACTACGTTACTTCAGAGGGAGCCGTTTCTCACAATGTTTTATACTATCAACAACTCCCCATTACTCGTTACCAAGTAAGGTTTTATTCCAATAATTATTTTGAGTAATTACCAATAGTGTCCACTGCCTTTAAAGGCTTTTTTCAGGCTATAACAATTTTACTAAATGTCTCAAAAAATAAAAAATAACAAATTAAAAAATCGGAAATCTGAGTAAATAGGAAGAAAATATCATGCCTGTTAAAGTTTAAACCTTCATTAACATCATCTCATTTGCAAAGTTTGCAAAAAACCTCTGAGAATTTGCAACCAACAGGTGCCCAGAAAGCACCCTCTGACGAAGAGCTGATTTTTATTCACGATTAAATAAAATTCAGAATACTGTTCTGAACATATTAGAAAAAAATAATAATTGCTGTTTCAGGCTAGTCATTTGAAATAAAGGCTAGTTTAACTTCCTTTTAAAAGAGTTGCTAAGGATTGCTGTGATGACATTACCATAAGAACATTTTTACCATGTTGTGCACTTTTAGCTGTTCATTTCACGAAAAAATCACCTAAAATTACCTGTAGTGGAATAAGTTCATCTGAGGTTAGACACCGAGGAGACTTTCCTGGGGTTAGATTGGCTTTGAGATGAACCGTTACTTCATCTGTGATGCCATCCTAATGGGTAAACAAATCATAACACATTAATCAAATAAAGAATAATAATACTGAGTTCTTATATAGCGCTTTATCACACCCGATGTGCGTATCATTGGGGAGACTTTCCTGGGGTTAGATTGGCTTTAAGATGAACCGTTACTTCATCAGTGATGCCATCCTAATGGGTAAACAAATCATAACACATTAATCAAATAAAGAATAATAATACTGAGTTCTTATATAGCGCTTTATCACACCCGATGGGCGTATCAAAGCGGCCAGTATTTTTTTCCTGCAAGGTATGCGGAGCTATGTTTTCTAAGTATGAGACCTATTCCTTTACATAGCACCAAGTAACGGTTTACAAGGTGCTGTGGCGCAATATGCTGCCGATCAAACCAGGAACACTGGGACGAACCCTTTCTCTTTTCAATAAGTGTAAAGGGTTCTTTTACGTGCATTACACAACACACGGGACTTACGGCTTTACGTCCCATTCGAAGGACGCAGCAATAATGGTTTAGTGTCTTTCTTAAGGACACTAGTGTCAAAATGCAGTATGTAAAAAACCTCTTCTTACATATTTACGTACCACTGACTACAAACTGACTGAGATTGGAACGATTTCTTACCAGGGTTGATTTCAGACAAAGTAGCTTCTCATGTGGGTTATTAATACCATCCAGTCTGGCCAACTCAACCACCTACATTAAAATCATACAGAAATATGGTTAACCAGTTCGGATTTAAAACCCTTTTCCCGTTACCCGTGTGAGTTTATTTTCAGTCAAAAAGCAACCTTTTTATCTAGCCATTAATAATTTGATTTGTCAGTGAGACTCAGGTCGAACACCAAATACAAAGACGTTTTCTCATTGACATTTACAGATTTTAATGGCTCATATTTTTTAATTGTCATGTTTCTAGAGCACAATCAGCCCGTTGGAAAGCTTATGCGTAATGGCCGATCATCAACCCATTCCCAGTTGAACAGAAGACATCCTGGAGAGAGTTAAAAGGCCTCATGACAAGGCGGTATAATCCGGCTTTACAAAATCTTGGCTGGTATCGGAAATGAACAGGTTTTTGAAAAAGGCATTAGGCACAAATCCATATAAAGAGTTTCCCCGCTCATTATTTGCAGTTTCTTTTGCCTGGGGCAACCAAACCATAACCCCATGGACTCCTTGAAACAAATTAAATAATCCTACATTCATATCCTAAAAACAGAACAAGTAAAAAGGAAAACTACACAAAAAATTGCAGATAAATGAACATCTTACAGCACTTGGTAGAGGACAACAGAAGTCTTTATGAACTCCAAGTTGTTCAGCCGTCACTCCTCGAAGCTCAATAACTCTCTCATAAAGAAGCTTATCGTCTGCTTTTAATTGTTGACTCACTGCCCTGATAACTTTGTTGTGAACTCCACCCATTATATACCTGGAAATAAAATGAGGTAAACATCTTTAAATTCAGTTTTAAAAACAAAAACAAAAACCATGAACGCCTACTTGATTTTCATGCTTATCTTACTAAATAGTTTGAAATAGTTATTATATTTTGAACACTTAGAAATGCACAAGGAACTCCACCCATGTTTTTACATTTACATTACAACCAAATGAACTGAACAACAATCCGCACTTATGTCAGACAAACTTTCCATCACTCATGCGATCACCTCATCGGTGCGCCAGACTGCAGTAGTACTTGTACAGTCAGTCAGTACACGCAGGTAAAAATAAAGCTTGGACATGTACCACAGTTCACGTGCGTAAGTTAGTGAAATTCGACACATAGTGTTGTACATCAATATTTTTAGTCACTGGCTGGTCCGGCTTAACTTTTTATGAGGGTGTGTTTTTATGAATAGTTTTTAACTTTTGTATATGCTTGTTTGCTACCGTTTTTGTTATTTTCTTTATGTATGTATTTTCTGAGAATGTTTATATTTTTTATTTGTCTTATTGTAAGGCGAATTTGATCATTTTTAATATGGAATATGCGCGGTATAAGTAACATTATTATTATTAATATTACATTACATGAGATCCGGGTACTGAGCTTCTATTTCTAGCATCAGCGCTGCGTGCAAACATGTTTTTCAGTTGATTTTTCATGAGTTGTACGGCACATAAGGGAGGAATACAAAATTATACAATCGTGCAGCCATGTTATATCATGGAAAAACCCTGGGGTTATGAGGTTCAACCCTGAGTTACCACTTAAGTGGTAACTCAAGTGCACTTGATTAATTTTCCTACCAAAGTTACAAATGTCAAAAAATAATAACTGCCGTGATAAACTTTTAGGAGCCATATTTACAGAACGAAGACTTCCCAAGTTCACTTTATTCTGTATTAGGCAAATGTCTTCATCTGATTTGTCATTTTCCCGCCGTAAATACAAGATTTAAAAGTGACCTTGATCAATAGATTGATTGATTGATTGATTGATTGATTTGGTTTATTGCTATCTATATACAAGTATACAATAGAAATTGCCTTGGCTCTCGTGCTTAAAAATACATGAAAATACAATAGTAAAATAAGAAATACATAAAAATAATACATAAAAGGAAATTAGTTAAAAATCTAAAAATGACACCCAAAATAATTAACATTGATAAAGGACATTTAACTGAATAAACTTTCCCTTGATGTAAACTGATAATTATACTAGACTCACGTTTCAAGGGCTATTGTGATGGCTTCTATCAATCTGCTATCTGACTGTAGTCTGATGTAGTTGTTGGTCTCACTAAATGCCTGGGGATCAAGAAAACAACTTTCATCTACAGGACTCGAATTTTACACTGGACCACATGCCCGAGGCAAGTGATTTTGGTGTCAGGCCTGTAAACTCATGACTGGACAAGTCCGGCGGTCTTGTGTTTTTCAATTGAATAATACAACCACACTGTGCAATATTTTAAACAAAAACAAGTGATGTTAGAATGTTGACTTTGAGTCTGATAAACACTTTTCAATTCTATTGAGTAATGAAGTATGTATTTACCCATAAAGACAAATGAGATAAATTTTCTCTTGTAGCGTATGTCAAAGTGCTTGTTCAAATAAACACAGTATGCATGTTAAACTGTTCTGGTCTTGTTTAAAACAATTCTGGGCCAGTAAACATTTTGAGCAACAAGCCCTGTGGTCTTGTGGATTTTTCCCAAAGATTTGAGCCCTGATCTAAAAAATCAGCTATGAAACTCAGGCCTGATACTTCATGGAGGCAATGGAGGCCTTTTTTCACTGTTATTATTTTTGTTTATTTATTTAGTTATTTGGCCATTGATAGAAAAAAGTGTTTGGTTTTGCAGAGAGAGGAAAACCAGAGGGTTCCGGAGAAAAACCCTTGTGGCATAGGAGAGAACCAAAGCACAACTCTACTCACATTAATTGCAGTTTCATACTCCTAATGATCAAAAGGTCATGTAAATAAAAAAATGGTATATATTTTTAAAAAATTAATCAAAATCCACAAATAAATGTTTTACTTAGAAAATGAATGTTTCTTTTGCCAAACAAATACTCTGAAGCCCACTATTGATCAATAAACCCCATTTACCAGGAGCTCCAAAATATGCAAAAGCAATGTTACGAAATCATGCAAATTACACTAATGACCTTACAGTCCTGAGCAGACAATATGGCCCTATCCAGTTTTCGAGCCAGGGCCACATTGGTGAGAGGCGAGCGCTTTACTCAAAAGTTTGAACTTACCAATCTAGCGTTTTCCCAAATACCATGGAGTTTATCAGCTGCATCTTTAAGATAACCAGGGAGGATCATGTAGGTCTGATTGAACTCCCAAATCTTTTGGTCGGCTGCTTTTAGCTGACTGTGGTTCTCATGGAAAAGACTCAGGAATTTGCAATTTCTGTCAAGTTGGGACAAAAGAGGAAATATTTGAACAAGTTTACTCTGCTAGGGTCAAAACGTCAGGCCATTAACTATTTTTTGCATTTATACCATAGGTCCTTTTGGTTGGTAAGCAGTTTGCAACAGCTAATTCTATTTTCTCAAGTTTACTTTTGACGAGATTTTAGAATTGTAGGGACAGAAATCAACTGCTATTTTTACGTATGGAGGATTGTTCCTTTTAGAACAAAAAATCTGGGTGAAAAGGATAATTGAATCGAATGGAATTAGGTTTATTGCTATTTATAGACAATAACAATTGCCAACGCTTCCATGCTTAAAAACAATGCTTGGGTGATAATGGTGTTCGGGACAACTTTGAACAAAACAATGTATATTTGTGAGAGTAATTTGTGAAGGTTGGAAAAACTGAATGAAGGTAAATTCTTGCAAGTGATAGAGAGCAGGGTCCTTGCCATGCACAAGCTAGCAAATCGGGCCAATACGCGCGAATTGCAGCCAAAACGCAAACAAATATATATATTTATTACTACAATTTCTGTACTCAGAGCAAATGCCCCAGATTGTACAGTAGGGCTTTTTAAAACCAAGATAAACACCAAGTAGAAAACAATCCCAGGACCTCGTTTCAATTCAGCGTGATCTGGCCAAACTTCAAAAATTTTGGTCCAGAATGCCCCACAGTTTTGAAAAATCCTGGGGAGAACCCCGAGATGATGAAATAATTTGAGTCTTACTCACTCTGCATAAGTTGTGCGTGGCGTAAGAAACTCATCTGATAATCCAGCTGATCCCCGCCTTCCCTGAACAAACAAACAACCAATCACAATACAATGATTGACGAGCTTTGGTGTTCATCAATTTAAGTGAAATCTTTAGTGTAAATAATTTTAAATATCTTTCCTTATGTTGGTGACACTCAAGTATTATTTTAATTACAATATAATGATTCCACATCTATCAAATATCGCTAAAATAAGAAAAAGAAGAAGAATTTTTTTGGTTTATCAAACACTACCAAGGACTCAATTTTATCAAGCTGTTAATAGAAGAAAAAACAATTGCTTAAAATGTTTGTTTACTCAGCAAAAATAAAAAACACAACCAGTCACAATTCTTAAATAACATGAAATCACGGCTTGCAATGTTTTCCTGCTTAGCAAGATTTGTCTGCTTAGCATAGGTAATGAATCCTAAGACGCTGAGAATATCAGTATCTGTACAAATCCTCAATGAGGAAATTCAATCAGGCAGCCATTTTGGCCGACTGGCAAAATGCAGTTTTCCCATTGGTAGACTGGTCCCCTGTCTTTATCCGCAAGGATAAAGACAGGTACCGGTACTTGTTTTACAGACCCAACGATTTCAATGGATACAATGCACGCGCGTGTTTGTATGTAATGTTGCTTTATACACAATGTAATGCGTGACTAGGAATCTCTGTGTGAATGGATGCGAGGTCAAAGGTACATCTACCAGGATCCCTCCATTGGCTCAAGGCCGCTATCTGGCGTTATTCACGAGCCTCGAGGTGTGACGTTAGATGTTCGGGCTATCCCATTGGTTGATCTGGTAGAGTTTGCCAAACATTTATTTTATTAAACATTGAGGGCGCACTCAGCAGACAGCAGATGAAGATTCAGCACCCCCTTATCTTGGTTGTATGATATGACTGAATGAGCCAAGAATTAATTACCTTCATAGCGCCCTCTAGTGGTCTCTCGATAATCAACATCTTAAATGGCTTGTAGTTCTGTTGACAAAAGAATAACATATTCTAAGGTCTAAAAGAATCACAAATAATGCCAGGTTAAACTCAAACAGGCCGGTGACGGAGCTTTTTTTATTGCTGCATCTCACTTTTGGATTGTCCTACCTGTCTCCTTAAGAAACGCAGACATTGTTTTGTCCTTCAAAATGTGTCTCAAGACCTAACTGTTCTCCAATCTGTAGCCATGCATGTTTTTTTCTCATTTCTCATCTTACTCCCTTAAACCGCCTTATCTTCTTCAGCAATTTGGCGCTACATAATTCCAGTATTATTATTTATCATATTTTGAAGAAATGTAGTGGAGAGGTCAGCATAAGATGTATGTTGTGTAATGCACGTAAAAGAACCCAGTGCACTTATCGTAAAGAGAAGGGGTTCGCCCCGGTGTTCCTGGTTTGATTGGCTGCATATTGCGCCACAGCACCTTGTAAACCATTACATTGTGCTATGTAAAGGAATAGGTCTCATACTTCAACACGTAACTCCACTTAACGTGTAGGAAAAATACTGAGCGCTTTGAGACACCCATCGGGAGTATAAAGCGCTATATAAGAACTGTGTATTATTATTATTATCCAGCACAAACCTTTTAAAATTTAAACCGATCTTCGTACCTTGTTGTAGCCAAGTTCTTCTGAGAGGACTTTAACGGTATCTTGTTGCCTGAATCCTTCTGCACAAGTTATTATTCCATCCTCCACTGAAATTGTCTTGGAGTTAAATTTATCTGTGCTGATATAATGACTATAAGAACAACAAGAAGAAAAGACGATGCGAGTCTAACGCATACTCAGATAATTTTAGGGAACCTCCAGTTCCCTTGTTCATTACTTTGAACAAGAATTTACCCAGTCAGTTTCACTTGTGGTTGATCACTTGATATTTGAAATAAAATGATTGCATCCCCTTAAAGGCACTGTACACGTTTGGTAATTACTCAACAACAAAAAAAGCATAAAAACTTACTTGGTAACGAGCAACGGAGAGCTGTTGATAATATAAAACATTGTGAGAAACTATTCCTTCTGAAGTTAATAGTTTTTGAGAAAAAAGGTAATTTCTCACTGAAATATTTGAATCTGAAAAAGACTTCTGGCCAGAAGTCTTTTTCAAGCATCTGAAAGCACACAAATTTGTGCAACTTCGATGACCAATTGAGCCCAAATTTTCACAGGTTTGTTAACTTATGTATTTGTCGGGAAACACGAAGTGAGAATACTGGTCTTTGACAATTAACAAACGTGTCCAATGCCTTTAGGGTGATCTTGTGCCGCTTCCCAAGTTGAAGTGTAAGATTGGGTGTGACCCCTAGTTTATACGGCAATTACAGGTTGAATGGCTTCTGATTTGCATCCTAAACAAGGATATTGACAAAATAGGAAGACCGGCAGCATAGGGATAAACAGCTCAGTTGGTAGAGCCAGTAAAGCACCGCTTTGTAATCTGGAGGCGTCAGGTTTGATCAAATCCCACTCTAGTCGATCTTTCTTTGTTCAACCCAAAATTACTTTGAAGAAGGAAACACAAAATCAAGCAGTTTAACTTGGCACTTGGTGCTTCTAGTAATGTTGTCCATGCACTAAGCGAAGTTTACAACTTAATTATTTGCAAAACAAATTAAGTGGGAATACTTTTCAAACAAAATGTCAGAACTCACTCTTTCAACATAGGAGATGGTTTCAACAGATGAGTTTCTATAAACAAAAAATATTAAAGTAAAATTATAAGTGAATCATGCAAACCAGCAATAGCGTCTCAAAAGACAAGACCACTTTTCCCTCGAAAGAAAGAAAGAGAAAAAAAAATGTCTTTGGGAACAGTTTTAAAGGAGCTGTATACAAATTGTGCCTGCAGGAAGTCCAGGCTCCGTGGTTCTTTTGTAAACGTGTCATGTCACAGGTTACAAGATCTATTAATAGCTGGTGACATCACATCTGATAACAGCATGAAACTACCTCAGTGAATGGATTTAGGGTTAGTTGCCAAAATCGTAGCCGTCGATCTTCCCAATGGTCTGGGGGTTTTTTGCGGGTTTTTTTTTCCACAATTTTAAAAGTTACCAAATTGATCAACTTAATCTGCCACATTTGAACACATGGTCAGATAAGTTTATCCAGGAGTCTGTAATGTGGCTTCATTCATGAACATCATTTCTTTTTACGAAGGTATCAATAACAAACATACCTAAGGCCACATCAAATTTTAAAACAAATTTAGCTTTTTTTTGGGGGGGGGGGGTGGTGGTGGGAAGGCATTTTTTTTGTTTTTTGTTTTTTTGTTTTTTGTTTGTTGACATGGCAAAATATGAAACAAAGAATAAAGAAATCATCACAATCACTATAAACAGAGGGTTTATGTGATTTTGATGTTTCCAGAGATGCCAACATTGAATTCCCAAAAAGAGTAGCACCGCCGAGCACTTAAGTTTCAAGTCAAGCATAAAACTCACCGAGCCGTAAAAAGAGGAAAATTATGACATTTATGATATAAACTAACACTTTCAGCGAAAATCACTTATTGCAAAGCGGCCTGCTCTAGAGGTCAAACAATTATGAATTGTATTCTCAGGCTTGATTTAAAAAAAAAAATAAATAAATAAAAAAAAAAGTATTTTATTTATTTTTTTTTTTTAATCGGACCGCAATTTGCACTAGCTTGTGCATGAAGAGAACCCTTTCCAATTAAACTCAACAAAATGCTTTGTTTTTCTGTCCCATTGTTTATTAAAATGAATAATGCTCATGTCTGTACAGCAAAATAGTAAAAAAATACGTCACACCACCTGACCACAGCAGGCCAGTCAAGTCTTCAAACGACTTCAGCAAGAGCAATTTCGTCAATTGGCCTTTCCAACCAATTCCATTTCCACCCACTGCATTCTTAACAACTTTTTTATCGACAGTTTTCATCAGATCTTGGCCTCGATTGCGATCGATGAAATATTATCTTGTTGTCACCGGTATTTTAGTTGATCACTGCAGCGATCGCGATGTTTCAAACAAACCGTCCACGACGGCGCGCGCTGAACTTGCGAATTGCATTTTAGATAAAAGTTATCACAGTGTCTGTTTAACGCCGCATCCCACAGTCGTAAAGCGTTAGAAAAACTGCGGAACCAGTCTCTACAAAAGCGACTGTAGAATGTATGCTGTACAAGGAGACTTGAGGCTCAGTGTGTGCTCTGTGCTACGCGTGTGTCAGGGAGGCAAATCCTGAATGCGATAGTTTATGGGATTGGTACCTCCTAAATAAGCACCAAACCGCGTGTGAATTCGGCGCTGCTCATCACTTTTAACCACGCGGCAGCAGTCAACATTTTTTATAGTTTTTTCATTTTATACTTTTAGTTTTAGTTTTTATCATGATACATTGTAACTACATTTACACTGGGTGGCTTGTTTATCGTATTTAATTGAAGATTATCGTAGCGGCGTATTCACGGCTCAAAATCGTATTTTCTACGCCCAAATCGTGTATGTTGGCATCTCTGTGTTTCAAAACCATTCAACTCCTAGATGACATTTTCTGTAAACATTTTCAAAAAAATAGAACGCAGTGTAGCCAAATCAAATATTTGAAGAATTGTTCTTGTTTTTGCCAACATGAATAAACTTTCTTCAAACATCGTTTCCAACCTATAGATTTAGAAAAAATATCAGCTGGAAAATCTGGGAGTTACGGAGCCAAATTTGACTGAAAATATAATTGAAAAGGCCGTTTTGTATAATAATTTTCTACTTTTTAAAATAAATAAATGGGGTCAGGGGTTTTGTAGGGTCGGACAGGGACGATTAACAATTTGTTTTTGTATGTGGCCTAAAAGAAATCACCAATTTTCACCATGCAAAGCCACATAACAGAGATCAAGACTGTCAATGAATGGAATACATACAAAGTAGAGTCTGTTTAGAGAAGTCAAGGTGCTAGACTTACCGACAAAACTTTGACTGATGGCGATGCCAACTAGTGATGCCGTTTGTGGAACACAGACTAAGTAACAGCTGTCCTGGGCTGCCTCAAACTCATTGCGGAATCTAGTCTGTGAAAGAACAAAATATAAATAACAACAATGAAATATTTTTGTCAAATAGTGCTACCTTTTTCCAGCCAAATTACATAGACTTCAAACTTTGAAAAAGTGAACTTTGATATTCTCTATTTATTCTACAGTAATTCTATCCTCAGGTGTGATGCTGGTGCGGAGACCACAAGAGAGCTGTCTGCCCTGCATTGAGATTAGAGAAGATTGGAGTTGCCATAGGATGTCCCGCCTGCGGGAGACATCATAATAATAGTTTACACATTATTTTGCCTGCAAAGTGAATCTGACATCCTTGTTGACTCGAATGAGATTCTTTCAAGGTTGAATTGATGGTTTTTATTTGTTGGCTGTCACCCCTGTAATTTTCAATGGTTGTATTTTACTCTGTCACTGTGTAATTTGTCCCGTTTTCTTTTTATAGTACCGGTTTCTGTACATATGTTTATATATTTTTGCTTCTTTCTTTTTTTCTAAATATCTCTTTGTGTTTTCATTGTTAAATGCACACTGGAAAACAATGTTTATGTTATTTTTAACGTGACGTTTTTAATAAATTGAATTGAATTGATTTAATTGAATCATGGAAGAATATTGTTTTTAAAGTTGTTTTTTTAATGATTTTCCCAACAAGGGAAACTTGGCAATGCTCCCAAACTCCAAGCTGGCATCCAGCCAATCTCTCTCATATACAAACATTAGTTTGTCGTCTATGGATGATTATGAATCACACAATTCAACAAATTGTGATTCAGTAACTTAAACTAGACGACAATACTTATTCTAGTCACTGTGAAATCAGAGGTTAGCTTTGCTGGATTCGAACCCACAACCTTGCGTTGGCAAGTTCTGCAGTCTAACCGCTTGACCACACAGTGATTCCCTCCATGGTTGAATGACTTGATCCGAGGAGAAATCAACTTTGCAAGTTTTTTCTTTTGTTGATAACATTCAATTCCTCTATGATTATGATTCAATTGTCCACGCAAAGTTGGTTGTTGACAACTTTAAGTTAACAAGTCACATATTTCCTTTTTTTTAAACAGCCACAGCATATGTATTTATCTCAAGTCGGCCTAGAGCTTTCATTTGCCAATTAACAAACAGCCATTAACAATATTTTTCCTTAAAAACTACCCTCTCATTTTCCCAGCATATCCTCCCGTGTCCGGTTTTCGATGTACTATGCCTTTTTCTTTGAATTGAAAAAAAATAATGATGCCATATATCAACTGATGCCCTAATTACCTTCCTTTGTTTATAAGAAGTATGTAAAAATATATTAAAACTTGATAGACATTGAAACTTTCACACCACGCACCGATCTTCGATGACTTCAATAGCGTCCCCGTGTTTTGAGTTTGACCTGTTTTTGAGGCAAACAAGAAAGTATGGTGTCCTGGTGAAGCCGTACGCAGAAGAAACATCTGCAGTGACTTAAAGTGTTCTGTGAGACGTTGTGTATGACTCTATAGCCAGCAGTTGTCTTCATTTTATTCAAAATATTTTTTATTTAATTTTAAAAATTACGATGATAATTTGCCAAAAAAAAAAAAAAAAAAAAGTGTCAATAAGTCTTGGCTTTCAAATCTGATTTTTAAAAGTTTTGAATCTTTTATGTTTCTTAACATTAATAATAAAGCATATCAATAAACAGAGATATTTGAATCACCAAGCCAATGATTAAATATTAAAGTTATTAATAATAAATGATATGAGGGTTTAAAAAAAAAATTCTCCAGACTGTTAGAAAATGATATAAGGCACATGGCTCCTTTAAGCCTCTGTATTTTTTTCCCCAGAATGCTCAGCAGAATTTTAAGTCACACGATTTTATCGTCGTGAATTGTGAATTGAAAAATTGTTCGATGAAACTTTTTCGGCGGGCAATTTTTTTTTATGGCCCCGACAGTATGACATATTTTTGTACCTTGTAGAAATGCCTAAAATACCACAAATTTTTGCAATACAAGTGCAACTTGCCAGTGGAGCCTCACATAATTCTAAGTTTTGGTCAAAGGAGAGGAGACTCTTTGCTTGGCAAGTCAAACCACAAAAATTGTATCTAGGGACTGTTTACATCGCGCGCAGAGAGGTAAAAGATTTGCATCGATTTCAGGGACGCCCTGAAAACAGGACCTCCTACGGTACACACTATCCTAAACTAGCGCGCTTCCGAAACTGACTCACCATCCATCATCACACACAACCACAACACTACATACCATGCATACAGTCAACACAAATGACACAGCACCTTTATTATTTACATATTCATTGGACGGTTTTTGATCAAAGTAAAACAGGATCGCACAAAATATTGACACCAAATTAATTCTGAGTTTTCTAATATTCAAGCTATTTTGACAAATCTATCAACCAAACAACACTTTTGAAGAAATACCTGTAAACATTTGTACAGCGGATTGAACTCCAAATCGTCAACATCTGCCATTTTGATGTGTGTGACCTTTGAAGGTCACCGCCGTCCAATCAAATACCTTAGAATCGCCACAGCACATATGACCCGGAAACGCTTTGTAGGAATCCTTTCGACTGAGTCGTGAATGGCGCCTGCGGAGTGCTCATGAAAAACAAAGTAATTTAACGAGTTTAATTGTGATTTGTAGCTATTAAATTACTTTATTGTGGTATATTATATATTTTTAAGCTAGGTGGGGTTTATTTTCTTTGTAGGGAGTACTTAAACACCTCGAATTGAGCACGAGAAAATAGTGAGAAATGTTGTCTTTTTGAGATTATGATCGTTTGATCAACATGATCAATACAAAATTGTGACCTGGGTATCTGCTTTTTACCTGCGATTCCATTGAATTTAGGTGATGGTGCACTGGTGGTACGGGTGGTTAAAAAGGAGTGAACGAGGTGTGGCAGGGTGGGGTTTTATGGGATGGATAGCTAGTGTAGTTGTGGGTTAATATTGTTATCTGAACAAAGCCTATTTGCCTGTTGGATAAATAATCAATAAGTTAGGTTGACATGGTTGATTAGCCATTTTGGTATTCTTGACTGCCCAACCCCCTTTTCCCCAACATTCCATGATTTTCACTCCAGACATTGTGCCCAATTTCTACAAATTATTCTGCTAATTGAATAATTATCTTTCCTTTCTTTTTCTCATTTTCTTCTCTTCACAGTCCAGCATGTCGGGCAAACGAAATGCGAGTGAGATTTCGTCCTCGCCGACACCTGGTGCGTCCACCAGCGTTGGCAAAGAGGGCGCCGAGCCAGCGTCAAAACGCATCCACATTGAGCCAATGAGGCTCGGTGCTGTATCTTCACAGGTACTGATGAGGCCAGAATGTCATTGTCTGCAAAGGATCTCGAATGGGGTTTCAATATCCAAATCGGGGTATTAAGTTTCAATTGGGATAAATTTTTTGAAGGATTTGAAGCATTGTATGGTTGTAACCCCACGTTTATTCTCATTATGGCCTAGTTTGGTTATCAAGATATTTGTCTGACAAGAATAATGTTGGTCTTCTTTACAATTATTGTGTAATAATATTCACATTATCTTGAGGAAACTGAGGACAGTTGAGGATACTACTGTTTGATTAAGTACAAGTGCCAGCATGGGCTCAATTTCATAGAGCTGCTTAAGCACAAAAAGTAGCTAAGCACAAACAAATTGTGCTTACCGGAATAAGGTTACCAGCCAAAATACCATGCCACATGTACAATCTTTGACTGGTATCCTGCTTATTTTGGCTAAGTAGAAAACTTTTAAGTAATATTATCCGCTTAAGCGGCTCTATGAAGCTGGGCCCAGTTGTTGTGATCCATCTTTATCAAGAAGAATCTCTGCACTTTGTTGCTCCTTTGTTTGTAGGAAGAGATGGATGTTAAGATCTTGCGTTTCCAGAATCGCAAACTCGCTGAACGTCTAGAGATGCGCTCAGTCATGGAGAGTGAGTTACGGAATCGCATTGAGCGTTTGGAACAACGACAAGGAACGGACGAGATTGTGCTGGGCTTGATGAATAAATACTGGACTCAGGTATAAACTATGTGAATCTATCGGGCTTGGAAATCTTGTCATTAAAGGCAGGGTGTACTTTTGGTAATTACTCCACAAGCTAATGACCATAAAAACGCACTTGGTCAAGAGCACTGGAGAGCTGTTGATATTTTAAATTATTGTTAGAAACGACCACCTTTGAAGTAATGTAGTTTTAGAGAAAGAGGTAATTTTTCACCCCGAAATTT
Organism: Plazaster borealis; assembly: GCA_021014325.1. Taxonomy (NCBI): domain Eukaryota; kingdom Metazoa; phylum Echinodermata; class Asteroidea; order Forcipulatida; family Labidiasteridae; genus Plazaster; species Plazaster borealis. The sequence goes on from CM037473.1 coordinate 2,063,527, forward strand.
GAATCTGATCTGAAAGCACACAACAAGGGTGGTTTTTTCTATCAATATTCTCTTGTAACTACGATGACCAATTGAGCCCAAATTTTCACAGTTTGTTATTGTATGCTTGTTGGGATACACCAAGTGAGTGATATACCCTGCCTTTAAGGGACTAGGCTCAATTTGCAAAGGGCACTTCCATTTCTGGTTTTATTTTATTATTATTATTATTATTATTAATATCCTGAACCCAGTTTAAAGACTCTGCTTTATACTGTAAGTGAAAAATTTGTGCTCATGGAAGCAGAACAATTCACGCTTAACATAAGCATATTCTACAGGTCTACATTCATCTCTTACACAGGTAGCACAGAAATTTGGGGCTAACCCTGTAAGCAAAAAATATTGACCGGAGGGCGCAGGCGCTTTCATGGCAATCACGGGGTCCTGCCATTGTTGTTCTATTATTCCCTTTTCTGAAGAAATCCTCTGTGGGGTACCACTAGAACAGAGAAATCTTTGTGTTGTGGCATTGTCCCATTGTGTAAGCCCACAGTTTCACACGGTAAGCAGAGCCATGAAATTGGGCCCCAAAGTCTATTGGAATGGATCAAGGCCAGGAGTAGCCTCTGGGACTAAATCCACACGTGTGTCACTTGGGTTTTAAAATCAAACTGGTCCCCAAATTAAGTGAAGATTGTGACTAGAAACGAATTGGCTTTCAAATTTTTTAGGCAAAATGTTTCTTTAATTTCTGAGAAGTAGCCCTAATAATTGAAGTAATGGGGTTGAAAAGGAGCAAGAAGTGGTCCAGGGATGGTAAATATTTCTAGACTTTGAGCCCTGAACATTTTTCCTGAAGCCACTATCATACATTATCATGTTACACTCAATCATTTATTGATTTTGTAAACCGTGTTCTGTGCTTAGCTTGAAGAAGACATCCGCATTCTTCTCAAGAGGGTTGAGACAAAAGGTGTGTCAAAGGTCAAAACAGAAAACAACCCAGACGTCAAACCAGTCATTAAGGAAGAGAATGCCGAGATGGAGACGGATGAAGCCATGACAATGGGGGATGAGACGGGGTCTGGAGCAGGGGATGGAACTATTCAAGTTAAAGTCAAGGAGGAATCATCTGAGATGGAGCTGGAAACGGAGAAGAAAGATACAGCTGTAGTCAAGGAAGAGAAGAAAGGTGAATAGAAAATGCTATATTTTTGAAAAAATAACTTGCAAAAAGGACGAATATCCATTTATGTCATAGGGTAACCATACATTCATTCCAACAGCTTCCATCGAACATTTGTGATGACTTTCCAAAAGTTCCTGTCCAGCATGCAGTTGCCTATGTCCTCATAGGTCAGGTTGGAGTCTTCACATTGTTGGTGGATGTATGTTTTGTTTGACCTTCCTCTGCTCCTCTTACCGTGTGTTGGTTGCCACAGCACCAAATATGACACCACTTGGTCTGTACTTCTCTTGCAATGTTCAGCAAATTTAAGTCTCCGGTTATTGTACAAATATTATGATGGGTTCTCTCTTCACTTTTTGAAATCCATGACTGCCCATATTCCCTTCGAAGCTATGATCTCATCTCCCTCGTGGTGAACAAGTCACGCAAACAAGCCGGTGAGAGAGCTTTTTCCTCTGCTGCCTCCTGCCTATGGAACGGTCTTCCTGTCCCCATTAAAAACGCCAAGACTGTTTTGTCCTTCAAAAAAGGGGCTCAAGACTCACCTTTTCTACAAAACCTGTTTTCTAGTGGAGATTTTCTTTAAATTTGAACCCTGTTTAAATTAATTCCTTTAGAATCCTTAATCACCTGATTTGTTGTATTAACGCTCATAATACACAGGTACCACTGATGAAACATGCACGCGTGAAGAGCTATCATTGGCCGAGAGTCGTGCGCAGCAGATACACGCGTGCATGTTTCCATTGTTTATCATCAAAGATGGCGGCCAATGCAAGGGGGTCTATAGGGATTGATATAGTATGATGCATTGTTGGTAAAATACAAAGTATCTTAATTGAACTTCTTGTCCGTCTTTTGCTACAGCTGAGACAGAAACCATCACCTCCTTCCTAGCAACCCTATCAAGCTGTGACCAGACTGAGATTGATCAACAGATGCAAGAACGCTGTAAGTTCTCTAAGGAGGCTGTAACCAGACTAGTCAACTCCATCACTGAAATGCAGAACATGTATAAGACAATGGCTGCCGACATTCAAAATAGAAGTAAGTATCTTCTTCACTGTTTGTGTTGTTGTTTTTGTTGTTGTTTTTGTTTGTTTGTTTGTTTGTTTGGGGGGATATATTTCTACACAACAATGACTTACTAATAAACCTTGGCTTCTTGTAAATTTGACTGAATCTGTTAATCTCTTCATCTGATTAATTTTTATTTTTACGTATAGACATTTAACCTTTGACATCAATTTACCACAGAGCCTGAATTTCCTGCAGGCACAACTTATAAACAGAAATGGAAAAAAATCATAAAAACTTACGTGAAATCCTTCAATTTTTTATCAACTTTTGATACGAAGAAAGTAGACATGACTCAAAACTAGTTCAGCTGTTCTTTTTTACAACTCTTAATTTTAATTGGTAATTCTGGTACAAAACTTAAAATTGTTTAAAGACCTGTTTGTAGTTAATAAGCAGGACAGTTCTTTTCAGAACTTGGTAGTCTCCCGAACTCCGAAATTTACTCCGCGGCAGTAGAATAGTCTCCCAAATTCCGAAATCTACTCTGCGGCAGTAGAATAAATCGCAAGACAAGTTCTCAAAGAACAAAATCTACACAGCAAAATAGATATACACATGGTGTTACCGCAAACCGAATATACATTGATACCTCACCATGCAATATCTCAAATCCCATATTCATACTAATTGTCATAATTGTCTATATTTAAGGTGATGTTGATGAAGCAGTGAAGACAACCAACGCCAAATTGACCAATGAAAATCAACGACTCCAAGAAATGATCAACTCACTGCAAGAACAACATCAAAAGATGACGCTGCAGGTAACTCACCAGTATTTTCTTTCTGAGAACTATCGTCCAATGTCCAGTCTGAAATTATTTCTTATAACATGAAAAAAAAGTAATTAATGGCCTGACGTTTCGACCCTAGCAGAGTCTTTCTCGAAAGAGAAACTGTGAAGAGGATACTTACTTCTATTTTGAATGTCGGCAGCCATTTTCTCATACCAGACTCTGCTAGGGTCGAAACGTCAGGCCATTAACTACTATTTTTTGCATTTATACCATAGGTCCTTTTGGTTGGTAAGCAGTTTGCAACAGCTAATTCTATTTTCTCAACATGAAATCATTACTTTGTTCTTCCTTTCTTAAGAACCTCATCCAATATTTCAACAAAATGTTTTTAAAGGGATCTGTGTCGTCACGATCAAAGCAGGCCTATGGCTGTACATGGAATTATAAACTCTCGCCCAGTTCCAGCATGCGCGCTCTCCATAAATATGATACAGAGGGAGGGCGTGCGCGTGCAGTAACTGGGTAAGACTTCATAATTCCATGTACGGCCACAGGCCTGGTATGATCATGACGGCATGGCCCATTTAACCACTTGGATTCGGATTTCGAACATTCTTGGACCACCCTTGGGATTAATTTTTGGAACACCCGGAACAAAAGGTTTTCTTTTGTTTATTGTCAAAATGAAAATCATGACTAAACCAAGTAAAGACAAAAAACATTCTCATAAATCCACTCTGGGTATACTTTTCTCCAAAGGACATTTTTAAAACGAGTTTACAAGCCCATTGCTCCTTTGTCCTTGTATACATGTCACCAGGCTGTAAGTGGTTAAGTCAAAGTTTAAATTTCTTTGAAAGTAATCGGCTTGAAAAAATTCACTCTTCCCTTCAAAACAATGTTGTGCCATCCATTTAGAAATCGTCACCGTTTCACAAAGAGGCACTTCTTAAAAAAATCATACATTTTGGCAAATCAGTGTTTTTACACATTTTGGATGTTATCATTGACATCAACATTTTCCCAAAGTTTCAAGTGATAAAACGTTATAGTTTCATAATTACACTAATTAGCACAAGAACAATTTCACAAAATTTACAGTTTTGCATTTTTTACGAACACCCACATTTCGATTTGCCATTTTTTACATTGAAGTACATTACGCTTGCCTGGTGCCAAAAACGAATACTCTCCGTTTTGAGTTTTCACGAAGAGGCACTTTTTATGACCTAGATAAATTTAAGTTTTCACGAACACACACTTTCATTTACAAATCCGTTTGTACACAACTCGTTGCACACAGACCTCGTTCGTGCAGTTTTCCTGAAGAGACACTGTTAAACAGTTAATTACTCATTAATTAAACTTACTACGATTAAAACAACAACAGATTTGCATGATTTAAGATCTCTACTTTCATGCTTGGTAAAATGTCCAAGTTTAAATGGCAAACAGTGTCCGAAACAATTATTTCAAAAACAGTTTAACTTCAAACGCGGTTTCCTCCAAACATGAAAGTTTGGCTGCAGTGGCAAAAGTTTCTCTGTGAAAACGGTGACAAAATGTTCACCTGTTCATGTATTCTAATTGATGCAAGAATAAGTTATTGTATTGTTGATCATTTTGTTATGAAGAATGACTTTTGTGTTGTTAATCCACAGTTCACTGAGCAGAGTGATAAGCTAGGAGCTGCTGAGACTAAGTTAGCGGAAGCCCATAACCAGATTGAAGACCTACGGTTTGATCTGAGTCAGGCCCGGCAGAGAGCACAGAAACTTGAGATCCTCCTTGAAGAAAGTTACACTAAGCTCAGAAACGCTACCCTCATCCCTGGACATATATTTGGTGATGGCTCAGCAGGGCTCTCCTCACAGCAAGTAAGAAAATAAATCACATAACAGTAATTTAAAAGCACTGTTCCTCTAAGCCTTTATAGGTGAACTAGGGTTGGGAAGTTTAACCAGTTAATGGTTCAAGCGTAAAACAGTGTTCAAATCCGTTTCCAAACTTCCTTAATGGTTAAACGAAGACAACAGGAAAAAACCAAAAACTAAAGTCCACAGTTAAAAAAACAATTAAATAAATTGGGACCTTCCTTTTCTTGAAAATGCTAACTCCAGATGCTGTAAGGAGAGAATAGTGGACATCCCTTTGTTGGTGGAACTGTCTTATCTTAGTCCTCTACAAAATGTAATACACCATTTTCAATCCTCTGCAATTCGGTATTCATTTTGCTTTGTACACTGCAGAAACACGTATGGTTTGTGGGTTTGTGACTCTGAAGACTGGCTATAGAGTTCTATTTTTAGTCCTGATTGATCCTGGAAAGTGTGCTGACATTTGCTTCTTTTACAGATCGGCTCATAGTTTGGATTGGAATTGGTAGAAACAGTTTAACGGTTAACCCTGAAGTCACAAGTTCGATTTAACAGTTTAGGAAAATAAACATCCTGCACCAGATGGCTATTTTGGCTGCAAAAAGCAGCAGCAATTTGACTTGATCCCATTCAGCTAAAAAATGTAAAAGTACAAGTTGTGTTCTGAATTGAAAACTTTCTATGTTTCAAATTTTCAAATTAACTCTTTAACGCGCGGACCGTTTGCTAGCGACTGGTTTAAATCCCTTCAGAAAAATAGTTGTAAGACAAAAAATAAGGATCGCACGGCCACACAGTTTTCAGAATGGGAAAGAGGAATCTTGAGGGTGCTATTTTGACCTGGTTTTTGGGGGTTGCCATTTCCAAAAATAAATAAACAATTAATGTGTCCATATGATCAATTTATCACTAAAATAAATGGTGCATGAAAGGGTTAAAAATTGTTGCAGTACCATCTGCTAAAAATATAGGATTCAAACTGCCTCTAGCTACTGAGCAAACTCGGTGGTCTAGCGGTTAGACATCTGTTCTAGAAAGGCAAAGGTCTTGGGTTCGAATCCACCTAAGTAATTTGCTCGTGATTTTGTTTTCGCAGGTCTCAAGGGAAGTACTGAGTATACAGTGCTTAACACACATTGATGGGTAAAACACAAACAATATTCTTTATCCCTGATGCCAATTTAACTAAAACTTGCTATCTACTATTTCTGAGGTAAAACAAAAATATCCCTTTTTCTCAAATTGTTTTTTTCTGGAAGTTTCACTTGAAATAGTCGTTTACAAAATCAGAAAAAACTAAATGATTTCTAATGAATACTTTGTCAATTTCAGCTTCAGACTTTTGTCAACGAGTTGGAAGAGCACAAGGAGTTGGCAACAAACCGTCTAGTGGAACTTGAGAGGCTACAAGAGAAACATCAAGAACTTGTCATGGAATCGGAGCAGCTCAAGATGGATGTAAGTCATTTTATAACGATATTATTAGTTATTACACGAACGAGTGTGCAATACGGAGAAATCTAGCACTTTTGCAACCCATATCCAACGATGCCGAGGGCCGAGTTGGATATGGGACGCAGACGCGCTATATTTTCGCACCGTGACAACAAATTTATCTTCAAGCAAACTTGACGTGCAGATGAACGCAATACATGGTGTTGGAACAGCTGCACGTTTTGCGTATACTTAGCTTAAAATGGCGCAATACGCGGAGTTGGAACAGCGCAATACGCAGGGTGCAATATGGGTCGTGTGATATAAGTTTATATCACACTCCTTGTTGCTATGGATCTACCAATCAGAATCGAGGATTCAAGTTTGCTTGAAGATAATGTTTCTTATTGTTTTACTTTTAGTACTGAAACCAACTAATGCAGCTTGATACCTGTGGAGAAAAGATGATGAAGAAATTATCAGTTTGAAGACAAATTTTACGACTAACTTCCATAATCCATAATTTAAAGTAAAAGACCCATAATTTCATCCATCTTTTTTGAAGACACAGTCATATCAAAAATTTCAATTGTTGTAAAGCAATCATTTGTTACTACTTATTTGTTCAATAGTATTCAATGCATCAATAATTTAGTTTTTTCAATGAACTATGCTCAATCAATAATCCCAGATCTTTTTTCGTGGTAAATATCTTAGTGCTAACAGTCAAATTCTTTAATATACCGTACTTTTAGATTCTTACACAAAATAGTTAATGGCCTGACATTTTTGCTAAAAGACAACACAACACACATGAACAGGTATATAAGCGAACAGAGGCAGTCAAGTGGAAATACTTAGAGAGAGAGGCAGAAAGCACACAGAAAAAGCAAGGGGTAAACAATGAATAAGGAGAAAAAGGGGGAGTTATAGATTCTTGTCAGTAGGGTGTCCGAGCAGTTAAGAGCATCGAATTCAAGTTCTGGTGGTTAGTCATCAGGTTGTGGGTTCGAATCCCGGTCATGGCACTTGTGTCCTTGAGCAAGACACTTAACTATAATTGCTTCTCTTCACCCAGGGGTATAAATGGGTACCTGCGAGGGTAGAGGTTGATATTGTGTTTGAAAAAGCCTTTGGAGCGCCACGGTTGCCCAGGGTTGTATACTCCCCAGGGAGCTGAGAAAGGTTAAAGGAATGTTAGTGGCCCAATGACCAGGGCACTAATGTAAAGCGCATTGAGACGTTTATTGTAAAATGCGCTATATAAGAACTTGTTATTATTATTATTATTATTATTGGTGGAACACCCATATGCATCCAATGTTTGTATAATATTACAAAGCCATATTTATTCTTCTTGTCGTTTAGCTTCAACGTCTTCCTGATTCTATCGTCATGGACAGGGCGCCCTACAAGAACCTTCAGTCTCAGTTCTCCGTACTCTACAAGGAGGCACAGGAAATGAAGACACAGTTTGAAGAAACAAGGAACCTTCTTCAGCAGACTAAAGGAACTCACTTGAGACAGATGGAACAGATGGAGGTAGGAGGGAAATACTTGTAGACCAATCTGAGTGACTAGTATGTGCCGTCAGAGCTGGTAGGACACTATTTCATTTTAATTCATTTGATTAACATCGCATTTCGTGGCCCACAGGCCAAATTGGGTGTGATTTACAATCAGTAATTAGCAATAGTGAAAACGGTAAGAAAATTATATACTTGGTTTGCGGTAACACCATGTGTATATCTACTTGCTAGGTAGATTTTGTTCTTTGAGAACTTGTCTTGCTTTTTATTCTACTGCCACAGAGTAGAATATTCGGAATTCGGGAGACTTCTCAGTTCTGAAAAAGAACTGTCCTTCTTATAAATAGTAAGCTTGCGGAGACAACCGTGTGTAAAAACTCTTTGGTGGGAGCGTTGGCTCTGAAAAAAACTTGTGGGGTCTCAACGTTTCGAACAGTATACTCTGCTCGTCTTCAGGAGAAGACACACCATGCAAAGCTTCAAACAACACTTACCAAAGGGCTTGTTGCTCAAAATGTTTACTGGACCAGAATTGTTCTAACAAGACCAGAACAGTTTAACATGCATACTGTTTTTATTTGAACAAGTACTATGACATACGGTATAAGAGAAGATTTATCTCATTTGTCTTTATGGGTATACATACTTCGTTACTCAATAGAGAATTGAAAGGTGTTTATCAGACTCAAAGTCAGCATTAGAACATAACTTGCTTTTGTTGAAGATATTACACAGTGAGGTTCTATTATTCAATTGAAAAAACACAAGACTGCTGGACTTGTCCGGTCGTGAGTTTACAGGCCCAACACTAAAACTACTGGCCTCAGGCCTGTGGTCCAGTGTAAAATTTGAACCCTGTGTAATGTCAAAATTAGGCAGGTCTCAGACATAGTGAAACAGTAGCCTTGATATCAATGTGATGTGATGTCTCAAACATTCTATATGTTGAGATAGGCCTTTAGTTGTGATTGGAAAGCTTTTCTTCTCATCCGTTTGATGAGCAAATAAAACCCAGTTATGAGATTTGGCAGGATGTGCTGAGTTTTGGCATGGAGTGTCAGGTATGAAAATAACCCAAAATGGATTGGTCTACACTTGAAACTACTTTTGCAAGAAATGTTTTGTGTAATTTTCAGGGCTCGCCCTTAACACTAGCCCGGCGTACATTGTCTAGTAAAAACTGCTATGGGCTAGTAAACACTACTTCTAAACTTGCCCTGTAGGCTACTTAAAACTGTGCATCCTACTTGTTCATAACACTTTTATATTTTTAGTGTAAAGTTACTAATCAGTGAGTGAATGTAACTTCATTTGACCAACAAACTGGTTATTGTAGCTACTATTAATACATCAGAAAGATACATTTATGACAATACATGTTTAAAATCTGGGCTACTAAAACTTCCTGGGGGCAAGTGAAATGCACAGTTTACTAGCCCAGTGTTTAGAAAAAGCTCTAGTGCAAGGCCTGGTTTTGAAAATAACAAAATATTAATCCTACAAACCGGGCTCCCTTTGTATTGTGAATTTTAAAAATCTATCTTCTGTCTGTACGAATTATTCCAGAGTGATGAACTTGCTTGCCAGAAGAAACTGAGAACAGAAGTCATCCAGTTGGAGGACACGCTGTCTCAAGTGCGGAAAGAATATGAGATGCTACGCATTGAGTTTGAACAGAACCTAGCAGCCAATGAGCAAGCAGGTTGGTAATGAAACTGACCAGTTGTAATAATAACTAGTTTTTATATCGCGCTTTATCTACGGGCGTCTCAAAGCGCTTGTCGTCATTTATATCCAGACAGGTTTTTGAAGTTTTTTAATTATGAGATCAATTTATGTAACACTTTGTAAGGGTTTACGGGGTGCTGCGGCGCATTCAGCAGCCACTGCCAGAAACACCGTGGCAAACCCCTTTTCTTAGCAATAAGTGTAACTGGGTTCTTTTACGTGCATACACAACACACCAACAGGTTTACGTCCCATCCGAAGGACGAAGCAATAATGGTTAAGTGTATTGCTTAAGGACACAAGTGTCAAGACCAGGACTCGAACCCACACTCTGCTGATCAGAAACACCAGAGCTTGAGTCCGGTGCTCTTAACCGCTCGGCCACGACACGCCAATAAAAAGGGCAGGAGAATACTGTATTCAACATGTCATTGGAAGAGTAAATTGTTGTAAACACAGTGAGTGTGAAGCTTATAAATTTGGCCATTACTGACTTCGATTTGGACTTCACTATAATTGAGTTGAAATGGTGTTTTGATCTGAGACTTTGGGTCTTTATTAATTAAAAGACAAGAATAAAGATATCTTTAAATTCCCACTGGGCCTCTTGCTGGAAACAGTCTTCACTTTTTATTCTATGGAAAATTTCAGCATCAGGCCAATTGCAGGGGCCGAGCTTCAGTCTATTGTTCCTATCCCACTCCAGAAGTGTCCCTTTAGGAATTATTCCAATCGGAAAATAAGCCATGTCAGTATTAGCGGCTGTGGCTTTATCGTCACGTGAACAAGTGTTGAAGCATACTATTTCCATAGCAACGCCCTTAGCAACAGCCGTAGCCGCCAATTCGGATCAACCTTAGTCACTTCAATACTTTGACATTCTTGTATTAGCCATCAACACCCTCTGTGTCAATTATAAGAAAGTGTTTGTTATGTGATATTTTTCCTCACAGGTCCAATCAATCGAGAGTTACGTCATTTAGTTTCAAGTTACCAGAGTCATAACACTCAACTCAAGGGAGAAATCAATCGCTACAGACATAAACTCAAGGAGGCGCAAGCTGAAGTCATGAAAGTAAGTCACTCAAAATTTATGAAATCCTTTCCTTACCAGGGCCTAATTTCATGGCTCTGCTTACCGTAAGCAAAGAATCGGCACTTACGGAAGCAGGGAATTCCGCGCTTACGTCAAGCGTATTTCACAGGTATAACACCCATCGACTATATACATAGAGGACTAGTCTATGGTCTAAATTATTTCCCTCTTCAGAGTCAATATGTTGATGCTTATAAATAATTGTTGGTATAATGACAAAACTCCCCAAACATTTTTCCATGAACTGTTTCTTTCACAGCTGCTTAAGCTCTTAAGTAACTCTCCAAAGTTTTCTCCTCAAGATGATCAGAGCATACTGATCGAAATGTTGAGTTGTCAAACCACCGGTTCTTCTCAGAACTACCACTACTCATAAAAGAGATTTATGCACATGGTGTCACCGCAAACCTTACTTGATTGTACTTCAACCATGCAAAGTTTCAAATCCTACTTCTCCAATGTTTTACATACATATAAGTGCAGACAAAATTAAGTTTTGTTGTGATTAAAAAAAATAATCCTGTGTTCTTCTCCTCCAGCTTAAAAGTGACATGGCCTCTCATGGCCACAGTAGTAGCAGCTCAAGCTCAAGTAGTGGAGGTTTAGACCGGAGGGAGGTAAGCCACGAGAAGGAACAGCAACAGAAACGAGAAGAGGTGAATATCCACCATGATGACAGGCGGGATCCAAGGGAGAAGGAGAGGGAGAAGGAACGAGGTAAAGAAGAGAAGAAAGAAACGGGGAAAGAAGCCGAGATCATCAAGGACCTTCGGGCAAATCTGAAGTAAGTTGGAAATCAAAAGGACAGTTTAAACAGATCCAAGGAAACAGTTGTAAGTTCCTCCTTAAAAATCTTCCCATATTAAACTTTTATTTGTTGAATTTTTCCTTTCAGAAAATCTCAGGAAAATCAGAAAGAGATGAAGCTTCTTCTAGACATGTACAAAGGCTCTGCCAAGGAGCAACGAGACAAAGTTCAGGTAAATAAATGAAAGAAGGAAGTCCGTTTGTTTACTCTACTCTTAGCAATAGTTGTACTGTGTTCATATGTTTTAGGAGTTAGCATCTATGCCAGTCATCTTTTAGTCTTGATTGGCGATGCTAGTTTTTGTTTTAGTCACTGGTAGAGGGCGCAACATCGACTCCCATGGAGGGACTAGGCAAGTCTACGGATCTGGATCAAAACAGCATCTTGACAAATTTGGCAGAGATGCCTGCAGATCAAAACGAGGCTAATTTGCATAATATATATTGAGGCATTCAGCAACAGAGTATGTGTATGGTACGTAGACGCAAAACAGTATTGTTGTAAAATGTCATGTTGTGTTGGAAATGACTGTTAGTGATAGTCGATCTTGTCTGTCCGGCTGGTACTGGGTCCTTCCGGACACGCCGAGGAACAGGTGTCCAATGCCGGTCAGTCTATGTCACAGTTTGCTCACCAACTGTGCACGTACGTCTCGTTTCAAGAATATTCAAATCACGGCCCCCCAAAAAAATGTGGGCGGGTCCTAGTGACAAAAGCAACAAGACGTTCGTTTGATCCAGATGTTTGTGTGATACAGATGTCTCTTCTCCAGTAATTCATGTTGGGATATCGGCGACTACAGAAACAAAACGAACATCGCAAATCAAGACTAGTCATATTAATGAAGTAAAGTCGTTCTCTTTGGAGTAATTACATAACTAGATAATTTTTGATAAATGTGTGTTTACTTGTCTCTCCAGCTGATGGCTGCAGAGAGGAGGGCTCGTGCTGAAGTTGAAGATCTCAGGATGCGACTACGACACATTGAAGACAGAGAAAGACAAGAAAGTCGAAAGCTAGCTGATGAGGAAGCCATCAGGAAGATACGAAGCCTAGAGGAAACGATATATCAACTTCAGAAGAAACTTGCTGATAGAAAACAGGTGAAATTTCCTCCGTTATTTATGTGATGATAGAGATAGCCGTGTTAGTCTGATAGATAAAACAAGGAAGGTGGTGGTGGCACTTAAAGGGTCTGTATACGTTTGGTAATGACTGAAAATTAATGGCAATAAAAACTTACTTGGTAAGAAGTACAGCAGCTTTGGATAGTATAAAGCATTTTGAGAAACTTTTCACTTTGAAGTAATGTGGTTGTGGAAAAAGATATCACTTTTTATCCCCCAAAATTTGAATCTGAGAGTAACGCTTCTCAGATAGTGTATTCCAATTGCAGATTATTCTTCCTGCATGGACATTACCGCTCCAGATTTTTGGCATTATCTCAAAAACACTACCACCTTTTGAAATAAAATTTTCACAGGTTAGTTTTATGGTATATATCTACAACTGTGTAGGATTGAAAAAAAGGGTGGTTCCAATTACCAAAGGTATACAATCCCTTTAAAGACTAACTAAATACATTTAAAAAAAACACCTGCATGAGCTTTCATAGCAACAACTACTTCATCAGATGCAATGAAGGGGACTACTTCATCTGATGTAGTAGTTGTTGCTCTGAAAGCTCATGCAGTTTTTTATGTAATTAGTTAGTCTTTAAGTGCTACCACTACCTTGCGTGTTCTGTTGTTCATTACTTTCCGTCCATAGTTATCTGTGTTTATTGTTGTATTGACCCTTTTAAGATGCTTAAGATGTTGAGATTCTGTGTATTACAGTTCATTTTGTGTTATTGTTTTGTTAATTATGTTTTGCTTTTATGCTCCATTTATCACGTTTATTGCTATGTTCATTTATCTATTGATTGTTCATTTTGTTTTGGTCGAATATAATAATCATATTTTAAAAGAAAACTTCTTTTTTTGTTTTTTTGCTTCTATTAAATCATTGCGGTACCTGCTGCTAAACACACAGGATTCTAACTGCCTCTAGCCACTGGGCTACCTTGGTGGTCTAATGTTAAGACATTTGCTCTAGCAATGTGAAGGTCGTGGGTTCGAATCCCGCCCGAATGATTTGCCTGTGAGGTTTTTTCACAGAACTCAGGAAAGTACTGAATAATTCACATCGATGTAAGGGTTAACCCAAAAAAATAATAATAATATATGGACAGAAGAGAAAGTTGGATGATGAACTGTATCGTATGTGTAATATTTTGTGGAATACTTTGAAAGAAAAGGAAGATAAATTTGTCTTTGAGAAGATTGTTCTGAGACATTGAAGATTTGATTTGTGTTTAAAGGAGGAGGAAGCCTTATTATCAGAGATGGAAGTGACTGGTCAAGCCTTTGAAGACATGCAAGAGCAGAACACGAGGCTACTACAACAACTTAGAGAGAAAGATGATGCCAATTTCAAACTCATGTCTGAGGTCAGGATAAACTCTTTTCTCATTTTCTATTTTGAAAACGCTTGAAATAATAGCAATTGGACAACTCTTGACATCTCGGCTCTTCCCTGTATTTTAGAATGCCTTGAAAATTGTAAAAGTAGACTAAAAAGAAGCAATCAAAACATATTTTCAGTAAAACGAGCTTGAAGTTTTGCAACTACCTCAACTTCTTTTTCAATAGATATCGGGGTTTGTTTTTGTAAGTATTTGGGGTTTCAGAGATACGAAGATTAATAATTTTGTTTGAACCAACTTTACATTTACGGTAAATATTGTTAATGTCGTGGCCGAGCGGATAAGAACACTGGACTCAAGCTCTGGTGTTTCTGATAAGCAGAGTGTGGGTTCGAGTCCCAGTCATGACACTTGTGTCCTTAAGCAAGACACTTAACCATTATTGCTTCTCTTCACCCAGTAGTACAAATGGGTACCGGCGAGAGCTGGTGAGTAACATGCGATGGACTGGCAGCCTGTCCAGGGGGAATAGAAATATTTTCAGTTGTTTAAAGCCAAGAAAACTGAATATAAACACCGGCCTGATGAGCCATACTGGCTCGGGACAGACTTTACTTTACTTACTTTTTTTCCAAGTGCCAAATATCATGCCTGTACGAAGTTCTTACTTAGCATTTTGCTTGTTACTTTCCTTCCGATAGAGGATCAAATGCAATCAGATACATAAACTCCTACGTGAAGAGAAAGACGTCTTGGCTGATCAGGTTGCTACACTACAGACCCAAGTAGATGCTCAGAATCAAGTCGTTCGTAAACTAGAAGAGAAAGAGAGGATCTTGCAGAATAATCTCTCCACCATGGATAAAGAGATTAGTCTACGACAGCAATCATTGGAACTCAACAAAAGAAAGGTATCTCTCAACATAACTAGTACATTTTATTTATCTATTTAAAGGGATTGTATACGTTTGGTAATTGGAACCCACTGTTTGTTTCAATCCTATATAGTTGTAGATATATATACCATAAAACTAACCTGTGAAAATTTCATTCAAAAGGTGGTAGCTTTTTTGAAATATTGCCGAAAATCTGGAGCGGTTATTTCAACGCAAAGAATAATCTACAATTGGAATACACAATCTGAGAAATGTTTCTGACAGAAACGCTTTTCAGATTCAAATTTTTCTTTTTATAAGAACTGAAATCTTTTTCCATAACCACATTACTTCAAAGTGAAATGTTTCTCAAAATGCTTTATACTATCAGAAGCTGCTGTACTTCTTACCGAGTAATTTTTTATTACCCTTAATTTTATGAGTGATTACCAAGCGTATACAGACCCTTCAAAGGCAGGGTGTACTTTGGTAATTACTCCACAAGTTAATGACGATAAAAACTTACTTGGTAAAGAGCACTGGAGAGCTGTTGATATATAAAACATTGTTAGAAACGACCCCCTTTGATGTCGTAGTTTTAGAGAAACTAACTTCTCACCCAAAATTTGAACCTGAGAAGGGCTTCAGGCATGAAGCCTTTCTCAGGCATCTGAAAGCACACAATTCTATGTAACAAGGGTGTTTTTTCTTTCATTATATTCTTGCAACTTCGATAACCAATTGAGCCCAAATTATTACAGGTTTGATCAATCCATGACAGTTGACACATATTAAAGGAGAGAGATGGGCCTTGGTAAACTTAAACTGATCTCGCTGAGCTTGGCCACTTACGATTATTTCATTTGTTTCTCTAAACTTATTTGACTTACAATTTGGACAATTAAAAGACACTTTCTTCTCACTCTTCCAGGCTCTTGATAACACCCAATCAGCAGCCGACTTGAAGATGCAGCTAGACAAGATCAATGGACGAATCGAAGAACTTCAGAGATTAGTTAAAGAAAAGTCAAGTGCAGTCGAGCAAGAGAATCATAAATTCCGAAGGGCCCAGGTACGAAACACAAATCACTCTCCATTGTCTAATTCCCTGTATACCCATTGATCATTATAGGTGTATTCTTATTTTATGAGAAGGTAACAGACTGTTTCTCCTCCCAGCCTCTTTTTGATTACATCGGGAGTTGTTGAGATACAGCATCATTGTCCAGCAGTGAAAGCTGTGTTAGCATGAAACTAAGGTTTCAACTTTGGCGCGTCGTGGCTGAGCAGTTAAGAGCACCGGACTCGAGCTTTGGTGTTTCTGATCCCGGTTCGAGTCCCGGTCACGACACTTGTATCCTTGAGCAAGATACTTTAACATAATTGCTTTGTCCTTCGAATGGGACATTAAGCCATAGGTCCCGTGTACTAGGATTGGTAGTGCATGTAAATGAACCCAGAACACTTATCGTGGAAGAGTAGGGGTTAACCCTGGTATTTCTGGTCCACATAGCAAGCACTCTTGTTTACAGGTTTCCTCAGGCTTGTGAGCTACAGTGATTTAAAAGTTCACTTATGAGGCATCCTTGGTTTCATTACCAGAAATATATAGTAAATTACTTGCACTCGTTAATTTAGGTATATGGCTAGGTGCTCGTTAACTATGCATGTGCTTGTAACCTCCACCCCATCAACTAAATGTTTTTTTGCATATTTAATGTATAATTTTTTTCTTTTAGATTTTTAAAACTTTTATCAGTGAGTTAGATGCAGAAGGCCTTAGCAGATATTATTCACAGCTGCCAACTCTCCCTGATTCTGCAGAAAGTTCCCTGAAAATAGACCAATCTTGCCATGTTCTAATGAACAGATTTGAAAAACTCACTGATTGTGTAAACTTTTTCACAATTATTTTGAATGTAATTCTCAATATCACCATGATTGTTGTACAAAATCTCCCGGATTGCAAGTTGCAATTGTTGGCAGGTGTGCCCCTCCCATTTGGGTTTTGTAATGACTATGTACACACTGCTTATAAATACCAACCTTAAACAAAGAAATATATAATTTCTGACTATGGTCTCAAACAAGGAACAAAACATCATCCTTTGTCTCTATGAAGATTGTTTTTGTTTATTTTCCAGGAAGAATCTCAACATCTTAGGAGGAAAGTAGAGCGATATAAGAGGATGGAGCTAGCAAGTAGCACCGATGAGGTGTTGATGGAAGAAATTAGGACCTATAAGGTGAGTGGTGGGTTGCAGTGGGGATAAAGTAATATTCTGTATCATGGATCCAAATTAATATCTATTAATTGCTGCGGTACCCGCTGCTGAAATATAGGATTCGAACTGCCTCTAGCCACCGGGCTAGCTCGGTGGTCTAGTGGTAAGACATCTACTCTAGAATGGCAAAGGTCGTGAGTTCATATCCAACCGAGTAATATCCTTGAGGATTTTGTTCACTGAACATAATATTTAAGGATAGATCTTTCATTCCTGAAAGTTCAAACAAAATCCCTCATTACATCCTCTAGATATTTGATGATTTTTTTAATGAATCTACAACAATTGGAGATATCACCACCCTCAGATAAAATGGAGTAATCCAGGCAGTCTCAGCGGCCGCAAGCATGCAGCGGGGAGCTAGCTGGGCTACATATCAACAACCGTGTAATTCAATTCTTGTACTCGTATACGTACACGTAGGAATCGTACGTGTACTTTGCCATTCGCACAATGATTATTGGTTTTGTATGGGGAGCTTTGACCTGTACATTAGGCGGCGTGTTGATGGCGTTACCCCTTCCCCCTCCCCTCATACAGTGCTTGTCACACATCAGTGGGGGGTAACAAAAATGCAAATTATTTCATCTATGAAACCATTATAACAATTTGTTTTGATATTTTTTCCACAGGAGCAACTTACTTGCCCGTGTTGTAAAAAAGGCAGGAAAGACGTGGTGTTGACCAAGTGTTTCCACGTGTTCTGCTTTGAATGTATAAAGACTCGGTACGAAACTAGACAACGGAAATGTCCCAAGTGCAATGCAGGCTTCGGTGCCAACGACTACCACCGCATCTGGTTATCATAATTTAGTTTGTACCTCTTGAATTTGTATTTATTTTATTTTTATTTGACGTGTCGAGCATTCTATGTCAGAATCTCCTTTCAGGGCTTAAGTACATAAAGCTGCTTGTATAAATAATATTGCTCAAAGGGATTGTATACGTTTGGTAATTGGAACCCACTGTTTGTTTCAATCCTATATAGTTGTAGATATATATACCATAAAATTAACCTGTGAAACTTTCATTTCAAAAGGTGGCAGCGTTTTTCAGATATTGCCAAAAATCTGGATAGGTTATGTCCATGCAGGAAGAATAATCTGCAATTGGAATACACAATCTAATACACCTTACTGTCAGTAACGCTTCTCAGATTCAAATTTGGGGGGGATAAAAATTTATATCTCTTTCCATAACCGCAGTACTTCGAAGTGAAAAGTTTCTCAAAAGGCATTATACTATCCAAAGCTGCTCTACTTAGCAAGTAAAGTTTTTATTGCCATTAATTTTCAGAGTCATTACCAAACGTATACAGACCCCTTAAACAAAATTCTAAGAAGGACAAAATGGGGAACCAGACACTTACAGTACACATGGCATTTGGCTGGTAATCTTTTTTTCTGGTATGAAGTAATGTTCTTTTGAGCTAAGCTTACCCCATTTATCTGACCAGAGATTGGCAAATGGTGAGACAGCCAGATGGTTTTATGCCAGCATTGCCATGGCAACATATTTTGTATACAGTTTCTTAAACTAATGTTAGTTTCTGCCAGCATAGCATCTCAACTCGAGTCATTTTCAACCTTGCAACATGCTTTTTTATTTAACATATTCCTGCATTACAAGAATGAGTGGGGTTCCCATCTCGGTAATTGCAGAAAACATTTGCCGTCAGATCAGTCTGTACATCGGTTGCATGAAAGGTCAAAGGTCAATACCATCACCATGTTGCGGGTCACATGATCCTGTATAATTGTCTTTATGGTACAGCAAATTCTTTCCAAGTGACCACATACTGATCAGCAGGTCATGGCCGAGCGGTCCAGCACACAGAACTCAAGTTCTGGTGGCCGAGTCATTGGTCATTCAGAGTGTGGGTTCAAGTCCTGGTCATGACCCTTGGATCCTAGCAAGTCACTTGCCTCTCATCACCTAGGAGTAAATGGGTACCTGCGAGGGTAGCGGTTGTTGATATACATGATTAGCAACACGTGCGCCAATTTGGCTGCGGGTGCTGCATACTCCTAAGGAGTTGAGATGGTGTCAGGAATGCTTTGGGCCTGAGGAACAGGGGTAAAAATGTAAGGTGCTTTGAGGGGCCAAATCATAAAAGTTTATAATAAATAAACTTTATTAATAATTATCATTGGCCATTTCATTGTATGTGCCCACCTTCATGTGCACACCGAGTTATGCTCAAAGCCTCGTACCCACAACATGGCTGACCTTGTGACCTTTTGACCTTGCATGCAAGCAGGCTACAGAATGTATAAATGATATGTATATAGTTTAGAGTTTTCCTTTTATAGGAGATACATGTAGATTTAATCTAGGTGTTTGTCTATGATGTATCATGACATAACGATTTGAAATTGTTGTTAACTTATGGCTTGTAATGATGTGGCACTCCATGCCAAAACCAGGCAGTTTTTGCCAACACTCAAAACTGGCTTTATCTTCTCATCAAAAAGATGAGAACAAGAGCTTTCAATTAACACCTAATTAGGGCCTATAAGGCAAGTGTTTCTCTTCTATAGAATGCACTTTGATATCAAGTCTGATGTTTCAGTTGTCTTCACTCTTTCCAAGAACTTCCTGATCTTGGTGTGGGGCGTCACAAAATAAAATATATTATATATATCCGATATATCTGTGGAAAATTTACTTGCGCACAAAAAGTTGTTGTTTGAGAATAAACCCAAGATAACATGGAAGCTTGTAAGGGTAGTTATCAACCAGTGCTTCGTCACTTCCAAGTAATAAATAAAACAGGCATGCTATTTGACTCTTGAAAACCAATAGGAAAATTGTATCATGCGAAAGGGCTGAACTAAATATGCTGGAAGTAAATATGGTATTGACCCCTTCCATAAAGCGTAGCGCACTTACACGCACCTATCCTGTCCGCCAATTTGGGAGTCAAAATGTACACAAAGCAATTAATGGTAGAAATGGTAGACCCTCATTTTGCGGAGTTGCGTTCCGCATTGTTCAAGGGGTCAATAGGCTTTTTAAACCTTTAGTTTGGGTTATTTGATGACAATCTTACTGATTATACAAGGAAATCAACATTTGAAATCAGATAATAGGAAGAATATCATGCCTGTAAGCAGCGTTCTCCCTCAACAGTGGTCCGCTGGACAAATGCTAGTTAAAGCACATGAGGACCAGTCAAAATTCACTCCAAGTGGCCTGTCTGGCTAGTCCAGTGTTGAAAGTATCCAGCCAGTCGGAAGCCATACAACTGTTAGCTGCCATGTAGCCAGGGTTTAGGTTATAGGTTTTAGAATGCAGGTTTCTGAATCAAAGTTGATAACTGCATAGAAATGTTGAGCTCATTTTATTCATCATGTTTTTAAAATGGAATAAATGATATACATGAAACGGGACAAACAAAGTATAGAGAAAATGAAAGTTATGTCCTTCGTTTTCACTTTGTTACCAATAATTATGAAAAGAATATCTGAAAGTTCTTCTAATACCACAAGTGATATATATTGTAAAAGGCTTTCCTTAAATGAAATAAATCCCAAAGATTAATTGGTTTGGCCAGTTTAGTTATTGAAACATCACTGCTCTATCTTGTAAAGATCGGACAGTTGAAACATTTTCACAATTAAACTTTGTTTTTGTATTTTGTTCAGTAAGATATGTAAAATGTCATGAGCCGCTGGTGTTTATATTGTGAAATGGACATTTGTCTAATAAAGCAAAGAATTTATTGCACTGTATAATGGAAATGTCTATCATTAGCTGTTGCAGCGCAGCACATTAAAGTTGTTTTCTCGCTAATTCTTTCTCCTGGCCTAAATGCAAACTTCCTAACATCCCATCAACTTCATCATGTTTAGACCTACATGTAGTGCAAATAACTATGAGGTATCAAATTACAAGCCAAGTTTAAAATATGACTATTTGCTATTCACTGTATTTCATGAAAAACTAAAGCTATGATGTTTATAATTTTGCATCTGATAGATCAAGACTGGGGCAACATTTGAAAACCTTGTCCATATTACAATTACATCATCACTGATGTCATCAAGCATCACATAACGTCACCTTAAAGGTGCACTTTTCAAACATTTATATTTACAGGAAAAAATGCATGATCAAGCTGAATCTTTGCATGAAACCAGGGTATGTAACATCCAAAATTATAGTCTGTTCTAATGACGTCATCAAGTGTCGCGTGGGATCACCTTAAAGTTGCAGTTTTACAAGATCTATACATACAGAAAAAAATGCGCGATCAAGCTAAAATTTTGCATGTATTCAAGCCTAGGTGTAACATCCAAAATTTAAAGTCCTGTTCAAATGAATTCATCAATTGTCACATGATGTCACTTTAAATTTGCAGTTTTACAAGATCTAAGCCTATACATGTATATACAGGAACAAAAATGCGGTATCGAGCTGAAACTTTGCATGTATTCAAGCCGGGATGTGTTACACTACAATTTGAGATCACATCATGATGACGTTGTCAAGTGTCAAATGACGTCACCTTAAAGGTGCAGTTTTAAAAGAAACAGCTCTTAGTTTTGTTGGCAAACAAACACACAGCGTAACTTCTTTACTTGAAACACTATAATATATAATAACACTTTCTATCATGGAGTAGCCATCTTGCTTCTCTACCATTCAAATCAATGTGACTGAACCAAAACTGTAGTGCCTACATAGTCCGATCTTAATTTGGTATGAGAAACAAATGGGCATTGATTTTCTATAGTCTGATATCCCTGACAAATGAGGCTCTATTCAAAAATGTGTTATGTTTTTGCGGGTACATATGTGGGATGATTTTAGTTTCAAACATGTTTTTGTTGGTATATATTTTTGCACTTGTATGAATGACAATATACAACACCCAAAATGTTTTGAATGTTGACCAACACATGTCGGGACAGAGACACCAAACTTATCCATCGTGACACAGCCTTCCCTCATTTGGACGCTTATTTTGGAAATGACACTGTGATTGTGAAGCATCAAATAACTATCCATATTGGACGGGCGGGAGCCTGTTCAGCAGTAATGACAAGATATTGGATGACACGTGACGTGTGTTCCACCAATCAAAGATATGTGTGTGTGTTATATAAAAAGGAATAATTTCACTTGTGTCGACCGGTATCACTCACTCTCACTCTATCCCGTAGCTGTTAGGCCGTAGGGGCGAAGAGATGGCAGCTCTAACAGACTTCCTCCACAACTCCTTTAGTGTGTTTTACCATCATCTTCATTTCAGTGGGCAATTAGGCTCGGTGGTGCCCATCTCCTCTCCGAGCGGCGAGTGCATTATGCTCGGGGTACTCACTAGACTCAAGCTAGTAATAAGTAGAGTCCAACCCAGTGGTGTGTTGTTATAAAAGCACCACTCCAGCACATTGTTATTATTCTGGGAGCTGGTACCCAGTCGTCTTTCCCTTTCAGCCTGCTCTTTAGTGAGCAGTTGCCCAGGGTGCTCCGCTTGGAGGCAGGGACCAGACATTTGCATAGAAATGCTTGCAGTACCAGGGTGGGGTCTTATGATGGTTTGCCCCCCTTTTTCGCCCTAAGGCTAGGCGACCATCCGATCAGAGACCAGCTGGTTGCACATAACTATGCCATCTCGCAACCCCACTATATATGAATGATATTTAGCAAAACTGTTTTATAAAAACAAAATATATAATGTTAAATTAAATGAAAGTTATAGGCGATTAACAGTGACAAGCTCAAATATTTTGTCAACTCTACCTCCATGCTAGAAGTAAGGAGAGGTTTTTTAAATGCCTGAAAGTTCCCCAATGTACACTGTGATGCAAGGCTCAGATTTGGGGAACAAATTGTCAGTTGCTAAGAACAAACAGAATCATCCTCCATTTATCTCAAGTTTTAAGACATCTGAAAGTCATGTTTATCCTCACTCCATGAACTTTCTTCCTGACAGGTAGTGAATGGTACCAGTGATGATTAGTCGGATAGTTCATCATCAGTAAACTCCCATTCTCAAGCTCTATTTTGATGGGTGCCAGATTTCTCTTGGCATTCTTGCCGCGTGACTCCCCGTGCCGGAAGATGAAATCACGTGGTTGGCCGAGGGATAAAGATGCAATGGGACTGGTTGGAACCAACTCTTTCTCATCATCTCGATGTTCTCCCATATAATCATTCCCATCTTTGTATCTTAGTTAAATATAAGACAAATAAAAAATCTATGATCATTACAATAATAATAGTGTAGGTTGCAATATGAGGTAAATCTGCCATCTTTACGGGCAACTTGGAACACGCAGTCATGCGTTTTTCGCGAGAGAATGGCGTGCAGCACGCACACATTTCACTCATTGCACAATTGGTTAGTGAAAAATGCGGCTGCGTTAATAATTTCAGCAGTTGACGTGCCTGCAAGCCAAAATGCCATTTTCCCGTAAAGATGGCGTCTATTGAGAACTACTAGTATCTGACAGCGGCTTTTTATATATCGCTCAAATCCGTCACTCAGTGACACTCATGGCACTGCGACATTATTACCCCTGGTCACTGGACCAATTATTTCATTCCTTAAACCATCTCAGCTCCCTTGGGAGTATACAGCCTGTGCTGCCAAATATGTAGCCACACTAAGCTAAATCAATCAAACAAGAACCATCTCTGCCCTCACAGGTACCTATTTACCCCATGGTAAAGAGAAAAATTAAAGTGTCTTGCTTAAGGACTAAAGTGTCAAGACTAGGATTCGAACCCACACCCTGATGACCAGCCACCAGAACTTGACAGCACTAGACCACTCGACCATGAGAAGCTACACATTACCACACTACAAGACAACAACTCTTAGAGGATTAAGTGTGGATAGAGTTTAAAGAAAGGGGGGGTGCCATAAGTGTATGAATATGTTCACAAAATTCCACATATTTTATTCACAAAGAAAATCCATCTTGACTTTGTAATTTGATTTCATAATTTGTTTCCGGATGAAAGCTGATGTTCTCATCTCACCTATTAATGAGAACAAAGTTGAATCTCTGACCAGTAACTTCTTGAATCCTGTTTCTTATATCAATGAGTAAAGAGGTCCATGGCTTTGCAGGAACTGTAACTCCTGAATATCTGTATGTCAGATTGGCATCTCCGTGAGCAACCTGGAAATGAAAGAATAAACAGTTGATTGAAATTGCACATACAGCGATTTATAACTGGGGATGTCTCGTAACCCTCCGGTCTGGGACTGTTGGGAGGATGGAGGGTTACGATTATTGCAACTAGTCAGGGCTCAGATTTTACACTGGACCACAGGCCCGAGGCTAGTGGTTTTATCATTGGGCCAGTAAACTTACGACAGGACAAGTCCAGTTGGTCTTGTGTTTTGCAATTGAATATCAATACCTAAATGTGTACAAATCATTAATAATAAAAAACTAAATTGTGTTCAAATGTTGACCTTGACTAGTCTGATAAATTTGTCCTTATTGAGTATCAAAGAATACACACTCTAAACATCTAAACAAGATAAATCTTCTCTTGGTGCTTGTTCAAATAAAAACAGTTTACATGTTGAACTGTGTAGAAAGCTTCTTTCTCACTTATCTGGTCTTGTAAAATAAATTCTGGTCCGGTAAACAATTTGAGCTACTACAACTACAAGCCCTGCGGTCTTGTGTGGAATTTTGTCTCAAAAGTTCACAACTAACAAATATATCCATGTGTGAGATTATTTCCAAAAATATGTCGGAGTTCTGCACTGTAATTTTAACCATCATGTACATGTGTACCGCTCGACTGTGTAAAATCATATGTGCATAAGTGCGAAATGCATAGCAACCCGATGCGTATACAAAACTCGCACATGTGCATTAGCCTTTACAAGCTCTTGGTTTATGACGTGCAGTAATGGAGCCGTAAATGTCAATTTGTTTTCACAAATAATAACATCAAAGGAGAAAATCCAACAATTTTCAAACAGGCCTCCATGGAGTTCCGGCTACAAGGAACATGTGAGTAAAGTTCAGCTTCCTCAATAAGGTAAAAATATGAAAAATTTGAAGTGTAAATTTTGTCGCAATGGTACGGGACCTTTATACCCTGGACTCCGTCGCGTTGTATGCAACAGAGGAGTCCAACTTGGGCTAGGGGAGCGCACAGCATGACATGACAGCACAGCAGATATTTAACACTAAGACTATGCCTATCAATCATCTAACTTCTACGTAAGTATAACTTTTAACTTTTCTGTCAATGTCATTTATCTGCAAATATACATCTTATTTTGAGTACAAGTGAGGACAGTGCGCTCCCTCCATGTGGCGCTTGACTGCAGATTTGAATTTTTCTGATGAGTTTGAAATAATCACCTCTGCAGGTAGACTGTTCGAGTCTGGGATTGATTTGGTGGCAAATATTATTTCTTTATTGATCTAGGTTAGAGAAGACGCGAGATTTATCTTATGACTGAAGTGAATGATGTGTCAATTTCCTATTAAATTATTAATAGGGGCCTAATGCATTCTTATTGAACCTGGAAACTTTATCAAGAAATATCTCTAATTGTTCATACCTGTTTTCTTGGAATGTTGTGCCACTTTCCATACACTTGCACCTTGGTTAACTCCCCCGTGAAATATTGCAGTCCGCCCCCTTCGCACTGATCAAACAATTCCTTCGCTTCCCGCCTTCCGTACAACTTGGTATAGTCACAAGAAAGATTCTCTGCTGATATTTTACGCCATGGAGAATGACATAATGGTTTCAGAACAGCTGGTGCCTCCTGAACTACGTCCTCCTTCAGTCGTTTAGAAGGAGGATAAAGTTCTCCAGCAGTTTGAGTGGCAGAGTCGGGGGTTTGTTCATTCACAAATTTCCTCTTGAAATTGAAAGGGAGTCCGACTCCATGTTTCTTCAGAATGTCTTTTTTAAACGGCGAATTGTTGCTTGTTGGTGGTAAAATACGAACCAAATACTTCTCCATTGCGAATATGATACGTTGAATAGCTTCAAACTTGGGAACAACTGGTTTTAACTTCTTCTGATTCAGCAGGTTCAGTATGAACAAAATACATGAAATAGACAGACGTTCCCATATTACGCCACAGATGGCGGTTTCTTATGGCGTAGACCTTTCTAAACCGGTTGGCATGAGCGGCCGAATGTTAGCAAAACATTCAATCGAGTTAACAGATGTTGTGTCAAAATTCAACATTTCTGCAAATTTTACTTAAAAGAAAATACACCCCATGATTGATTGCTTTGTTTCCAACAAACTCAATACTAGTTTTGAATATTTGTTTCACATTTTTACAAACTGTGGCTATCTGTTTTTACTTTGCATTTATGGCTTCCAATAGTTTTCCAACCTACGCGCGATTATTTGAACACACGTACGTTGAGCGCATTGATCTCTATTATAATAGAGATCAATGGTTGAGCGCAATCGGGATTTGCTCAATCGTGAGATTGAGCCGCGCAATCTCGGGTTCTCGGGTTCGTAATGCTGGTGCAAATAATACGATAATTGCCCAATGTAGGCTATACAGCAGGCGAAAGGACCGCAGTGGGGTTTTTTTATTTTAATTTTGGCCGATTTTTCAAGAATCAATATTTCCCAAAAATAAAGCTTATATATCGTGGGTCAAATTTAATAAAAATGCATCAGTGGAGGCTAAACTGCTTCATTTTAGAGCCTAAAAAAATCGCTTTCTTAAAAATTAGCCGTTTGAGAAAAATAGCCCCAAAACTGAAAAAATCACAAGGTATAGGCCTAGCCAAAAGTCCGGCATTTTTATCAAATTTGTGTAAATTTTTAAAAAGCGCATTTAGGCTGTAAATTTAAGCAGCTGAGGCTTTACACTGATGCCTTTTTATGACCCAACTTGAGCTATATTTTGGGAGATAACCCTAACCTTAAGGCCCGGCTTTTCAAGTTCCCAAATTATCGCCTTTGGTGAAATTAATTAAAAATTCATGAGCCTAACTGCTTCATTTTAGTGCCTAAAATGATGAGGTACACTTCTAATGCCTTTCATTAATTTACCTCTTTTTTTGGGGGGGGGGATAGCCTAACAATTGCCTAACTAACCCTAACGCTAGTGCTCTAAACCTAACCCTCTAACGTAGCCTAACCCAATCCCACAGCCCTAATTGAACTCTAACCCTATAACCCTAAATCTAAACCTAACCCTTTTTACCCTTATAATTGGGTTTTTTGTCCGAATTTTCATGTATCAATTTAGTTAAATTTATTTAAAATGCATCAGTAGGCTTTAGTATGAGCCTATTAGAGCAAATTTAAGGCGCTTCTTTATATAAGAATTAGCCCAAATTTGAGAAACAACACCAGGGGCCAGTCAAGCATTTTTATTAATATTGTGCACATTTTTAAAAGTGCATTTCGGCTCTGAAATGAACCATCCAGCAAAATGCTAATTCGAAACCGAGCCCTAAAAGGGGCTAAACCTTGGCTTAGGCTCCGTCTCCGAACTTTGTTTGATGTTAAAACACTGTACCAAATGACGGAGCCCACTAGCCGAGGTTTGGGAAAAGGCCCAATTTGTATGAAATTGCGCTGTTCAATCTCGAGATTGCGCTCACAAGTCACACCGCAAACGGAAAGCAAAACTGAACTTGACGTAGGGGGCGCCAGCTTCATCCAATACGCGCCACTCGACCAAATAAACGAGGCGACCACCAGACTCAGCACGCGACTCTTGTTACAGAAGAAACTACGGTGTCCCACTTGAGCCAAACAGAGGAACAACAAACAAGTCTTTCAATTTCATTTATTTTAAATGAACCAGATACTCTCAGATATTGTTCAAAGTTTATGTATCTTCTCTAAATCCAACTAATTCAAGCTCTATTTTATAGCTTCCTGCAATAGCATATTGAAAAGTGCTTTATGATTTATACCTGCAGTGGAAAATGCCCAACAATTCCAGCACACGATGGAAAACAATTTCTATTCGCACACTAGTAAAAGCATTTCCTTTAATTATTCTATAAAGGGAAACTTTACGAAGTGCTGTAATAACGAGCTTTAAAGGCATCGTACACGTTTGGTAATGACTCAAAATATATATTAGCATGAAAACTGTTTTGGTAACAAGTAACAGAGAGCTGTTGATAGTATAAAACATTGTGAGAAACGACTCCCTCTGAAGTAACGTAGTTTTTGAGAAAGAGGTAATTTCTCACTAAAATAATAAAAGACTTCTAGCTAGAAGCCTTTTATTCCTATCTGAAAGCACACAAATTTGTACAACAAGGGTGTTTTTTCTTTCATCATTTTCTTGCAACTTCGATGACCAATTGAGCCCAAATTTTCACAGGCTTGTTATATTATGCATTTGTTGGGATACACCAAGTGAGAACACTGGTCTTTGACAATTACCAAACGTGTACGATGCCTTTAAGGGGACATTTACCTTGAGTTGGGCATTTTGGGCTATAAAAAGCATTTTGTTATGAAATTAATGTGGTTGGAAACTTGTTTAAAGTAGAATATAATTATTCACACAAACTTCCCTCAAAATTGTGTGGCTTTCCTTTTACTTTGTGAACTAACACAGTCCGCTATTATGTAGAACCAAATTGTTGACTCCATTAAAAGGGGACCGTGTTAGTTCATGAAGTAAAAGGAAAACCACACAATTTCAAGGGGTATTTCTGTGAATCATTATACTTTTAACACATCTTTCCAACCATATTAATTTCATAACAAACAATTTTAATAGCCCAAAGTGCCCAATCCAAGGCAATATTTCCCTTTAACTATTCATTTGATCCTCTTTTCCCAGCAAGCAAATTCAGTGAAGAGAATTTCCACTTTGACAACCTTTTGCCTAAAACACTTAATTCCATGCCTGCCTCGGGGTAACACGTGAGATAAAATCGTGATATGAAGCTACAAAATGCTGAATTTGAGTCATCTTTGGAAGACCAAGTGATATTGAGACCAGAAATGATGTGGGGGAAAAAAAGACAATTATTTGCACATTTTGCAATTTATTTTAGTCAAATATTCAGTTTAAAAAACTTCACAGATTTTTCATACATAAACTGAAATAATATAATTTGGTTGACACTCCAGTCAATAAGATTATAACAAAAATAGGTTGGCTGTTCCAATCATATCATTGTATTTTTCTGCTTTTGCTAAATACTGAGTAAACTTAATAAGTACCAAACAGAAACAGAAAACAAATAATTCCAAACCCACCCCCCTCCCCCCCCAAAAAAAAGAGAGAAGAAATAAACAAAACCACACAACACAAGCAAACAAACAAAAACAAAAACAAAATGTTGTAATAATGATAATAAATAAACTAATAATACAACAAAATAGTGTTAGAAAGAAAATTACAAAGACGATACATCCTTGGCTATTAGAAGTTACACATCAAACAACTAATCAATAAAACCATCAAACTAGAAAAACCATGAATAATTAGTAAGTGTATTGTAACTTTTTCATATTTTGTTGGCATGTAATTGATATATGGTTATTTTAATTTTCTACACCTAACTAAGAACTTATGTTTAGAGAGTTTTTCACACAAAGTACATTTCTCCCAACTAGCTTGGCAATAGTTAAAGGCATCATACACGTTTGGTAGTTGGAGCCTAATGTTTGTTTCAATCCTATATAGTTGTAGATATATACCATAAAACTAACCTATGAAAATTTCATTTCAAAAGGTGGTAGCGTTTTTCAGATATTGCCGAAAATCTGGAGTGGTTATGTCCACGCAGGAAGAATAATCTGCATTGGAATATACACTCGTAACACTTCTCAGATTCAAATGTTTTGGGGGATAAAAAGTGATATAATTTTCCATAACCGCAGTACTTTGAGGTGAAAAGTTTCTCAAAATGCATTATACTATCCAAAGCTGCTGTACTTCTTACCCAGAAAGTGGTTGCCATTAATTATCAGAGTCATTACCAAATGAGTACATTACCTTTAAAGTGTATAAAAAAGAGTAAACTTTGACATAAAATTTGTTCCACTTCTCTTTAACATTATGCCTCATTGTCTCAAAAATCTTTCAAAAACTATCAGATAAAAATATAGGCAATTGATCATAACCTTAAGCCTTACCGTGACACCATCTATGGAACTGCAAAGAAAATACTTTTAATGTTTCCGCATTTTGATTTTTATGAAGAATTTTTTCTAATCATCCCAAAGTTTATAATAAAGCCTTTCTTGTGTATCAAATAATTTTTTATGAAGCACATGACTTTCGATATACCTTGAATACACATCTACACAAATTCAAACTACAATCAAACTTACAATTCAGTCAACATTTAATTTTGGAAGAGAAAAGCAAATAATTATTGAAAAATAAATACAAACATTTCTGAACCTTATGCCAATTTTTACTTACTGATAAATTGTTTCAAATCAAATCAAATCACTGACCCTTATTAGACAATACAAATTACTCCTATACTTTATTTCATTGTCAAATAACACTATAGAGTATATGAATTAAAGATGCCGTCAATTAAAATAAACTTTCTCAATTTGTGTATGTTATTATTTCCTCAGATCATTGCTGGTAAATAGGAAAACATAAAGGAATTTTGTTTGTTCTTCAAAAAAGATAGACAACAAATTTATTGCGACAAAATTTAATTTCCTGATATGTCAAATGTGATCAAAAGATAGTTATCCAGCCCTCAAAATCACAAAAAACCCAAAACAATATAAATTACTCAAATTAGAGAAAAACAAACTTATCCTAAGGAAAAATTAAATGAATATTGGAGTTGGGTTTCGTTTTCTTTTTTTGTGAGCTTAGAAGATTGATGACATTTTCTTTTGACATAAATTCGGTAAAGCTATTCGATAAAGTAAAGAAATGTTGCTATGAAAGCATGCATATTTCATATCCCAAGGAATTTGATGCTTACCCAACAGTGCTATAATTCTGTGCTCAATTTCTTGGCTTCTGCTTACTGTAAGCGGAAAAAAACACGCTTATGGTAAGCGTATTTCACAGGTTAGCATGGAATTTGTGCTTATGCAGTGTGTACTTCATGTTACTAAACATTCTTTGCTTAAACAGCTAGCGCAGAAATAGTGGCGCGACCCTGTAAGCGGAATAGTGAGCACAACTGCAGAAATCGACAAGAACCAAGACGTTGGGCCTTGTTTTATCCATGAACACAAAGAATGGTTGAGTAGAATGTGCTTTAAAGAAACGCCATGGACTAAGATTTTATCCTTATACATCTCACAACAATTTTTCGCATAAACGAAAATTCCAAAGTTAATTGAACTGAGTGGTTCTCTATAAATTTTCGCTTGGCAACTTGACACAATGCTAGTCCATAAACAACCAATTGTAAAATCATAAGTTTTATTTTTGCAGCATGACAAATATCTATGGTTTTTTTTAATCATTTCCCGATCAACACACTTTCTACAATGGACAACAATTAAAAATTTTAAAACCTACATTTTAATACACAGGGTTAGAGAAACAACTTATTTAAAACTGACAACCATTTTTCCTGAAGATCAGGGCAAACTGATCGAAACGTTGAGTTGATACATCACTGGATGTTTTCAGACCCATGACTTATTAAAGAGATATTTAATGGTGTTGTCAAAAACCTTACTGGACTGTATCCCCACCATGCAATGTTTAAAATCCTACTTGTACATGGTGTTACCGCAATCCTTACTAGATTGTATCTCCACCATGCAAAGTTTCAAATCCTACTCATGTACATGGTGTTACCACAAACCTTACTAGATTGTATCTCCACCATGCAAAGTTTCAAATCCTACTCATGTACATGGTGTTACCACAAACCTTACTAGATTGTATCTCCACCATGCAAAGTTTCAAATCCTACTCATGTACATGGTGTTACCGCAATCCTTACTAGATTGTATTCCCACCATGCAAAGTATCGAATCCAACTGATGTACATCGTGTTTTCAACCATGTGAAATTTTAAATCCTACGTAAATTTGCATTTACCCTACCTCAAAAGTAAATAAATGGTTCAAAGAAACGATGTTTATGCCATGTAGAAATGAAATATTCCTATATATATATAGATCTACCGACCAAAGAAATTTATCACACAGTGTTTATTATTAATGTTGGTTTTAAGTAAGGTACACCATTGGTTACAAGCTTTCATATTAATTTTAGGTTGTCTGCCATTTTGAGGAGCAAATTTTGAAAGTGAAAGTAAATAACTTCACCACCATCATTCTTTTCACTGAAAAGAATGGAAGAATGTGATGACATCATTTGCATGGGTTTCTTTGAAGATATTTTACTTTTGAGAAAGAAACAAATAACAAGTCAAAAAAGGTTTTTGCTTACACAGAACTGAATTTTTTTCTTTCTTTCTGAACTAGATCGTCTACATGTATCATGCCTGTGAGTGGACCCTTAAAAAAAGAGCTGAAACACTACATGATGTAAGACTGATCGTGGAACGTCAAGTGAGCACGCGTCACGCATTTACGCTGGTCGAATTGGGGCACCCCATTGATCCAGTAACTAGGCTTATTTCACATTATTGTAGTTGTACATTATTGTTGCCAAGCATATATAAGGCCAAAAAGTGAAGAAAGAAAAAAAAGAAAAAAGAAAAAAAAGGAAAAAGCGGATATCCGCTTAAAAGCCTGATGTATGGAGAGGACTATTCTTGAACGATCCTTTTGTAATTCTTGAAACCTATAGCTGTGTCCGACCCCTGGAATTCGTTGCTGAGGTGAAACAACTGGTGAAAGCGTATACGCGCCACACACAACTATCGCCAGTGAGGGCGCTGTTTAAGCTGGTGACATTATATGCAGGGGGTCGACTGAGTGAATATGGCTTCAACTACAGCCATGATGTTTTGGATAGGGGCTAAGCTACAAAAACCAACATTGTTACAAGAAAATCCATAATTTCCACAGTCAAAAGGACACTTGGGCTTCTTGTTCAAAATTGTCAAAGTTGAAGGCAGTGTTTGGTAGAAACAGCAGACCAATGGGGACGCAGATTGAACCATACACTTATAGGGGAACTGTCATCATAATCACAGAAGGCCTGTTGCTATACATGGAATTATGAACTGTAACCCAGTTACTGTACGCAAGCTGGCTGTCGCATCACAATATAATAATGATGGCGCCCCTTTGTGGCGGTTAGCGCGTGCAGTCAATTGGTTCCATGTATAGCCATGGCCTTCTATGATCATGACAACAGCCTCCCTTTAACCTGTTTCACCTAAGCAGTATAATATTTCTATGCTAAGCGATTTTGTATGCTTACCAGCTGAGTAAATTTTGATCGAGTCAGAACTACATAAATTACTGTATGGAGTTACAAGAGAAGATTGTATATGAATGTGATGGTTGGATGATTTTGACATTAATACTGCAATGACTGCTTGCATGAATAATTTTAAAACATTTTATTTAAGGATAGATAGATAGATTTAAACATGAAAAAGCACCAGTATATGATAATTATTTACAACAATCCGGAGTTCATTCTACTTCAAGCCATTTGAATAAATCCTTGACAAAAGCTCTGATTAACTCTTTCAAGTGCCGACCGGTTTAAATCCCTTCAGAAAAATAGTTGTAAAACAAAAAGTAAAGATCGCACAGCCACAGTTTTCAAAATGGGAAAGAGGACTCTTGAGGTTACTATCGTGACCTGTTTTTTGGGGGGTCGCCATTTGCAAAAACGAGTACATAATTAATGTGTCCAAACGATCAATTAATCACTAAAAAAAATGGTGCATGAAAGGGTTAAACAAAGCTGACCCAAATACTCCTAAATCCATCGCCATCGTTCCTCCCTGTTTTTGATGGATTCAGTAAATTATAGACAAGTTAAGAATGCTTGACATAGGGGCCAGGCATAACAATCTCAAGAGAGTTAAAAAAGCTTTAGTTCTAGAGATATTCTGATGAATTCTGGGAGGTGGCTTCTGAGTTACGATTAGTTACTATGACTACACGGAACAAACAAACCCTAGTTTCTAATCTATGATTGTCAGTTAAAGGTTTAGGGACCCTTGCCTCAATCCACCATTTTGTTTTATCTCAATAAAATGTTTTCAAAGAAGTTGTTGTCTGAAACTGATCATTTTTGGTTATGGCTTTTGCTAGAGGTGAAAGTCAGATATGGAGAAGTAGCAACAGCCATGGAAAAGTCATTGTTTCAGGCAAAAAGCGAAGTATCCATAGTAAGTTATGTTGAAAACAATGAATTTCCAGATCATTTCGGCACCAGACTACTGCAGTATACAAATGTAAAATTTTTCATTTCGGGCGGATAAGTTATGCCGGTCAGAATAAAGCGACTTTGGTTGTGGCTATGGCCGTTGGCTGCACAACAATATTGAAGATTAAGCCATAGCCATTGCTAAAGCCATAGCCACTGCTAAAGCCATAGCCACTGCTAAAGCCTTAGCCACTGCTAAACCCGTGGTTTCGAAAAGTGCCTTAGTCATAGATACGAATAGATCAGGGCCAAATTTCATAGAGCTGCTTAAGCAGAAAATATTGCTTAAAAATTGTCTGCTAAGCAGAAATTGTACATGTGACATGTAGTTTGGCTGGTAACCTTATTCTGGTAAGCATAATTTTGTTTTGCTTAGCTACTTTTTGTGCTTAAGCAGCTCTATGAAATTGGGCCCTGTAAACATTACAACAAAATTGTTGTTTATAACAGGAGAAAAATAGTTTCCGTTCTATGTAATAAGTTTCTACTTCAGGAATGTTCAACAATTCCTTGGTGTTTAATAAAAGCATTTATTGCTAAAAGCATAACAATGTAAAGACTCTAAGTCTATGCACAAATTTAAATAAAATTTCTTAAATTATTTATGGAATTATATATGCTTATAACATCACATGATCAACTTGTTTAGGGTGATCTGTGTGATTGGTTACATAAAAAATTATTTGATACAAACCAATTTATAATTATTACATGTGAAGGCCAATGAATTAACATTGTTACAGTCACGTGACAACAACTGTCCAATCAGCTCTTACTCACTATCTGACGGTATAGAAGTTGACCAATTAGCTTGAGGTAACTTAACTTATAATAACTCATCATTGGCTTTCTGATCAGAGATCACATGACACTATCCAACCAATCACCTTTCGATCCATTGACTACCTTGTTTGGATGAACATATTTACATGCAATCAGCTTGCAACGCCAATCATGATGTCACAATCAACATTCCTCCAACCGCACGTGTGCTTGCTAATTCCGCTGACCAATCACAGCACAGCGTATCAAAAATCCCGATCACCATGCATCTTGGCTACAATATCAAACCACCTCTTTGTTAAAATAATAGCATTCAGCCAATCAAATGTCTCTGTCTATATCACATGATGCTAATGGACCAATTAGAGCCCAGGTTATCTGAATCCAGCCCTTGTGATCGACTCTGACGTGTCCATAGCCTCCTCTGTCGTGGCGGGTGACTTAGATCCAAAATCCTCGTCAAATGCAAACTGTGTGCAGGGCGTCTTCATTGGGCTACTGTAAGGTAAGGTGTGGTACAGGCAAGCAAAGCAAATCAATGTGGCGCAATGAAACAACAGATTCAAGACAACAACACCGAGCAGAAAATAAAGTAAAGCAACAATGCAGGGTGGAGAAAAGATTGAAATGGATTAGAGTTGAATAATGTACATAGCAATGATCAGTTGTTATTTGAATGCTACATATTCCACAAGCAATTTTTTGTATTGTTGTTGAATGGTGTCAGTCTAACACTTACATTGTTATGATGGGCAGTGCAGTCACATTTACAAGCAAGAAAATAGTGGTCATAGAAACAATGGTTTAAGGAAAAAAACTAATTATTTTGTTTCATTTCGTTACAAAAGCAATTACCAAATGTCACTTTAGATTTTCTTTTCATACCGACTGTTGCCAGTTTCATGAAGCATCCCTCCACTTCCCAAGCCAAATATGACAAACTTTTAATACCTAAACTTATTAAGTCTCCTCGAAGCACAAAACCCTCAGTTTGTGATAACTTTTCATAATTACACAATCTATTAATTGCATGACCCCCAAAAATCTTTGCCTAATTTGGTGCACCCGAACGGTACCTCATCCTAAAAGTGTGAGTTTCTGGGACACCTTTTATCTTTGAAATCCGAGTTTCTTAGATACCTTATTATTGAATTCCGGTTTTCCGAGATACCTTATCATTGAATTCCTTCTTTCCATGAAAATAAAACATGATTCAGAGATAAATTATTTTGGTAACTCAGTAACGTTAGGGTTACGAAGGCAATTCAAGCTTCCATATCTAGGAAACCAAAAATTGACAGAAAATATGTTGAATCCATTTTTAACTTGCAGTGAACAAAAATAATGTTATGTTTTTGACGTAGTGAGAGAAAATATTGTGGTCGGACTCGGCATCTTTTTATAATTTAAAACACAAGGAATTTGAAGGAAAAAAATGTATGTAGGCTAAATTTGTGACATTTTCTTCCAATCTTTTCAATTTTTTACCTGATGGGTGTATGTGGACTGTGACCCGTTATCTTTCGAGGTGACCTGGCTTTCACCAAGTGGGGTCGTTGCATGCTCTCAAGCACAGAGGGCGCTATATAGGTGAAACCCTGCAAAAAAAGGCGAAGTCAGAAAATGTAAACATAGCACCCTAGACTTGATCAATTTCAAGATCTCTAGAACAAAATCTTTGAAAATGGTTTATTTGTGATTATCGATAGGGAATCCAAAGCTATATTTGATATTAAAGATGATCAGAGAGTTATTTGTCAAAGGGGAGCTTTTGTTTTTATCTTTGATCTTGATTTAGCTCCACCCTCCACCCTGTGAAACAAGACCAGGTCTGAGATCTACTAGCAATACGCTTTATGTCTCCCAAACTCACTTGGCTAGTTGTGAGGACAGGGCCTTTTCAAGCACAGCACCAGGACTTTGGAATTAACATCCAGAAAACCTTAGACAAACTCACTATAACACTCTCTCTTCCAGCAGAAACTAAAAACACACTAGTCCACACTTGCTTTTCCAACCATTTGAAAATACATTAACTTAATTTTTACAGGAAAGTGCGCCTTACAAATGCTGTTATTATTATATATTTCTGGTAATGAAACCAAGGATGCCTCACAAGTGAACTTAATCACTGTAGCTCGCAAGCCTGAGGAAACCTGTAAATAAGGGTGCTTGCAATGTGAACCAGAAACACCGGGGTTAACCCCTACTCTTCCACGATAAGTGTTCTGGGTTCTTTTACGTGCACTACCAATCCTAGTACACGGGACCAACGGCTTTACGTCCCATCCGAAGGACGAAGCATGTGGTTAAGTGTCTTGCTTAAGGACACAAGTGTCACGACTGGGATTCGAACCCACACTCTGCTGATCAGAAACACCAGAGCTTGAGTTCGGTGTTCTTATCCGCTCGGCCACGACACGCCTGTATTCTTACTATTATCATCTTCCTAATCACTCCATTTCTGACATGATTTTACAGGGCATTGAGGCACTAGTTAACCACAAAGAGACTGGATTCAGGAGGTTTACAGACTCTGTGCATCACCAGAAATACAAAACTACAGGTTTGGACACAATGTGGACTATTTCTTTCGCCCTTTGGTGACTGCTTCACTTCTTTTAAGAAAATTTTAAGGCTCAGGGAGATTTGAGGAAATCCTGAATTCGGGGAAAAATCCTGAGAAAACACTGGTCTGTATTATGTTAGAAAACATGAGTTGTTTGGGCCTACCAGGAAGATCTGATCCATACTCTCACTCAGCATTGAGTCATCAGGGCTGTCTACTGGAGGCTCCTTCGTAAACTTGGTATCAAACTGACTCACGTCTTCATCATTTGCCTGATTAATATCAAGAACATGGTTTCATTAAAATTGATCATGGTTAATCTCAAACATAGGTTTGGAAAAAATAGCCTCTGAGAAAGAAACTGCAGGGTAGAATTGTGAGGCTATTACAACCTTTTGCATTTATACCAGAGGTCATTTCACCGTGTGCCCGGAAGAAGAACGCATCAAAAGTTTTACCCATAAAAGGGTGTAAGCAATTAGTGTGCAAAATTGTGTTTCAAGAAAACTGACTGTGAAAATTTGATCGGTTTTCTACTATTCATTAGTTATAAGAGGAAGGTTAAATTCAGCATGGGAATGGGAAAACTTGTCTTTTAGCACCGGACTCAAGCTCTGGAGTTTCTGATCAGCAGAGTGTGGGGTTCGAGTCCCGGTCGTGGCAATCGTGTCCTTGAGCAAGATACTTTACCATAATTGCTTTGTCCTTCAGATTGGACATTAAGCTGTAGGTCTTGTGTACTAGGATTGGTAGTACATGTAAACAAAACCAGAACTTTTATTGCAGAAGAGTAGGGGTTAACCCCGGTGTTTCTGGTTCACATAGCAAGCACCCTTGTGTACAGGTTTCCTTAGGCTTGCGAGCTACAGTGATTAAGTTCACTTATGAGGCATCCTTGGTTTCATTACCAGAAATATATTATAATAAGTGTTCAAATATACAAGTAAAACCCAACCAAAAAATGCTTACACAGTACACACATGTTTTCAATGGTTGGTCAACTTCCTGGAAAATGGTACCAAGAGTAGGAGGGTTATTAATAAAAACAAGTAAGAGGATTAAACTCACCAATATTGGCTTAAAAGGTGGTTCTACTTTGGAAGCCAAGACATCATTCCAGTTGACGTGTCTGAAGAAGCTATGATCACGGATCTTTTTGGAATCCTCTGGACCACTACCCAGCCTCGCTGATACCGCACGTTTTAGTAACTGAAATTCAAAGAAACAAAACCAATGTATTGACCCATTTCACGATGCACAGAAGCACTTACACACGCCTATCCTGTCCGCAATTTTGGGAGTCAAAATGTACGTAAAGATACTGAAATCCCAAAATGTCGGAAACTGTAGACGCGCACTGTGCCGAGGTGTGTTCCCCATCTTCCAGGCGGTCAATTGATAAAGACTCTTCATTCAAAGCAGAGAAGAAAAAGGTGTCTTCAAGGTGTCTTAATTTTTGTACAAGAATCAATTTACTCTGAGAACTGTTCCCACATGAAGTGCTTTCAAATTCTTCAAAATGATAAATGAAGATGTCAAGTCATAAAAGTTGACGTATAAATTACCATTGAAATCCCACTAAAATAGATGCTGAAACATGTTTGAGTGAGAGAAAACAGCGAACAGCATCCAATAATTTACATGTTCTGTTATATGTGTTTTGAAGCATTGCATGGTGAAGTATTAATAGATATTTGGTTTGCAGTAACAACATGTGATGATATACACTTTGTTATAGTTCATTCTTATTCCTCTTGCATTGCAAAGCAAAAACGACAATTCCAATGCGACAACTTCAATAAGACAATTCAAATGAGACAGTTTTATTACATCTTTTCAGATGATTATAACTTTCAGGACGATCATCTGAACTCATCCTCTGTGTAGGTCCAACACTTTTCGGAACTCCACCCAACTTGCCATCCCTCTTTGCCGAACCGAAAGATATAAAAACAGCCCCATCCCTTTTTAAACTAAAATGCTCAATAATAATTCTTAGTAATGTGTTTTGTGTGTGTATCTTTTATTCTTTGTTATGAATTTTAGCATATTTTTACCTCTTTGTGAATTCAGATGTAATTCGGCCCTTGGGTCGGGAGATTTGAATGTTTTTAATAAACTAAAAAAATACCAAGTAAGCCTACCGATAAATGCCTGATGACAAAATGCCTACCGATAACACAATGCCTACCGATAACAATATGCCTAACAATAACAAAATGCCAACAGATGACAAAATGCCTACCGATAACAAAATGCCTACCGATAACAAAATGCCTACCGATAACACAATGCCTACCTATAACAAAATGCCTATCGATAACACAATGCCTACCGATAACAAAATGCCTATCGATAACAAAATGCCAATCTAACAAATCAACTGAAACCAAGTGTGTAAATTTTGACCAGTTGGTTTGTGATCAATTACCGCACAAGTCAAAGCGGAAGTCAACAGGATATGAGTCTGAGTGACTGTGTCCAGGTTTCGTTGAAACAAATCTGGGCCGAATTTCATAAAGCTGTTTAGCAGAAAATTCTGCTCAGCAAATTTCTTGTTAAGCAAGAAATGAGTTGGGTACCAGTCACAGCAATGGTAACTGTATGGCATTTTGGCCGGTAACCTATTTTTCTTTAGCAAGAGTTTTCTGTGCTAAGCAAGTTTTTGTGCTTAGCAAATTTCTTGTTAAGCAAGAAATGAGTTGGGTACCAGTCACAGCAATGGTAACTGTATGGCATTTTGGCCGGTAACCTATTTTTCTTAAGCAAGAGTTTTCCGTGCTTAGCAAGTTTTAGTGCTTAGCAAATTTCTTGTTAAGCAAGAAATGAGTGGGGTACCAGTCACAGCAATGGTAACTGTATGGCATTTTGGCCGGTGACCTATTTTTCTTAAGCAAGAGTTTTCCGTGCTTAGCAAGTTTTTGTGCTTACATGCTTTATGAAATAGGGCCCTGGCAAATAATACCAATATAATTACAGGGGCTGTGGTGCAATTTCAGAGACAACTGCAGACAAGACCGATTAAGTTTATATCAATCTATTAATGCAATTTTCACACCATTAGTTTACAAGCAGCTGTAAAACCAACCCTTAAACTCTAAAGGGCCCTAATCCATCATCACTAAATAGTTTTGGAGTCCACAGGTTAAAGTATTTAGTTTTAGTCTCCCGCCATATAGCGTGTCATGGCCGAGCACTCTAGTGCACAAAACTCAAGTTCTGGTGGCCAAGACATTAGAGTGTGGATTCGAATCCCTGTCATGACACTTCTGTCACTGAACACTTCACTCGGGGTAAAATTGGTACCTGTGAGGGTAGAGATTGTTTTTGTGATTGATTTAGCTTAGTGCGCTACATACTTGGCAGCATAGGCTGTATCAGTCCTTCTGATTTGAAAATCACAGGCGTGTGGAAAAAAGCACTCCTGGATTTTTTTAGGCGTGCGATTTTGCCGAGCGCAAAATTTGTGGTACAGACAGTTCTCCAAATTCTCCAATGTAACGAGAACAATACGAAAATGTTTTTGGATTAGTTTTGCTCGCAAAACCTATTCTTGACTCTTGTCAAATAAGCTAATCACTTCTCCTTAGAGCCAACATCCATTCCAAAAAGACACAGTATACCAACAAGAATTATTATTATTGTATTCCGATAACTTCATTAAAGTTTCAAGGGCCTCGGGTTAATAAGCCCTGCCTTAAAACCACTAACCTTAGGTTAAAGGTCAAGTTGCAACATTGACCCTTGACCTCAATAACTTACCTTTCTTAGTAAATCTCTTGCATCATGAGTTAAATATGGAGGTAGGTTCAGCTTTCCTTTTAAAATCTATAAAGACAAAAAATTATTGGTAATTACTGGGGCAGTTACTAATTTTACCTAAAAAAAAAAACTTGCTTGTGTTACATTTTCAAGCCTAGGAACATTTTATAAAATATAAGAGCTGACCTACATTACGGTGTAGGACAATTTTTTCTGATTTTTCCAAGAGCAAAACAATCAGAAATCAGACTAAAGTAGGAGGAATCAAAGTTGTGGAACCTTTTGAAATGGCAAAGGGTGCAATTTGTCAACTGTAGTCATCATGCTTTTGTGGTTGTGGCGAAAGAAAGCAGCATCATACATATTGACTCAGTCTAACTCTACAGCTTCAGTATCTAGCTGTTCAATAATCCGTGATTTACTTTGGATCAATGATGATTTATAAATCATTGCAGATTCAATTTATCTTACCTTATCAATTGTTTTCTTCCTATTTTCGGCCGTGAATGGCGGCTGTTGGTGAGGAAAAAAACAAGTATTAAGAAATTATTATTATTATACATTTCTGGTGATAAAAACCAAGTGTGCCTCATAAGTGAACTTAATCACTGTAGCTAATAAGCCTGAGGAAACCTGTATAAACAAGGGTGCTTGCTATGTAAACCAGAAACACCGGGGTTAAACCCCTACTCTTCCATGATAAGTGTTCAGGGTTCATTTACATGCACTACCAATCCCAGTACATGGGATCTACGGCTTAATGTCCCATCCGATGGAAGCAATTATGGTAAAGTATTTTGCTCAAGGATACAAGTGTCATGACCGGGACTCGAACCCTCACTCTGCTGATCAGAAACACCAGAGCTTGAGTCTGGTGCTCTTAACCGCTCAGCCACGACCTCGCCACAACAATTACTTTTAATAATCTGTGAATAACCAAGATTAACTACAAACTAAAAGCTCAATGGATTACAAAAATATCTAGTTTTTACTTCTCTTATGGTGTCAACCAGCCAGTTTGTCATACCATTTAGTAAGGAAATAACAATAAGGAAAATCAGAACAACTGATTCTGTGCATTTAGTTAGCTCATCTGGCAACTATGCACAGGAGAGGCTGCAGCTAGATTACCTTGGTATTCAAGTGCCTGCTACTTAAGGGGGCACATTGCCTTCAAATCTCATAAAATGTTGCCGTTTGGAATGGCTCCTTATCCTTTTTAAGAGTTGTTCATGCACTTAAACACCTACAATGTGTTTTAATTAGTGAGTAGCGATTACAAATGTATAAATAACATCAGCGTAACATACGGTCAGCCATTTTGTGGAGTCGAAAATTTGGTCCTAAAAATTGCGGACCGTGGACTGCCACAAAATTAAACAAAAACCAATCAATTTCGAGAGATATTCTACTTATAAAATATCCTTCCAACCATATTCATTTCATAACAAACGCTTTTTACAGCCCAAAATTCCTGTCTAATCATCACCATCTTACCAGCCATGGATAATGCAGTATTGTTATCTTTTTAAATCAAAACAATACTAAAGACAGAAAGGGTTTTTTGTTTCACAAATGTTTCACACTATGTTAACATGGGAAACATTGGACAATGAAAGTCCAAGACATGACCTTCGACCTTAGTGGAAGGTCAAAACTTGAAGGCAGCACCTATGGGCATTTTGGTACAAGCCGGGTTAGGGTTACTATGGTCTTCAAAGGGTTGTACCCAAATATGTCCAATTGATCAGTTGCCTTTCCTTCTTCTAACTAAACATTTTTATTGAATGTTATGGCACATTGTTATGCAAAGAGTGTCATTTTACTGTATGTTCTTTTCACTAGTCTTTTTGAGGGCAGTAATGTCACAAAAGATTGTCATTCATAAATACTTGTCATTGCTTGAATTAATCACAATGTCCAAGTCTAATTCCTTGACTTACCCCTCCTGTGAGCATATCATACATTAGAGCACCAAGACTCCACCAGTCTACTGCCTTGTCATGGCCATTTCTTGTCAAGATCTCAGGTGCCCTGATAGAGAGAAATCAATAATTCAAAAAGTCAAAATTATTGCATTACCTTTTCGTGATTTTAAATCTTTTCAAAATGCATTATACCTTTCAACATTGTCAAGGCTACAAGGCAGACTATTTAGTGAATAAGCAATCCTGAATTTTTTTGTTAAATACTTGTAAATGAAAAACAAAAACAAAAAAACATTTAGAAAGAAAGAATTTTGGGGCATCAACAAATTTCCAATGAAATTTCCAATGAGAACACATTGATGAGAAACAGTATTTTTGTATACCCAGGGTTCTCCCCAGACATAAGCTAGCATATAAGCTGCAAATAGTATGAACAAGTTTTTGTTTTACATTTATAGGTATTATAACAGGATTGGTAGAGCTGATCAAACAATCGCAGACAGTGGTCATGTTTTGTGTGATCAACCATATACATGAAATAACAAACCTGTGAAAATTTGGGCTTAATCCGTTGTGAGTCAGGAGAAAATTGTGAAAAACCATGAACAATTTTCAGCATGTAAACACATTGTCCCTAATTTTGGTTGTAACAACCGAAATCAGCTGTTGCGTTTTTTTTTTAAGGTTTTCAGATACAGTTTTCTCGAAAAATATGCAACAGAAAAAATGGTTCTAATATGAACTTCATAAACAGTAAGCTTACAGACTAAAATTAACCAACCATGGTATTTTATCCTTACCAATCCTGTATAAAACCTTGAAGATCAATTGTAAATTTCTATTGGAACATTTCAAGAGGCACCAAGGCAATGGCCAGGGCAACGGAGACATTTGCAATGACCAGGGGCAACGGAGGCAATTGCAACGGCTGGGGGTGGGGGGGGGGGGCCCACGGAGGCAATTTCCTCCGTTGGCCTTGTGAAGTGTCAGGCCTGGATATGATTTCTTACATGTATTCAATAGTTCCACAGAATGTGTGCGTCATAGAGCCCTCCTCCAGTGACTCCTTACACAATCCAAAATCTGTTAACACCACATGACCTACCGATGAACAAAAAAAAATTACAATAAGTTTGAATGGGAAAAGTTTAAAAGCTTGTATTGTTGTTATTAGTATTGTAACTAACAAAGAGTAAACCAACAGGTTCAATATCAACTCTATAGAGACCATAGGGTGGCATGGGTGACTAGTGCGTAAAGTGCTTGCCTCTCGGCACTGTGGCCCTGGTTCAATTCCCGGCTAAGGCCATATGTGAGTAGAGTGTACGTTGGTTCTCTCCTATGCCACAAG
Organism: Plazaster borealis; assembly: GCA_021014325.1. Classification (NCBI taxonomy): domain Eukaryota; kingdom Metazoa; phylum Echinodermata; class Asteroidea; order Forcipulatida; family Labidiasteridae; genus Plazaster; species Plazaster borealis. Next base: position 2,108,253 of record CM037473.1, read on the forward strand.
GTTTTTTTCTGGGCCCTCTGATTTTCCTTCCTCCGGAAAAATTGAACACTTTTGATCCCTAGCTGTGCTCTGTGGTCATATATGGGTCGATGTGGCTGGCTGCCCAATGTGCCCTTGCACGCCAGCAGCTCAAACACGTTGTAACCGCGTCCTTTGCAATTCAGCTTCTCAGCTGAGTGTAAGGATGATTAGCCTCCCAAATTATCATAATTATTATTATACTGGCCACAAGCGGCTGGTACCGAAAAACCCATAACAGCTTTAAACAACCATAAGATTTGCGGTTTTTCGGTGCCAGCTCAAGTCCTTAATTGACAATTTCCAATGTGTCGCCTTTTAACATACACTTTTCGCTCCAAACAAGGCTAAAAGCCACCCCTAGTAAGTGGGGCTACAAGATGAGAATATAAGCTGAAAAAATCCCCCAAAATCTCATGAAAGCTGATGGTAGGCATTGATAATCCTCTTAACAGTCTAGATTGTAGAGTGGAGGGAAACATGCACCAGGCAAAGAGTTTCAAAGAGATGCAGTATGTGGGAATGGCTCTTTGCTCTACATATCAGCAAAGCAAGAGTGTAAGGGTGAGAACAAGCAGAAAGCCTGGTTTCAGGCTCAAAACATCCTGGTAGGAGGAACCAGGTTGGTTTAGTCTGATGCAACATGTACCGCGGTAATATATCTATAAAACAGACAGAGGCTGGCTCCAGACCTATGGTGAGAAAGAGGCTGGCTCCAGACCCATTATATATGGTGAGAAAGTTCTAATGATGAGTGCAACTCTTCTTGTCATTAAAGCAATTATCTTGCATCCTCAATTCTGATTGGTTGATCCATGGCAACAAGAGTGTGACTTTATCCCATATAACATGGTCCATATCACACCCCACATATTGCCCTGTTCTGACTCCGCGTCTTGCGCTACTTTAAGCTTGCTTGAAGATAAATTCGTTATCACATGCACGCTGGTGGAATACGCACAAATATAGCGCGTCTGCGTCCCATGACCAACTTGGCCTTCGGCGTTCATTTTCATGAACTTGGGTTTTTTCTTTTTTCAGACCAGCGCCTTTGAATGTTTTCACAGATATAGCGCGCCTTACAAATGCTGTGATATTATTATTATTATTATTATTATTATTATGGGCCGCAGAAATGCTATATTTTTCTGTATTCCACTCATGCTTGTGTGATAACTAATATTGTAAATGCTCTAAACATTCATAAATGTTTGCATCAAATAGATTAAAGATAAAAGTCTGGTCACGGGGAAGTCTACTTACCGTGTCTATTTAACATGATATTTTCTGGTTTGAGGTCCCTATAGATAATTCCCTGCTTGTGTAGATGCTCTAACGCACAAGTAATCTCAGACAGGTAAAAACTGCAGGGAAAATAACCAGACAAAATCAGTCAATCAATCACACAAAACAAACAGGTGTAAATTTTGCTTTACTAAATACACTTTATATCGGACAGTTATAGCACAAAATTGCCAAGGAATACAAGGTGATTCTAGTTTTGACCCCCCCCCCAAATAAAAAAAAGGGAAAAAAAGGGAAAAAAAGAAGAACAAAAAGAGAGATTTGTTAAAAGGTACTGTGAAATTAAGCATCACACCCCACTCCCACGTTTGATTTGCTTGGATCCTTCTTCATTCTAACAAAATCCAACACCATTTGGTAACTCAACACCCAAACTATTGGACTCTGATTATGGTGGTATGCCTGATCCCATGTAAAGCATAATCAGTTTACTTGTGCAGTCCTCACTCCAACACCATTCAGTAAAAACTTAAAAACCAAACTGCTGGACTCTGATCATGGTGGTATGCCTGATCCCATGAGTGATTTACTAGAATCCTTCCTCGCTCTAACATAATTCAACACCATATGGTTACTCAACACCCAAACTGTTGGACTCTGATTATGGTGGTATGCCTGATCCCATGTAAAGCATAATCAGTTTTACTTGTGCAGTCCTCAGTCCAACACCATATGACCCACAACCACGCAAAGCTTCAAACATCACTTAATCCAATAAAACTGAGATGAAATGAAATATAAAATACCCCACTGTAATCAAGGGTGCTTGCTATGAACCAAAAATTCTTTCCCAATAAGTAATCCAGGTCCTTATTCATTGTTTCTACACAGGACTCAATGTCTAATCCAATTGGCAAAGCAATTTAAAATGTAGTTCTTACCATGCTGTATCTTCCATAAATATCCCTTCTCTCTCTAAATGCATAAAAAGCTCTCCACCTGCAGATGAATACAAATAAATAAATGGTTATTTATTACACAAATAAATGAATGATTATTTATTAAAGAAAATCCCCTAAGAGCTCTGACAGAGTTTTAAAAAACATTAAATACCGGTATATGTTGATTTGTGTCTGGTTATCTCGTAAACAGGAAGTCATCAACATCTATCAGACGAAGGTATTTGTTCAATTCGTAATAAGTCAATCAGTGCAAAATGATAAAATACACTGAATTAATTAACCAAAATAGATTGTGGTTGGACTTAAAGACTAACTTTAGAGTAAACAAACTGCATGAGCTTTCATAGCGACAACTACTTCATCAGATGCAATCTGAATTGACTGTATGTGTTCATGACCTCACAAGGTTAAAGGGTCTGTATAAGTTTGGTAATGACTCTGAAAATTAATGGCAATAAAAACTTACTTGGTAAGAAGTACAGCAGCTTTGGATAGTATAATGCATTTTGAAAAAACTTTTCACGTAGAGGTACTGCGGTTATGGAAAAAGATATCACTTTTTATCCCCAAAAATTTGAATCTGAGAAGCGTTACTGACAGTAACGTTTCTAGGATTGCAGATTGTTCTACCTGCGTGGACATAACCGCTCCAGATTTTCGGCAATATCTCAAATACGCTATGACCTTTTTAAATGAAATTTTCACAGGTTAGTTTTATGGTATATATCTACAACTATATAAGATTGATAGGTGAGGAAAGCCTTCGGCTAGGGAATTGTGCATTCGTAGGTTTAACAGGTAGAGTCCCTGACGTGGACACAAACAGTGCGTTCCAATTACCAAACATATACAATCCCTTTAAACATAAAAAATAATCAAATTTTTTGATGCTCACTATCATTCAGAAAGAGTAAAATATTTCTTAAAAATACAAAAAATAAAGACACTGACTGGGTAAACTTAAGACAATTTTGGATTAAACAAAGAAAATTGACTAGAGCAGGCTTTGAACAATGCGACCTCCAGATTAACGTGCCAGTGCTCTACCAACTAAGCTATCTAGCCCTAATGTTGGCAGTCTCCCTATTTTGACCATCTTTGTTCGGGGTGCCAGTCAGAAGCTATTCAACCTGTAACTGCTGTATAACCAGGGATCAAAGTTTAAGATACAACCTGTGAAGCGACAACCTGCTTCTGACTGGCACTCCCAAACAAAGATATTGACAAAATAGGAAGACTGCAAACATTAGGGCATCATTTGGTAGAGCATCGGTGTGGCAGGAGATTCTATCGCCCCAGAGATTCTGTCCCCCCATACGGCGAAATGTGTACAAACTTCTTTTGATAGCGCCCTCTTTTGAATCATCCTTCTCCAGCCCATGTTAATTTCCCGTATGGGGACAGAATCTCGGGGGGGGGGGGGGGGACGACAGATTTCCCTGATGGGACACCGGCACGTTAATCTGAAGGTCGCAGGTTCAAGACCCACTCTAGTCATTTTTCTTTGTTCAATCAACCCCCCCCCCCCAAAAAAAATAAAATCATTCTGCAACAATTGACTTTATAGTTAAGTTTTCAGACATGCAACTATGTACTTTGTAGAGGTATGGAAAAGCATATAAAACTATGCTTCTCAGTTTTCTTTGGTACTTAAATTTTGGGGTAAAAGCGGAAAAACACTACAAGATGAATGCCTGAGTTAAGGACTTAGAAACAAACAGACACTAACTTTGCAAGGCTTTCTCCACTATTTGACCAGCAATAATAAGTAAATCCCACCACCCCCACAAAACATATTATTCATTTATTCTCCCTTTCCCCAATACCCACGTCAATTAGTTTAAGACGTGACTGATTTGAAAGTAGTTTACTTTCCATCTACATTGAATAGAAGTAAGTCCAGAATAAACACAAGATGTAACTTGTTAGTCCAAGACCTCGTCGCCACTCTTTTATTCCCTTAGTAATAATGAATGTTTCACTGAACTATATACGTGGTAGTATTATTTTGTCTTTTTCCCTCCTTGACATTTACATTAAAGTTAAACATGAGCAAATTTGTTGCTAGTCCTTGCATTCGCCTTCATAATTCCTTTTAAATTCACTTGACATTTCATTACAGTTTCAAAGATGACACTGGAACAACATACTGAACAAAGTGAAAGGCCGTATCCGATTGGCGGCTACTGCTACAGCTACGGCTGTTGCTAAGGACATCCTTTACTTTAACCAGGGTTCTCCCCATGCACAAGCTAGCATATAGGGCTGATACGCGCGATTAGCATGCCGATGCCAAACAAAAAAAACCATCACGAGAAAACCTTACCGAATGCTCTACATGTATATTGCGCAGTAGGGCTTTTAAAACCAAGAAAAAACACTAGTAGAAAACATTCCAAAGACCTTGATTCAATTCAGCGTGCTTCGGCCGAACATTTGGGTCCAGAATGCCCCAGTTTTGAAAAATCCTGGGGAGAACCCTGTTAACACATGCTGACGCACTGATCCAGCCATAACCGTAGGGCCGCCAATTCGGACTCAGCCAAACTTACCACATAAATATTCTAAAATAAGGTATAGTTTCCCGCCTGTCTGAAAGGCATAATGCAGCTTAACAATGAAGGGGTGTCTGACTGCCTCCAGAATATTCCGTTCTGCTTTGGTATGTGCAGTATCTTTTTGATTCCTTACAATGACAGCCTGGCCAAAAGAAAAGTGATCAAAGATAAAAGATCAGAAGGGGAAAAAACAGAAAACGAACAAACAAACAACTAAGGTTGAGAACTTAATAATTTTAACAAAAAGCCCACAGGTTCAATTGACCATATTTTTGACTGCATGAGGGCGCTTTCTCCAGGGAATTTCCTGAATCACAATTACAGTTTTGTCTTATTTTAATTGCCTGTATGTAGTTTTCTTGCATCATTGACGAAAAACATAAACATAATAATAACAAAAATGAAAAAACCCTGTTGTTTACTTGTTTTTCATCACGTAAAAATTGGTCCACAAACGCCCTCACGCGGTCAAAAATACGGCGAATTGTCGTATCAGGCAAAAAAGATTTGAACTGGGTGACAGAAGGAATACATTTGATACACATTCAGTAAATGCCGGCTTATTGTTATTTTAAATAAAGCACAATATGTTAGTTTTAAGTTTTTGCCCAAAAGAGCATTCAAACCTTTGTGTGAATCGAATCTCTGACCGTCCATAATTAAAGGCAGTTTGTATTGCCTGACCACCACACCCACCTAAGTAGTTTCAATGAGCAATCTGAATTCCCATTTTAACTAGCAAGGGATATCATTCAGAATAAAGGAAAATACGATAATAGTCTGCATATTTTTGTCCAGCATGGGTGGATAAAGGACATTCTGTAGAGTAAACAGGTACTTGTTGAATCTTATTGTTGATTTTGTGTAACATTTGATGAGGTTTTGAAGAAAACAAATGTTAGCAGAAATTACAAATAGTTGTAAACACATTTGCACATTTGCATTTATTATATATTTATTATTGTTATTATTATTTTGTTTCCTTCTTTTTATCTTTCTTTCTTTTTTCACCCCCCTTTTTTTTTTGGGGGGGGGGTTGAAATTGTTGTGTCAATTTTTCCCTCGTCTTCCTCAGCGGGTTGGGTTGGCGTAGTGGTTTCTTTCCTCGCCTTCCACCTCTAGGACCCCGGTTTGAATCCCACCGGGGGCACTTTGTGGATTGGGTTTTCAGTCCCTACCTGACTGAGTGGGTTTCCCCTGGAATAATTCTCTGGGGTTTTTCCTCCCACATCTAAAACTGAAACTTCCTTCCTTGTCTTCTCTCAGTTGGGTTCTTGGCTAGTGCAGTGATTAAGCTCGATTTTCTGAGAGTCCTTGGCTCCACAACCAGAATAAACGAAATGAATTAAACGAATCCCTTGTGGGAAAGAACCCAACAAAAGCGGTGCAAATAAGAACATTGTGTTTTGTCCGTCATATTGCATGCCCTTACAAGTACCTTTCCTACTAAATGTAAAACACATTTTTCTAGAAACATCTAATGTCAACCTCACCTTCTTAAGGACCTTCATGGCAAAAATCTTCCCGGGATCTGTGCCAGCAATCTTTCGAACTTGGAAAACCTGCCAGTGAAAAAAGACAAATGAAAAGTTTATTTGAACCCTAGGATTAGAAAAATTTGAAAATTTGAAAATTTACACGGTGAAATGGTAGAAATATAGTTAGGAAGTTACGTGCAAATCCTTCCTGTTCAACCATTGAACAAATTTTCTTGAAATATACTGATTTTTTTACACAAATAAAATACAAATCTACATGTACTAGCACTAGTAAGTTCATGTATATTAGCCGAAAACCGCCCCCAGTCGATTCAAAATTCAAAATTTGTTTACTCATCCAAAAATAAATCTATGACCAGAATCTGCAGAATCATGTGAAGAGTGCTGAATCTGCATAAATGTGTTCACATACATGACACAAAAATAACAACTGAGTTCTTATATAGCGCTTTATCACACCCGATGGGCGTCTCAAAGCGCTCAGTTCTTTTTTCTTGCAGGGTATGCAGAGCTAAGTTTTTGAACTATGAGACCTATTCCTTAACATTGTTAAAGGAACATTACAGAATTGGTTTTTGCTAACAAAACAGTTGCTGGCAGTGTAAGCACTTTATATAATCCACCATATACATAAACTGACCAACCTGTAGAAGTTTGAGATCAATCGGCCATCTGGGTCACGAGAAAATAGTGAAAAACCAATTACACATTTGCATGTGTTATACAATGCATGAATAAAACGCTCATGAGCGATAAACTCCAATCGGAAATTAGTTTTATTTATTTCTCATCAAATATGGCATTTCAGACAGAAATATTTCTAGGGATGTTTTCTACTATCATCATATTAGACCGTGTAAGTTTTATGTAAATCTGTGATCCTAAAGAAAATTTTAATTACCAGTTCTGTAACGTTCCTTTAACTTATTAACCAAACCTAGTGAGTCAAATGTCATGGCATTGTCTGGTACACTCAAATAAATCAGGATTTTATTCCAAAGCTCTATGTATGGATGTAAATCAAAGTCAGTCTGGGTCATTGGTTTCACCAGAATTTAGTTCAAAAAAATTTTTGTTATCGAGTACAATTCACTATAAATTAAAATTTAGGGCTTTCAAATGCCAAACATCCAATTTGTAATTGCCAAAAAACAGGAAATGGCTAACCGCAAAAACCTTTTACAGGGCTCAAATTTGGGGGAAAAATCCACAAGACCGCAGGGCTTGTTACTCAAAACGTTTACTGGACCAGAATTGCTTTTACAAGACCAGAATCAAAATGACATAAAAAACGTCCTGACACAACTTAAAGGCACTGTACATGTTTGGTAATTACTCAAAATGTATATTAGCATAAAAACTTACTTTGTAACCAGCAACAGAGAGCTGTTGATAGTATAAAACATTGCGAAAAACGACTCCCTCTGAAGTAACGTAGTTTTTGAGAAAGAGGTAATTTCTCACTGAAATAATAAAAACTTCTTGCAAGAAGTTTTTATTCCTATCTGAAAGCACGCAAATTTGTACAACAAATGTTGGGATACACCAAGTGAGAATACTGGTCTTTGACAATTACCAAACGTGTTCAGTGCCTTTAACATACATTTAACTGTTTTTATTTGAACAAGTACTAAGACATGTAAAGAGAATATTTATCTCATTTGTCTTTATGGGTATTAATACTTGATTACTAAATAGAAATGAAAGGTATTCTATCAGACTCAAAGTCAACATTTGAACACGATATTACACAAAATTTATAGGTATTCTTATTCAACGGAAAAAACATGGTTTTTTCCTCCTAAATTCGAGCCCTGGTAAGGGGTTACTGTTTTACGTTATAAATCTTCAAGACAATCAAAGCCCACCTGTTAAAATAAAATCTTCTTCAGTTCTTCCATGTAGTGACAGAATTCACCTGACGTCATTACCCGTAATAAATCCTAGTTGCGCCATTTTGGGTGTTACTGTACGGTGTGTATTTTAGGTGACACAGAGTCAGTTCTTGCAATCAGGGAGATTTTGTACAACAATCCGGGAGATATTTAGAGTACATTCAACATACATGTAATACTGAAAGAGTTTCCTTAATCAGGGAGATTTTCAAATTTGTTCATCAGATCATGGAAAGATTTGTATACAGGGTGCTGCCCAGAATGTTTCCAAACTGTGGGGCATTCTTGAACCAAATTTTGGAAGTTTGGCCTAAGCACGCTGAATTGTTCTACTGTAATAGAGCTACACTGCAATTGAGAAGATTTCAACTCAAACGTTGTGCAGCCATGAACAAACTTCTATTTTGTTGATTTGACAATGATCTGGCTTACAGCCAAAATGCGATTCAAACATCGGTTTCAACTAACCGAAACTAACCAAATATGATTTAACAGTTCTCAATAGCTGCCATACAAGATATGATTTACCATATAAATTACCTCTTGACGCCAGAATTTGAGCCCATAATATTGACAATGTGTAAACAATGTAAAGTATACAATGGATTTTCAGCATTCAGCACTAAAAGAGAACCACCCGTTTTTTGTTACCATTGCAATCATGTACTTTTGAGATAAGGTGTTAAAGAACAATTCATTTCAATGTATTACAGTAAACTTCAGGCACCTTAGCATATGTTTGCATACATGTACATTTGCCCTAGTGTAGTAGAACGCCAGTTTCCATTACACTAAATTGAGACTGACATCCTGCTAGGATGAACATTGCTAAAGAGGAAGGGAAATGTCAAATTCAATTTTGTGAAGTACTTATTTTCCAATAGATATCTCCTCATATGAGTTGGGACAAAATTACAAGTCTTTAACCTCACATTAAAATGGTATAAATTTCCATTGTATTCAGTAACCTTCTTGGGCAAAATTTGTCAACATCCAAAACATCCGATGACATCATTATGAGAAAAATGGGTCTGTACATTTTTGTACGGGGATGTTTTGGTTCATTTCTATGACTTTCACTGATATTCTATCAAAATAGCAGTGAATTTGACATTTTAACTGACAAAATAATCCTCCTTCGAATGTAAAGACCCACTAGATGTTGAAACCCAATGACATCATGTTTCAAATTCTGCTCTGAAAAAGTCAAGAATGAACCAAAACATTCCCGTACAAAAATGTACAGCCTCATTGTTCTCAGAACGATGTCATATGATGTTTTGGATGTTGACAAAATTTGCACTGGAAGGGTATCGAATGCAAAGGCAATTTACACCATTTTAACGTGAGGTTAGAGACTTGTAATTTTTCCCCACACATATGTGAGGACTCTATCTATTGGAAAATGAGTACATCACAAAATTGAATTTGACATTTCCCTTCCTCTTTAAAAGTTTAAGGTCCCCATGCTCTTAATTAGTGCAACACAACAATAACGATTGTTGTGCACATCACACGCAATTTACAATTTCCTCATAGAGGTGCCCTTTACCAAGGAGAAAACGCCTTGGTGTTCTTGCCCTTTCAAATGAGGCATCAGGCTTGCTTTTTTTTAGGAAGAGTTCATTTATCCACAATAGTTTTCATGAATCATTTCAAACAAAACTGAAACTCTACCAAAAGTAAGTTTTCACTTTTAGAGAAAACAGCATTGGTTACAGATGCTTACTCCGGAAACTTCGTGTTTGGTGTTTGTTTGGTCTTTTTAGTCATACATTTGCTGTCTAACAGATGAAGACATTTTAGTAGATTCAAAAATTCATTGCATCAAACCCTTACTCCCTAGGCCTTTTTGCCTCCAGGTGACCTCAATCCTCCAATATCCTCTTCTCCTACATGTATGTCACTTCACACCAACATGTCTTGACTTGGATAAGATTGGAATGAGACCCAGTGATAAGCAAACGTTAGGCCTACTTGAGCCTACAGCCCTCAGTCCTTCGGCATCCTTCATTTTCGGCAAAAAGGATATACATAGAAGAATTTGGACCGGACCAAAAAGGGGTAAAAAAGCTTGTAGCTTAAAATATTTACTGGACCAGAAAGTTTTTTACAAGACCATAATCAAAATGAGCGAAAAACTATCTTCACAGTTTAACATATATATAAACTGTTTTTACTTGATACAGCACTGAGAAAAGTTTTATCTCATTTATCTTCCGTGTACTTCAATACTCTACAGAATTGAAAGATACATTGTATTTATCAGACTCAAAGTCACAAATTGAATATTTTTTTGAATTATTACAACTATTCCAAAGTGAAGTATTAATATTATTCAATTGAAAAACACAAGACTGCTGGACTTGTGTGGTTACGAGTTTACTGGCCCGATGCTAAAATCACTGGCCTCATGCCTGCAGTCCAGTGTTAATTTCAAGCCCTGTGGACATGTTGGAAGGGTACAGGTTTTAACGCTAAAAGACATTACCAACTCCGTTAAGATGGATTTGCAACATAAACCATCACAGTTGCCAAAATACATGTACTTGCACATGAATGAGAAATAAATCATGTACAATAAACCAGTATTTTGTGAGCTCAGAGAAAAACCTTTCGTAATAATTTGTAACTTTGAGGAAAATGTCAATTTGGTCTGCAACAATAACTTTGGAGATGGGACGATTGTGATGCAGTCTGGAACACACTGCAATCTGGAATCTTTCAAAGGTCAAACTCAACATGAATAATTCTGCTTAAAATAATTGCCGGTACTTGAGTTTCTGAGAGAAGAGTGAATTCCAATGAAGGAAGTTGAGCTTCTTGAGATGTAAGTTGTAAAGTAAGACAACATAAATGTTAAAGGTAGACGCGTAGCGTGTCCAACGAGGCTGCCTAAATTTGCTTTGACCTGACAAACAGTGTGTCTGCACAGTCCCAGTGCAGGTTACACAATCAGGGTTCTCCCCATGCACAAGCTACATGTAGCGTATCTGGCCGATACGCATGATTTGCATGCTGATACGCGCAAATTTTGGCCAATACACAAAAAAACATCAAGAGAAAACCATAGAGAATGCTCCAGATCACACAGTAGGTCTTTTAAAACCAAAATAAACACCAACTAGAAAACATTCCGAAGACCTTGTTTCAATTCAGCGTGCTTCGGCCAAACGTCCACAAATTTGGATCCCCACAGTTTTGAAGAAAAAAACCCCTGGAAGAACCCTGACCATACTTCTTCATGCAGAGTTGCCAACATTTGCATCGTGCAATCAGGGAGATTTTGTACAACAGGGAGATATTTAGAATTACATTCAAAATAATAGGTAAAAAGGTTCCGTAATCAGGTTTCCAAATTTGTTCATCATAACATGGAAAGATTGGGGGGTTTTCAGGGAACTTTCTGCAGAATCAGGGAGAGTTGGCAGCTCTGCTACATGCAAATGATAGATGAAAAAGGGTGTTTTAAAAGGGCGACCCCAAAAAAACAATTGGATAGGCTACCGTTGGCTGAACCAGATTTGGAATTGCATGAGGGTTACTAGCCATACTTTCGCCTACCCTGGTGCCCTTAAAAGGTTCATAGACAATCTTCGAAGATAAAGTACTTTTTATCCCAACTAAAAACATCACATCATTACAATTGTACATGTACATGTCACGTGCATCGCCATGAATGTACATCAATCATCTTTGATAATTTACTGCCGCGAAATCAAAATAAAGAACAATCTTCCAAGATTGTTCTATATTTCGAGTGCAAGTTGCAACCGTTGTTACATCTTTTTCTTAAAAGATAATAAGCCATTTTGAGATATGGCGGACACATTACTATAACACTGTTTGGTTTTGGTAAAATTGTCTGTATACACCCAAATTCTACAGTGCACTCCTACAGTGTCCACCATATCTCAAAAAGGCTAATTGTAATCATTTTGTCAAAGCTCTTACAATGTACATTGTAAGTACTACCCCTGTTCACCAAATGAGCACAGAGGTTGCTAACCATTCACATTAACAATCTCTACCCCCTTGCAGGTACCCATTTCACTCCTGGGTAATGGGAAGCAATAGACTTAATGTAAAGTTTAAGTGTCTTGCCAAATAACTATGTGGCCGTGCAATCTTTATTTTTCATTTTACAACTATTTTTTTGAAAAGATTTGAACCGGTCGCTAGCCACCGGTCGGCGGGTGAAAGAGTTAACAAATAGTTTCAGCAGTGTTACTTTTTTTCAAAGCGAGCTAGAATATTACCTTTCCGTAGCCGCCTTTACCAAGGACTTTAAGAAGTTGGAAGTGTTCTGGTCCGACCCTCTCATTATGTGGGTTGACTGTGTGCTCTGAGAGAGCTAACTGTTCTATTTCTGCAACGCTGTGAATTCAAACAAAAGTGGTTGATTATAAAAACCCTCTTCCTTTATTTCATTTCATTTCATTTATTAATTTCACAGGTAAAAACATCACAAATACATCATCAAAATATACATACAAAAGCCAAGAGATATAAAAATATAAACAGCAGATTACACAATAGATTCCAAAGACAGAACAATGGCACACCTGAAGGAATACAAAAAGGTAAACTTTTTTACTTTCTAGTTGTTTTCCAAATGCCATTATAGACAAAAACAATCAAAAAGCCACATCACCAAAACAAACGCATAAAACAAGATGATTATTCAAACAAGATTATTTTTTGTGTAACCACTAAAAACCAAAAGAGTAGAAAAAAGAATTGCTACAGAAGACATAGCCAATAAAAAAGGATAAATCAAGTTCTCTACACCCCCTCATTTAATTTCTAGTACTCCAGCGAGTTGAACAACCATTTGAAACCATGTTATGTTGTTTTTGTGTATGGTGGCACAACTATGCAACTGTGTCGGGGTTCTCCCCAGGTTTTTTCAAAACTGTGGGGCATTCTGGGCCAAAATTGTGGGATGTTTGTCCTAAGCGCGCTGAATTGAAACAAGGTCCTCGGAATGTTTTCTACTTGGTGTTTTTCTTGGTTTTCAAAGCTCTACTGTGCAATTTGGAGCATTCTATATGGTTTTCTTTTCATGTTTTTTTGTATTTTTTTTTTTGGGAGGGCGCGCATATTCTTGCGTATCGGCCCAAAACGCTAGCTTGTGCATGGGGAGAACCCTGTGTGTTGTGTGTGTACTGTGCAGATCATGGTATCAAATCTCCGAAAAAGCACATATAGTTTATCCATCAATCATTCAAAACAAAACAAAACAAAACAAAAATCATTGCAGGGTACGAAATTAACGGTTGCCCGGTTGCCCGGGACAACCAAAAAATCACTCGGGCAACCCGTGATCAAACCGTTGTTGCCCGTCGGGCAACCTTTTAAAAAACTAAGAATTTAGGCCTACCCAGGTTATTATTGTGCCAGCTCCAAAGATCGTTTGAATTTTCCACATAAAGCTTCATGAAAAATAGTTACGATGTTGTACTTCACCGAAAGCGTTTAACAATTATTATTTATTTTTTAAAATCACGCCGTCCACCGCGAACCATGTGCGAACTTTCCAGCGTCAGCGCACGTACGCGATGCACACACACAGCGCGATGGCACTGTGTAGCGGCATGGTAGCGGATAATGTGTACACGATGTACCGTACGTTGTCTTATTCGGATCTAGGACTCAACGCGACGTGGTCATGTTCCATCCCAACTATAGAACCGGCCTAACTATAAATAGTTGGGCACAGGCCCAATCCAAAACACAGTTGGCCCGGGCCCAACTATAGTTAGGTCGATTCTATAGTTGGAACAGAACGTTCACAAGTAACAAAATAGATGTAGACTGCGCGCACACGCACTTTCCATGAATTGCGCTTTCCATGATTCACTGGTGCCCGCAGTCGTTATGCTGCACATATTATAACGAGCGTGGGGACAGCTAGCGAACATTGTGTGAGCGCGCGCAATGAATATTACTCGCTGCTATGATTTAATTCACGTGTTTATGTGTCAAACTTGACAAAGTTTCATGACGTGACAATCACAATGAGCCTCCTGAAGTTTGGTTTTACGTTGGATAAAACACCCGTAAGGGGCAATACCGATGCCGGATAAACGGATGATGAAGAACACGTATCGAAATCAGCAAAAATTACTTCAAATCACGGCGATGAGACCCACTCACGATCGGCGATGTCCGTTTTTCCGTTTCGATACCCTATAAAGAGCATGCAATATGCAAAGCATTATTATATTCGGGCAACCAAAATTACTTCCGGGCAACCTGATTTTCAGTTGTGGTTGCCCTGGGGCAACCAGCAAATTTTCTTAATTTCGCACCCTGCATTGGCGTCACCGTGTTCGAGTGGTTAGACCACAGTACAATCACAAGGTTGTGGGTTTGAATTCTACCAAGCTAAACACTGATTTCACAATGAGTGGAATAAGTATTGTCGTCTAGTTACTTAATCACAATTGATTGATTTGTGCAATTCATGATCATAGACGTTAAACCAGTTATTGTATGAGACAGATTGGCTTTTTATATCCCCTTGTGCGAGTTTGCCGAGTTAATGGGACGATCATCTTAATAACAGAATGGTCAGAAAACTGGGCAGTCTTAGACTCGAGACAGATCTAACACTAACAGTGTTCACAGCCTTCTTTCTGCTGTTTTAAAAGCCAACTTGACCTGCCATTTAAACTAAATTATTAAATACCCCATACAGTTTAGGCAGTCCTATTGGTTGAAAGGTGGTCACATGACCATGTTTACCTGGTATTAAGCGGCTGATAAAGACATAGCTAGAGCTATTTAAGACCAGTTGGCTAAAGCGCGTTCGGCGTTCATAGCCAATATATATGCGTGTTGACGTGCAAGCTTATGCGGGTGCAAATAACGCGTAACGCAATCAATACAAATGGTTCTTAATGCGAAATCTATTAGTATGCGAGCGTAGGCACATATGTATGAGCCTGACATGCAATTTGACCCTTGATAGTATTTAAAACTATTTTGAGAAAGGATTTCCTTTGAAGTAATATGGTTCGGAAAATTTTTCACACACAAAAACTTGAATCTGAGAACAGTTCACGCATGAATCATCTTTCAGATTTCTGAGGGTTGATGTTTGTTCACGAAAGCTATGGCCAGAGATGCGGTTGGTACCCGCTGTCACCCCTCACTATAATCGTGGACGGATTTGACTTTCTTGTGAAAACACCATGACACAGTTTATTGCTGTTTTCTCAGTAAGTAGAAACTGTATTCAGCTGAAACTTTCACATGTGACTTTTAATGTATCTTTCTTTATAATTCGTCATTTAAGCATTTTGTTGATAAAAACCAATCTACATGTATGACCATACCTTTAAACAAAAATTGCTGAAACGATTGGAGCACATGCCAATCTCATTTTGGGATGTCTATGTACATGTACTACCTTGTAGCTCTATCATGTACTACACCTTAGAATGCAAATATCTTCAAGGTTAAATTGTTCAAATTGTCTGGAATTTTTTACAGCACAGTGCAAACTTCACTTGTAGACAAACTTGTTTTTATAATTACAAATCCCATAGGGCCTACAAATTTCATGAAGTGTCAACACGTTCAATTGTTCAGGTAACAGATGTTAAATCAGAGTGGGTTTTTTGTAAATATTTTTCCATAAAATCATTCTTAACAAGCTCCACCATATTTGATATTTTGGCAATAAAAGAACTGAAGTTGGAAGGCAATTTGTTTTCATAGAATGTACTAATAACAACAATAATAATACTACAAGACATTTATCATGTTCATGTAGTGCATAACACAAAAACGATGAAATATATGAAGCAATTTGTTACAAAAATGTAGATTCAAACAACTGAGTGTTTAAAAGTCCCTTAAAAAATAATCATAACAGATTCAGCTTGGCAAATATGTAGTACTGATCCCATGTAAAGCATGATCAGTTTACTAGCAGTCCAACACCATTCAGTAACTCAACACCCAAACTGTTGGACTCTGATTATGGTGGTATGCCTGATCCCATGTAAAGCATGATCAGTTTACTAGTGTAGTCCTCAGTCCAACACCATTCAGTAACTCAGCACCCAAACTGTTGGACTCTGATTATGGTGGTATGCCTGATCCCATGTAAAGCATGATCAGTTTACTAGTGCAGTCCTCAGTCCAACACCATTCAGTAACTCAGCACCCAAACTGTTGAACTCTGATTATGGTTGTATGCCTGATCCCATTTAAAGCAATCTTTACTAGTGCATGAATTTTGGGTTAATTTTAAACGTTACTTACTCTTCTGGCATGGAGCCCGAGCTAGCTGTGAGATACTGCTCCTGTGTAGCAAATATATAAAAAAAAACAAGTTGATAATTTTGTTAATTATTACACTAATTAACTTTTATCTCAACTATTAAACGTTGTTATGTAAGGCGTTTAATCGGTACTGTGAGCTTGTGAGTTTCCATTCACAAAAAGAAAAACTTAATTTGAAAAATCAACTTTGTACATTGTAGCAGCACCATGAAATGTATTATTTAAACTTTCTTTCGGTTTTTACCAAAAGGGTTGTAGTTATGCTAGAAATAAAAAATCAAATTTGTTTTTTTCTTCAAAATGTTTTCTTGATGTTTCAAGTGTTCTAATTTGATTCATTACACATTGATGATCAGATCCGTGTTCTTAGAATGTGTGTCATGATTTTTGAAAGTTGTACACATAATTAATTGCAAATCTGGGCTTGATTTCACAAAGCACTAAGATTCATCTCAAGTTGAGTTTCACCATAGTGATTTGTATTGTGACATGACACTGTGTTTTCACACTTAAAGTTAAGATCAATCTTAGCTCTTTGTGAAGTCGGGCCCTGTTCACTAGTTTACCAAACATGGTCGAAATTGCACATGTAATATGATTAACTACCCGGACTGTTTCATAACCCTCCAGTCTGCGACTGTCAGGAGGACGGACACAGGGTTACGATTATCGCAACAAGGCCATCGGCCATTTTAAGGTATGGTGGACACGTTACTACGGCACTATTTGGTTTTGGTAAATCTGTCTGTAGACACCCAAACCAAACAGTGCACTCCTATAGTGTCCACCATACCTCAAAAAGGCTTATTGGAAGCTCCTTTCCGATTGCTGCAATTAGATGCAGCTCCAGGATCACACCAGGGACGGGGATCACACCATGGGTATAGGCCTACTCACTTTACTTTCACAGACATCGTTGACAAATTTCATTTTTATGCTGGACCATTCCTCTGGAATCAGTTGCCCTCACATATTCGGGATAGTAGTACCGTGGTCACATTTAAAGACAGATTGAAATTTCATTTGTTTGAAACAGCATTTAAGTAGTCTTTTTCTTTCTTCCATTCATCTTCCTATATTTCTTTTCATGCGCTTTGAGCACCTTATTAGGTGGATATTGCGCAATATAAATATTCATTATTATTATTATTATTATTATGAGAAAACCTGTGGACTTTTTTTTTTTAACTGAAAACTTATAGTAGGCCTACTTCAAAAACAATCTGGACACTTTTCACACTCACAGGCTGGTGAGATATATTTATATATCGAGAAACGTGCTTAGTATAGTACCGCGGTAATACAATTTATGCGATTCCATCCTACAAGTACAACAATATTGAGCGTAATTTCCATATTATGTTGGGCGCAATCAGTCGATCTGCATGATCAGCCAATCATGTTGCGCGATGGTCGATTCTGTAGGATATATCTCGGATTGTACCTACCTATAAAAAACAAATCTGCCTGAGTGGTGAATTATATTTATAATAAAGAAAAGGTGTTTGGCAGCGGGGTCGACTGGCCATGATCAAATGAGCAACGCAATTCAACCGATCACGCAGATCGACCAATTGCACAACATATACCTTTTTTAATAAAACAAATTCTGAAAAACTAACTGCAGATGTACCAAAGTTAAGTATTACATACAATGAAGAAACACAACACAATTAATAGCATACAAATTCCTTCACTCCCTCCTTTTTCTTCAACATATGATAACTTTCTCAAGTCAATTGTTGTTTGGGACAATATTTTAAGATCATACAAAATAGATCGAAGTAATACAAATAAATCAGGATGAAACTGTCCCGAATAATGTGATTTCTGGACCATCTGTTCTTCTGAAGTTCTGTTTGGAAAATGATCCAAAGTAATGTTGTGCAACTAAATTAAGCGATCTTAATCATCTCATGATTATGGAAACACATTTCATTTTCCATTCATGGGAATTTGAGATCGTCATATGTGATCGTGACTAAAATGTTGTTAATGATCTCAATTCTGAAACTGAAAACCGAAACACCCACCTCCAGTGTGTCATCATCAGACACGTTCTGTTGCGGTGCATGAACTCCCGGCTCGTTGAGCTCAAAATCAAAAACACCGGCCATCATGACCGTCAAATTTCCCTAACTTTACCACCGTAACATCGAGAAATATTACGGATAAATGAGGATTACTTAAATGCGAAACATCTGTCGTCAGATTGGGGAAATCTAACTGTCACAGCTACTTGTGTTAATCATCATCATACGGTAGCAAACAGTCAATCGTACAGTACACACATTTTGAGTCACACACATTGCTTTTAACCCGGCGAAATAGACAAATCAACGTATAGTTGAGGGTTCATGTTTTAAGAATAGTCAGACATATTTGTTATTTTAAACTACGATTTTCAACATTCAGTTTAGAATTAAATTCATTATTGGCCTTAGGAATGAATTTCTTTTTAAATCTTACTAAAGATACTTGATTTGGATTAACTTTATTATTACACCTACTATACGTTATAAATGAATATTGAAATGGCGCGACTTCCGGTTTCATGACACACACACGCACACATAGCAGTAGTCTGGAACGCGGAATTACAAGCAGCTACGGAAGCCCATAAACAACATGACACTTTTTGCACCTCCACGTACTGCCGCATGTTGGCTGACAGAGATACCAATGCCCGATCTGTTGGGGCGGGGGCACCATGTCACATATTGAGCGCCAAATGTCTGAAAGGCTATGTGGGGTGAAGGGGGTGGGGAAGGGGCATTATCTGAAAATGATAAACGCTTTTGCATTAGAAACAATCTTTAATTCAGATACTAGAAAAACACTTTGCATCGATCCAACTGGTGAATATTCATGTACAGACAACTTCATTATGCTGAAAATGAGTCCAGTAACTGTTAAACTTCTATTTTATTTACACAAGGCAAAGTTTATAATTATCAACTGTATACAATGTATTAACATTTTGATATTTGACAGTTACTTTCAATACAATATAAATAGTTCAGTATACTGCTTTCAAGCAAAATTAGTAAAAATGGGATATCATTTGCAGTTTATAGAGATATCCCAAACCATACCAGTCCTATTCATGCCCAAACTTACCAGAGAAAAATTGAATGAAGAAATGTTAATATTTTGTAACATTTTTTCTTACATAAATGTTTACTTGCCATGCAAGGTGTACAAAGTATCACTCAATTCAGACCTAAATTTATATTTGTTCTTGATTTATACTATTTGTATTATTTTGTGTACAAATGGAAACAAAACAAACAAACAAACAGACAAGCTTCCAACTTTACAGTAAAGAAAGCTCTTAAACCTAAAAAATCTATCCAAGGTTAATGTTAAAATCTTGGAGGATTTAAATTAAAAGTTTTTTAATTTAAAATTGGCAGTTGAAAAGATTAACGTCACGTAACCACCAAGCAAACAGACAACAAAGGACTGGGTGCATATTGCAAATGTAGGTTCCCAAATGAATTCCATAGAATTTTCCTGTATATTATATTCTTTGCCAACTCTTTGTTCGTTATTTTGTTGGAAATAAATAAATGAAAATAAATAAAACATTGGGGAATGACAGGATAAAGTAAAGTAAAACAGTCTGTTTTAGTTTATGAAGTCTGCAATTCCCTCTGCACTTATTGATTAATTCCGCGCCAATTTGAACTTTTCAGATGTGACATCATAATGGGAGTCCTTTCTGGACACTAGGTGGCAGCAGACTTACCAGGTAAATCCATTGTTTTAGTAAAAAGAAAATACACCAGTTGATCATCCTGGGAGTTTTTTCAAAAAGAAGAGGATGGGGGCCTTTCTATTTTTTATTATTTCTTTCAGGGAGGAAAGAGCTAGACTAAAAATCTGCCGGTTTTGTAGGAATTAGAAGTCTAAAATATGGGTAAATTAAATCAATCACTGAAAGGATGGTGCCAAGATGAAGTGAAAATACAAGAAAAATTTAGTCTTTTTTGGGAAAAAATTTAAAATATATATATATTTTTTAAAGGGATGCGGCCTTAAAAAATGGATGAGGGCAGGCGGGGACGAACTGATTTTATTTTTTTTACTTGGCCTAATGTGCGCATGCTCTGAACGGCAAACCTCATATGTCTGCTGTCAACGAGCATTCAAAAGTCTCTCATTGGTGATTTTGACAAATAATTTGCTGAAATTAATCAGATACTAGCTGGTGTGGTCAGCTGCAGTGATCACCAAGGTTTAAGCCAGGATTTGGTAAAAGGGTGTCCAAATTTGCTGAAAATTTTAAAAACATTGTGTCCAAATTGTTCACTTACATTACAATACATTTACATGTAAATGACAGATAAAACAGGGTGTCCAAATTTACAATACATTTACATGTAAATGACAGATAAAACAGGGTGTCCACATTTTAAACAGGGTGTCCGAAACAGACACCCAGACACCCCTCTGACATCACAGGTTTTCCAGCGCATACAAGGAGAGTACCAGGACGCCCTCGAGCCAGTTGGGTGAACAACTTGACACAGTGGAGTGGTCTTTCAGTTTCCAATCAAATGGACGCTGGGCTGCGCAGTATTGAAATTCAAAAACACAGCCATTTCGCAGAAGTGGGCGCCTACAGGCCAGACAACGGCTCTTGGCGTTGTGTGATGATGGGCGAGTTTACTTGATAGTTTCACGGTGTCAAATTCCACATGACCTCCCGACATTGACTGCTCTATATTCCGACACCCCTATGTTCCGACACCCCTGTGTTCCAACACACCAATAATCCGACACCCCTATGTTCCGACACGCCTATTTTCGGATACCCCTATCATCCAAAACCCTTATGTTCTGACACCCCTATGTTCCGACACCCCTATGTTCCGACACCTCTATGTGCCAACAACCCTATGTATGTGTACTCCAGAAGACAGTCAGATGTTCAGAGTATACTGATCAAACTGTCAAGTAGAAACCAGCTCTTCCCAGAGCCACCACTACTCAAAAGAGATTACTAACATGGTGTCACAGCAAACCTTACTTACTGAACCCTATGTTCCGAAAAACACCCTTGTGATTTACATGCTAGGGTTAGTGTTAGGGTTATGATTAGGAAAACAATTTTTTTATGAGATATTGCCTAACATCACAAAGCCGAATGGCCACTTCAAGGTGAGGGCTACACTTAACTGATTTGGGCTGTCGACCCAAATCAACAGTCACCAGGGGCACGTTGCCATACTCCTGGGGCTGAAATAGAGTTGTACCCCCTTCACAGTCTTTAAGGATGTAGGCATGGGTATCATCCACTAGGAGCCTGGCTGGTAAAGCAGAATGCACTACCTTCCCAACTTTTTACGAAGAAATTATGGTTACGAGCCTTGCTCAAGGGCACAAGTGTCATGACCGGGATTCTAACCCAAACTCTGCTGCTTACAACACCAGAGCCTGGGTCCGGTGAGTTAGACCGCTCAGGGTGTCAGAACATAGGGGTGTCGGAACACAGGTTTGTAACCCCATATTCCTGCCAATCAACTCCATCAAGTCAGCTTTGAAAAGTCTTTTAAGATCAGTCGATATAATCAAAGTCTTCAGGAATACTAAAATGTTTGTCAATTGTCTTCTCTTCCATGGAAAATTTCTTCTTACACCAGGACTTGATCGAAAAGACGTTGTCTGCAGGAAAGCAAGAGAAATATCCAATAGAAATTTATTAATGGCATTTTTTAAAGTTTAAGGTTAGTTTAATTTGTATGATTGTACAGCTTTTTAAGACCTCCATGCCTCCCAAAGTAGTTCTTAACTAAATGTTTCCGTGAATAGAAGTATCAATGACCGTAAATATACCATTCATAGTAACACCCCCTCCCCAATTGCATAATAAACTTGAGTGCCTTCTTGTTTTTCTATATATTTTACAGTGGGTTTTTCTTTTTTACTGTTGTTCTTCCTAGATTTATTTTCCTGTAGAAAAATCTCATTTTTAAACAGCTTTTGAGGTTGTATGCAATCTCAGGGGTGACTCCTCTATATCCCGACACCCCTATGTCATCAAGAGCCCCTAAACCTTTTGAGCCACGTTCCAAAAGAAATTTGGGGACAGGGCATTTGCTACAGCTGCTTTTTCATGCTCATTGTAATTGCATCATCATTGTCATTTTCCATATGTATTTGTAAGTTTTTGTATGTTATTCTATTGTATTCTTGTAGGCGCCTTGGGCACTCTGTCCGTGGATATGTGCGCGTTATAAGTTTTGCTATTATTATTATTATTATTATTTGTGTTCTGACAACCCTATGTTTCGAAAACCTCCTCATGATTTACAGGCTAGGGGTAGGATTAAGGTTAGGGATAGGGTTCGGATTAGGAAAATACACTAGGGGTGTTGAAACATAGGGGTGTCGGAAAATAGATGTGTAACCGTCTCGGGTATAGAGATTTAAAGGCATCGTACACGTTTGGTGATGACTCTGATAATTAGTGGCAATAAAAACTTACTTGGTAAGAAAGACAGCAGCTTTGGATAGTACACATGTATAATGCATTTTGAGAAACTTTTCACTTTTGGAAAAATATACCACTTTTTATCCCCCAAAACATTTGAATCTGAGAAATGCAGATTATTCTTCCTGTGTGGACATAACCACTCCAAATTTTCGGCAATATCTCAAAAACGCTACCACATTTTGAAATGAAATTTTCACAGGTTAGTTTGATGGTATATATCTACAACTATATAGGTTTGAAACAAACAATAGGCTCCAATTACCAAACGTGTACGATGCCTTCAATACATAAACATCAATCCTACCTGTCCACCTATTCACTGCCTCCCTGGAAGATGCTGTTTGTTTCTTGACTTCCTCCAGCACCTCAGGGTCACACTCTCGATACTTCTCTAATTCAGTCTTTAACCTGTCATTCTCCTGCTCTTTCTCCGACAGCGTCTCCAAAAGAGTTGTTCTGTCATCCTATGGATGATTCGTGGATGCGTGCAGAGGAAAACAAGATTGGAAGGAAAAGAGAAGTATGAAGATAATATAATTTAGGTTTAACTCCTTGGTTGTTTCTTCCCTTCTTTCAAGAACAATTGGAGGCAAAAACAGTTGAGGGAGAGAAGACACTCCGGACATCGAGAGGCAGTCACCACTCAGGCCCAACTTATATTGCTTTTTAGCGAAAAAAAAAGCAACATTTACACAATAAACTGAGTACTAGCAATCTGTTTTTAAAACCGGTCTATGAAATTGAGCACGCTCACATCTTGAAAACAATCACAAAGAATGTATATTCAGTTTGCGGTAACACCATGTGTATATCAACTTTGCAGAAGGGATTTGTTCTTTGAGAACTTGTCTTGCTATTTATTCTACTGCCGCGCAGAAGATTTCAGAATTCGGGAGACTACTCAAAAGAATTTTCCTGCTTAACTACTACCTGGACGGGGGTAGGAAATCAGCAGGGACTACTACTTTCGCTTAGTGGATCGAGGGGACTTCTCATTATTAACTTCACTGCTGCAGAGTGAGTTCTTAATTGGTCTCAACGTTTCACAAAGAAGCATCACAAGAACCAAAATGGCATTTTTGTCAACTCAAACTACAGATAATATACATAGAAATAAAAGAACAAACATGGAAGGACCAGCTCAGCATCTCAGCACAAATCTAGAGAAAATCCAATACAGTCAAGATTTTGAGAGTACTTACAGTATTTTCTTTACCTACAGTTGCCTTGACAATGAGTTTCTTTGTTGCTGTTCTCTTTTTCTCACTCACTTCAAACTGGCTTGTCAGATCCGCCAGTTTTCTTTTTCTCTGTAAACAAAAAAAAATATATTTTATACAACATACCTTTATCATGCTGACACCATCTTTGTCAAGTCCCCTGTGTACAATATTAATGTATAATGATTCAGATCTATGCCAAAAATGCACCAGACTATTTGCCCTTCCAGCCTCACTTTGGTTAGTCTGATTTAAATGGGAGAAATATATTAAGATGGATGCCCCATCGGAAAGGTCTATACTACCTGACCATACATATTTTCAAGTGTAACTTTATGTGATGTTTTATTAATAGTAATAATAATTCGGGAGGCTAACCATCCTTACTCACAGCTGAGAAGCTGAATTGCGAAGGACGTGGCTACAACATGTTTAAGCCCCAGGCATGCAAGGGTCCCCTTGGCAGCCAGCCACATGGACCCATACATGACCACAGAGCACAGCCTGAGATCGACAGTGTTAAATTTTTTCAGAGGGAGGAAAACCAGAGGGCTCGGAGAAAAACCCTCATAGAAGAGAACCAATGCGAAACTCTTCTCACACATGGCCCTAGCCGGGAATCGCACCAGGGCCACAGTGGTGAGAGGCGAGCGCTTTAAGCACAAGCCAACAACCCAAATCAGATATTTCTTATCGGAGATTGCTTTATGTCAAGGCCAGGGCTGGCCCTTAACACTAGCCCGGTGTACATTGTCTAGTAAAAACTGCTATGGGCTACTTAACACCTCTTCTTAACTTGCCCTGTGGGCTACCAAAAACTGTGCAACCTACTTGTTTAAAATGCTAATATTTCTTCCTTTTCACATATGAATAATAATTGTTTTGAATAAGTTAAAATGCAGAGTTTACTAGCCCGGTGGGCTAATTTACAAAAAAAGCTCAAGTGCAAGGCCTGAAGGCACTTGTACATGTATACAATGAAAGTAATTAGTAGCTATTTGGACGAGAATACTTTACCTTTCAGTCTCATTTTGATATCATTTGTTTAAATGATACCAAAAACAAGATGGCCACTTGATAAAGGTAAATGAAGCCATGTCTGAATTGGCGGCTGCAGCTAAGGCTGTTGCTAAGGGTGTTGCTATGGGCATTCTGATGCTTTTTCACATGAAGATCAAGCCACAGCCACAGCTGCCATTTCAGACACGACCTCATCAGAGTGCAACTTTTGTTTTTAAACTCACAGCATTACTGGCTTTACTTGGGAAGGCCCAGAAGTAGTTGGAGGTTCCTACTCTATCGGAGTCAACCATATTATCATCTACCAGACTCTGAAGAACATCCTTCACAGACATGGAGGCTAAAAAATAATTAGCAATCAAAGAAAATTCATTTCTCATTACTTAACATATAAAGGTAGGGTCATAAATTGGTTTTTGTCACCTTAATGCTGATTTTTAGGCAAAATTATGAAGAAAGATACAATAAAAGTCACATGTGAAAGTTTTAGCTGAATACAGTGTCTCCTTGCTGAGAAAACAGCAAAAAACTGTCACAGTATTTTCCCACGAACATTGAATCCATCCACGCAATAGTGAGGTGACAGTGGGTACCAACTGTATCTCTGGCCGCATCTCCAACCATCAGAAATATGTGAGAAACGATTCATGCGTGAACCAGTGAATCCTTTTCTCAAAATAGTTTATACTATCAACAGCTGCAGTGCTTCTCACCAAGTAAGATTTTATGGCCATTCATTTTTGGAGTATTCACCCATCTATGACCCTACCTTTTAACTAATTTTATGAGATTTCTCAAGTCTCAAAAGTTAAAACTATTCAAGTGTGGTGTTCTGTATTTTAAAAATCCATGCCGATTATCTTTGCTTAATTTGTTTTAAGAGATTTTTTTATTTTTTATTGAAACAAGCGGGACAAGTAATTGAATGGAATACAAAAGGTTACCTCGACAATCCAAAAAACCTTGAAAATTCTTCCCTTGGTTTTGAAAGATTTGGAAAATTTTCATACTGAGTATCTTAGCCAATCAAACATGCTGAGAAAGGTTTCCATTTAACTACAATTCAAAAGTTAAATGTTTATTTATACAAACCATATTACTTCTAAGTGAATCCAGTTCCAAGTCCAAATGATTTCAAAAAAGTTTGAGGTGAACCTTCTAAGTCCCTCAACAAATATCTGTAAAAGGTAGGCTTTACTCGATTTGTATTCAGTACTGCACAGCCAAACCAGTTGTAGGTGTTGACCAAATTCACCTGACGTCATATCTCATAATAATTCTTGGTTAAGCCATTACCTGTGCAATTTGCATGCAGTGTGCATAAAGGTGAGCACATCTTTACATGCAATTTGACTCCCAATATTGCAGACCATAGGCGGACTGTACTCCTAGAACTACGAGGTTTGTTCCGCTATCGTCTCTAGCGGAACAAACCTCATAATTTTAGGAGTAGGCAGACTGTAGCCGCATGTGACATCAGTGCTAGGGTTCTATACACTATTAGTTCCGCCAGAGGCCACTGGATTGTATTCAGGTGACATCGTTTTTATTTTTTATGAGAGATCACCTAACATCACAAGGCCGGACGGCCACTTCAAGGTGAGGGCTACACTTAACCGATTTGGGTTATCGACCCAAATCAACTGCCACCAGAGACACGTTGCCACCGACTCCTGGGGCTGAAACAGGGTTACCCCCTTGACAATTCGTAAGGATGTAAGCATATATGTATTATCCACTAGGAACCTGGCTGGTAGAGCAGAATGCACTACCGTCCCAACTTTTTACAAAGCAATTATGGGTAAGTGCCTTGCTCAAGGGCACAAGTGTCATGACCAGGATTCGAACCCACACTCTGCTGCTGACAACACCAAAGCTTGGGTCCAGTGAACTCTAGACTGCTTGGCCACGACACGCCACAAATATATCTGAAATATTTGAGGTGTCTCAAAGGAGTTATATGCTTCTTTTTTTGTCACACACTCTCAGACAGACAATATTACTCACTTATTCCCTTTGTTTTTGGTGCAATTTTCTCCAATTCTTTCAACTGGAAGACTTCTTTCTGTGGAATAAATTATTATTATTATAATAACTTTTTGACTTATGAATCAATAGAGAAATTATTTTTCACCAAAATGTGTCAACATAAAACCAGGCGCGGATCCAGGGGGGGGGCGCACGCCCCCCCCCCAATTTAAAAAAAAAAAAAAAAAAAAAAAAAGAGAATTTT
The DNA here is from genome assembly GCA_021014325.1 of Plazaster borealis. Classification (NCBI taxonomy): domain Eukaryota; kingdom Metazoa; phylum Echinodermata; class Asteroidea; order Forcipulatida; family Labidiasteridae; genus Plazaster; species Plazaster borealis. The sequence continues at coordinate 2,135,703 of CM037473.1, forward strand.
TTTTCTAAAATGCTGTCTGGGGATGGCGCGGTCTTTCATTCTGAAAAAAAAATCACGCCCCCCCCCGTTTGGAAAATCCTGGTCCGCCCCTGAAAACAATATCTATAGTTTTTCATTCTTTGTTACTTCAAAGTTAGTACAACTACAAATCAGTTTTTTATTTTCGAGACTTCTGATTGTAACTTCTCAAGATAATTTACCCTCTCAAAGAAAATCTCCATCATCCGTTGTCTTTTTTCCTCCAAGCTGAGTCCTCTCTTTTTAGACTGTTAGTGTTGGAAAGAATATTTAAAGTTTGCGTAAATCGACTGCACGACACAGGACACGATTTTGGTAAATAAATCATAGCACAATGACAGGCAGCTACTGCCTGGTAAATAATTATAGGATGGGAAGTCATCTACTTTGTCCCCCCTTGACTACCCTTGCAAATAAATTGAATGACACTGATAACAATTAAGATTAAAACAAAATTTGCAGTAACAAAAAATAAAATCTTGGATCAGCAAGGCAAATTAATTCACATAATAAATGATCGGACCATCAATCCAGTCAGCATGGTCAGAAACTGACTATGTCGATTGAGGAGTGATTTCATTATCTAAACTTTTCAATTGTTAACAAACTGTTAAGGTCTTTGTTTGAGTAAGGTCTGAAATTAGATTTATAATTTTATTTATTTTTTGAACTAGGCCCTATTAAAAAGTGTAAGCATTTTGTTCAATGATCAATTCAAACTTCACACTTAACTTCTTTTTTACAGGTTAACTAGGCTAACTATAAAAAATAATAAGATAATAATTTGATCAAAATGTAGATTAACCTAGGCCAACTGAACACTCACACAAAAATGTCCTACAAATGAGCTAGTATTAAAGGAGCTAATCCTGAAGAAAAGAAGTCTGAGTTAGTAGCTATTATTGAATTATTTATTTTATCAGATGATTGAAAGCAAGTTGTTTATTTTTAATTTCTAAGTTCTATTCATTTTCAAAGCACAAAATGAAATTCAATTTATTGAGAACATACTCACCATGAATATGATAAAACTACGCTGACAAGAAAAATGAAAGTAGCAACAGTTAACTCCGTATATCTTTCTCAAACCTTATCAAATGTTTCTCGTAATTTCTTGAATTTTTACATTGAACATGTTGAAGAAATATGAACTTTCATAACAACATTTATTTACTAAAACCAGGAGAAATCATTCGCCAATTTCGACTTTCGAGAACTCGCGGGAGATAGCGCCCTCTTCTGATTTTAACCTCGCTCAGATCTAGCAAAAAATCAAACAAAATCCTGAACCAGTTTATCTAACCTTTCAAGCAATATTTTTTCCCAATCAACTTTGTCTTCCTCTTTAATTAATGATCTCAACTTTTTTTGTAAAAAATTGCAACTCAATGCTCTCCTTAAAACTATTGAGAGAGGTTGTTGATATTTTTAGGTTTGTGCACATGGATGGGCGTACGTGCATTTGGATCGTAAATTTCGACAGTTTTTAGCTGAAGATCCTGGGGAAAATTCCTAATAATTCTCTACATCCATTGAGATTCTTGAAGAAAATGGATCGCAAAGATCAGTATAAACATAAGCAAACTAATGTTTATAACCTGAGGCAGAGAAGAAGGCAAGAAGAAGTTGGTAAGTAAAATGCCTTCTTCCATTATGGTAAAATTGACCTTGAGCTTAAGTTTGTTTGTTGTGATTTTGTTGCAGCACGTACACCTCGCATGCAGCCCTGGAATGGGAGAGCTGGGCAAATTTCGTAACAGCGCCCCCAACATACAGAAGCCTTTTTGTAAACAGTACAAACAAAGTAAACATAAAGATTGTTAGACACCATTATTGGAATCAAAAAGTGTGGCATCTGAAATTATATGTAGGCAACTGTCAAGTGTCATTGATGACATTTAAAGGGTTTTGCCTGTACTTGACTTGAGCATAGATTTTTGCCAAGTTCTATGCAAATTCTTATTGTTTGTAAGAATCAGCTTTGAACTTTTTGGCAACAACACTTGACAACACTCAACACTCAACAGATTTATGAACTTTGAAATCAGCGTGAGAACACGTACAAAGATGACATCCTCAGCTACTGGCCAAGGGATAGTCATGGAACGACTTGATCACTTGGTTCTGACTGTTAGAAATATTGATGACTCGATAATATTTTATACTCAAGTACTTGGCATGAAGCTAGTGACATTCAAGGGAAGTCGCAAGGCTTTGTCTTTCGGCCAGCAGAAGATCAATCTCCATGAGCTAGGCAAAGAATTTGAGCCAAAGGCCTTGAACCCAACCCCTGGTTCAGCTGACATATGTCTGGTCGCTAAGACATCATTGGATGATGTGATGCACCATCTTGAAAGCTGTGGTGTTGCTATTGAAGAGGGACCGGTGATGCGGACTGGTGCCCTTGGACCCATCAAGTCGGTGTACTTCAGAGATCCTGACAAGAACTTGATTGAAGTCTCCAATTACGAAGTCGATGATTAGTGGAAAGTTTTGAAATGGTCCAGAAGAAACCTGACACAAACTTTGCAGTTGACTCAGTGAGATTACTGAAACAGACTGATACAACTTTTTTATTTTCCTTCTGTTCTTGCTTCGTTTGTGCAGCCATCATATGAATGAGAATGTATTGTACATTTACGAACAATCATGTCACCAACAAGAGACGAAATAATAACTGAAATTTAAGAACTTTGATCTGCTCCCCCCCCCTGAAAGACCCAAGAGATCCTTTTTTGTTCCTCAGCACATGGCCATAGGAGTTTTTGGGGTTGCAACAAACAGGAATGAAAGAACTCGGCTTTTGAGGCAGTGCTGGGTATGTTCTCCCGTCGTCCCCTCTCCCAGTAGAAGTGAAGGCATCTTTTTTTATTTTACAAAGCAATTAAACTGTTGTCTCAAGATGTCATCCACTCAGTATCTTCAGTACAATTGATTTCTACGTACCATGTTTATGGAGAACAATTTATCAATAAATGGTTGTATGTTTATTACAAGATATACAATTGTAAACAATTAAAAATTACAAAGTTAATCTAAACCTCTAATGGCCGTGCATAGATGCTGAAAAATAAAAAGAGTTGAAACAAAAAATAAGTTTTATTTAAGTGTTATTTTTGTCAAAATTTGTTTTAGTTGCAAACACTTTCTTCTCCGTTTTCAGTTTCAACACTAAATTGGGAACTTTGGACACTCCTCCCTTGCCTAATTTGACAAGAAACCATGAATTTAAGCCAACTGGCCAAAAGTAAGATTCAAAAAAACATTTCTAAGTGGAATTCAGTCATCATGTATAATGGATATGAGATGAAAGTCTAAAATCCCTCTTCCCTCTACCTACAAAGTTGATTTTAAGAAGTAAAACATTCAGGCTCCCTTTCAAGACAAAGACAAAGCTGTTGTTTATGGTTAGGGGCTATGCTAATCTCAATTGGGTTGAATGGATAACTTGCAGGGTTAAGGAAGCAGAGGAGACATCATCATGTAGATGCTAAGAGGGTGAGGTTGGACAGTGAAGCTGCAGAGGAAGAGTATACCATAGATCAGGTGAGGAGGGTCTCGAGACATTCGCAAGAAAACCATGGAGGGTGCATCCAGGGTAGAGAAAGAAAATTGGGGCTTGTAATCAAAAGAAAATGAAAGCACTTGGTGAAGATGGCAGTGAACAATTTATCTTGTACAGCAGAGCAAAATGCTATACAAAATGTAGCATTTGCTACTCAAATATCACCATTTGCTACATGTTCAGTCTAAATGTTTTGCTATCAAGCAAAATTCCTGGAAATAAATGTTCCCCTCATGGATATGTAAGTAAGGATGTGGCAGTGTTAACAGAAAATACCGAAAAAAGACAACTGATTAATCTGGTTTTACACAAAAAGGATAGTAACACTATCAACAAGTTTTAAACAGAAAATGCTAAAAAAACTAAAAAGATAAAATAAAAGAGAATTAAATGAATGGTAACAGGTTGGAAAAAAGTGGCAGTAATGAGAACTGAGAGGAACTCTTTACTCTTAATAAGTAACAATTAATAGCCTACTAATTATTTTTTGTAAAGCACCAAATCAATCTTAAATAGATGTTCAGGGCACAGACAAAAGAAGACAATTGGAAATCAAGTAGAAAACAATGAAAAGTAATTAAGTTAATAACAACAGGAGGTAAATAAACTTGTAGAGCAAGGCAATAAGCAAATAAACAACAAAATTAACAATTTAGAAGCTAAGGAAAGCTGGTGAGATTGTTTTGGATGAAAAGTAGCTATCAGCAACTTGAAAGTGGCACAGCAAGGCTGCCTGATGTTTCTGTGGGCAGGACTAACACTGGTTCCAAAGTTAACCTGTGATGATTTTATCATGGGGTGCATTTACAGCAAAGTGTCTTCACCTGAATGAAGGTGACTTGGAAAGTAAACTTTCAAATCTGAAAGAAAGTTTTCCCTTGTCATTCTCCCTTTGCACGGTCAGCCATTTGTGTGTAAAGCCTCGACTTGGGGACAGAAGTGATTAGAAGCATTATATAACTCTGTATTGTCATGGTAATGTAATGACACTTTCATCCAAACAGATGCATAAATACGATACAAATGAAGCATGAAGTCGAGGCTCTACACGCACATGGCGGATCCGTGCAAAGGGCGAATTGAATGAATTATTGACTTTGTTTTTACTGAATTTCTAGGTATGCAAGATTGCCAAAGCAATTCAGAAACCAGGAGGAGATAAACTTGGCCAGCTTAAGAAACTCAAGAGGATGTTTGCCCAGGGGAGTGCACTTATTGATGCTTTCTTGGGGTAAGTCAACGCAAAGCTTGAGCAAGTTTTTCTAAAGATCTTCAAGGAAGTCATTAACTACTACCTGGGCCGAAGGTAGGAAACTTCTTTCGCTTAGTGGATCGAGGGGACTTTTCGTTATTAACTTCACTGCCGCTGAGTGAGTTCTTTAAATTAGAATAAATTAGCAAGACAAGTTCTCAAAGAACAAAATTTACACAGCAAAGTAGATATACACATGGTGTTACCATAAACCGAATATACATTGATACCTCACCATGCAATGTCTAAAAACACATATTACTTCTTGGCAAGAATTGAGTGTACTTGATTACTTTGAGCACAATATTTTGTCTACCCATAGCGAGTTGTGTGTGCTTAGCGAGTATGTGTTGATTTGAAATGGTGTTGAAAAAGTGTTGATTTGAAATGAAATTACATTTTGTATTTGTTTTTTTAGGGTGATTGCCTAGATGCAATTTGTACTGTAAATGACCTTTTGAAAATTGTGCATATAAATGTGATGCAATCAAGCTAAAAGACTCGTTTGTCAGAAATATCATTATGGAGAAACAAGCCAAAACAGGCCAACAGGAGTGTAATTTTCAACAACAAAATGCCAAAATATGTCTCATTGTATATTGCCAACTTCTTTCCCAATAAATAACAATCAAATAGGGGTTCAAATTAGGTGTTTTTGAGGGGTTTAACAGCATTAAAGCATAGATTATGCTCTTTTCAAATGTATAACAAAAAATTAAAATTACCTGGGTTGACAAACGACTCATTTTGCTTGATTGCATCACATATTTTATTTGACCAGTGCTGTCCCATCCCTTCACTTCACAGCGTAGACAACTCTTTCAATGCCTTGGTGGGGTTACTGAGTGGCAAGGACCCAGCCCTCCAGCTCCAGGCTGCCTGCTGCATCACCAACTTCTCAGCCAGTGATTATAAACACTGTATGCTGGCGTTGCAACACGCTGCCCCTTATCTTGTCACGTACCTCGGTGGCCAGAATGCTGTACTCCAGGTCAGTGGTGCAGGAATTGGTGTCGTTGTCGCCTTTAGGATCTCCTGATTGGGGATCAGTGATATCCTAATTGGGGTAACAAAGGGTCTGATTGGGGTGTATGTATCCCGATCGAGGTAGTCAGGTGACAACGATGCTATGAGCATTGAGAATGCACCCAGGATTTGGAGGCGGCTGAGAAGGCAATTTGTAATTTATCTTCTTTTTTTAACATCGACTACAAAGTGGCAAAATTTCGTCTTTTGAAGGTAGATTACATCATTTGCAGACATGAACAAAATTTACTTCCAAGCAACCTCGTTCCCATGGTTTACTTTATTTCCAACCATGTTTACAATAGTAAACCTGAAGGAAAAAAAACTCTTGGACCCCTGATTGACAAACAACAACTGGTGTAAAGTCTAACGTAAACTTGTTAAGTTGTACTCATTTAGTATTCACCATGTTCACAGCCAGACTATTCTAATTTGCATACGTATCCAACAATTTTGGATATGCAAATGATCCAATACCAGGGTGAGAGAGCGGTCAACCTCGTACTGCTCGACACATCTTGGGGACGAGGTTGACTTCCAAGTTACCACAAAATAACTTACTTGACTGAAAGAGAAAGTACAGATTCCCAAGTATCCAGTGAAATGGAGTCACTAGGGCCCAATTTCATGGCTCTGGTTACGCCAAATTCTGCGCTTATGATCTCCATTCTCCGCTTACTGTGCAAGCCCCGAATTTCTGTGCTAGCTGTGTAAGCGAAGAATATCTAGTAACGTGGGGTACGCATGCGCACAAGCCAAAATTCCCTGCTAACCTGTGAAATACGCTTGACGTAAGCGCGGAATTCCCTGCTTCCGTAAGTGCCGATTTTTTGCTTACGGTAACCAGAGCCATGAAATTTGGCCCAGGTGTTATTTCTTTTTAAAGAAAAATGCAAGTTTATAGCGATGTTCGGCCTTGAGAACTTGATGCACGTCTTGGGTCCTTCTTTTTGTGTTGAGAAACCTTTAATGCTGCTGAAACTTGTGCTCACTTTGTCTTTCAATATAGTTTACTGATCATAAATGAGGCTTCATCCGAATTGGCGGCTACAGCTACGGCTACGACTGTTGCTAAGGGTGTTGCTAATGGATGTCCTATACTTCAACGCATGACGACACAGCGATCTAGCCGTAGCCATAGCTGTAGCCTCCAATTCAGACACGGCCTAAGATTGTACGTGCTGAGACCTGGACCTCTCTTTCTCAAAAAACCCCTCTTTAAACTTGATTGAATTCACCAACAGCCAACCAGTCACACATAAATATGATTACAACAAAAACAATTGCTACAACAAATTTCAAATAATAAATCACTGCGTGACACTGTTTCCCCCAACAAGTGAGCGCCGCTTTATAAACAGTTTTTTTCTGGCTGTCTTTGTTATTTGTAAACGATGGCGGTAATTAAATTTTGGACTACCAACAGAGATAGTGATAAGTCACGATTGGTGTAACCAAACATTGACTTGTTTTGTGAATAGCTCCCTCTCTTGTTCACATACACTTTTTTTGTCAGCTGCAAATGCATTGCAAAAAGCTCCCTCTGTAGTCATGTATACAGTTTTGTCTTTTGATGGAAGTTTATGACAAATTATTTCATTTGAATGAAAAGTAAATGAATGATTGGGCAAATCTCAACATAATTCCAACCTCGGTCGACTACAGAGAGAGAGAGAAATAAATTTAAATCTCATTCAATTTTTAAAAGTTGTATATATTCCTAATTATAGATATCAGACTGGCACCGATCCCTCTCCCTCTCTCTCATATAATTTTATTTTTACACAATGGCTGTAAATTGCATCAATTAACCAAGTAATATGATTCAGTTTTTGGGCACAAAAGTACCTCTTAAAGAGATTTTGAAGTTGGCAGTCTGCTTGGGATTCGAACCTGCACCCCACTAAGCTGTTGATTGCAGTCGATTCGCTGTACCTGCACTGTTTTAGCTACCTGCATTGTTTAACATCTTGTAAATTTGTTGTAATTCTTTAAGAGATGGTGAAGTCGGGATTCGAACCCACAACCCAGTGAGTTGTTGATAGCAGCACCTGCACTGTTTTTAGCTACCTGCTTCTTTTGAATCTTGATTAATTGTCCAACAGGACCAGTGTAGCTGGGCTTTGGGTAATCTCGCTGGTGATGGGCCTGAATGCCGAGAGAGGCTCCTAGCTCAAGGGGCTGTCAAACTCCTGGTCAACTTACTCAAGGTAAGAAAGTATTCGCAGTATTTCTATTGAAATAAAAAGTTGCATCCCCTTAAGGTGATCCACTGGCTGCCGCTTCCCAGGTTGTATCGTAAACTTGGGTGTGATCCCTGGTTATTATGGCAGTTGCAGGTTGAATGGCCTCTGACTGGAACCCCCGAACAAAGATATTGACGAAATAAGGAGACCACCAACATTAGGGCTAGATGGCTCATTTGGTAGAGCTCCAGCATGTTATTCGGGAGGTTGTAGGCTATAATCCAGCTCTAGTAAATTTTTCTTTGTCCAAGCCAAAATTATTTCTATATATCCATTAGTTACGCCAAATTTGATTGAATTTTGTTTAAATTCTGCTTTTTGGTTGTAATTATTATTTTGTGTGCATCTGGACTTCTATTAACGTTTTGTATACATATAATAAGTAATTCAACCCTTTGGTTCTGAAACAAATAAATGAATACATCAAGTTAATGAAACCATAGAACCTGTAAAGGGCACTTACGTAAGTACTGTCGCCAGGGTAACACAGACACCTGAGAATCCTGTAAACAAGGCCATGTGATGTGTTAGCTAAATATAGCAGGTTTCTTTGGTGTAATTCTTTGTATGCCTGTATGATGTGAAATAATAACACCCCCCCTCCTCCACAGTAAAGACTGCATCTAAAATGTTCTGAACATTGTAAAGAAAGATCTTTCAATTGTCCAACATTTAGGGCTTTAAAGTGATTGTATACATTTGGTAATTGGAACCCACTGTTTGTTTCAATCCTACATAGTTGTCATATACCATAAAACTAACCTGTGAAAATTTCATTTCAAAAGGTGGTAGCGTTTTTTAGATATTGCCGAAAATCTGGAGCGGTTATGTCCCCTGCAGGAAGAATAATCTGCAATAAGAATACACAATCTGAGAAACGTTACTGCAGTAATGCTTCTCAGATTCAAATTTTTGGGGATAAAAAGTGATACCTTTTTTCATAACTGCAGTACTTAGAGTGAAAAGTTTCTCAAAATACATTACTAAAGCTTCTGAACTTCTTACCAAGTAAGTTTTTTATTGCCATTAATTTTCAGAGTCATTACCAAACGTATACAGAACCTTTAAAGATTCCGAACTCTGCTAGGTTTATATTTCATATTTCTTCACAGCAGATTGATTTCCTGGTTGGGTTCTTGAAAATTGTTTACAAGTTTCTAGTTTCTATTTTTAATCCTGAGTTCTGATACTTCTTTATGATTTCGACATCAAGAAACTAACAGTTTTTATGTGCGTTTTTGTTTTTGAATTGCTTGTTTCGAAAAAACAAAATCACAAAATACTTTTAGTGGTAAATAACAAATGTCAAAACAACTTTTTGCAAATCACTTGCAATAACATTACCAATCAGAGCTGACCTCAACAATAAAATAATTGAGCAAAATAACAAAATACATGATGTCTTAAAAAAAATGAAAAATTTAAAAAAATAAAAAATCCCTGTCGTTTTGATTTACATGGTAATATTTTGCTACACTTACACCAGAAGAAGCTTGTAAGGAATTTTTTGATAGCAACGAGAAATGAAAACTTTCCAATTAAAACTGTAGTGCTGTGAAACGAATGGAAAAGACGGCCCTCCCTCTCCTATGGATTTACAAGGTAGCTGTTTTGCTTTACTTTCAACCAGTAACCTTTATCGAATGACATCAATGAAAGTGAGTTAGCCTCTCATGATAAATTCTAGACCCGCTGTGTCCGTCAATGTCATGTGTTTTTTTATAGAAAGGCATGCGAGCAAGGAATTGTATCCCCTACGATTGAATGTCAGTCACCTCATGGAATGAAAATACACTTGGAGACTTTATTCCTCATGTAAAATGTGCAACAGAAAATACTATCACCGGTGCACAGATGCTGTTGACTGTTGCGATTTAAAGTTGTGTTTGTTAGTTTGTTACTTAGGACTTTTCACTTTCCCGCTTGGTTATTTTGTAACTTTAATACTTCCATGTGAAATAATAATCAAATAAAGCCCACACCGAAGGGCTATTTCCTTTTACAGTTATTGATAAAATTCAGATTGCTAAGCATCTCTAGCAGTCAAATTATTTTATATTTTATTTGTTTAGCTGTTTTAGATTTAGCACTTGCAAACTTATAACCAACCAAAATCACCTCTGGTATAAATGCAAAAAGGCCTCAAAATTTGACCCTAGTCTTTCTCAAAGGCTAAATGACTACTTTGGCTGTAAGGCTAATCTTATTTTTATGTTTATATTTTAATTCCCCCTCCCCCCGCTCTCCATTCTTTGCTCTAAAACTAGAAAAACTAGTTCCAATAATTTTTGTTTTGGATGAAAATCTCATCTCACTAAGCCCGCTTAGATTTCTACTGGTAGCAAACATCCGACAGAGATAATTTATCTTGTTAAAAGTAAACCCAGTCCAGTCACTATTATGTCCATTCTTAGCTCAGCACACAGGAAGTGATGAGTGTGCTATGTTCAGGAAACATTGGTATTACTGGTTTTGAAATACCCACCGAGCCTGCTGGGCCAAGTCAAGTGATTTTAACATATGGGCCTATGTAGAGCCACAACCGTACTAGTCTTGGTTCCAAGACCTTTGCACCGAAATGGTTCAATTCCAACAACGCATCGAAACGGATCAATTCCAACAACAGAGGGGGTCACTATCCTTGGTTCGATTACAGACAGCCGTCAAACCACTGCGTCAAACGCAACGAATTCATGAAGAAAAGCGCGCCCTCTGTTGGGTTATCACGAGTATGAGATAGTAACGTTTTGGACCAAGACTACAACCGTACAAGGTTTAATGTCTGCATCATTGTGAGGTAGAAGCAAAACTCTTTGAGCTACACTGTAAATACTAATTATCTATAAATAAACGTGAAGTAATTCTGCTACATGTTTTATTATTATTATCATTATTATTTATTCGGCCAAAATATGCAACAATCATACAGACATGAGAGTGAACGGGTAATTCAATGCAGAATAGGATAGGTAACAGGATGTCTAGTTTATAAATGAACAAACTGAAAATAATAAATGGATTTAAAAAGCAGGAGAAGGGACCAGGGATGGGAGAGAAGAGAATTGGTGTAGAGAGAAAAAATTGTTGTTTTTCTTCAATAATTCAACTCCTCTGACAAGGTGTTTGGGGTTCCTCATTCCCTTTTTGAAGGAATTTTTTAACTCTGTTTTCGTCTTATAAAACATTTATAAGGTTGGCTATGGTTTTTTTCCCATCCTTTCACCTCTGTGGACCCCGGTTGGAGTCCCACCTCAGACCTGTATTGGGTTTTCAGTCCCTACCTGATTGCGTGGGTTTTCCCCATTGAGGTTTTCCTCCCACATCTAAAACTTAACATTTTTGTTTGTTCCTGTTCATCCTGTTATCAGCGCTAATTGTGCTGTTGGATGTGTAATAAAAAAACAATTGACTTGGGATACACCAAGTGAGAACACTGGTCTTTGACAATTTCCAAACGTGTTCATGCCTTTAATGCAACATTTGGTCCTTGAGCACAACCTCATTAGTGATGTTTGTGTGGAACGTTGTCAAGCTGTAACCAAGTCCCATGAAATCAAAACGTCGTTAAGGAGTCTACATGGGTTGACATCATTAGGAACGGATCTCGCTTTTAAAACCTAAATTGCCAGAGGGAATTTATTTATGGAGTGAGCGGTTTGGAGGAATCGGAGAGTCTGTTTTCATCATTGTTTGTGTAATTTGAGTTTCTCTGGGTAATAGAAAATCTAGCTTCATGCCATGTCAAACTAATTGTTTTTCTGGAACGAGAGAACAAATTATTTTTGTGTAATTTGTATCAACAAGATGAATGAAATCTTATACAAATGTATGAAATTTGTCTTTATTAAATTTAACTGGGAGGTAATTCTCTTTAGTTCTTATCTTGTTTTTAAATTTGTTATAACAAGCCACTTTGTTTTCTCAAATGAGTGCCCATGTTCATGTTTTCTTTTCTTTTTTGAGTTTTTATTTTTTTTAAACTGATTTGCTTGGTTTGAGCTCTTCCAAAAGAACCCAACATTACTTCTTCCATTTAGGATCTGCCCCCCCCCCATATGATATCTGGAACTCTTTGGTAAACAAAATACCAGAATAAAATGTTTCATATGATAAACTTTTATATAGTTATAGTATGGCTCTATGATTAAAGTTATTTTTTTGTCTACACGCAGAAAATGTATTTGTTTATATATGGCTACGTCAGATTATCTCATAAAAAATACTTGTAACATACCACAAGGGAAACTGACTGGGAAACTCGGGTGTGATCCCTGGCTATACAGCAGTTACAGGTTGAATGGCTTCTGAGTGGCACCCCCGAACAAAGATATTGACAAAATAGGAAGACCACCAACATTAGGACTAGATAGCTCAGTTGGTAGAGCGCCGGCACCGATCCGGAGTTTACAGGTTCAGCTTCCACTCTAGTCAAATTTTCTTTGTTCAACCCCCCAAAAATCCCAAAATGAACGACATTATAAGAGCGCTTTCTAAGGCCTTACTAGTCATTGCATTAAGATCGTGTTTGAGAAAAATGCAAACACAAACTACAGTTGTAATTGGCCAGAAGTGCACCCTTAACCCTTTTTAAACAGCACATATTTGGCAAAAACTGTTTAAGAATGTGGTACACATGAATAATTGCCCATATCTTATCTGAATGAAGTCATATGAGAATAAACTAAACACCATCATAAAGAGTATGAATCAGACAAATTGTAAACAATTTCAACGTTTGCAAAAAATCAATTGATTTTGCAAATGAGGTATTTAATTTTCATACAAAAGATAAAAACAAAGGTTATAAGAGTAGTAAATCAATATACTTTGGGCTGAGACATATACCAGTGAGTACCAATTGGTTATTACAGTCATTTATGATTACCAAGCATCTCACCAACAAAAATGTCCAAAAAATTTGGAAGAAAATGCATGTTTATTAGTTTTCCACTAATTAAATATGATTATCATTTTTGTTCAGTAAATCCAAGCATTTTACTCTTTTCACCCTTGAAATAAGACAATGCTCTATTTGATTTGTTCTCATGTCAGAAAATAGTAAATTCAAGACTAATTAGCAGACTGTACAACTACCTAGCCTAACAACTACCAAACCATTCTTATTAATTTATTATGCAAATGAAGGTTTAATTGAAAACTATGCTAATGAGATTACTGGATATGCATATTCATTATTACGAGGTCAAAGTTGAAATTTGGGGGTTTGGTGAAGCAAATAGCATGAAAAATGTGCAGATGGAGACAGCATTAGTTTACAAACATTTTCATTTGTTCTGAATCTTTGTGGACATGGTTCAATCATACAGTCTCTCTTCTTTGTGAAACAAAAATGATGCCCACAAACTTCACACAGGGTCTGAACTTTATTTATTTGTTGCTCCAAAAATACAGTTGCCTCTCATCACAAAGGGTTGTGAACAGGGCCACATATCTCGGCACACAATTCTACCTCTGTAGCCCAGACATCCTGTATACCACACCAACAACAAGTTGACCCTGCAATGTACCTTATATGGCAATACTGGACTAATCCACTCACTAAAACAAGGGGGGTAAGCTTATACAATGGAGGGTGAGCCCAATAATTGAAAGTTCATTCAACTCTTATATGGAACAAATTTGTTCCATAAGAGAGGGCGCTGTATAAAAAGGGTTAAAAATGTACCTGATTTTTGATGCAGGACATATTTACAGCCAACAAATTTAGAAAAAAATAAAAATAAATATGTATATAATTTTTTTAAATTTAAATTACTTAATTTGATTATAGCAATAGGGATCAAGAATATTTGTTTGTATTACTCTTACACCACTTAAAATGCAACACCACTTAAAAAGCAAATGCATTTTAAGTGCAAGCTTTCCGTTGGGTGAATAAAGCACTGTATACTCGATGCCTTCCGAACTCTGCAGAGACAAATTCATAGGTTACTCAGCTTGGATTGACGACATCATAATCATTGTGGACCGGTATCAACTTGACTACCAGCATAAATATTACAACTCAATAATATCTCCATAGAAAACAGCAGACACTTTATTATTATTGAGAAAATGTCTGTATCAACACCGAGTGGAAAAGATAAACATGTTTTTATGTAATTCGATAGTCATCACATGATTCTGGCCTATAAATAAAGACTGTTGTTGTCATGCGTTTATATTATAGTTCATTCCAATCTAAGTGTTGTGATCTGGGACACAGAATGCATCTTAAGAGTGTGTTGGGTTTTTTGAGATGTAGAACTGATGCACAACAGAGAAACAGTTAAATGGTTGGTTTGAAGCCGAAACTTTATAACTGGTTGTTCATAATTCATCAATTTATTCAATCAGTTATCCTGGGTGGTCCTGAAATGACTTAATTGAAGAAAATGTTGTTTGAATTTACCTCTGGAAAAACGAAGGGAAAAAATCATAAAATAATTGTAATTGTTATGCTGTGTCATAAACTGGACATCTATTTAAAAAAGATCCTTTTTGATTTTTGGTAACAAAAGACGATTAGATCCTAAAATAAAAACCAAAGATGTACTTTTCCCTTGTGAACATTTTTTAAAAGAGTGATCTTAAAGCTGTCAAATTAAACAGAGACAAATTAGTTAGAGTGATTAAAGGGAAAGTGAAGTTTAACAAATATATTTAAAATCTTGTGAAAGATAGTAGTTACCCCGAGAACTTGGATAGTGAATACTTTGACTCATTTTATGTCCATCAGAATTTCTGACCTAAATAATGTAACGGATCTTGGACTGCCGGTAAGTACCGTAAGGACTCTCTGAGAAGACTCTAACAATGACTCGATACAGGTGTAGTTGTCTCCTGGATTTACTCCCCTAAATGCCCCAACCGGTGCGTAGACTGATACATAGGTATTAACATGAATTCGGCCGGGGCGCCAATGCGCATCATCGAACACTATTGTAAGACACGATCTCTCCGCCTGCCGAGTTCACCAGGAAGAAACCAAGAATTCACCCGCAAAGACCCCAAGCTCTGACTTAGCTCGTCTTTTTTATTTTTTAGAGTGCGTGCATACCACAAGGAGCCAGCGTCTCACAACAAAATGCCTCTTATCGACGACGCTATTCTTGTTCTTAATCTAAACAATCTTGAGCCAAATGGCACAGGTGAATTAGACTTGTTACAGTCGTATTGCTTCTATTATTCTACAGCTCAGGTGCTAGTTAGTATTGGTGAATTATCAAACAACTGTGTTGACATTAATTCTGTTATTAAAGTGTAATTTTATGACTTGTGTGATTAATCCTTGTACCTTCACAGTGTTATTTATTTAACAATAGAAGAGTCCTTAAATTTATCGAGCTCTAGGATTAAACTCTAATTTAATAGACCCCGAAATAATTAAGGATTTCTATTTTCGTTACAATATAAAGAAGTCCAAATTAGAATTTTGAAAGATAAGGAAAGAGACACTTCGGATGACAAATTGGGATAGGACTAAAATGTGGCATCTTAATTATCGCTGAACTAGTCCTCATCCTTGCCTCCGTGAATCCATCCTTCACGCTTCAAAAACTTTCTGCCATCTCTATCGGTTATTTATTATTGTGTCTTCGTCTTTTTTAATTAATTGGGTATTCAAGGCAATAAAAAAAACATAAATTTTATTGTCATTATTCCACGTAGCATGACTTCTCAATATGGTATTCCTGGCACTTTATTAATTACACCGGTTTGATTAAAAAATGTTGCGGTATTTGATTCCTCAAAGGATACTGTGGGATTAATGGTGGGGGGGGGTGAGGGTGATGCTGGGACATTGTTTATGAAGTAAGATATAAAGGATCGGCTGCTCATTTTCTTTCGCTGTTGAATACACACAATGGGTCCAAGTACTTTAACATATTCTCTATGACCCAATAAATCCACAAAGAATTGTCAACAAGAATTGAATAGATGTTAATTTTGCATCAGGGATAAAGAATATAATTTGTTTTTAACCTTACATTGATGTGTATTAAGCACTGTATACTGGGTACTTTCCCCGAGTTCTGTGAAAACAATCCACAGGCAAATCACTCGGGTGGGATTCAAACCCACGACCTTTGCATTGCTAGAGCAGATGGCTTACCACTAGACCACCGAGCTAGCCTGGTGGCTAGAAGGCAGTGCGAATCCTATGTGTTATTTGTACATTGACCTAGCTTTTGCATCAAGAAAACTATGGTGACCATTTGGAGCCTGGCTAAATTGCAAAAAAAAGTACAAATTTTAAAGGCACATTCAAAATAATTGTTAGCATTAAAACTTACTTGGTAACGATCAATGGAGAGCTGTTGATAGTATAAAACATTGTGAGAAACGGCTCCCTCTTAAGTAATGTCGTTTTTGAGAAAAAAGTAATTTCTTAGTAAAATATTTGAATTCATTTTGAGACCTCACGCGTGAGGTCTCGAAATTACATCTGAAAGCACACAACTTCATGTGACAAGGGTGTTTTTTCTTCCATTATTATCTCGCAACTTCGATGACCAATTGAGTTCAAATTTTCACAGGTTTGTTATTTTGTGCATGTGTTGAGATACACCAAGTGAGAAGACTGGTCTTTGACAATTGCCAAAGGTGTCCAGTGTCTTTAAATGATTTTTACTCTTTAAAAACCCCACAATTGCAAGATAGAAAAAGTTGAAGAGCAATTGATACAAAAATGTAGGCCTCTTCAATCTCTAATGGAATTGCATTCCATGTCCCCCCCCCCACCTCCCCAAGTTCTAAGGAACAAATATGGAAATATGTGACGGCCTCTCAAGGTGAAACTGAAAAACACTGTTTTTATCATCAGTCATTGCACTTTATAGAAGAAGTAGGTTAAAGTTCTCAGTCTAATATGTTGAAGCCATTAGTAATGGGCTTTTGTCAATGTTCATGAATTAAATTTTAGTGGAATTTGCAACTTATGCAAAAAGGGCCTCTTTCTTTTTACCTTTTTTGTTAAGTCTGTCCGGCTCTCTGCAACAATTTACTTTATACAATAATTGTGTTATTTTACTGCTGAACTGGTTTAGAGTACGCGGCCAACACTGGTAATTGTCAAAGACCAGTATCCGCACTTTGTTTGACCCAACATGTATATGATATAACAAACATGTGAACTTGAATTGCAAGAAAACATTGAAAAAAACCATCACTGTTTTCAGTGTTTTGATCTGATTTTGGACTCGCAAGACCAAAACTAACTGTTTCACTCATTTCTCAAAAACCAAAGCATTTAAAGGAACATTACAGAATTGGTTTCTGCTAACAAAACAGTTAAGCACTTTATATAATCCACCATATACATAAACTGACAAACCTGTAGAAGTTTGAGATCGATCGGCCATCTGGGTCACGAGAAAATAGTGAAAAACCGATAACACATTTGCATGTGTTATACAATGCATGAATAAAACGCTCATGAGCGATAAACTCCGATCGGAAATTAGTATTATTTATTTCTCATCAAATATGGCATTTCAGACAGAAATATTTCTAGGGACGTTTTCTACTATCATCATCATTAGACCGTGTAAGTTTTATGATGTAAATCTGTGATCTTAATGAAAATTTTAATTACCAGTTCTGTAATTTTCGTTTTAGGAACAAATTTTGACGGGAAATTTTCCCTATACCATGTAAGGTATGTGTAAATCTGTGAACATTTATATTTTCAATCTTACAATGTTATGCACACCCTTTATATAGTTTGCTTGGTGGAAATGCAATCTTATGAAGTCTGCAGTATCAGTATAACACCATGGGAATTTCTTATATGAAATGTGATGAGAGTTACTCCATCAGTTTTTATGGCAAAGCCAACACAACTCATAAGAGATATGTCCATGGTGTCTAGATAATATTTCTTAGGTTATTTATGACCAACGTATGTAAATTACCAGACATGATGAGAGATTGCAACATGATCTACTAAATATGTGACCACAGGTGATCCATGTCAACTCAAATACATTGTTGTTGATCTCTTAAAAATGGCAGATCACAATAAGCAATTTAGAACATGATTTCCTTGTCAATTGTGATCATCATTTTAATCCTCTTTTTTCCACCTCAATCAAAATACAAAAAGTTTTAGTTTGATTTGGATGGACTCATTACTGTACAATGCACCTATAATTAATCACACAATGAGTAATCTATCCAGACAATGGTTGTTAGGTTTTACTTAGAGCTAACGGTTAATGTTCAATAGATTGTTAAGTACTCCAAATAATGTTTACCATAATAACTCACTAAGTGAGAAGCACTGCAGCTGTTGATACAATAAACTATTTTGAGAAAGGATTCCCTGATAATGTGGTTTGGATAATTTGCAAACATTTGAATGTCAGAAACGATTCATGCATGAATCGTTTCTCAGATTTCTGATGGTTGTTGTACGTTTGCAAATGCTACGGCCAGAGATGCTGGTTGGTACCCGCTGTCACTTCGCTAAATGTGGATGGATTCAACGTTGTGTGAAAATACTCACAGTGTGAAAATACTGTGACATTTGTTTGCTGTTTTCTCAACAAGTAGACACTGTATTCAGCTGAAACTTTCACATGTGACTTTTATTGTATCTTCCTCTATAATTGTGCCTATAAATCAGCATTATGTTGACAACAAATCTATGACCCTACCTTTAAGTTTAGTAAAGCCAACATTTTTTGGGATGCATATTTTGCATTCATTCATGTTATTACCCTCTCTAACAAAAAGCCAGGGGATTTAAAATCAACCTTGAGAGTAAGTCAGGATGACAAATCAACTACTTGAAGAAGTAAACAAGGAACAAGGAAGTACAAGATGTAAGATCTCATGACTTAAAGTGTTAAAGGATTGACACAATAGCCATTGCTGGTCCTTGGAACCAAACAGCAAAATCAATAATCAGACCACGTAACTGTTGTCGTTTACCACGCTGTGACTCTGATTAAAGGGTGTGTACAACATTGGTAAAAATGAAAATATAAATGTTCACAGATTGTCACCTAACTTAATACATGGTATAAAGATGATCATGGTGGAAAACTTCCCTTGAAATAGTTTTGCTTGAAATGCCATAGTTTTTTAGGAAATGAGTAAAATAACATTCTTTATCCTGCAGGATAAATTCCGATGTTTGAAAAGAAGTTAAAACACATCAGGGGGTTTTTCACTGTTTTCTCATGACTCCGATAACCGATTGAGCTTAAACTTTCACAGATTTGTTATTTCATGCATATGTTGGGTCACATCAAGTGTGGATGGAGGTCTTCGGCAAATACCAATGTTGTACACACCATTTAACCCAGCAAATTACTCCCTCTATGTCCCTGGATCGATGTTGAGTTAACATCTTGATGTCGATGACACTATGGAGGATGACATTGAGGAGATATCGATCACTATGGCAGATTTTTCTAATCACCTTTTAAAGGGATTGTAGATGTTTGGTAATTTGAACCCACTGTTTGTTTCAATCCTATATAGTTGTAGATATATACCGGTACCATAAAACTAACCTGTGAAAGTTTCATTTCAAAAGGTGGTAGCGTTTTTGAGATATTGCCAAAAATCTGGAGCGGTTATGTTCACGCAGGAAGAATAATCTGCGACTGGAATACACTATCTGAGAAACGTTACTGCAGTAACTCTCAGATTCAAATTTGGGGGGATAAAAAGTGATATCTTTTTCCATAACCTCAGTACTTCGAAGTGTAAAGTTTCTCAAAATGCCAATCCCATGGGGGGATAAAAAGTGATATCTTTTTCCATAACCCCAGTACTTCGAAGTGAAAAGTTTCTCAAAATGTATTATACTATCCAAAGCTGCTGTACTTCTTACCAAGTATGTTTTTTTTGTCGTTAATTTTCAGAGTCATTACCAAACGTATTGTTTTATGGTCCTCACTCTTAGTAGTACCTACCTCAATGGTAGTACCAGCATTGCCAGAAGGTGCATGTCACTGAGTCCGTGGTTTATTTTTTCAGTGCTTGATGTTTTGGTCGTTGCAAATGCCGTTTTTAATTTAGAAAGCTGTAAATTTTGTGTTTTAGAGATGTGTCAAAGTTTCCGTTAGTAGTGAAAAGGTCAGAGACTTTTCCGATAAAATGTCACTCAGTGCCGTGACTAATGTCAGAAATACTGTCGTCTTGTAATCATTATTTCATTTGATCTTTTGAGTCATCTTTCCTTGAGGTACCGGTAGATGTTTCAGTGAATTTCTTGTTTTTGTTCTTTGCCCTTCTGCCAAAGTCTTTTTGATGGTTAGTATTTTGTCTTTAATTGTTTACTGGTTGATTTTAGATTTTGTTTCCTGAGAATCTGATTTGTTTGTGCTCTCCCCGAAAAAGCAATGTTTCTCACAGGATGACATTTGACAAAAGCATAACTCTACTGAACCGTTTAAATTTATCACAGGATTTAAACAATTTCTTGTTGTATTTTTGTCTGTGCCCTTTCTGCCAAAGTCTTATCCACGGTTAGTATTTTATCTTTGAAGTTTTTTAATTATTATATGAGGGCCCCAAAAGATCAGGGCCCAATTTCATAGAGCTGCTTAAGCAGAAAATACTGCTTAAAAAATCCCTGCTTAGCAATAATGATCAGGGTACCAGTCACAAAATGTACATGTGGCATGGTATTTTGACTGGTAACCTTATTCTGGTTAGCATAATTTTGTTTTGCTTAGCATATTTTTGTGCTTAAGCAGCTCTATGAAATTTCATGGCTCTGCTTACCTTGGAATTCTGCGCTTACAGCCCATAGAATTATGTGCTTCACAGGGCTCTGTATAAGCACAGAATTCCGTGGTAAGCAGAGACATGAAATTGGATCCCGCTGTGCTGGATGGGTCACCCTCGTTAAATATGGTTTAAATAATAATTGGATCATAAATTCACTTTTTAAAGGGATGGTAGCAAACATTAAATTTGCTTACCAGTCGCCGTGCGCCTGCAACGTTACATATCCCTGCTGTGGAGTTTGTTGCAGTAACCGACAGATACAGATAACAAGAAATAATTTTGTACTTAATAACCAATTCAGGAATCTTTATCATAAATGTGCAATCCCTTGAAAAAGTCAACAAATTGTCCACACGGAATTCGGTTCCTCTTCTTTTGTCAGTTTCCAGCGCAAGGACGTAATTGGTGATAGCCCTTGTACTCATCAGTTTCTCATTTAGAATAATTGACCATATTTTTGACCGCATGAGGGCGCTTTCATCAGGGAATTGTCTTGCATCACAATTACAGTTTCATCTTATTCCAATTGCCTGTATGTAGTTTTCTTGCACCAATGACAGAATACATAAACATAATAAAAACAACAGTGAATAAAACCCAGTTTGTTTACTTGTTTTGCATCACGTGAATTCGGTTGACATACACCCTCACGCGGTCAAAAATACGGCGAATTGGAGTTTTTGGCTCGATGGAAGCACAAGTTGTAGTCAATCGATGGTGATGGTTATATAGTTGCGTCTTGATCATTGATGTTGCACCTTGGAACAACAGAACCAGTTTATAACGTCTCATGGCCGTACACCATTGATCAGGCCGTGTAACGTACTTATGTATATAGTCCCTTGTGTTGATATTTACACGGTAACAGCTGTATAGACCCTGGCCGAACAATTTAGGTTCATCGTTGACCGTAATGTCCCGATGAGGAGGGTTTCACCATTAGTGTTACCACCTATAAAGGCAGGGTTCACATACCCTCGTATAATTATGTTTTCAATTTTTGGAATTCTTGACGTAGTGCAGACGTCGTTCGGATTTCATCAGAGTTGTTATGGACTTGAGTGTACATTAGGGACATGGTAGTCATTTATAATCTGATCACCTTCACTGTAATACTTCACTGGTATTCACTGGTATAACGATCATTGTCAATATCAAACAGTGTGGACAACTTCCTCACTCCTCGTTGCATCCTTTTGATACTGTGGAGTCTTATTCTTGTAGTGTCTTCATTAATTGTCTGCAATTGTCGTCTTGTATCAAGTCACAATTTCTGAAAATTGTTTGTGACTTGATACAAGAAGCAAAATGGAGACAATTTATTAAGACATTACTAGAATAAGACTCCAACATATTAAAAGTCACAAACAATTTTCACAGCGGGTGTTGTGTGTACAGAGCTTTTGTCCTATTTTGTAAACGTAGTTTTCATTATGCCCTAAATCAAAAAAGAAGAAAAAAAAGTCCACCAAAAATAATAAAAATATGGTGCGCACAAAAACAAAAAATTGCGGGAAAAAAAGGACCAAATGGCTTGAATTTGATGTTCATTTCCAAAAAAATTCCAACTCCCCGCGTTGCTGCGCGATGGGCTGCGTTATTGCGCATGTACATTTTCTTGCATATTCGCCACCCCAAAAATTCTAGTGGCTACCCATAAAAATAATTTCCTGGTTACGGGCCTGACTATAAAGAGCACAAAGAAAAAGAATGGGAGATTTAGGGTCAGGATTGGATTGATTCTTCTGTCTACACATCCAGCTCATCAAGCATTCTGACATCTACAGCAGGATGAATTAAAGGTATCGAACACGTTTGGTAATGACTCAAAACAAATATTAGCATAAAAACTTACTTGGTAACAAGCAACGGAGAGCTGTTGATAGTATAAAACATTGTAGGAAACGACTCCCTCTGAGATAACGTAGTTTTTGAGGAAGAGGTAATTTCTCACTAAAATAATAAAAACTTCTTGCAAGAAGTTTTTATTCCTATCTGAAAGCACACAAATTTGTACAACAAGGGTGTTTTTTCTTTCATCATTTTCTTGTAACTTCGATGACCAATTGAGCCCAAATTTTCACAGGCATGTTAATTTATGCATATGTTGGGATACACCAAGTGAGAACACTGGTCTTTGACAATTTCCAAACATGTTCAGTGCCTTTAATATAGGATTCTATAATTGATTCTACCCAGAATCAGCCCAAGGGTTTCCATGCATCACAGATGGCTAACAATTAGGTAATTGTTTTACACAAGTCAGAATCAATAAAGATTTAAGCTCTGGTTTTCCAGTCAGAGCACAATGAGATTAGTCCAAATTAGAAAGCTGTTTAGTGTGAGAAATAAAAGTCAATACATGCTGATTACATTGTAAAGTGAAATCATTAGACTAATGTGTGAAGTCAGGACTGGTTTCAGAATAGTGCTATGGGTCATTGGTTGTAGGGGTTTGGATAAATATCATAAAAATAGTTCACAGTTTTCCCACCTATTTCAACTTGCCTTCTCTCAATCTTTGTAATTTTCAGTTTTTGTAAAGCGCATCAAGATTTCTCCCAGTTATGTTTTGCGCTATATAAGTATTACTACTTATTGTTATTATTATTATTATAGGAGTCTCAAATTCAAAGTATGTTTTCAAAGTTCATGATGTAGCAATGGTAACTGCTGCTCATCAAAGAGTTCTGCTGCAGATGGATCATAAACAAATTAATTTGAAAATAACTGACTTGTAATTATTTTACTTGCCATTTGTTGTTTTACTTTTCACTACAATTTTAGATTTCTGTGAATTATATAATGTCAATTGTTATTCTTTTCAATGAGCAGGGTCTGGGAGGGCACATCTTTTTTTTATGACAGTTTTTTTACTTTTGCCTTTCCCTGGACAGCCTCTGCTCGTAATATTGTAGGCCTATTGTCCAAAGAATAAAAAAATGAATTTAAAATAAATAAATAAATACAAAACATGCCAAAAAACTAATATGAGAGACTGAGGCAGTGCTATGTACAGAAGAATTTGCAGATATTTGTTACGATTTTGCAATTTGTTTTATTTGAATCCTGGGGAGAACCCGTTTATTCAAGTTGACCTACAGCTTCTTGTGAATGACTTGTAAGTACAGCAAACAAAGGTTTAACGTACTTTGCCTGCCTACTTTTAAACAATGTTTTGTGACACAAGTTTCTACTCCAACTTGCACTTTCATTTTCTATGTGCTTTCATGTATTGATAACATTTCTGTTTGTTGACATATTAAGTCGAACAAAAAACCAAAAAAACTATGGTAGAGATTACAATTGGGTTTTACGATCCAATTGTGTGTTGTCAAATGAAGAAGTTATTTACAGATTTGTTGTCAAAATTTTATTAATGAAAAGCAAATTTATTTGGAGAGTTCGTGGGAAAATCATTTAGGTGTGAAAAGTACAAAAAAGTACCAGTTGTAATGGATTTTGTTTTCTTCATTTGCATTTTTTGAAACTACACAGTGAAATATGCATGCCATCTGTCCGTTTACTGAACAGTTATTTTGTTTAAATACTGCTTAATACATATTTTTATGGAGAGAAATTGCCAGTAATTTAATAAAGCAATTATTTTTTCTGGGTTTGATGGAGAACTTGTTTGTAAAGCGTAGTGCCTATAACAGGGCTCAAACATGGGGGGAAAATCCGCAAGACCAAAGGGCTTTTAATAGATGTTAAATTTGCATCGGGGATAAAGAATATTGTTATTTGGTTTTACCCGTACACCGATGTGTGTAATCAGCACTGTATACTCAGTACTTTCCCGAGTCCTGTGAAAAAAAAAACACAGGCATATTACTCGGGTGGGATTCGAACCCAAGACCTTTGCCAATCTAGAGCAGATGTCTTACCAAAGGGCTTGTTGCTCAACATTTTTACTGGCCCAGAATTGCTCTAACAAGACCAGAACAGTTTAACATGCATACTGTTTTGATTTGCACAAGCACTATGACATACGGTATAAGATAAGATTTATCTCATTTGTCTTTATGGGCATACATACTTCATTACTCAATAGAATTGAAAGTTGTTTATCAGACATTTGAACATAACTTGTTTTTGTTTAAGATATTACAAAGTGAGGTTCTATTATTCAATTGAAAATCACAAGAATGCAGGACTTGTCCAGTCATGAGTTTACAGGCCAAACACTAAAACTACTGGCCTCAGGCCTGTGGTCCAGTGTAAAGTTTGAGCCCTGTACAAGCATGGAGTCCAACATGCTGCTGTTACCAGCCAGCTTTAAGGTCAAGGTTCATCAAAACCAGAAAACATCCCTAGGTTTTCTTCTGCCAGATATTAAATTGTGTTTATACTAAATGCACAAAGTATACATCACTTTACATAAACTGAGTAAGCGGGAAATTTGTTTTTTAAAAGAAATTCGTTTTTTTAGAAGAAATGCATGAGAATGTGTCTTAAAAAAACCTGACTTTCTTGAAGTTTTCTTTCTTTGAATGTTTCAGTAAATCTTGTCGCCTTTATCTATCCCTTGATTCATAACAATCTGCAATAATTTACTTACACTTGAGCAAAGAGTGCAGTGTCTGGAGTATATTACAGTTAAAGGTATTGTACACTTTTGGTAACAGCTCAAAATCAGTGTCCACATTTTGTGTGATTAAACATATGCATGAACAAACAAACCTGTGAAAGTTTTAGCTCAATTGGTCATCGAGGTCGCGAGAAAATAGTGAAAAGAGACCTTATGTGTTTTCTGTTTTTTCAAACATCGAGTTTTTATCACGCGTGATAAAAACTATTGTTTTACTCATTTCTCAGGAACGATAGCATTTTATGCAGGAATATTTTAAGGAACCCTTTCTACCATTACTTACTTTAAATCATGTAAGTTATGTGTGAATCTGTGAACATTTGTGTTTTTCGATCTTACCAATAGTGTACAGGGCCTTTAACTGATGATAAATATAACTGAGTGGTTAAACATAACCATGGAGGAAGCGGAGTGCTTATCATATTCCTAACCTACGGCTGAGTAGAATCACTTTCTCAACCAATCCTACATGAATTATTATCAACCAACAGGAATGATCATCATGTCACTTATATCAAGATGTTTCCCTAATGACTTCATCCTTGATACATGAAGATGACATTGGTCTAGTTTCAGTAATGGACTTTTAGGCCTGCACTAAACGTCACACTTTTGCCGTGTCGAACTCAAATGATTTTTACACGGCAAAAGTGCGGCAATTAAAACGAATTGGTGACAAACATCGAATTTAGTAAAATAGTTTGCAGCACTTAAAGTAATTCAAAATGGCCACGTGGGAGAAAATTTCTAAAGAGTCACGTTTCATTATGGCAATTCGAGCTGTGACACTAAAATATTAATGGCAAAATGCTAATATTGTTCCTTACATCAAATGTTGTCCTTATTATTACCATCGTTGGTGAGTGGCGTTCATCGTCTTTTTTTAAGAGTGTCAAATAAAATTGATTAGTTTAATTCTGAAATCTACAGATTATGTTTGTTCCAGTCAGAAGTTGTTTCCCATCCCATCCCTGAATACACAGCTGTGGAACTAACAAGGAGAACATTCACATTATTAGAAAATACACATAAAACATTTTTCAAAAGCTTTGCGCATGCGTATTCCCACAGCATTGCCTGACTGAGAATTCATGTAAAGTTCATGCTAGAGAGGTTTGCGGAAGCACTATTTAACAGAATATCTTTAAGAGTTGTACGGGCTCTGAAAAGATCCAACGAGAGCCGACATGGTGCTATATTCCGATCATACCAAGTGTAAAATTCTACTTCGGTTTGGTTGCTGGGAGTACGGTGAAAACAAAAGTACATCATCATAAATATGTTATTACAAAATTGGTTCTGATTGTAAACATTTTGGTTTTCCCTTGAAAAGGTATTGGAAAAACATTTTATCATTGCTACTTTCAATTCTCATTTTGAGGAATTCCAGAAACTATTTTATTGCAGACTCCCCGCAGTCCGGTCTTGGAAAACACAAACAATTTAAATGAGCAAATCATCATTAGATCATCATCATATTAATCTGGACTATCCTGTCTGCTAGAAAATGTTTAGTCTTGTTTGTGACTGCTTTCATTTTGAGGCACTCAAGAAATTAAAGGGAATTATACATGAAATGTATAATATGAAAACAATATTTAAAAAAAGAGTTTTTGTTGTCTTTTGTCTTTAAGACAACAAGAAGAAAACAGATTTCACTGAAAATGTAGCTGAATAATTTGTACTAAAAACATCAACTTAACAACATGGTGGAGTTGGCTTGTTAGTTAGTCTAGATAGATCAATCAATGCGCAGGATCAATTAATCCAGATGTCAAAGGCAAATTTTTCTCTGTTTACCAAAAAGCATGAAGAGTTTCAACTGTCGGTTGTCTTTGTATTAAAATCAAAACATATCTGGTATCTCAAACTTCTGGGACCAAGTTTATCCCATATTGAGTTTTACGTGTTCACGACTTTGTTTCTTCAAACACTTTAGTTTAACGTCTTATAGCTATACAAAATTATACTATATTGTTTGGAAATTAAAATTTAGCCATGAAATATATGAAAGTAAAATAAATAAATAAAAACAATGTAGAAAACCCGAGAACAAGACTTGATCTCCATTTCCGGTTGCTTCTTGTAAACAATTAGAATTTTGCCCAATTGACGTTCATGTCTTCATTAAACCTATGTAATGGATATGCAAATTATGGCGTGATTCGCAAAAGGGATTTCTAAAAAAAGAAGTTTTCTTTTTAATATAGTTCCATTGTTAATTTTAACAAATTATTTGTATTTTGTAAAAATTGAAATTGTATTTGTAACAAAAGTGCTATTGGTATTTTTATTTTCAAGAATTTTGTATGAATAGACTTTAAAAAGAATATTTGATTTCATACAAAAATCTAGGCTTCCTTCGACTTGTTTTCTCGTTTTCGATACGTGCGAGACTTGCAGAGTCTATTTTAAGGTATACATAAATGTATATATACAAAACATGCATTATACAAGTTTTCTTGTTGTATAAATTAACACATGTTTCATACCATCATCCCACAAAAGAAGAGAACATTGGAATTATGGCTAGCCTCTGCCTCTCGTCTGCATCGTCAATCTCAGAGGCTAAATCTTGATTATTAACTCATCAAGTTCCGGTCTGGAGGATAAGAAGCGACATCAAGTTGTTCCGCAGATGGTTTCTGGATAAGGAGGTTGGTTTGGGCTTCCAGCATAGAGGATTTAAGTGCTGTAATTGGTGCCTGTCCAACCATGGAGGAGGGAATTTCCTTCCTCCATGGTCGGACCATGTCTATTTCCAAGAGAGAATTCAACAGCTTTTGATGCCGTCCAGAGGTGTCTTATTTCAAAAGATGGGAACTTAATGGGAGGGTACACCTTTCATAATTACTCCAAAAATTTATGACCATAAAAACTGACTTGGTAAAGAGCCAAGGAGAGCTATTGATATTAAAAAACATTGTTAGGAACGACCCCCTTATTAATGTAGTTTTAGAGTAAGAGGTCATTTTTCACTAACAAAATTTGAATCTGAGAAAGGCTTCAGGCATGATCCTTTTTCAGGCATCTGAAAGCACACAATTCTATGGAACGACGGTGATTATTTTCTTGCAACTATGAAATTTGACCCAGGATATGCAGTAAACACTAAAACAGATCTCAATAAAATCAAGTCATGAAAATTATTCCCCCCAAAAAAATCAGATTTCTCAGAACTGTGTTCAATGTAACGTTTCAGCTCTTTGAGGAAATTAAGCTCCTAAAGTATTTGTACAACAGTGGTAGATTGAAAATATAAATGTTCACAGATTTGAAAATAACTTACATGGGTAAAAGATGGTCATGGTGGAAAACCTCGCTTAGGTACTGAGTAAAACAATTAGCTTTTATCTTGCGTGTCCAAAACTGACGTTTGAAAACAGTGAAAATATATAATGGGGGTTTTCACTGTTTTCTCATGACTGTGAAGACCGATTGAGCTTAACATTTCACAGGTTTGTTATTTCTTGTATATATGTTGACTGATGTTGAGTCACAACAATAATCATACTTCTTAAAGGCACTGTACACGTTTGGTAATTACTCAAAATATATATTAACATAAAAACTGACTTGGTAACGAGCAACGGAGAGCTGTTGATAGTATAAAACATTGTGAGAAACGACTCCCTCTGAAGTAACGTAGTTTTTGAGAAAGAGGTAATTTCTCACTAAAATAATAAAAGACTTCTAGCAAGAAGCCTTTTATTCCTATCTGAAAGCACACAAATTTGTACAACAAGGGTGTTTTTTCTTTCATCATTTTTTTGCAACTTCGATGACCAATTGAGCCCAAATTTTCACAGGCTTGTTATTTTATGCATATGTTGGGATACACCAAGTGAGAACACTGGTCTTTGACAATTACCAAACGTGTTCAGTGCCTTTAAGCGTTGCAGAACAGATTGTGAAGTTGAATGAAAAAGACACAACACAAAATCTTAGACCCTATCATATACTTAAGTCTAGGAATAAGTGATGAGGAATTAAGCAAGGCGCCTGGTGGGTTGTGAATCTAATGAGGTTTTTTCAGTGGAATAAACACACATTGATCATCCTAACCAGGTATGTTGTTATTGAAGCAGATACCTCTTGGCAAGTAACAGTAAGTAGTTAAGGTAGTCTATCTCAATTAGTCACTGATTGCGTTAACATGTTTACTTGTGTTTGGGGTGTTGTTTTTAAGGTTTTTAAGGAAATTGTACTTCAACAAAAAGTGTATGGGAGAGATGTGAATTTAGCTCTCAAGGTTGAGTTTCAACTTTAAAGTAAGGGTATACTTTCGGTAATTACTCCAAAAATTATTCATAAAACTTACTTGGTAAAGAGCACTGGAGAGCTGTTCATATTATAAAACATTGTTAGAAATGACCCCCTTTGAAGTAATGTACATTCGTTTTAGAGAAAGAATTTTTCACCTAAAAATTTGAATCTGAGTATAAGGCCTGAAGCCTTTCTCAGGCATTTGAAAGCACACAATTCTGTGCTGTGCAACAAGGGTGTTTTTCCTCCAAAAATTTTCTTGCAACTTCGATGACCAATTGAGCCCAAATTTTCACAGGTTTGTTATTGTATGCATATGTTGGGATACACCAAGTGAGGATACAGGTCTTTGACAATGACCAAATGTATACCCTGCCTTTAAAGACATTTGCAGAATCTCCAGATGGCTTTGAATTTGAAACAGATGTCTACATTTCTGGGGTGTTATTATTATTTGTTTCCTTCTCAAAGTTGTTTGACTCTTGATTTTGAATCTTAATGAGGCTCAGCCAAAGATAAATAAATCATAGGGTTGGGGAATTAACATTCATGCCTCTATTTTAATCATTGTGGGAAACATCTTACAGATGAGGAAAATTATTTCATGCACTCATAAAATAAATTATGTCAAGAAATGATGTCTTTAAATCTGCTCCCTTCAGTTTTAGAGTGAATAGTTTCACTTGTTTTGTTGCTTTTTTGTTGAATTCAGAAATGCTGATAACAGTTTCCAATAATAGTTAAGTTTTGTTTTTCGCTTGGAGCAGTTTCCATTATGCGAACAACATGATTCCTGCAGTAGGTTCTAGCCCTAGATTTAGTTTACTAGCAGTTTCCCATAACAACTTTGCACTGAGCAGCGTTAGCCCTTAACAGTGGTCCACTGGCCAAATGCCAGTTAAAACACCTGACGACCAGTCAGTTTTCACTCCAAGTGGTCTGGCTGGCTAGTTCAGTGTTGAGAAGCATCCCTATTTCATTAGAAGTATGGACAAGTGAAAAAGCTGGTGGACTAGTGAAATGACAAGCTAACAAGTCTTGCTGGCCAGTCACTAAAAAAGTTAAAGGCAAACCCTGTTGAGTATTTGACTTGATTCCATCATCCAAGAGTTCTTAACTCACGAAGGCAGAGATAATAATTATCTTAGATGATTGTTGACTTGTTCTAGACAATAATTGTTGTAGATGATTGTTGACTAGCGCAAGATATTGCAGCCTGCCAGCTTGGACAGTCCACCTCTCCAGAGAGTTGAAGATGGTTGACAGAGTTATCCGTCTTGCCAGGTAACCCATGCATAAGGGTTGATAATGATGTAACCCTTGGGCTGCGAAACTCATTATAATAATAGTAACAAACCGAACAAATGTGTTTTATGAAGAATTTGTTACAGTCAAAGTTTTTAATAAAGCCATTCTCAAAATTTCTGGTAGTGTGAGGAGAGTTATTCATTATTCAAATAACATGTTCCAAAAATGCAAGACTTAAGTCAAGGATTTGACCATAATGTACAGAAATATAAAAGCAAGCAACAACGTAACAAAAAAGCTTACAAACTCAGACCAGAATAAGTAAAGTGAATTCACATTACTAAGTTGACAAAGCAGTTAGACAGAAAACAAATGATTTATTATTTTGATACTTGTATAAGGCAATAATTATATAGGGAATTGTTTTTCATCAGATGTCCCTGTTGAGCGAAAGATTAAAACCTAGTGATGGAAAAAATTGTCATAACCGTGCCAAATATTGTCCCCGCCTACGGAACGGTCTCCCTGTCTCCATTAAAAAAACGCTCAGACTGTTTTGTCCTTCCTGGAATGTTTTCGGAGCTACGTTTTGAAGTATGAGACCTTTTTACCTTTATCGCACCATGTAATTGTTTACAAGGTGCTTTGGCGCAACATGCTGCCGATCAAACCAGGAACACCGGGGCGAACCCCTTCTCTTTACAATAAGTGCACTGGGTTCTTTTACGTGCATTACACAACACATGGGACCAACGGCTTTACGTTCCATCCGAAGGACGCAGCAATAATGGTTAAGTGTCTTGTTACCATGACTTGAACCCACACTCTGCTGATCAGAAACACCAGAGCTTGAGTCCGGTGCTCTTATCCGCTCGGCCAAGACACGCTCTGGTGTACTGGTCACTGTGAGATGGTTGTTTATAATTAAGACATCTGCCAATGATGACATGTTGTTTTGATATCTGTCTGCTTATCCTCATTGCCAATGTCAGATGAATGAATAAATCCCGGAGTGTGTTTCTGTTTGGATCAATGTAATCTAAACTCTTGTCAAGGGTTGCTTATTAAACATCTTTATTGCGATGTCTGTTTAGTGTTGATTGTAAAGGACGGTTCAACATAATTTTGATGACTTTATCTATGGTTAAAGGTATCGTACACGTTTGGTAATGACTCAAAACAAATATTAGCATAAAAACTTACTTGGTAACAAGCAACGGAGAGCTGTTGATAGTATAAAACAATGTAGGAAACGACTCCCTCTGAAGTAGTTTTTGAGAAAGAGGTAATTTCTCACTAAAATAATAAAAACTTCTTGCAAGAAGTTTTTATTCCTATCTGAAAGCACACAAATTTGTACAACAAGGGTGTTTTTTCTTTCATCATTTTCTTGCAACTTCGATGACCAATTGAGCCCAAATTTTCACAGGCTTGTTATTTTATGCATATGTTGGGATACACCAAGTGAAAACACTGGTCTTTGACAATTACCAAACGTGTACAGGGCCTTTAAAGCATTATGGTTTGTCAAAGACCAGTATCCTCACTTAGTGTAGCACAATTTAGTAATCATACAAAGAACTAAGTTAGAACAAACACTGAATTTTCCTTTAAAGAACTATTTTTTAAATGAAAGAACTAATTCTGAATCTGCATACAAATTCCTGGTTAAATGGTCAACTTATTACAAATGTTAATTCATACCTTTCAAAGGTATATTTTAAAACCATGTTTTCCCTTTTATTAACACAGTAATCCTGTTTGTGGACACTGCTATGCAAAATCTTAAAAGTTAAAACTTATGTGGGTACATGTAAATAATTGTCTTTTAATTTTGTTTCCTGACTTAGTTTTTATCGCCGGCGTAAATGGCGGGAAACAAGTCCTAATCTTATCAGTAAATGATAACTACTGAATGAGTGCCTCACGACAGCTGGTCACATTGTGTTCCCTAAAAACTCCCCCAAGCACTGGTTGTCAAAATACCGATACATGCCTGACTGACAAGGGGAACGCTCAACCCCCCCCCCCCCAACAAAAGAGCGACGGAATAAAACCACCTGGCTTGACTATTGACAAGATTTTGGTTGAATTAGCCTTGTCCACTATTGTGTTGTATTGTGCCACTGCAGATTAGCACACTTGCTGGTTATTGTTTGGTAGTAAATCCTGGTGATTTTGCATGCTGGGCTGATGAATGCAAACAAAATCTTCTGACCCTAGTAGTTGGGGAATCATACTGGCTTGATTCTCGCGCCATAAATGGACAAAAGGGAACAATTTGGCGGGGGAAGTCTTGCTGATGGCTTTCTGGGGTTGTGGGTGTTTAGTCACACTTTGAGGGGTTGACTTTGCAAGGGATAGGGCTTGGTGACTTGTGTTGACACTTTGGATTTCTGATTGAAAGTACATGGTCTTGGATGGAAGTTTCTGACTTGATGTTATTAATTTTAAGTCATGATGTGAGATGTTTTTATGGATATGATGGAGTAGTGTTTGTTTTTCAGATCCTGTATTTGTAAGGACAGTGTGTAAATTTTGTTGTACAAAATTGTATGCGTTTGTTTTAAACTTCTCAAAATTGGAATTTTCTTTCTTTGCAGTCTTCAGTAATATTTGCTCATTGATTGAAGGGATTGTATACGTTTGGTAATTGGAATCCACTGTTTGTTTCAATTTTAT
This sequence comes from Plazaster borealis, assembly GCA_021014325.1. Classification (NCBI taxonomy): domain Eukaryota; kingdom Metazoa; phylum Echinodermata; class Asteroidea; order Forcipulatida; family Labidiasteridae; genus Plazaster; species Plazaster borealis. Next base: position 2,169,347 of record CM037473.1, read on the forward strand.
ATAGTTGTAGATTTATACCATAAAACTAAACTGTGAAAAATTTCATTTCAAAAAGTGGTCGCGTTTTTGAGATAATGCCGAAAATCTGGAGCGGATATGTCCACGCAGGAAGAATAATCTGCAATTTGAATACACAATCTGAGAAAGGTAACTCTTCTGAGATTCAAATTTTGGGGGGATAAAAAGTGATGTCTTTTTCCATCACCGCAGTACTTCAAAGTGAAAAGTTTCTCAAAATGCACTATCCAAAGCTGCTGTACTTTTTACCAAGTAAGTTTTGATTGCCATTAATTTTCAGAGCCATTACCAAATGTATACAGACCCTTTTTAGTACGTACCAGCATTTAGCTTGCATCAAACTCAGGATTGGACTTTAGCACCTGCAATAATTATGTTGATAAGGTGCCTCTATTAAGCAGACCGATATCAAATTAATTGCTTGGGGTTTTTAAAGTTAAGACTTAATTTTGTCTAAAAACTCATCTGTTCCTTTCTGAGGACTTTCCCACGTTTGAGTGTGAGCCTACCATCATATCATGTATCAATCAGTAACAGAAACTTGTATAGCAAGTGCTTTTTATATTTGCGGAGTGTTTTGAGAAAATCTTGTTGATGAAAGGTGGAAATTGCCAGCTGCCTTTTTGACACGGTTTCATTGGATAAGCCTTTGTAGGCAGAAGGTAAACATTAACAGGAGACGCATATATTAGTAGTAATGTCATGGGAATATTTTGCTGTTGTTTTGTCTCCATTTAGAGAATGATGAATAGACTGTCTAAAGCAGACACATTGGGTAACACAAAGAATAAATTGCCCATTTATACAGCTTTTTTGTCTTCGTTTTGCAGGTTTTTTGTGGACCCCCTTTTTATTGAGGGGGGGCATTTAGTACATGAATTAAAAATGGGAGGAGTTGGAATTTGTAAAATAGGTTGATTGATGGAGTGAATCAGTTACTGTTCTGGTAGGAGGACTGTTAAGAAAGAGATAGATTCAGAAGCTTTTCATTATTATTATCATTATTATATATTTCTAGTAATGAAACCAAGGAGGCCTCATAAGTGAACTTAATCAAGTAGCTCGGAAGCCTGAGGAAACCTGTAAACGAGGGTGCTTGCTATGTGAACCAGAAGCACCGGGGTTAACCCCTACTCTTCCATGATAAGTGTTCTGGGTTCTTTTGCGTGCACTATCTATACTAGTACACCGGACCTGTATCCCATCCGAAGGACAAAGCAATTATGGTAAAGCATCTTGCTCAAGGATACAAGTGTCATGACTGGGAGCCGAACCCACACTCTGCTGAGCAGAGACAACAGATTGAGTCCAGTGCTCTTAACGACATGACACGCCACTAAGTCATTGAGTTTTAGGTTTGTGTCAAATTTGTTTCAATAATAACAGTTTTTGTTTTTGTTTCGTATTCAGTGGTATTAGATTGTATGGAAGCATTCAAATACAAATTTGAATACAAACAAATTGTCCCATTGTCTTTGTAAACATTCGAGGATGACAATAGTTTCGAAACACTTCTGAATGTTGCATCAAAAGTGCTTGTAGTTTTGGTTTTAAGAATACCATGGTTTGGAATTAATTGTGAAAGAAGTATAGAGTGATAGAAACAGGAAGTAAACATTTCCTTGGTTAGTTTTTGTTTAACTCCACTGGCAGGGTATTCATAGATAACAATGGTGGTGTAATTCAGTACTTTTGTGACAATTGTATCGATTGCCTTCAGAGATATTTGAAAGAGGATCTGTTCACTTTTTCGTTAAAATTAATGATGCAAAATAAAGAGAACTTTTTTCTGAAAGGTTTGTGCGAGGTTATGAATAGAATTGGCTGAGAATTAACAAAAACAAATTTGAAAAAAGAAAAAACCAATAGGCACTTTGGTAGTTTCAGTTATGTTATCATCGATTAATTTCACTGGAAACAAAGCATTTAGACAGTAATAAAACAGTGATGTACAGCTAAAATACAGTCTTGGGTAGACCTTTTCAATTAGCAGCTCAAGTATGAAGCAAAAGACATTACAAAAAGTCACAATTATCTACAAAAAGTTATCCAGCTCTCTTTGTGCAGAGAAGAAAAAGTAGGTTGTCAAAATGCAAGATCTTTAGAGAAGTGTTCTTCATTTTCCATTGTTCGTCAAGACTGTAACAAAAATATCATACACTTGGATTTTGAAGATCCACTATAAAGGAGATTTTCACATTATGCGTTCCTTGAAAAGTCTACTTACTTGAAAAGTTTACGTAATAAATTGCAAAGTATCAATTTTAGGAAAATTATGCTTTCACAAACCAGAGGGTTAAAATACAGAGTCTTTGTTCTGTAAACCAACCCACTCCAGCACCAAGTGTGCCATAGATTAGGGTCTGTCCAAAACAATTAGCAACCCCCCCCCCCCCACACACACACACACACTTAGACATTGGTCTAAGCTTCATGGATCAAAAGGCTGTAACATTTTAAGAGTCAGCAGCCATTATTTGTTGAGTGATCAAGAACAAATAGTGGTTAATATTTTTTTAGCAGTGAATATTTATTCCCATCAGAAGTAAAAGAAATGGTTGTGTACCCGGGATATGGACTTAACGAAAAGTTTTACCAGCAGACAAAGGGCGTAAGCAATTAATGCGCAAAATTGATTCAAGAAAACTGAGCGTGAAAGTTTGATTGGTTTTCTGCCATTCCTATTAGTCATTAGGTAGGTTAAATTCTGCCTGGAAATGGGAGAACAAGTCTTTAGGGGTAATTCTAGCAACAAAAATGTAACAGAAATGCCATATTCTTTTTGTCAGGAGCCATTTTATTGCTTACGACCTTATGTTTCTGGGACAAAAAGTACTCTGTGTGCCTGGAAGAAGGGCGTAGAGCCTTACACCCATCTTCCGGGCACATGACAAAATGGTACAACACTGGTTATCCCTGTTCTCTAATTGAAACAAAACATTTTAAAACTTTATCCATTTGATTGAAAAATGCAGAAAATATCACCTTGAAAATGGCATATGGTTACATGTTTTGTCATTACTCTATCGTCACAATCCACTTGACGTCATCATCCACATCATCTTGGTTTTGCCATTTTGGGAATCAGATTTGGTTAACATCCACCATTTTACTCCCATAATTGCAGACCATGGGTAGACAGTATCCGAGTAGTGTGACATAGGACATGGAGTATACTCATTTGTTCAAATATTCAGGTTGTTTTTGTTCCACTTAATCTGTTCTTGAGTAGTCTCTCTCCTACTGGCGGAATAAGTCTATATCAGGGCTCTCATCGGGGGGGGGGGGGGGGGGAATCCACAAGACCGCAGGACTTGTAGTTCAGAATCTTTACTGGACCGGGATTTTATTTATTAGAACAGAATCAAAATGAGAAGAGACTAGAATCAAAATAAGAACACAGTGTAAAATTTGAGTCCTGTATATTCGTCTATCTAATGTCTTGCACGGCAACATGTGTAATTTTCTGAAAGGACAGTTCCTCACCAGTAGTAGTAGGTTAGAACACCACAGGTTCCATGCCAGTCTTTGATTTTCTTCCTCCAAGATGTGCTTTAACTTAAGATTGATCTAACTATACATCTTTGTTGTTCAGTAAGCTGATCTTAAGAAGTATGATGTGAGGTAAGTCAATCATTCCTAACTTCCATGATCATACTTTTGTTCTATACCTGAATTTTCAAATTCTGAGAATGTGTTTACAAGAAACAAACAAGCAACTTCCTTTGGCCTTGGCCAAATTAACTGTCAAGACAGGTTTGCGTTTCTTCATTAGACCATTGAGGAAGAAAATAGAATCATGGTTGGGCTGTAGTATTCCTTCACACTCACTGTACATACGTACACGTAGCTATCTGGATGAACATTTGTTTGCAGTTTGTGGTATTTCTCTGCGCTTGGTGCAGAAGCGTGCCAGCACCACAGGAGCCAATTTAGAGAAATTTCTTGGCACGTGAGCCTCCGACCCTCAGGCTAAAAACTAGTGCAGCATTTCTCATTAGAGCATGATAGAATGTTGTGCCTTGGTTGTCTACCATGCTGTGCAATCATGGTTTGGTACAAGATCTTCCAAATTAGGGCCTTTCTTCTCGACTTGTCGGCCAGAAAAATTAATTCTTATAAACTGTCCATTTTTGGTCAAAGTTACAGAATGATTTTGATCCAAGAATGTTGAGAAAGACATGAGGTAGAACTGGTAAAACAAAATCAAAACTGCAAGCAGCATTCTACCATGCTTGCTGATGAAGACAATTTTGTCTAGAAGTTTGTTTTGTTGTTAAAGTTATTTCAATTTTTCTGGAACCATTAATGTAAAATAATTTTGTGTATTTAGGTCAAAGTGATTCTTTTTAAAAGTCAACATTATAATTTTTAAAAATAATAAAACATAAGACTTTTAATATCCACGCATAAGGAAGAATAATTTAGAAACCTATTTTACAGACTCTGAGAAAACTGTAAGTTCACTAAATAAAATAATTTAATTGAGATTTTAAGCTGAATTGAACAGGAGTCTTCGGTCTTTTGGGGGGTTAAATATGTTAATTAAGTGTCCTTGCCCAGTTTTTTGTGCTACAGATTGTTATATGGAAACTCTGAATGTGTTCCAATTTTAAAATATTTAAATCCCTCTCTCTAAAACCACATTTCTTAGAAGGGAATTGTTTCTCAAAAATGTTATACATTATCAACAGCTGCAGTTCTTCTTACCAAGTAAGTTTTTGTGGTAATTAATTTTGGAGTAATTACTAAAGGTATAACCCTCTCTTTAAGAAAACAATTTTGTATAAGCATTTTTTATCAGTGACGCAGATACCATCCCAACCTTTAGAAGTTTGTTTTAAAATTGCACGCTCATCAAATTGATACACTGCGCTGTTTGAAACATTCATCCCTGAAATGTTCAGTTCATCTTTTTGTAATCTTTTGAAATGACATCACAGGTGGTGAAATTCCCAGTACAAAATCGATTCTTGTAAATGTTGCCACGCGTAAAGCGGTCATGCAGACTAAACCATCAGTTTTTACAAGAGACCCTCCCAAAACAACAAATCTACGTCTACCATTGCTCAAATCCGAACTCCTGTCTCTCTACACAATGCATGAACAATAGCCACCTTTGTTATCATTGTTGTGGAGGGTCAGTGGCGTGTGGAATCGATATTCATTCAGTGTGTAGTGGGTTACTGAAGAGATTGAAGATTGAAATCACGTTGATTAGGACTGGTATTGTGATCGGTGAATTGCTAGCAGCTGTTATGCTATTGTTAACGATGGTGAAGTGAGTGGTCTACTTCCTGTTTCTTTCATAGTGGTCATTATGTTTAATGGCCCCTGGAAATATACCTCTACAATTTGTTAAAGAAATATTTGTCATTATTTTTTTATAATGCAAGCTTGTAAATTGCTTTTCCATGTGCAGTATTTGATTAAGTTAGTTAAATCATCATTTTCTTTTATTTGAGATGAAATTAACAAGAAAATATTACAAATGTATTTATACAAATTTGTTTTCTTAAAGGGAGGGTATACCTTTGGTAAGCACTCCAAAAATTAATGACCATAACAACTCACTTAGTAAGAAGCACTGCAGTTGTTGATAATGTATAACATTTTGAGAAACAATTTCCTTCAAATGAATGTGGTTTTAGAGCTAGGGATTCAAAATCATTTCAATCAGAGAAACATTTTGCATGAAATGTTTCTCATTTTGTATTTTCCAATTAGGCTACAGATTATTCTTCCTGCGTGGACATAACTGCTCCAGATTTTCGGCAATATCTCAGAAAACGCTACCACCTTTTGAAATGAAAGTTTTTACATGTTAGTTTTATTGTATATATCTACATTTATATAGGATTGAAGCAATTGAACGGTTCCAAAAACCAAAGGTATACTTTGCCTTTAAAAGCATAGCATTTCAAACCAAATATCTAGGGGGGGGGTGGCTACAGATTTGATTTCCAAACACTCATCAGATTTTGTTCTGTTGAAAAGTTGGATTTTTATGGTTTTCTTGCTCATCAGATGATGTTACTTCTGAATCCTATGAGACTATGCTGATCAGTTAATCAAATCTTCCGCAGTATGCTTGAACATATTTGAATAAATTAAGGCCTAAAAGCACAAATCACAACATATAACACATATTATATTGTCGCGTCAGTGCAAAAATGTTGTATGTCCTAAAATAGCAATCACATTAGGCGCGAGTTTGAAAGTATCAAAATGTTGTATCTCGCTCAGATATAGCCCGGATGTACACACAAAACAAATAGGTGCCGAGATACATTGATTTTGCACGGGGCATTTTCCTGTGAGATACAACGTTTTTGCAAAATTGAGATACAAAGTTTTTGCACTGATGCGTTGATATTGTGTGGGGACAATGAGATACAGCAAATGCTTTGAAAAAATTTGAAGGCAGGGTTATACTTTTTTTTATTGTCTAAGACCAGTATCCTCACTTGGTGTATCTCAACATATGCATAAAATAACAAATCTATGAAAATTTGGGCTCAATTGGTCATCGTAGTTGCAAGAAAATAATGAAAGAAAAAGCACCCTTGTTGCATAGAATTGTTTGCTATCACTCAGATGCCTGAGAAGGGCCTCATGCCTGAATCCTTTCTCAGATTCCAATTTTTGGGTGAAAAATACTTCTTTTTCTATAACTACATTACTTTAAAGGGTGTCATTTCTAACAATGTTTTATATTATCAACAGATCTCCAGTGCTTCTTACCAAGTAAATGTTTATGGTAATTCATTTTTGGAGTAAATACCGAAGGCATACCCTCCCTGTAAGCAATAGGCCCGTAGAAATTATACAGGCAGATTTATTTTGTTAGAAGCTTAAATAAGAATAAATAGATGCAGTTTAAGATGGGATAAATATGCAAAGGTGTTAGATACTTATACAAACTAATTACATTAGATGACACACCATAGAATATTTATCAGTCCATGTAGAGATTCCACATAACCACCCAAGTGTTAACATTTCACCATTCTGTCTGAGTAAACCTCTATAATCAAAAACTACAACCTTGAGCAACTCCAGTCCAGCACCTTGTACAGGTGTGCTGGAATTATCAGAATAATTGTCCAAAAAATGGCACGTGCCAGGGTTATTGTGTTTTACACCCCTAGGGGTCCGTACACATGGCACCCTTCGGACCCCTTTGCTCTTTATGACCCTCTCTGCCCTTTTTTCGACCTCGTGGCAATGAATGGGTGTCTGGCGGAGGGGTGTTGGGAGCAGGTGGGGTTAGGAAAATTCCCACGCATGGCACACGACCTGTCAGGTACTTTGAAGTTTGGAGGGACCTCTTGTCAATTGCTTGGCAAATATTTTTTGTTGTACTGTGCAATTGGAGTAAACGAAGGTCAATATATTGGTTTTTATGTTGAGAAATATTGGTGTATAAAAACTGTTTTAAGCTGGAAATTGATATGAAATCCCTTGAAGGATTGGTGAATTTCAAAGAAATTGGTCTCTATCCAGCCTTGTAAAACTTCTCTGTACTAGTTGAAAGGTGTCTGCAATAACCCCCCCCCCCACCACCCTGAAAAAACCCCTGAACCAAAACAGGCATATAGAAGCTACATGGTTCTTAAATTTCGTATCAATCTCGAGCTTAGAACAGTTTGATTCACCTTCTTCATACAACCATAGAGAAATGACCCTCCCAGCTCGTGCAACTCAAAGTTGTTACACTTTCTTGTGAATAATACTTGTCTGAACTTTTTAAAAATAATTTTATTGGAAATCTGAACCTTTTGGTTATAGGAAATTTTTATCATAATTTGTCCTCCTCAGTCTAGCCTTCTCCACATCTATTTAATGTTGGTGCTTTCTGTTCCCTTAGCGATTATTTTCTAATTTTTGTACATTTTAGTGTGTAACTTATTGAATTGTGTGGAGAGAAATAAAATAATAATAATAAATTAAATACAAATAATTAAAAACTCAAATAGTTCAAGCAACAAGAAACATTTCATCTACCAATAGGCCTACTTTATTTATAAGTTTGTCAGAATTTGGACTGATCTATTGAAGCATACTTAGCAATCAGGGAGATGTTGCACTTTATTCAGTTCAAGCATTGAGGAAGAAAATACAAGTGGACATCTTAAATGTCCTTTGAAATTCCTGGGAAAGATTGGTTAACCTTTTTACATTTAAATTTATCACTCTGGCAAACTCCCATGAAACAGCCACCCACAGTGGCTATACCTTTGCTAGGGAGTAGGGTTAAGCATGGAGGTATATGATTAGATGGGTTAAGTAAGATAATCCTGGGTTTAGCATACTTGAGTGTTTTCATTTTCCCCGGGAAAATTTTACCATCTGGTGGTGGCTTTTGGTGAAGAATTTCTCTCAGGAATTTCCTGGGGTTTATTCCCTGGGAATTTTCCCTGTAGTGTGAAAAGGGCTTACAGGTATTCAGGCATGATATTCTTCCTACTTTAGGGTGATTTCCGATTTGTTTGCCCTTGGAAAAAACAGCAAAACTGTGATTAAATAGCCTAAACAGTCTATTAAACTCTACACCATATGAACAAGTAGGGCAGCCCTTGTACTCAAATGTTCCCACTTTTTCCCTAAGGAGCAAATATCATACCTGGGTATTTAAAGGTAAAGTATACCTTTAGTTTTTGGAACCATTTGATTTTTTTAATCCTACAATCATAAACTAACCCGTGAAAATTTCATTTCATATTAAGGTGGTAGCATTTTTGAGATATTGCCAAAAATCTGGAGCAGTTATGTCCATGCAGGAAGAATAATCTGCAATTGTAATACATAATCTGAGAAAAGTTTCATGCAGAAACGTTTCTCAGATTGAAATGTTTTTGAATCCTTCTCTTTAAAACCACCTTCCTTTGAAGGGAATTGTTTCACAAAATGTTAATACATTATCAACAGCTGCAGTGCTTCTGACCAAGTGATTTGTTATGGTCATTAATTTTTGGAGTGATTACCAAAGGTTTACTCTCTCTGTAACAACGGAATAATCTGAAGAAAGTACCGGTACCTTGCAGCGTCCGGTCTATATTCTTTTCAAACATGTAGGCCTACTTTTATCAAATTAATAGTCTTCTAAAATAACCTTAAAAAATCCACCACCACAGACATCACCAGTACATAAAATATTCATAAGCTATTTATGGGCATTCAAAGGGACTATTAAGGACTCTAATCCTGTCTACAAATAAATTATAGTAATTCATTACATACACAAATTTATTCATCATCTCATTAAAACATAATATCAATCGGATATTGTTTAAATTAATTATCCATATTAGCTTGAAAGATCTGAAAATGATGGATTTTTTAAGTAACAAAAAAATTCCACAAGTATCAAAAACCACCCTGAAAAAACCCCACACCAACCAATTCAATAAATAAACATAAATTTATAAAACTCTTATTTTACAGAATGAATAAAATAACGGTAATGTTTCCAAAATGTTGCTGAAAAAAGATGACAGGTTTAACAGCCAGGTGCTTTAGCCTCCCTTAAACTTTTGTCTAGCCAGCCCCCCCCCCCCACCAAAAAAGCTTTTGTTCTGTCCACCGTTTTAGAGTCAAAATTTGCACGCAACTGCATCATGTATTGTATGATTGTTGTCATTTTCTACTTATTATGCGCCAACTATATGAAAAATGCGCTGTAAATATACAGGTTGCTTTTTGACTCCCAAAATGAAATAGCTGTAGCGAAAGGTAGAGGGTGACATCATGTGCGAAGGGTCTAGCAAAAATATTGGCTCTAGAACCGCGCCTGTTGATGTTAGCAGCCATAAAACTACAAAATAAAATGACAGAAAAAGAGTGGTATTTAATGTTTCTTCTCTAGATATAGGCCGGGCATGGTAGGAGATGAAATGCAGTTTTGTTGTACATAAACAGACGTGTGCAGTTGTGCATGTCGGAATATGTAGACTTTTTTTAAACTCTCCTTATAAAGTATGACATGTGGTATAATATTTCTTCCAATCTGAGATAAACCTCCTGTGTTACCATCATCTATAAAATGTTACCCATTGGCCAGTCTATAAGCAGCAGCAACCAATTTCTTAATCTATCTCCATCTAGTGTAACATTGGTAATTGTCAAAGACCAGTATCCAAACTTGATGTGACCCAACATATAAATGAAATAACAAACCTGTGAAAGTTTAAGCTCAATCGGTCATTGGAGTCACAAGAAAAAAGTAGAGAAAAAAAACCTATAATGTTAAATCCTGCATTTGTCTTTGTTCAGACCAAAATTATTTATTGCAAAATATTTAATTTTGTTGGTGAAGGATCACCAAAGCTAGCTGTACTATTTCCTGAACACTGTGCAATCCTAACTTCTACCAGTATAACCCTTACAGTCCTAAATCCTTTGATATCCAATTGTCGAAGTGAAGGATGTGGCCCAAACAACAAGTGCTTATCACAGGGTCAGGAATACCTAGGCCTATTTTTTTGAAGTCCAAATAATTTGGTGTGGAATGACATCTGAGAACTTGAGGATATGGGAGGATTGAGGCCACATAGAACTGCCATAGTCTGCCTGTAATAATGTCATTACACTGTTTAAAGGCACTGAACACGTTTGGAAATTGTCAAAGACCACTGTTCTCACTTGGTGTATCCCAACATATGCATAAAATAACAAGTCTGTGAAAATTTGGGCTCAATTGGTCATCGAAGTTGCAAGAAAATGATGAAAGAAAAAACACCCTTGCTGTACAAATTTGTGTGCTTTCAGATAGGAATAAAAACTTCTTGCAAGAAGTTTTTATTATTTTAGTGAGAAATTACCTCTTTCTCAAAAACTTTGTTTCTTCAGAGGGAGTCATTTCCTACAATGTTTTATACTATCAACAGCTCTCCGTTGCTTGTTACCAAGTAAGTTTTTATGCTAATATTCACCAAACGTGTACGATACCTTTAATATAATATACCAGTATATTCACTCTATATGAATCATACCCATTTTCTGCAAACAGATTATATTAACGATTACTCATTTTTCCTATATACTTTGGATGCTGGACCAGCTGCTGCAAAGCATGCACGTCTGCCTTCATTGTAATGTTTACCAATGAAAAATCACTTTTTTTGAAGTATTCTAATTTCGTTGCATGAAAAACATTTGATGGTTGTAATGTATGCCATGGTGTCTGACACTTACATGTAGGCGGTGTTGAGTTACCATAGACTGGAGGACTTCTATGTACTATCTGGGGTACCTCCTGGTCTGAACACATAGTGAGTTAGCGTTTTAAGTTTTATGCTGATGAGAGTTTTTAATCTTATTAGTGGATATGAGTGTTTCACTTGTGTTACATCCGTCGTCTCAGTGCTATTAGGTCGTTAGTGCAGTTTGTATGGATTTCATAATATCGCTTTTGCATATTTTGGAGCTCCTGGTAAATGGAGTTTACTGATCAAGAGATGGTCTCCAAAGTAATTATTTGTCAAAAAGAAACATTTATTTACGAAGGAAAAACATTATTTATGAATTTTGATTAACACAAAATTCAAATTTTTTCAAAAAATAATGTTGTCCTCTACATGTAAATGCCAAACGCAAGAAGAGTTTTAGGTGGGTTTGCCCTCTCATTTTTTTTTCATTTGTTAATATTTTTCTTTACTCCATTCCATGCAACATCAACACATGTTTATCCCATACATTGATTTTCATAAAAGTCTAAAAAAAAAATCTTTTTTGGAGGTTAAACAAATAAATTACTAGAGCAGGATTTGAACCTGCCACTTCCGGATTAACGGTGCTCTACAAATTATTCTCCTCACATAAAATTCAACCACTTAAAGTTTCAGTATGTACTTTACTGTTTAAATTTAAAATTTACATGGTGTGTCAAAGGTCAATTTTTCTGTGGAAAAGGCTGTGAAAAAAACAGTCATTATGTAGCCATGCAAACAACAAATTACAAAATGGGCATCTATTGATCTTTTGCATCATTCACACTTCAATCCTTGATTACTGTATCCACGAGCTGTTTGATCTGATGCACAACAATGTTGAATTGAAAAATGAAAGGGTGTGGTTACATTACACTGTCACCTCACTGCAGCACTTTATCCCTGTCATGGACTGTGTTTAGCAATGGCATCATCAGTTATACATAAAGGTGAGGGTACACTTTACTTATATGGCTAAGGCCACAAAAACCAACAAATGATGAGCGGCCCTTTTTTTTGGGGGGGGGGGGGTGGGTTAGGAGGGCATTTGTTTGTTTTTTGGTTTGTTGACATGGCAATACATGAAATAGAGAATATATAAATCATCACAATCACCATGAAACAAAGGGGTTTGTGTGATTTTTATGTTTTCAATTGTTTTGTTTAATTCCTAGATGACATTTTGTGTAAAAACATTAAAAAAAAACCTAAAACGCAGTGTAGCCTACATGTAAAGTAAATATTTGAAGAATTGTTCTTGTTTTTTGACAACGTGAATAACCTTTCTTCAAACATTTTTCCAACCTACAGATTTTGAAAAAAATATCAGCAGAAAAATCTGACTAAAAGGCCGGTTTTTATGATAATAAAATAAAAAAATAAAAATAAAATGGGGTCGGGCAGGGACGATCGGGCAGGACGATCAACAATCTTTTTTTTATGTGGCCTAATGGCTAACGTCGTGACAATTTACATATAGGCAATGTGCTTCAGACGGTACCAGGCAGTCTCCTAGAAACGAAAGTACATTTGCATTTCAATTTAATCATACTGTTCTAAGTGAGACATTATTAGTGTTTCTCTTGCATTCAGTGCAGTCGGTTTAAAGGGAGGGTATATCTTTGGTAATTACTCCAAAAATGAATGACCATAAAAACTTACCTGGTAAGAACATAGAACAAAGAAGCACTGCAGCTGTTGATAATGCATAACATTTCGAGAAACGATTTCCTTCTAAGAAATTTGGTTTTAGAGGGTTAAACAAAAAAATTCAATTTGAGAAACGTTTTTTCCTGCATGAGAAACGTTTCTCAGATTGTGTATTCCAATTACAGATTATTCTTCCTGTGGACAAAATCGCTCCAGATTTTCAGAAATTATCTCAAAATTGCTACCACCTTTGGAAATGAAATTTTCACAACAAATTAACTGTGATACTTGTTAAGTACATTAATAATAATAACTTGTACTACAAGTTCACTAAAATAATAAAATACACATACAGCTATCAAAAACTTGACATTGAAATTACATGAGGCCATTTCAGATTTTGACTTTTGTTATACGTGTACATAGTTGTGCTGTTTTATTTTGATTTTATCCCTACCTTGATTTGGTAAAACCAAAATAACATATAAGGTGCAATTGTATACATCATTGAAATTTACTTGTACAGTAGTGACTTTAATATATGGATTAGCATAATCCGGGGATCTGTAGTGAACACGACTGCACGTCAAACATCATTCTCTCCAATTGATGATTTCAAAACCGTGAGTCATGCGGGATACTCCCTTATTCTGTGGTAAATAAATTATTGATAGATGAGGAAAATGAATAAAAGCAAAGCACTTTAGCCTGGGTGTGACACCTTGGATATTTGTGTTTGATGTTTAACCACAGACAACACCACTTCTTGTTCTGAGTAATACAGCTATTGTGTTTAATTCTGGAGGTACAGCCCCCCGAAACAAATGTAGAATTGTCATAACGGATTGTTTCGATAACCACACTACAATTATTGTTTAACTGAAGAAAAAGTTGAGTCATAACCTTTTGTATTTCTGTTCTTTAAAATGAACCATTATTTAAACAGAAAAATTGTTGTATTGTTTTGTTAATAATAAAAGTACAAAAACATACAAATCTGATGATACAGAGAGGGATATTTCCCTGGCCCCAGAAATTTAACCACACAACAATAGAATGAGTTATTTCCAAGTTTGATAATTTTTTGTCCCTCCGTTTCGATCGGTTGGGTTTGTATAAAGTCAGCAATACCTGGGAGTGATTTCCAGTGGATTTATTCTTCTGATCAGTTAGTAAGCCCCAGAATGGTTGAACACTTCAGCAGTTTTTTTATGATGATGTCATCTTTTTGACCACAACAGTTCCACTTTGTATGAGTAATACTGACTGTTTACGGGGACATCCCTTATCTATGCTGGTAGTGTTGGGATTGTACCCTTTTCCCCATGATAAAGTTTTTTCTAAATTTGTAATATTTTCGACTGTGAGGTTCTGTGTGAAACAAATTTACACTGATGCGAAACAAGAAAAGCAAACTCTTTTTTTTTTCATTGTTGCTATAATTATTTTTACTATTATTTATGTGGCCTTTGAAACAAGAAAACAAGATAGAGGCAGTCAAAATAAGATAAAACTGTATAATTGCGATGCGAGGAAAGTCGCTGTTGAAGGCGACCTCATGTGGTCAAAAATACGGTCAATTGAATCATTTCTGAAGACATTATCACAAATGAATAGAGCATGCTGAGCAGGAAGTAATGGTTGCTAAGCAAATGTTTGAAGGGAGCCAGTCAAAACACATAAATTTCATTGAGCTGCTTAAGCACAATAATTTACCAAGCAGTTTGTCTTACTGGAAAAGGGTTACCAGCCTAAATACCATGTTATGTGCACAGTTTGTGACTGGTTCCCCTGCTTTTTTTACTAAGCAGAAATTGTTTAAGCAATATTTTTCTGCTTAAGCAGCTTTATGAAATTGGGCCCATATGGTATTTTGAATGGTAACCTGTTTCTACTAAGCAGTGTTTTTCTGTGCATAGCAAATTTGTATACTTTATGCAGCACCATACACAATCCTGCTTATGAAAACAAGGTTCCATTCTCCTTTTATTTTTGGTTGTAATTGTCCCCTTTGGGGGGGAGGGAGTTGCATTTGTTTTTGTTCATTTTCTTTAGTGGGCAACGTGCTGCCAGAAGGTCGTTGCACGTCGTTATTGTAGATGATGATACTTATTAACACCCTGCATGCATCTGTCATAGTAAACAATGTACATAACCATCAACAAATCAACAAAACCCCTCAGTTACTATGGATACTGGATGTATTATCATCGAATTTGGGTGCAGCATAAGCTAAGTTCATCTCTACAGTATGAGGCCATATGGACATGTGCACTTAATAAAGAGACAATATTTGGCATATAGCAAAGGCCTTTTTCGGAGGGTGTATGCTGTGTGTTTGCCCACTCGCCAACTACCAATGTTCTCCTCACTACTTTAAACCGAAAAAATTGTCATGGACTGAAAGACTAGCGGGTCCACAGACAGCACAATGTCACTATATTAAACAATGTCAATGCAGCCAACATTTTGTTTGCAAATGAGTGTGGAAGGAAATGTAGGCCTAACGACTGAATTTGAGTCTTGATGCCTTCATTCTACTTGATTTGGTGCTTCATTGGCCAACTGAGGCTCAAAATGTGTGTTATCATCTTATGCTATGCTTCATCACTAGTAGCACATGGTCAATGCACTTAGTGTTGTGGCTAATTAATGCATATATTCTCTTTGTGTCTGATTGGAGATCTTCATTAAAACACAAAAGAACCAGAGTCCAGCTGTGGATCTAATTACTGTAATGAGATATTAGTCTGTTGTCATTCAGAGATGACATCGGCTGTCAAATTGTCACACCGGCTGAATTTTTTACAAAAGCTGTTGTCGTAAAATAGACACACTTGTTATGTGTATTTGATATGATGCATATATAAGAATAGTGTTCACTTATTAGGTAACATAATTTGTGAAAACATAAAGAATTTTGTTTCTTCCTTTTCATGGTTTGAATGGATGATCTCAGTTTATGGGCCCAATTTCATAAACGTTCACAAAGCATGGGGGGAAAAAAACCGCACAGAAATATCTTGATTAGCAAAAACAGCTTACCAGCCAAACATTGACACTTGTGTCCTTAAAGTTGTGGTCATAGATTGGTAAATACTTCAAAAATTAATGACCATTCAAAATTGAGCACTGCAGATTTTGATGGTATACACTAGTTTGAGAAAGGATTCCCTATTAAGTAATATGGTTTGGAAAATATTTCACTAAAAAACATTTGAATTTGAGAAACAATTGATGCATGAATCACCCCCCCCCCCATTGCTGATACAAGAATAAGTAATATCTGTTGGTTTTAAAAGCATTTTTCCACATTGCTGTGTAGCCAGTCAAAGAATTTGAGTTTCAATTTGATCTTTCGGGGAGAAACTGCACCAGACATTTCTCAAACTGCTTTTCATTTTTAAAGCTATATCAATCAACAAAGAGATAATAACAAGCTATAGCATACACCATTATCTCATTTTCATATCACTTCACCCATTACCACTTGAGCTGCAACGCACATGTTAATATCATTAATGTCGTGTTGAATTCTAGACACCAACTTGATGACCATTTCCATGGTGTTAGGTCTCCAAAACGTGACCCTAAAAGCTCTCGATGACATTAACAAGCTCCGTTACAGAAGAGCTCCTCCAAAAATGTCAGATCGGTGCACTGATTTTAGAATGCGCGCTGTTACTCTAGAACGCATATTATATGGTTGTGTTTGAAGACGGGATTCCAGATTTCATGTAATATCAGTGTCTCGTGACCTGAAGTCGGAGGGCATAAGGAGGGAATGTGTAATTTCATATCGACAGTATATCAATCTGGATCGAACGAAGAAACAGACATGACCTTTCCTGAGACTGAAACAATTGTTTAAAGTGAAATCAACATTCAATTTATTTCTGCTGTATATATTGAATGTTCAATCAAATGAGGCTGTTCATTCTTTCCAATAAACATGAGAAAGCTGAGTCATGTTTAGCTCATTACTTTCAGAAACAATATTTTTATTTATTTAAGGACTACAATGGAATTATTTTCCTGGATGAGTGGTTTTTTTTTTAAGTATAAGAGTAATGTTGAGATATTTCAAACGTAGCTGTATTTGTTTAAACAAATTGTTTTGTGAAATTTCTTAAAGTTCTCTGCCATTATCAATGTCTATTTAAAATTCTTTTCAATGAAATTTTATTACCTTTCAGGAACGGGACTTTCTATAAATAATTTAAATCTCAGTTCTTTTAAGAATCAATAATGTATTAACGGAAGCTAGCACAGGGTAGGTACATGTACTTTAATAGCTAGAGGACTCCTTTTTATAAGGTAATAACTTTCCCCTGTTCATGACAGCGTATTGACTATGCCATTAGGGCTCCAATTTTTAGGAGTAGGTATGACCGAGTGCTAGCTGAAAGATCAGTCCATATGTACAGTACATATATACACTAAAGGCTGCCATTCCTTTGTTAATTTTCCTCAAATCTAGAGCATTTGTGGTGAAAGGTTGGATCATACTTTGTAAATGAATTTTGAAAAGAAATTGTGGAATTTCTATCCGAAAGCCTCCTTGTTATAAAGATTGTAATGGTAGTATTGCATCCTGCAAAATTATGTCAACTGAAAAGCCCCTCAGATTAGAAATCAATAACAGTATGTTGACAAATTTAAATCTCAAAAATTCATCTCGAAAAATTCAAATCTCCAAAACTCACCTCAAGGCGAGTTTTGGAGATTCAAATTTCTGTGTTGTTTGTTTGTGAATGCTGCGGCCAGAGATGCGGTTGATACCTGTGTCACCTCGCTAAGCCTGGATGGATTCATCATTCTTAATAAAAAATACTGTCACGTGTTTTTGCTGTTTTCTCATCAAGTAGACACTGTATTCAGCTGAAACTTTCTCAGGGGACTTGTATTGTATCGTGCTTGATAATTTAGCCCATAAATCAGCATTACAACGACAGAAACCAATCTTTGAAGCCACCTTTAATGTTCTCTTCACAAAAATCCATTAGCCTTTTTGAGTTATGGTGGACACTATAGGAGTGCACTGTTTGGTTTGGGTGTCTACAGACAGATTTACCCAAACCTTATAGTGTCGTAGTGATGTGTCCACCCTATCTCAAAATAGCTTATTGTGAGTCTCCTCAAAATATGCCATGCACATTATCAATCTATTAGGATTCTGTGTTGGTGTGAAGCGTACAAAGAATAGCAGGGTTGTACCATGGAGGTATAGAATAGCGTAGACTGTGAGAAAGTAGGCATGCCTGATTGATGCAGTTGAATATGGGCACAGCGAACCCAACAGTCCAGACAAAAAAATGATTGTAATGTTGTCCAATTATTTATTAGAGTGATTTATGAGTTATTAAAAAAGGGCAATGATAGATGACGTGTCCGTTATCATCATGGATAAAATGTTGTTGTTAACAAGAAATATGAGGCAGAATAGTTCATGGTGTATTTTACATCAGTTCAAAACAACCTATGAAGCATCCATTACTCTGTGGAGAAATTTTTTTTTGGGGAAACAAAAAGTGTTTAACTTTTGCAAGACATTGTTTCCCAACATATAACATACAAGGCATTTATAAAATTGCACTACATCAAGAACGCAGCGCATTAGATTGCGTGTAAGTCACTTTTGATACACTTATTTTTTTGCATGAAGAGTCAGATTCATCTGAGACAGTGAGTGAATGCCAGGTTTGTGGGGAGCAAAATTAGAAAATGTACGGCTTGATGCAGAATGGATACAGTGAGTTTGGTTCTATGGGGCGAGTAGTGTCCGATGCTGAGCGAAGGCTTGAGCGTCCAGGCTGCCGGGGAGATGGCAGGGCTCGAATTTTACATTGGACCACAGGCCTGAGGCCGGTAGTTTTAGTGACGGGCCTGTAAATTCATGACTGGACAAGTTCGGCGGTCTTGTGTTTTTCAATTGAACAATAATAATACCTCACTTTGTAAAATCTTGAACAAAAACAAATTATGTTCAAATGTTGACCTTGAGTCTGATAGAATATCTTACCATTCTATTGAAGTATGCTATACCCACAAAGACAAAAAATAATGAGATAAATATTCTCTTACATGTCCCAGTGCTTGCTCAAATAAAAACAGTCAAACTGTGTCAGTAAGTGTTTTCTCATTTTGATTCTGGTCTTGTAAAAGCACTTCTGGTCCAGTAAACATTTTTGAGTTACAAGCCCTGTGGTCTTGTGGATTCCCCCCCCCAAATTCGAGCCCTAGCCGATACAGGCAAGATGATAGCTAACCACTAACCAGGTACTGTATCATTGAGGCATTTAAACACATAAACCAATATCTAAGGTTATCCTCTGTCTATAACTGGCAGCCAAAGAAGTTCTGTAAATTAGGTTCGGCATGATCAAAGAGCTCTGGCTCGCCACTTCCCTATACATTTTAATTCAAGAATCAAACTCTTGTAAAAGTTAAAATTATTTAATGTCTGGATTCACCTCATGTTTTTAAAATTTTACAAGGAGCACTGTTTGAATCAAACAAAAAATGCATGAAAAAAAGTGAAGTTATACTTTATGTTGTCTCCTCTCGCTTGTTTTACTCAAAGACCTTTTCCCTTAATTACCAAAAACAGTTTTGAGTTTTGTGTATTCCCTCTAAAATGTATGAGTGAAACAAAAGGTGTGCTCAACAAATAAAGAACAAAATGACACAGCCAATCTTTTATGTTTTAACAATTTATATTCACCAGAAAATATTCTTATTTTATAAACAATCAGGAATATGTTCCTTCTTACATTATCATATTTTACATTTTTGTACATTTTTTAATTAAATGGGAACAGCATGTTCATGTGCACGCATCATCGAAAACGGACAAACAAAATTTAAAGAAATGTTGAGGGTTTCAGTGTTCTGCGCACATATTATTAGTCAATTTATTAATTGTTGATCTAAGGGTGTGTATACTAAAAATGAATCTCAAAGATCAAAATCAGCTGATGCTGTAATTATACAAAAAAATTGTTAGTCTGGGATATCAGCTTTAAACAAAATATGACAAGTTAACAAAAAATTAAAAGAAAAAACAGCCCACCATATGTGACATTATTAAAACAGAAAAAAAAACATTTAACAACAAATATACATTGAACAACCAACTCTCACATTAGCCAGGGCACTCTGAATGATTAGATCAAATACATAATTTGTGATGCGATCAAACAAAATGAGTCGTTTGTCGACCAAGGTAATTTTTCATTTTGTTATACATTTGAAAAGAGCATATGCTTTAATACTGTTATAACCCCATGTTGATACCACCTTTGGCTCAAAAGTTGTGAAAGTAGAAACATCAAGAGATGCGAGAGAATGAAACTGAGAAAAGGGGGTTTAAAGTCGAGTTGTTTATTGAAACTACATCGGCACATTTTCTTTCAATGCTAATTTTAACCTCTTTTTGATGTTATTTATCAGGATGGAAGTTCCCAATATAAAATAAGATATATTTTGGCATTTAAATTTACAAAAACATTATTTTGAAAATTTAACCCCTGTTGGCCTGTTTTGGCTTGTTTCTCCATACTGATATTTCCGACAAACGACTCATTTAGCTTGATCGCATCACATTTGAATATTACAGAGACTACCCTTATACTTTGTTGACTGACTGGGCTCTGATCGACTCTACCAGCATGTTTCAAGATAAAGTACTGACTAATGGCTAAAATAGATCCCTTCTCATATTGAATTCCTCGCAGGAAAGTCTTTAATGCATTAAGATTCTCCAAAACAAATTTGACAAAGAAGTATTGTCTTCCTTTTGTGTTTTTAGAGCAGACTAACTGGTACCCTTTTCCCACAATTGTTCCCACTTGACTGAACACAGTCTCGGCTCAATTTGATACAGCTGCTAACTGGGAAAATATGCTTTGCACGGAATATCTTGCTTAGCAGAAAGGGGTAACCAACAAAAACGCCACACCTCACTGATTACTGGGTTAGAAAATGCTTTTTGAGTAAGCATATTTAAAGGTAGATTTATATATACATCATTTGCAGACATGACAAAAATGTTCCTCCAAGTTACTACAAAATAACTTACTTGACTGAAAGTACATTTTATTCCCAAGTATCCAGTGAAATCGTTTTGCCAGGTGTTTCATTTTAAAGAAAAATGCAATTTTGTATCATTTTAAAGTGTCAGATGGTCCGACCATCGTTTGAACATGTGACTTGTTCACATCAAGGTCTGTCTGACAGCTTCAAATCATCACCATTTGCTCTCACTTTTCTGGGCAGTCACGGACTGACAAATGTAAACATGTAGGTTGAACGATATTTCATACTAAATCCTACACCACAAATCCACATTTTCTTAAAAAATACAACAATTATCAATGATGTAATTTCCCTTTTAGTGAACCCTTTTCCAGGCAATTGGAAGTTGTGAACTCAGGTGTCAATCAAAATCTTTTCAAAATGCATTTTTTTAGAGCTGATATAATTTGTTGGGTGTACTTTATTTTTAAAATCTTTTTTGGCTACCAAGTCATTTTGGAGAAAATGAAAACGTGGCTGGTGATCTATTCCAAAAACAACTCTCATACATTAAATTTATTCCATTTTCACCAATAGCATTTAAAAGAAAAAGCGAGCTCAAACTTTCCCAGGTTTTGTTTCTGTGCATTTTTGTTAAGGTTCAGATATTAATACATTAATGGTTACATTTAAAAACATAAGGTGAATTCAAGCTACAAGAATTGCTATGTCCCAACTTGAGTATCCGT
This sequence comes from Plazaster borealis, assembly GCA_021014325.1. NCBI lineage: Eukaryota > Metazoa > Echinodermata > Asteroidea > Forcipulatida > Labidiasteridae > Plazaster > Plazaster borealis. The sequence continues at coordinate 2,190,990 of CM037473.1, forward strand.
CCAATCAGTAATTGGATCGTTCTAACAAGAATATACTTGGAACTGGCTTACCTTTGCCCAACTGTAGTTGGGATGATAATCAATTCAAGTTGGGCACAAGTTGGGTGTAAGGCCAATAATCTAATCAAAACCCAAAACCATTTTTAACAATTGAAAACAAAACCTTCACCAATGATATTGCACTTTAGGGACAAACAATTCACAAGGCACAAAAAGTGAGCCTGATCTTTAACCATAAGTTAAATTTCATATAAACTTTGTTAAAAGGAAGGTTGAACTTTGGTTTTCAGAGGGGCACATTCAGTTGAATTTTCTAGTTCTCAAAAAACGTTTTAAATAAAACAAAAAACATCACAGTGTCAACTAGATAGTCAATACCTATTGAGGGACCAGGGCCCAATTTCATAGAGCTGCTTAAGCAGAAAAGCAGCTAAGCACAACAAAAATATGCTTACCAGAATAAGGTAACCAGCCAAAATACAGCAGACAATTTTTTTCGCAATATTTTCTGCTTAAGCAGCTCTATGAAATAGGGCCCTGGTTGCATGCTTGACTGTAATATTTCCAACTTTGATAATTATTTGACGGATCAAGTAATCCGTTTTCTTAGAAGTTCTTTAAGAGTTGAGGAGATAGTTCAAGTACCAGTCATCCAGAGAAAATGTCTTGCAAGTAGTTCTCTCATTTAAGAAAGACCGGATGCAGTGTAACTGCAGTGTAACTGTGTCAAGCCCAAGTAAAAACTGCAGCTGCTTGCAAACAACACAACGTGTCAATATGAGACAGTTGTTTTCTGTTTTCTTGAAAACATTTAGGCTAGTGCTTTTTGCATTAGATTAGTTTAAAAATGCACTTCGAAAGACCAATATTGTGACGTCCCCTTTGTCTGAAAAATAGCTCTCACCTACAAAGCATAAAGTAAACAACAATAATGATGATCAGTGTATACATTATTTTAGTAGTAAATTTGAGAAAATAATTGTCTTGTTTTTTTAACAATGGTACACTTTAGTACCGTGAATAATCAACGAATATCATAAGTTTAGGAATTAACATGGTTAAATTCGTGGTAACAATTATTAAACTAAAATAAAACTTGGTATTTTTATCTAACGATTCAATAATTAGTTTTGACTTTCTATGTGGTCACGTTCATTCAGTGCACAATTTAAATCAAAATTTGGATTAGCATAATTGTTCCATTCACTTTAACATTATTTTTTCTTTTACAAAATTGCATTTGAAAATTACGGAGCCTTTAAAGGGACAAAGGTGGAAGGTTAATCTTCGTTCAAACAAAAAGAAAATCTTCGTTATAACAAAGATTATTTTCGTTCGAACAAAGATTATTTTTGTTCGAACAAAGATTATTTTTGTTCGAACAAAGATTTGTTTCCCCAATTTTTTCTTCATCTATATCCCTTTAAAAGCTCCGTAGAAAATTCACATATATTTACAACCACAAAAATAAGATCCTGTTGTTTTAAAAACGACACAAAATAGTTTCTCTATATCTCAAGAGTCATTCCCTCATCCCAGTTTTGTCCAATTTCTGCATAGGGGGGTTCCTCCACCCAGGGAACCTGTACAGCGACGTTCCTGTGCCATGGCGTGGGTCGTTGCCATGTGGGCATATCCCGCACGCTTATTCTGTCCCTTGGCTCAAAATAGATACTTCCTTGTTCCCAACCTTGAACTGAGTTGGGGCCGTATTGTCCGTAGATCATCTGTGGCATTTGGTTCACAGTCTTGGGGTTTTGAGGACGGCAACGGCAGGTTATTACGATCAGAATGATAAGGACAAGAAGAATAAGAGTAAGGGTGCTCGCAACGATCGCCAGTACCTCAGGTCTGAGGACCACATTGTTTGAGGTATCACTTTGAGGTTTATTCGGTAGCCCATTATTGCCATCGTTTGTTTTTAAAGTTTGTGACGGTGTTGTGCCGTATACTGGATTGGTCTGTATCGGATTGAAGTTTAGAAGCACTTGGGATTGATTTGTCCCGTATTCATTTGTTGTATTACATGTGATTACAGTTCCGTTATCGGATGTTTCTGTTGTGAATAAGATACTTTCGCCATTCTCAGTATAAGTGATCCTTCTCTGGTCAAAGTTGTTGCTGAGAGTCCAGACGTATTGCGGAGTCGGATTAGCATCTGTTTTACAGCTAAGTTCAATTTCCTGGCCTGCCATGATAACCTTTGGAGTCATCTCAAGAGTAGGTTTTGCTGGCGGGAACAACACATTCAACGGTCCGAGACTGCAGCTACGGTGGATATTAGCGTTTGCAGCACTGGATTTCAGCTTGCACTGGAATATATCCCCGTGGTTTTCCGGTCCAACGGTTAATTCATAATCAATACCTCGATAACCATTCTGGGTGTCATCATAGTGAACTGGTAAATCTTGTTCTTTTCTTAGCCACGATAGCATCACTGGTGGATTCCCGCGCTCAGAACGGCAAGTAAGGGTGATCATCTCCCCTGCAACAAAGCTCTCTTTACTTAGTGGGAAACAGCTTGGATACTGATTTGGCGGAACATGGTGCACTTCCAGTCTGGCACTGTCAGACTGTAAGATGACGGTGCCACTAGGCTCGGTTACTGCACAGTAATACTCAATGTCATCAGCCAAAGCAACTTCAGTTATCTGGAGGTTGTACTCACCCTGATCTTCATTTCCTTCAATGGAGAAGTGACCATCTGCTTGGGTTAAACTTGGATTAATAATAGTCCCTGTACTGATCTGTATACCTCCGCTATACCACAAGACTTTATGGGTGGGAAGCAGATTGTCAATGATGCAATAAATAGTGACATCTTTATCACCCTCCAGGACAGTTCGTTCTGTTGGCTGTGATATGAAACGAGGCTCACTTTGGGAAACCGAAACCGTTACCAGGGTGAGTAGGTAGAGAGAGATCTGTAAAGATGTTGACCACGTCTTGGATAATTCCATCTTGATGACTGAATGAATGTCCACTGAAGATGAAAGTTTCTCAGAGAGAAATCTTGGTCACATTTGTATGCAGTTTGTAGCAGTTTTACATCACTTCAAACTGTGGCTGGCTGGCTGGATTTACATCAGCTAACAGTGATGATAAATACATCCACACTGCTGGTAAGGAGCTACCAGCATGTTGTCTGGCTAAACTGGTCACAGATGTCCATGTTAATAAGTAACAGCTTGTTTTAATTGCTCATTAACTATGCCATCAATAGATGCAGTCCTAACTAGTCTATGAACCAATCACCAACTTATCAATAACTAAACTCAGAAGTTGACAAAAGCTGTCCGAGAGTTCAATTTTGTGAGGAAAAAAGTTGCTTGAAGCACAAGTTCATTTAGCAAGGAGATCCTCAGCAAAAGTTCATCTTGTTTCCTTGCTTGCATCTGGTACACTGTTCTCCAACCCAGGGACTTGCTTCCTCAGAGCAGATCACTCATGCATAATTCATACACAGCTACCGCCCAATGACATCAGAGCCCTTGAGTCACACTTATGCCACGTGCTGGCACACTGTGTGATTGACAAGAGAAGTGTGCCACATTCAGCCAATCACAGTCCAGTGGAGCTGACTGACTGCATGAAGAGGTGGGACTTGTTATGTAAATGAGTTCTTTTATTTGGCCCAGGCGAGTCTGCACATGCCAGGGTTTTCCAAAGTTTGTGCACAGAGATTTAATTGGAATTATTGATGGTGAATTGCTTTGAGCTATTGTGAAGGCTACACAGCGCCATCCTGGGACAATGCAGCAAAATCACTAGAGGGCGCATTGCATATATTTTCTACAATTCTCTAGAATTTTCTTCCTCTGATTCGGGGGGGGGGGGCACTTTCTGAAATGTGATTGTTGTGGTTTGCTCCAATCATTGGTACACATTTCTGAGCAAGACATGGAAAGCATTAATGGAAAATACTAGGTTCTTATTCATAAATTGTTATTGTCAATGTACAAAAATTACTACACAGATCAATTATTGCCCTTCTGTTTGGCATGTTTTCTGGTTCTTCCACTGATTGAAGCCTTATATATATATAGAATCACGATAAAATCTAGAAACTAAGATTTCTAGAGACATAAAAGTCCAAGATTGAAATCTAGGTTTATGCAATCTTGTATCTTTGCAGACATTCGTTTGACAATCTGCTGAAATGATACAGATTTTATCAACAGCCATTTTTGTCTGCATGATCAGCCACACAAACTTAAACAAACTTAAAGGCAGGGTATACTTTTGGTAAGACCAGTACGCTCACTTCGTGTATTCCAACATGCATCAAGTAACAAACCTGAGTTGTTCGAGCGGACGAGTTGTCCGACGGACGAGTTGTCTGGTCTCCATACTTTCAGATGCCTGAGAAAGGCTTCATGCCTGAAGCCTTTGGCAGATTTAAACTTTTAGGTGAAAAATTAACCATTCCTTGAAAAATACATTTATTTAAAGGGGATCGTTTCTAACCAATTTTTTAAAATATCAACAGCTCTCCAGTGCTCTTTACCAAGTATGTTTCTATGGTCATTAATTTTTTAAGTAATTACCAAAGGTATACCCTCCCTTATACCCTCATGTATTCATAACTGAAATTTACATAAGAACACTGATGCCAGACAGCTAGCCAATCAGGAGGACACAGAAGTCTTGTATGCAGCCTTAATAACCAATCAAAATTACCATCACTTCCACATTTTCTGTAAATGTTCATTGGTCTTAAATTTGTATAGTGCTTGGAATGTAATGGTATTTAAAATATAAATCATGAGATCTTAAATTGTGGAAAAATACCAAATAAAATGTGTGATTTTTTTTGTAGATGAAAAATATGTTACCTATGGTTTGAATAGAATTGTCAAGCATTAGTTGTCTTCAAGCTTAAAGGGAAAGTATACCTTTGGTTTTTGAAACTGTTCGATTGTTTTAATCCTATATATAAATGTAGATATACAATAAAACTAACCTTTGAAACAAAGGTGGTCGCGTTTTTGAGATATCGCCGAAAACCCGGAGCGGTTCTGTCCACGCAGGAAGATTAATCCGTAATTGGAATACACAATCTGAGAAACGTATCTGACAGTAACGTTTCTCAGATTCAAGTTTTGGAGGATAAAAACTTATATCTTTTTCCATAACCACATTACTTTGAAGTAAAATGATTATCAAAATGCTTTATACTACCGAAAGCTGCTGTACTTCTTACCAAGTAGGTTTTTATTGCCATTAATGCTCATGTGTTTGATGTATTCAAGTATTCATAAATGAAATTTACATAAGAACACTGATGCCAGACAGTTAGCCTTCGAGAAAGACTCTGCTGGGGTAGAAACGTCAGGCCATTAACTATTTTTTGCATTAATTTGAAGAGTGATACCAAACATTTCCCTACCCTAAACTTTGTGTTTTGTAAAAAAAACAGGAATAAATGGTTTTTCATTCAAAAGCTGTGAACAAATGACCGAGCAGAGGCCAAATGTATGCATACCGAATGTTGCAATTTCTTACTATATCCTGAGGAAGAAGGTTTAATTTGAATATTCATTTTTTTTCTAAGGCTTTTGCGATTCGGACTGCTCCAATTGTTCCATTTACTTTTGGACTTATTCGCCATAAGAAGATGAACAGAATTCCCAAGACTGTGATTGACGGTTAATCCACACAAGAGGGCACTATTTTAGTCACACAGACTTGGAGGTACTGATAACAATAAATAAAATTGTTTTGATTTAAAGTTTTATGAACAGAAGCCCACGAGAGGGCGCTATTTCAGTCTGACAGGCAGTTGACAAAAGCCTTGATCACAAACTTGGAACAATGTCTATAAATAGTACTGATAACAATAAATAAAATTGTTTTGATTAAAAGTTTGATAAACAGAATTCCCAAGTCTGTGATTGAAGGGTAATCCACAAGAGGGCACTATTTCAGTCTGACAGGCAGTTGACAAAAGCCTTGATCACAAACTTGGAACAATGTCTATAAATAGTACTGATAACAGTAGATAAAATTGTTTATTTTTATTTAAAGTAAAACAAATTTCAAAGTATACTTTTTAAGTTTCTGATTAAGAACCTGTTTTAGTGTATTGTGCTCCTTGGTAATTTCGTGTTTAAAATTGTCTTAATTTTATTATTTTGTTAGTTGGTTCAAAGAGCCACTAAAATTATTCACTTAAAGGTATCGTACACGTTTGGTAATGACTCAAAACAAATATTAGCATAAAAAGTTACTTGGTATCAAGGAACAGAGAGCTGTTGATAGTATAAAACATTGTAGGAAATGACTCCCTCTGAAGTAACGTAGTTTTTGAGAAAGAGGTAATTTCTCACTAAAATAATAAAAACTTCTTGCAAGAAGTTTTATTCCTATCTGAAAGCACACAAATTTGTACAACAAGGGTGTTTTTTCTTTCATAATTTTCTTGCAACTTCGATGACCAATTGAGCCCAAATGTTTACAGGCTTGTTATTTTATGCATATGTTGGGATACACCAAGTGAGAACACTGGTCTTTGACAATTACCAAATGTGTTCAGTGCCTTTAAGAAGAAATTTCCAAGAGAGAAAGTCTCAAGTAATAAGCCACAAGGGAAACTGGCTGCGTGGGTGCATTATAAATCAATCTGGGGTGAACAAAGTAAAATTGACAAAGCGGGATAATGAAACTCACACTATTTTAAGAGGAATGTTTGGTAATTTAAACTCAAAGGGACTATCATAGCAGTATGGTATCCATAGTGATGAACCTTTGACACGAGGTGAGGTATGAGTTTAGTTGAAGTACAACTGTTATAGAATTGCGCAGGAGTGGTTGTGGTTGTACGATGGAAGTGGTACCAGTGTTTACAGTTTTGTATAATGTTGGTATGGAAACAACATGGGGGGGGCTAGCCTCACCCCCCAAGAGGGTCCCCGGAAAAATAAATGGGGGGAGGGAGGAAAGAAAGGAGAGGGAAGGGCAGGGAGAAAAGTTGTAAATGTGTGTGTGCAATGTGTAGTTATTGTTTTTGTTTTTTTCCGGTGGCAGGATTTTCTTTTCATTCTATGCCATTCGCAATTTTTTCTTTCTGCCAAAATTACTCTTTTATATGAGAGATTCGATAATGCGAGGTGCAAGATGCAAGATGACATTATATTTAACACCATACTTTTGTGATATTTATCTTGTTTAGATTTGCCACAAAACATATTAAGTATTTGAAACCAACCATTTTCACGAAGGAACGGGCATGTCAAAAAACAGGTTTTCTACAGGGTTTTTTTCACTTCTTGCCTTTAAAGGGTGTGTACAACATTGGTAAGGTTGAAAATATTCACAAATTTGCACATAAACTTACGTGGTGTAAAGATGGTCATGGTGGAAAACTTTCCTTGAAATAGTTTTGCTTGAAATGCTTTTTTAGGAAATGAGTAAAACAATTAGTCTTTATCACTGGTGTTAAAATCCAATGTTTGGAAACAGTGAAAATATATAATGTTTTTTTCTTCACTTTTTCCTCATGACTCCGAAGACCGATTTAGTTTAAACTTTCACAGGTTTGTTATTTCATGAATATGTTGGGTCACATCAAGTGTGGATACTGGTCTTTGACAATTACCAATAAGGCTCACTGAATTACTGCTTAATCAAAATTATGCTTATAATATATTAATTACATTAATTGGTAAGTGGGCATTTATCTAAGTAATTGCACAGGCCTTGCTCGTGATGTCACTGATGGAACAAGAAATGTAACCAAAACGTTTGAATTGCATTGATACCAGGGCTTGAATTTGGGATCAATACTCAACAGAATTGATAGATCAGAATCATAGTCTAGATTTGAGCATAATTATTGGTTATTTAAGATATTACACAGTTAGGTATTTATAATCGAATTAAAAAATGCAAGACCGTCGGACTTGTTCAGTCATTTCTTTCTACGTTTGGTAATTGGAACCCATTGTTTGTTTCATTCATAGTTGTAGATATATACCATGAAACTAACCTGTGAAAATTTCATTTCAAAAGGTGGTAGCGTTTTTGAGATAGTGCCGGAAATCTGGAGTGGTTATGTCCACGCAGGAAGAATATTAATTTGCAATTGGAATACACAATCTGAGAAACGTTACTGCAGTAATGCTTCTCAGATTCAAATTTTGGGGGATAAAAAGTGATATCTTTTTCCATAACCGCAGTACTTTGAAGTGAAAAGTTTCTCAAAATGCATTATACTATTCAATGCTGATGTACTTCTTACCAAGTAAGTTTTTATTGCGATTAATTTTCAGAGTCATTATCAAACGTATACAGACCCTATATGATTTCTCATTCCACCAGTGACAACATGTAATACATTCATGACCAGGCAGGCTTGTTTTTGTGGGCTCACATCCTTTAAAATTGAAATCCTACCCTTGTGTGATTGACATTCTGAGAGAGCTTAAGTGCGAAGCTGAGTCTAAGAATAACTTTGGCCAAACAATGTCAATTCCAACAATTGCTGGAGCATATGGGCGAGACTATTATGTTAATGAGTTCTTAAGAAACCTTTTGACGTTAATGATTAACCTTGAATGAGTGGAGAATTCAGTCATTCGCAGCAGAAAGGGGATGGAGTGGGGGGGTGATATGCTAAAGAGTACATTGTGGACTCTTGATCAAGTCCGTACTTGTCACTTCTCAGATATGTGTTCAACTGAGCTCAGTTTCAATTAGCTCCCTTAGCTAAGCAGCTAAGCATAACCAAATTTTGCAAAACAATTACCAGCCAAAATACCATGTGATGTGTACCAGATGTGGCTGGTATGTGCTAATGTTTGCTTTAATAGCGGTAGAAAATGTTTAAAAGTATTATACAGGATTGGGAGAGTTGACAAAATAGTCGCAGACAGTGTTCATGTTTTGTGTGATCAACCATACACATGAAATAACAAATCTGTAAAAGTTTGGGCTTATTCCATTGTGTGAGTCAGGAGAAAAAAAGTTAAAAAAACATGCACCATTTTCAGCTTGTAATCACATTATCCTTAATTATTTTTGGTTGTAACAACCGAAACTAGCTTTAAAAAAAAAAGGTTTTCAGCAAAAAAGTGACAGTTTTCTCGAATATGACTTCATTCACAGAAAAAAATGGTTCTCGTATGAACTTCATGATCAGTAAGCTTTCAGACTAATTGTTTTCATCCTTACCAACCAATCCTGTATAATACTTTTAAGCACAAAAAGTAGCTAAGCATAACAAAATTATGCTTACCAGAAAACGATTACCAGCCGAAATACCAAGTTATGTGTACCAGCTGTGACTAGCATCCTGCTAATTTTAGCTTTGAAAGCAGAAAATATTTAACCAATATTTTCTGTTCGAGCATGAAATTGGCCCCAGGTTTCTTAAATGTAGACCTTTGCAGGCCAGAGCCTGGTGGAAGAAAACAATATTTCTTCTTTTTTAAGTGAGATTTGAAACATTTGATTTCATTGGGATAATTGTACGAAGAAGATTGGAGCATAATGGAGGTCTGTTTCATTGCTTAAAAAAGTTATAAAAAAAGCTGAGCTAAATTTTTGTTGTGGGTCCCCGACTTTGGATTTCTCTTCCTACCTCCATCCGGAATGCCTCATCTCTTGGACAGTTTAAGGGACTCTTAAACACCACTCATTTTGATTTCTGTTGTTTTGCTCACAGTGCTTTGAATCCTTTGGCAAAGGGGCTCTATAAATTCCTGTTATAATTATTTGCAAAAGCATTCATTTCACAGAGTGGAAGTTTTTTTAAACGAAAACTTTGCTGGACGTCTAAAACCATTTAGGCCTTAATTAGATATGTGTATTCTTACAGTTACTGCCCCCTTATTACTACTCTAATTTTTATACTAAGTTTCCATAATTTCCACAAAGATTAATCAACAAGTTTAATTGCTAAAACGATGGACTATACAGATTAAAAAGAGTGAAAAACCAGTCAATAAGAGCATACATGAATTTTACAAAGTGCTGGTCATAAATGCTTCATGGGTTTGAACCCTGGGTCCCAAAGAGCTGAAGTGTTTGAAATGTTTATTGAAGAAAGAAAAACATACTCAGAACACACACAATTAAACAGTTTGACCAAAATCAACTGGTAACACATATTTGCTTAGCCGTCTAGCCAGGTGGGGTTGGCGTCCAAGCATTTAGTAATTTCACTGGTGATGTCATAATAAAACATTGTTGTATTTTTGACTAGTGTGAATGATTTATGACAATGTGATTATTTAGAATTATACCAGGCTGTACCAGTTTTAAAATGAGTCACATCAAAAGGAAATAGCATTCTTCACTAATGATATCACTTTTTAAAAATACCTGGTTGTTAGATAATCTTTTCACTACGAACCGATCACCACATTATCGGCGCACCATAGCGCAGTAATACTAGTACAGTCAGTACACACGAGTAAACATAAAGCTTGGACATGTACGCGCGCATACGTTAGTAAAATTTGGTGAGTTGTCAGAGATCCGGGTACTGAGCTTCTATTTTTAGCATTAGTGCGGAGTGCTGTATTGTAAAACAGAATGGAATTTTTTCTTTCAAATACAAGGAAGTAAAAAAAGGGTAATAAGCAATTCGTGCTGCAAACTTTAAAAGATTTGAACCGGCTTCAATTAAAAGATAAACTGGCCTCAGTTCACAGTTTTACTGGGTGTTTTATCAGATAGAAGACTAAAAAGTGAAAGGTCATGGGTGCGAGTCCCACCGCAGGTGTCTGTGGAATGCTTTGAAAGCACTGATCATGAATGTACAATTGCTTAATCTTACATTTAAGGGAAAAACCTTCGCTTTTCCTTATGCAAAATTTACATCTTTTTGACCAGTATTTTTCGAACAGTTACTGAAAATTCAAATGAAATAATTTGATTGTAAATTTTTTGTTGTTCTTGAGTGTAGTCTACTCCATCATTGTAAAACTGAAATACAGTAACTAGAAAAAATCCCAACTATTTTGTTTCTGTTTGAGGATACAATGTATACTTGAATATACCTAAAGGTGGAAACGATGTGTTACAGAAATAGCACTTAACATTGTAAGCAAATATTAATAAATAATTTTTAAAAAATAAAACACCCCTGAAAAAAGATATTAGAGAGGTTTCGCAAGGGTACGGATACGGATACAGATACAGATAAGATAACCGTATCCGTTCACGTTGGATGCGTGTCAGATTTTGTTTCATGTCTCAGGCCCAGGCCAAAGTATAGACACATGTTGGCATAGGTTTTGCGAGCAAAACAAATCCCAAAACATTTTGTGTATGTTCTTGTTACATTTGGAGAATTTGATTGAATAGTATTTTTGTTTAACTGTTCGTTTTCGGACCCACACGTTAAACGCGTGTAAAGAACACGGCAAAATAGAGACCCCTGTTTATACTGCATTTCCCCCATATTTTGCTTACAAGTGATTAACACATTTCTTTTATATCATGAATGAAACCTTTAAAAGCAATACCGGGGAAAACGTTTTTAATCTAGGGCGAGAATGCAACTTAGGAATCAGCAAAACGGTATCCCTTTTTTTAATGTACGTGTATGAGCTCTCGTACTCGTTGTTATCGTGCATGCAAAACACGGAAGTCGCGGTTATGCATCACGTGAACACACAAAGTGTTGACGTATCCGTATATGTATCCGTAGCCTTGCGAAACCTCTCTATTGACAAAATAGGGAGACCGCAACATTAGGGCTAGATGGCTCCGACGGTGGAGCACTTCATGTTAAACCGGAGGTCGCAGGTTAAAATCCCGCTCTAGTCAATTTTGTTATGTTTAACCAGAAACAAGTAAAAAGTATATGCTCTTTTAAGTCCAGAAATGGCCAAAAGATATCTAGCCAAGGCAGCAAATATTCCATATAAATTTTCTGCTAATCAAAAATGAGCAGGATACCAGTAAATGTGGAATCTTATTTTGGCTGGTAACCTTGTTCTAGTAAGCATAATTTTGTCGTGCTTATTACTTTTTGTGCTATGAAATTGGACCCAGGGCAATATGTAATACTATGTTAGAACCGCTTATGAAAACTTAAATACAATGTTGATGTTCAATGTGGAGGCAGTAACTATAGACCATGTGACCTTTGTTTACAATAAGTGTGACCTTATGCATTTTTGGGCCTTTCTACCAGGCAAGATACTGCACTGGTCATATGGGAAAGTTTACATTTAGTGTCAAAATTTCCACATTAATCCAAGAGTTTTAAAAGTAAAAGCTGAACAAGTTTTGAGATGTGCCCCTTTCATCATATCAAAAGTTGATAAAAATTAGACAGTGCAATCTCCATAAAATATAAGCTTTTATGTTTTCTTCCCATTGAGCTGTGTACAAATCGTGCCTGCAGGAAGTCCAGGCTTGGTGACTCTTTTGTAAACAAGTGATGTCACAGGTCACATCATCTATAACTGAAGTAAAAACGCTCATGTTATAAAATAGGAAAGATAAACTTTTCATTTCAACTTATTTCAATCCAATATATACTGTTTTATTTGAAATTAAAGTTTAGCCGTTCACAACTCTACACTGCATTTAATAGATCACAAAACTGAAACTCAATGAAGCGTTATGTTACCGAGTAAACATAAAATACCATGTACTTTGTGGTAGCAATACCACCAAATGTTATGCTGAGATGAAAAACTTCTAAGGTGTGATTTTCTAAAACTATTGTCCAGTGGCATAGTGAGAAATGTGTATCCAGGTTGAGCGGTTTACCTTGACATAATGCAGTTTTTGTTAGCGTTTGAATGGCACTATTCATGCGCACAGGGAATGTGTAAATATGCAAATGACAATACATAGAGAGCTGGAGATGTGGGACTGGGTATCCCGCTATAGCTGAGCATGTGCATTGGTAAACTTTTCACGTTGAATACTGAATTTAAGATCATGGTTTTTTTCTGCCTTTAAAAGAGACAAATTATGACAGTATTTAGTACTTGTTTCCATCCAGTAAAAGAACTATCTGCGTACAAACTTGATACTTGGAGTTATATGAAACAATACGTGGTAAAATTCACTTAAACGGTAGGGTCATAGATTGGTTTTTGACAATTTAATGCTTATTTATAGGCAAAATTATCAAGAAAGATACATTAAAAGTCACATGTGAAAGTTTCAGCTGAATGCAGTGTCTTCTTGCTGAGAAAACAGCAAACAACTGTCACGGTATATTCACAAGATTGTGGAATACATCCACGTTTAGCGAGGTGACAGCGGGTACCAACCACATCTCTGGCTGCAGCATTCGTGAACAGCCACCAACTCTCAGAAATCTGAGAAATTAATCATTTCTCAGATTGAAATGTTTTTGAGTGAAAAATTAGTTATCCAAGCCATATTACTTTGAAGGCAGGTTAAAGGGAATCCTTTCTCAAAATAGTTTAAATACAGCTGCAGTGCCTCTCACCTATTAATTGTTGGTGTTTTACCAATCTATGACCCTACCTTAAATGATCGTATTATATTTCTACAGAATACAACATTGGTTTATATCGCTTGCACCAATGTGTGATAACCACTGACTCAGACTACCCAGCTGGGATTTGATCCCAAAATAATATCCTTCGTTTTGTTCCCTAATGCAATGGTTACAACAATTATATACTTATAATAATTGCAATGATTATATTATTTCAGCAATTTAAGATTAAGAAATAGCAATTAGCAAATTTACATGTATTTATAGAATAATTGTCACTTCCACAGGCCTGGAATTTCATCTTTGAGAGGGGCAAGGCCATTTTCATTTTTGGAAAACTTAAAGAGTATATGGGTAACTTTTGAAGAGGCACCAAAGCCAAGACCTGGGCAATGGCCTCCGTGGCCTCGGTTTAATTCCAGGTCCCAATTTCATAGAGCTGCTTAAGCACAAAAAGTGGCTAAGCATAACAAAGTTATGCTTACCAGAATAAGGTAAACAGCCAAACTACCATGTCACAAGTTCAATTTGTGACTGGTATCCTGCTCATTTCTGCTTAGCAGAAAGTTGTTAAGATGTATTTTCTGCTTAAGCAGCTCTGTGAAAATGGGCCCTGGCCTGCTTCTGCTCTGGGCCAAATTTCATAGAGCTGCTTAAGCACAAAAAGTTGCAAGCACAACAAAATTATGCTTAACAGAATATGGTTACCAGCCAAACTGCTATGTCACATGTACACTTTGTGACTGGTATCCTGCTCATTTCTGCTAAGCAGACAATTCTTAAGCAATATTTGCTGCTTAAGCAGCTCTATGAAATTGGGCCCTGGAGATTCATGGTTGAATTCTTTACTGACTATTATTTACATCATCGGCATTGTGGATTCTAACAATCCATAAACTGTACAAGGCACTCTTGTGGGGGTTTTCCCCTCATCTTCCCTGGATCAACCCCAGGAATTTTTATGAAGTTGTCTTCTGACCCAGATTCATAGCTCTGCTTACCGCGGAATTCTGCGCTTACAGCCCATAGATGTGCTTTACAGGGCACTGTAATCACACAATTCGCCGTATTTTTGACCGGGTGAGGGCGTGTGTGAACCGAATTCACGTGATGCAAAACAAGTAAACAAACTGGGGGTTTTCATTGTTGTTATTATTATGTTTATGTATTTCGTCATTGATGCAAGAATACAAACAGGCAATTAAAATAAGATGCAACTGTTATTGTGATGCAAGACAATTCCCTGATGAAAGCGCCCTCATGTGGTCAAAAATATTGTCAATTCCGTAGCAAGCAGAGACAAGAAAATGAAATTTGGCCCTGTACTCTTGATGTAACACTCAATCAAACCTCTAGTATTAGTTTGGTGTTTTTGGTGTGTTTTTTTAGTTTTGGAGTTTTTTTCCACCAGTTTCATTGTCTTACAGGCTATAAATAACTCTTGATTAACATAAAATAAGTTTGCTTCAAAAGAAATGATCAAGTCTGTATCTGTCTAAATTTCACACAAAAATTATTAATTATGTAAAACAATTTCCATACCTCGAAATAAACAAACTGAAAAAACATACATATTTACAAGTCGCTTTCAGCTTGTTACTATATGCATTCAAAGAGACAAAACATTTAAGAGCAATCTTTAAGATGCAAAAAAAATAGAAACTTCTAAATTTTGGCAAATATCAAAGAGAATCGGAATCTTTGTTATCTTAATATTTTCATCCAATCAAGTGGTTTGATAAGAATCATCTGATAATATTTCAAGTAAAAACAAGCAACCTCCATATTTATCAAAACTTTTATGTGACAAGCCACTACAACTATAAAAAAAAACATTGAATTGATAACAAGAACATTATAAAAAGAGGGCTATAAGAAAAAGTTCAGTGAATTTCCAATAGATACAGTCCTTACGAAAGTGGACAAAATATTACAAGTCTCTAACACCATGGTAACCTTTAGAGACCATAGCGGCCACAAGCGGCTTGTACCAAAAATGCCCATAGCGGCCGCAATCGGCTGCAAGGTTTGACCTACTTCCATTCACATAAAGAGGTCAAAGTAAAGGTCATGTCCGGATATGAAATGTTCCAATGTAGTATGTTAACATGGTATCTCAATTTCTAAACACAAAACTAAATTTTCTGTTTCAAGTTATTTCTGTTGACATTTTTACTGATAAAGTTTGATTAAAGAAATGAACAATATTAGCAATGTCTGGGCGTTTTGTGATGATTATACAGAAATGAATGGTCTCTAAAGGGTTAAAATACCCTTGCACTTGATACCCTTTCAGTGTGAATTGTTTCAGGTCATTCCTAAATTTCAATGAAATTGAATCCAAACAGTGTTTAGTATGACCTTTGGGCTAATGAAAAAATCCTGTGTGGAATGTACACACCCAATTACTGTTGACATCCAATAATGTCATTTTTCAAATTTTTCCTTGAAAGAGAATCAAATAGAATGACTATTTACACCATTTTAACGTGAGGTTTGAGACTTGTAATTCTTTTGTACGTTCATGAGGACTCTATTGGAAAATGAGTGCTTCACAAAACTGAATTTGACCTTAGAGCCCCACTTTAACATCATAAATGTAGGCCTGCAATGTTTTTTTGTTGCTGTTTTTGTTTTGTTTTGTGGTTTTTTTGGTGGGGGTTGCTTTCATTATTGGCATATTACTGGGATTAACATACCAAGCCTTTGACCCCCATATATCTTATATGCATAGTGTATTTGTAAAGCAGTGGTTTTTGGAAAATTACATTTATTTGTAACATTTTGTTTTGGATAAAAACACCAACCTCTGAAAATTTCATCAAACGTTTGGGTTATGTATTTGAGGAAACAATAACTGATGCTTTTTTTCTATTTTAAAAATCTTGTTTTTGATAAAAACACTAACCTCTGAAAATGTTATCCAACCTTTGAGTTATGTATTTGAGAAAACTAGACTATAACTGATGCTTTTTGTCTTTTTTAATGTTATCATGTGACAAATTAAAACAAGAAACTAAGAAATTTGTACCTCACCCCACAAAGATGTTTGCAAAGCATTCAAAAATACTTTATAATAATATTCCCAAAACAAATCTTTAAAAAGTACAGAGTAGCTGCTAAAAAAAAATTACAATTGATCGCAAATAATGCAAATGGGAAAAAACCTCTCAAGTTGAAAAATAGACCTTTATTATTTTGCCACCATCTTGGTCATGTTCCTTGTATCCAATACCAGCAATGAATACTAATATTTATTGGACAAAAAGGAACCAGACTATTTCTCCTTCCAGCCTTGGTTTGGTTACATTGATATGAATGGGAGAAAATCAAGATGGCTGCACCATGATAAAGGGCTATAGGTTTTGACATGCATTTCATCAATATCTACACAAATTTTTAGACACCTCATTCACTGATACATTCCACCAGTCACAATAATGTATGTACATACATGTTGTATAATATTATAAAAAGTCGACCAGGTCCCAAATTAATAGAGCTACTTAATGGCCGATTTTGTGCCTACTGTACGAGTTTCCATTTCATAGCGCTGCTAACCGTGAGCACAGCACACGAAAAGGTATGCTAACCTTCCGGTGCTTACTGATGAAAATGAATGACGTAAAAATGCAAATCCATGGTGAATGCACAAGCTGCCCACCTAATTTTCTTGCTAAGCTGTGAAATACGCTTACGCTTAAGCAAATTTGTCGGCTATAGTTAGCACGAAAATTTGCTTACCGTTAAGCAGCACTATGAAATTGGCTCCTGTACAGGTGTGTTCAATTGGTATCGTGTTTTACAAGCAGAGAAGTGTTTACATTTAATTGGAAAGTGTTTGTCGACTCAGTTTTATTTTCTACTGTATTAAAACCCTCAGTACATTTTGTTCAAAAACCATCTGATTACACAGTTGTTATTTATGTGAACTATTGAAGAACTTGTATTAATCA
This sequence comes from Plazaster borealis, assembly GCA_021014325.1. Taxonomy (NCBI): domain Eukaryota; kingdom Metazoa; phylum Echinodermata; class Asteroidea; order Forcipulatida; family Labidiasteridae; genus Plazaster; species Plazaster borealis. Next base: position 2,208,381 of record CM037473.1, read on the forward strand.
ATGTTACGCACTTCCACAAAAATTCCACAGCAGATTGTGGAATTTTGAAGAACATAGTTCCACATAATATTCCATGGCCTCTGATAAAAACCAGCCTGATCCATTGAGCACTGAGGCCTCTAGGAAACACAAACAAGACACTCAGTGAGCACAGCAGGGCCCAATTTCATAAAGCCTCTAAGCACAAAAACTTGCTAAGCACAGAAAAATCTTGCTTGGCAGAAACAGGTTACCAGCCAACATTCCATAAGTTTATACTGTTGCCACCGGCAAAGAAATTTGCTAAGCAGCATTTTCTGCTAAACAGTTTTATGAAATTTGGGCCCAGGCCAGTTCCCCATAGTCCTGCAGTATTCTGTGGATCATTCTGCTGGGAGTACAGTTTATAATGGGACCTAATTCAGAATGGACCTTTATGGGGTGACTGCTCTTTATTCCGACACCCCTATGTTCCGATGACCCTATATTCCGAAAACCTTCTGGTAATTTTCATGCTAGAGTTAGGTTCAGGGTTGGGGTTAGGAATAGGAAAATACACTAGGGGTATCGGAACATAGGTGTGTAACCCTTCATGGTACTTGTGCACTATATACTCATATGAAATAAATGCAAAAGTTTGTGGAAAACATACAGTTGTTGCACAGAAGATAATGAGTAGGCAATTTTGTGGAATTGGAGGGTTATAATTAGCAGCACTTTTTTCATCCCCAAATTTTTCAAAAACTATACTTAAAGTCAAAGAAGTTTGTACTTGAAGCCTTGTCAAGGATTCTCAAATAAAATGATTGAAAAAGCTTTGTTGAAATAAAAAACGAGGAAAGTTGAAAAGAGGGGAAAGTGTAAAGTAAAAAACCCAACCCTTTCCACAAATTTCTTAATTCAGATTTCCTTACTTGTTTTTAAATTTTTAAATGACAAGAAGATTAAAAAAATTAAGTTTGCACAGAGACTATCTAGCACTTATTGTTTATCAGATACATATGTCTTGAATATCTTTTGTTATTTACTGAATTGTGTAAAGCTATAATTGGCTTTTTAAAGATTCATCTCCTGATTTTGATAACATCAATTTAAATATTTAAAAGACATTTTCCTGTTGTCCAGGAAGTTGCAAACTAATATTTGAGATACTGATCGAAAAACTCTTTTAACAATTAGTTTGGAGAAAAAAACTAAATTGTTCAGTCTTTCATAAAAAAATCAGGCAATGCAACTGTACGTTTTCTGTTCCTTATGCTGTAATTCACAGACCTGAATGGAGATTTCTGACTTGAGTTTAGAGTTCCATCTCTGGTTTCTTCTAGACACTCCCAGGATTGTTCACTTGTACTGCCAAAAGAGCCTCTTGTACAATACTCTTTCTTTGGTCGTCTGGGTTTAAGTCTGTTTCTACTTCAATATTTGCAGGATCTACCATCTTCTCATCATCCTTGATATCATCTTCGTCAACGGCTTGTTTGTCTTCTACCTGGTCCTCTTCATCCTTGGGTTCTAAGGATGGGTTCTCAGGATCACTGTTCTCCTCGTCTGGCTGGTTGTTTCCTTGGTTACAGTCATCAGTGAAGTTCTCTTCATCAACTGCTTCATCATCTAAGGCTGGCTTGTCAAGATTGTTGTCCTGTCCTTGGTTAGCATCACCCTGGTCTTTTCCTTGGCTACCATCATCTTCATTCTCAGGGTCAGATACAGGATTGCTCTTGTCATTTTCAAAGTCAGTGTTGTTGCTGCTGTCTTGTGTTTGGACTAGCCCTTCTCCTTCTGGATGATTGGGACTCATGTTGTCGGCAACTTCCTCCAGAGGATAGATACTGTTTTCATAGAAATTATGGGATTGTTCCTGAGGAATGTTGTTATCACCTTCCTGTTGGTTGAGCGTCTTCATATCAAAGCCTGGATTATCCACAGCTGGATTCTCTGGAATACCTTCGTCAATGAATAAAATGGATCTCCTCGCATTTTCTTGCCAAATTCTAGAGTCCCGTTTGAGCTGTACATTTACGCTTTTGTGTTGACCCTTTTCTGTGTGTGTTTTTTTCATATACATTTTCCCCCAATCTTTACGGGATGGAGTTAGTGCAAAATAGCAGATGCCAATCAGGGCAACCAAAACCAAAATGCCTACACCGATGGCGACAATATAGAAGGCAAGTGGCAACGGGGGTAGAGGTTGAGGAGTTGTCGAGGCTTGATCAGTTGTTGTGATTGGGAGTTCCGTAGAGGCCAGTCCATTTGACGTTATCGGTTTCAAGGTTACCGTTGTCATAGTCAGTTGAGTTGTAGATGGGGGTAGTGGTGGTGGTGGTGGAGGCTCACAAAGTGTAACATTGACAGAATATTTTCCAATGTCGTTGGTTGCTAGGCAGGTAGCAATTATTGAAGTCTCACAAGTGGTGATGTTTAAAATCACCAAAGTTTGGTTGTCGTTGGTTAATATGTGTTGAGATGCGCTTAGAGGGGTGTTGAAGCTCCAGCTGTATGAAACATCAGAAGGAAAAGCAGATGACTTACAAGAGAAAGCGTTGTAAGTCATATTTTCATATGAGTATGTTTCGTTGGAAATAGCCACATCACTTGGAATGTGCTGGATTAAAAGTGGTCCGATTATGCAATAATTGGGAAATATTGTTCCGCCCGTTAGGGAGCAGGTGACATTGATCCCAACGTCATCCCTCATTGGCACAAATGTGTAGTTTGAATATTTGTAATTATTCGGTAAGTCTCCTGTAGTTATGCTGTCTGCGCTGATCAGTCCTGTATCACGGCTCCAGACTACACCTGTTGGGTTGTCATCATCAGAATAGCTTAAACATTGAAACATTTCAGGAACTCCCTCTGTGAGGACGACTTGATTCTTTGGGTAACAAATGGGGTTTGGTGGCGGCGGAGGTTCACAAAGTGTGTAGTAAGCAGCAGTGTTTCCGATTTCGTTTGAGGCGTGACAGGTCGCTATGATTGGGAACTCACACATAGTCACATTGAGAATGACCAAGGTCTGGTTGCCATTGATCAATGTTTGTTGAGATGAATCCAGAAATGTGTTAAAGCTCCATGTATAAGAAATGTCGATTGGAAAAGCCGAGGCATTACACAAGATGGCGTCATATGTGGAGTTGCTGTACGAGACATTTTGATTGGTTAAAGAGATGTTAGTAGGAGGGTACTGGACACTCAAAGGTCCAACTGAACAAGTAGACGTCTTTCCACTAAAGACTGCACTACTTGATATGGTACATTTAGCAGTCATCCCATTGTCATTTTTTTCTGGCAGGAATCTGTATTCCGAAAATCTCTTACCGTTTTCCTCACCAGTCCTGAACGGTTCCAGAGTTGTCCCTGAGTCCCGTTTCCATGTCAAGTCAACCGGCAGTTCTCCCTGCTCACTTTCACATCGGAAGGTTACTGGTTCTCCCTCTGTAATGACCACTGACCCATTACATATTGGATACATGTCATCTGGGAAGTAGTAGACAAGTATTCCAAGAGTCCGTTGTACGAGAAGATCTGAAAGTTCTGCGCTCTGATACACTCTACAGGTGTAACCTCCTGCATCTTGTACATGTATCAGATTTGAAATTGTTAATGTGGACAATGATCCATTAGTTGTCACTTCATACTTCATTGGGTTTGTATCAGATGTAATTTGATTTGCTTCCCTGAAGAACCATTTAACCACTTTACCATCTAGGATTTCTCCTTGACAAGTCAGCATGAGGCTGTCTCCCTCATACACCCCAACGATCGGACCCTGGGCGTCAGTAGTATTGGCTGTCAATGTGATGGTAGGACCTTGAGACCAACAACTTGTAGCACTGAGTAACACCATCAGCAAGTACAGAGACAAGTTGGAAGCCATTGTTGTCAATTAAAATGGACACCTCTCGAGTTATAACTGATCAAAGTTTTTGTTTGGGAAGAAGTTCTTCCACAATGTTCTGATAATCTGTCAGATCAAACCACAGAGTAGTGAAAAACGGATAAAATGGCTAAGTTGTGTGAATTGATACTCTAGTATCCGAAGCAGGTTTACCGAGTCGTACAGTCTGCAGTCATCAGCCTTTTAGACCACCGTCACACTTGTAATTTTCAGTCATCCTATTTCCTGCTCCAAAAATGCTGGGCGTACCAATAGAAACGAAACACCCCTGGGGTCTTTTCTCAGATATTGCTTTATACCAATTGTGAGAGAGTTTCGTCGCTCATAAGGTCATGGGTCAAATTACGGCTCACCGTGAGAGCGCTGGTTTTACATTTATATTAATATTGTTATTATATGTTGGGATTTTCCCTTGTGTGCAGCCTTTGTATGGCTTTTTTATTGTCCCAGTTGTTTTTCTCTCTTTCTCAGTCATAGTTTCTTTCAGTCATAGTTGATTTTCAAGACTGTTTTCCTGATTCTAGAACTTTTTGAAATATGTTGTTTATTTGATTTAGAACTTTAATAAAGAAGGAAACTTCAGTTTTCATCTAGTTTTCCAACAAGAGGTTTTATGATCACTTGTAACAAAAAGAAACTGCTACCATTTAAATATATTTCTCGTCTTTGTCTCATGATACCCCTGAGAGTGGTTGTTGAATTGTCAAAATTTAAAAATTTGTACAATCATTCACGAGACTTGGCAGTTTGGCAAGAGTGAGGCTCAATTCCTCCAATGTCCTCATCTCCTATGTAACCACACCAAATTGTTCATGTATAAGAGGCAACAGATCTAATAAATGTATGCCTCTCAACCAAATACAACAAAATTCAACCAAGTTTTTCTTTGGTATTACATCACTTTAACAAGTAGCAGGATTATTTACTTTTCTCTTTTTGGACCTGGGCCCAATTTCATAGAGCTGCTTAAGCACTAAAAGTAGCTAAGCACAACAAAATTATGCTTAGCAAAATAAAGAAAACCGGCCAAAATACCATTTCACATGTACTATTTGTGTCTGGTATCCTGCTCATTTTTGGTTAGCAGGAAATTGTTAAGCAATATTTTCTGCTTAAGCAGCTCTATGAAATTGGGCCCTGATCATGGGTGTAATTAAAGAGTGACAGTTAGCAATCTAAGCTTAATCTTTCACAGAGTGTAGAAGTGAAGTCCCACTGTGAGAAGTCAGTTTGCAATGCCAGCATGAATAAGGCCAAAATAAGGACAGGGTTTGCCTCTAACTTTTTCAGTGACTGGCCAGCAGGACCAGCTCGCTTGTCATTTCAAGTCAGTCAGCTTTTTCACTATAGTCCATAATTGATATTAAATAGGGATGCTTTTCAACACTGAACTAGCCAGCCGTACCACTTGGAGAGAATTTGGACTGGTCCTGAGGTGTTTTAACATTTGGCCAGTGGACCTCTGTTAAGGGAGAATTCTGAAGGCCCTGCCTGAATCAAACAGTTGCCCCCTGCCACCCCCACTCCCTGCCCTCTGGGTTGTACGCCTATGGGACGCCAAGAAACATGAAGATACTACAGTTATCCATAGCCGAAAGCAATGATATTGTTTCAGATGTAAATGAGCATGTTGTTTAGTATGCAAGTAACTTCTCAGGAAGAACAGCTAATTTGCTCTATTTTTTAATTTTTTTTTGTTGTGCCATGAAAAATGAAAATAAAAGCAATAAAAACACTTTAGTTCGAATCAGTTTCCTGAAATTTAAGAAAATGTTTGTTGTTGTTGAAGTACCTAGTTGCATAAGGCACACAGTGCAGTCTAACCATGAACTTAATAGAGCATGTTTATATACAGTTCCACTCTTAAAAATCTGTTTACCTATGTACATGTAGGTCTATTATATCAACCATTATTCATGTTCTATTCAAACTTCTTTTGAATTTGTGGCTACCAGTTCCTCAGGGGTTCCCCATTTTCTTTTATTGTCTAGACTGTTGAATAATTGAATTCACTCACAGAATAGAAATCATTTCCAATAGATGCGTAGAGAATACTTTGAGTGTTAATACAAGTATGTAACATGCAGACCAGCGATCCACAAACCTTTTAGGCCAGTAAACATTTTACGCACTCGACCGTTACCCACCTGCCAGTTACCAACTGATAAAACACTCTGCTGCAGATCTTAAGCAAGCCGATCTTAACATAAATCATTTATTTATTGAAGCAGTTTTTAAAAAATTATATATTTATGAGTAATTGCATTGGTCTAGTTAAAAAAAGTTAAGGAAAAATGTTCTGTCTCTAAAATTCATTTTAATAATTTTAAATCTTTAGAATTTTTACAACAGGGGCAATTTTTTGGAACAGGGGCTGTCAAGGAAATACAAAAGTACAAAACTGTCATGGAAAGATGTGTAAACCAGACCCCTTACCAACGATAAAAATATGATTAAATAAATTATTATAAGGGAAATTGCACACAAACAATTTTTTTAATTACACAAAATTAAAACATTTGGGGTTGAACAAAGAAGAATTGACTAGAGCGGGATTTAAAACAACGACCTCCCGATTATTGTACCGGCGCTCTCCCAATTGAGCTATCTAGCCCTATGTTGGCAGTCTCCCTATTTTGTCAATATCTTTGTTCGGGGGTGCCAGTAACCCATACAACCGCTAGCTGCTGTATAGCCAGGGATCACACCCATGTTTATGATACAACCTGGGAAACGGCAGCCAGGGGATCACCTTAAGGGGATGTGACTTTTTAATTTCAAATATCAAGTTATAAACCACAAGGGAAACTGACTGGGTTGGGTAAATTGTAAATAATTTGGGGTTGAACAAAGAACAATTTAATAGAGCGGGATTTGAATCAACGACCTCTAGTTTAAAGTGCTGATGCTCTACTAACTGAGCTACCTAGCCCTATGTTGGCGGTCTCCCGCCGAAAGCAATTACAAAACCTGTTAGATTCAAAACTCCCATTGATGATGGATTGATCAAAAGTGTTGCAATAAATTTGAGCACTTCTGACAAAGTTTGGCGACCCGCCACATCTTTGCTACCCACTTTTGGGTCGTGATAGTTTATGGTACATTAATGTAGACAGGCCTTTCAATATGCATTCAAACCATGATCAAAATAAGACACACAGTAGAAAAGTAACTCCAACAATTTAAATCAAATAAATTCCAGTTAATAATGTTCTTTTTTTAAGTGTCCGATCCGTTTATTTTTTCTTTCAGTCTCCAGAGCCAAATGTTGTACGGTCAGCTGCATTTGCCTTGTCAAACCTTGCCAGAGGTAAAGAGGCAAATATCAAGTAAGTCTAATTGATCTCCTATATAGTCCTCAATTCTCTTTTTCAGCAAAAAGAAACAAGACGGTAAGCCAAGGATAGTGGTAAGAAACAAATATCGCTGGGTTCATTTGTTCAAACGAATTACTAATCCATGCGCAGGGATTACTAAACCATTTGAAAGGATTAATAAACCATTCTAACAGATTACCAAACAGTACAAATGAATTAACAAATGGATTTTGTTTTTCTTACCATGTCCCTTCCCGCACTTCGTATAAGAAGAAAGTAAAAATATCCAGGGGATTTGTTTTTTTTCAGTGAAAACAAGGAAGACAAAAAAGTGTTCGGCGCTTTTAGCCTAAGCACCTACCAAAACAAAGTCAGAGGAATAATGTACATGTTGAACCACACTTTGATTTTTGGGGGTTTCGGCTATCCGCCGAAACCACCTTTGTTTTCGTCGAGATTTTAATTTTTTTTATTATTATTATACTTCCATCCGAAAGTTCCCATAGCATTAACCCGTGAAACTAAGTTATGGTTCGATCATCAGGAACTACAGTCTTAAAACACACAAACGACACATCAAATGAAAGCTTGTGCTCTAACTTAGATCCAGCAGCAGTTGTTTTGAGTGTTTTTCATTCATTTCTTGGCGATATTACCGATTTATAAACGTATTTTTGAGAATTGTACCTTTTCTCCGTGTGTGATTTTGCGTAGACACGGTACGTAAAATACGGTCCTCTCACACAGCCATGTATAGAGAGCCTGTCAGTGTGCAACGGGATATCGTACTGACCTTTGATCCTTCCATTCATGATTTATCTAACGATGGCAGGATATAGAGCGTGGAAATAGGGAAACACAAGAGGGCGCTATACAGGCTGACCATTAATATCTCAGACTTTTAGCGCCCAAAGGGTTATCAATTATTTAGCATCTTTCGTTCACCACAACCCCATAAACACCTATTTCTACTCGTGTAAAACAATTCTCATGGACACAAGCATTACAGAAGGCAGTATTTGAACACACTAACGGCACATGTAACTTTTCATTTTTAGTTTTTTAATTTATTATTATATTTTTTAACAGCCTTTTTTTCCCATATGCTTTCAATTACTAATAATCATTACGCCACCACCCCTTCAGAGCGCCTTCTGTCAACATGTTTTTGTTCGAAGGCATTGCATGGGGACAAATCTTATACCATATTGTAGGTTATAATATCTTACTATGAAAAACAAGTTGTCGTCATTGTGACGTCATCAGGTGTCAAGTTAATTATTATTAAATACGTAAGCGTTAAAGGGATAGTTGTTGGTTTTGGCCCATCACAATGTCAAGGTTGTGTGATAGAAATTGCATCATAAAAGTGCTCTAAAACAATAGGTTCCGTTTTCGTTAACTCTTTCACGTCTGGTGGACAATCGATCGCATCATCGGGACTAATTAACAAACTACATTACGCCACCAAGACATTATTCAATTCTTAATGGTTCGCCTTCTTAAAGCCGAAACCCCAGTATTTGTTCGTAACAAATTCAGTTCTAGTTTATCATCATTATTGGGGGCACAATGTTACATAGTTGTTGGAAAGTGGGGGGTGGGGGGGGGGTAGACTTTTGTTTTTGCACGGGTACTTTATAGAAGTCTGACCCCAAAACAAATGGGAATCCTCACTTTAACAGGACCGATGGGGGGGGGGGGGCGGGGGAGACGGACATCAATTGGGGGGGGCACGTGCTCCCCCAGTCACGCTAATGAGTCTTAAACATGGATAATAATAGTCAATTTTGATTCGCCTTAATCTTATTCATGAGGTGTTGTTTGAATTTAGCTAAAATGTTTGTATGATCTGTAAGAAACAATTTCAACTTGAGTATTCATTTTCAAATTTGTGTTTGTGTTTTCAATTTGTATTTGCATTTTTAAGTGTATCGTGGCAGGGTGCTGCACTACTTCTGCTTTGGCTCATTCTTGCTTTCTATTTTTTTTCCCACAAGTCTCCTCGTATTTGTTGTTGTTGTTGTTGTTGTTGTTGTTGTTTATATTTTCCACTCCTGAATGCTAAATCTCTGTTATTGAATGAGAAACATTGCAATGTTGTTTACTTGTTTAATGTTGTTTTGTGTTTAGGGCATTGATGGACGCAGGGATTGCTGAGCCGTTACTGCAGTTGTTACAGATTAATACTGATCAAGGGACCATGGCTGAAGCGGCTTGGACTCTAACCTACCTGACTGCAGGGTAGGTTTTTAAAGGTCCTTGCCTTCTCCTTTGATGTGAGTGGAAGGTTCGAATCCTAGGGTTCTCCCCATGCACAAGCTAGCGTATCAGGCCGATACACATGATTTATGTGCAAATTTCAGCTGATACGCCAACAAATAGCCAAAAAACCAACAATTGTTTAATTTTTGTTAATGACTTCACAAAAAAACATCAAGAGGAAACCATACAGAATGTTCCAGATTGCTCAGTAGGGCTATTAAAACCAAGATTAACACCAAGTAGAAAAAATTTGGAAGACCTTGTTTCAATTCAGCGCGCTTCGACCAAACCTCAATAATTTAGGTCCAGAATGCCCCACAGTTTTGAAAAAACCTGGGGAGAACCCTGAATCCTGATATGGTTGACTATGGGTCTGTGGTGCCAACCCCCTTGTGTGGATGTACAACACTAATTAATAATAATAATAATAGTGAAAACTTATAAAGCGCACAAATCCAACAAAGTGCTCATGGCACTAAAATACAAACAATAACATTCAAATTATGTACAATAACCAAAATTAAAACGTAGGCCTAAGTTGAGAATTAATCTAGAACATGTTGTATAGAAATACAATACAAATGCAATGTATAAGAAAACATTGAAGGTAACAAAAATAACAAAATCAAACCATTTACTCAAATGCCTGTTTGAAAAGATGTGTTTTAAGTTTTTATTTAAATTGTGTTAAAGAAACGGATGATTTTACTAGTGCAGGCAATTTGTTCCATAGACGTGGGGCAGCATGTGAGAAAGATCAGTCTCCCCATGAATGATTGGATATGGGTTCAATAAGGAGGCTAGAATTGTAAGACCGGAGTTTGCGAGGAGGATTGTATGGGTTTAGAAGATCATCAATATATGCAGGGGCATTGTTGGTGAGCAATTTATACACAAAAAGCAGAAGTTTATACTTACCGGTAACCAGTGTAATTCTTGTAAAATTGGCGTTATATGACAGGACTTTTTAGTTAAGGTAATTACACGAGCAGCATAGTTCAGAATACGCTGAAGACGTTCAATTTGAGTACAAGGAAGACCATATAGAAGTGAATTACACATATCAAGTCTGGAAACTACCACAGAGTTTAGTATATAAACAATGTTTCCCTTTTTAAACATAAATTGAGCTGATTTGTATTGTCAGCATTTATCTTTTTTAGATCGAATATCTTGGATTATTAAATATCAACAGATTATTAAACAAATTTGAATCATTTAATAGCTAATTGTTTCAAGTCAATGAACACTATAAGGAGTATCTTTTGCTTACCAGTTCACACTCATTGTCCTTTTTTTGACAGTGTTGCTAGAGTTATGGATAACCCATATTTTTAAAAGATTCTTTCTTTCTTTTTTTCATGAATACTTTCCCATATGAATTTTCCCATATGAATATTTTTGCCAATCTTCATCTATTCCACTAGAAACAGAACTATCCTTCTTTATTGATTTTTGTAAAACAAAGTCCTTACTGTAAATATTTTGGAAAAAATTCAAAAGCTGGTGCAAACTGCTTTTTCTTTCGATGGTGGAAAAACTTTGAAAAAACTGCCTCACATTTCCACCCCGCAGAGTCTTTTCTCCGAGGCGTAATTTTCTATGTTACAAACTAAGGAAGCTTTATTATCTTTCTTGTAATTTAAACAAGGTAGTAGGTTGAAGTGTGAATATGTGCAAGACTTGCACCATCTATTGGGGAAACCTGCCAAAGGAAAAGTCTTCATGAAGAGTTAAAGACTAATCAATTATCCTTTTCTTTGTAACCAGGGGAGAGTTTGAGCAATCCTTTGTATCAATGGGACTCATTCCAAAACTCATTGTGGCATTGGAAGTACTATCCAAGCAGAAGCCCCATGACTCAGCGGTAGGTCCTCAACATTCCTACAGTCTGAGAAATGTTATCACCAAATATTTATTTTAATAATAGACCCCTGCATAGTCCGCCATCGCTGAGATAAAAATGTGTAAATGTAGTGTACAGGGCCCAATTTCATGGCTCTGCTACCACAAAATTCTGTGCTTATGGCCCATAGAGGACGACATAAGTGAAGAATTCCACGGTAAGCAGAGCCATGAAATTGGACCCAGATCACACATAGCTCTCAGCCAATGATAGGTCTTCCTCATTGAGAGGGCGCTGTTTGAGCTTGTGACGTCATATGCAAGATGTTTATAACTTTAAGAAAAGCATTTTATACAGCACCTTGTGTACCTCAAAGGGCTTTATGATGGTAGAAACAATTAATAAATCTATACAGGCAAGTTTTGAAAGAAATGAAAAATCTCTCAGAAAGTAATCATCGGTGGTTTGATGTTTCAAACAGAGTCTTTTCCAAACGAACTTTGGACTAATTATGACAAAAATTATCACAATTTTTTAAAACAAAGCAGAGAAAGAGAAAGAGAGAGAGTTAAGCCTGGTCCATACTTCCTGCAAATGAGAATGTGAAGCGAAAAATGAGAATGTGAAGCGAATTTGACGTCACAAATTCGCAACGAACAATTTGCAAGAGTTGGGCTGTGGGCAACTCTTGCAAAACATTCGCAGCGAAAACAGAGCTGTGACGTCAAGTCCGCTTCGCATGAAGCATTCGCAGGAAGTTTGAACCAGAGCAGAGCCATGAAATTGGGCCCAGGTGTTGAAGAAACACGGCAAAGAAGGGACATGAAGTGCGTCTAAGATCTTAAAATAAATAAGATGATCGAGGAGACTCTTCATCAAATACAAAATGTACTTTAAAAAAGTCTAAACAAAGGAAGGAGTAGAATAAGGTGTAGAAGGAAAGCACTTGGAAGGGACAACAAATTTTCCTTGTACCTTAATAATAACTAAAATTATGAAGATAAAAGAAGATTGCATATCAAGAAATGGGTTTAAAGTGTCGGGAGAAAAATGAAGATAAATAAAATGCTTATAGGAAAACTACGCAATAATTGAAGCAAAGGTTACAAGAGTTCGTTGATTCCAAATTCCTTTTTTCTGTCTCACAGGTCCTCACACCTCTCATCCGATGCCTTGGCAACATTTGCAGTGGTCCAGAAAATCTTGTTACCATGGCAACGGAAGATGGGACTCTTCTTCCAACCATTGGCCGTCTGCTTCAGTCCAATCATCGTCACATTAAGAAGGAAACTCTGTGGGCCATTAGCAACATGACAGGTAGTCAGCAAATTTTCACCCCAGTAAAAAAATGTTTACAAATATTATTTTAAAAAACCTTGAAAAAATGTATATTGATTGTTTTCCCCTCCAATCTACACTTTATAATAATAAAAATAATAAGAAGAAGAAGATGAAGAAGAAACTTATAAAGCGCAGTAATGCCGCAAAACAGCTTGAAAGTGCTATGTACAAAAACAAAGCTAGATAAAAAGGCAAAAGTCATTTGCAAAAAAATTGTTAAAAAGTTACAAAATTACATACTACAGGAGAATAGATAATAATAAGTATCGCTCACTGGTCCTGCCTGCCTTTATTGAGGGGTAAAAATGTTGGTCTGTGGAAGACCTCGGCAGTACCTAAAGATTCTTCTGGGAGCATTGTCAGTTTGCTCCACCCGCATTCTTGCCACTTGGATTGGTACCATCTCTTTGGGGGGGGGGGGAGGGGCAGAGCTTAAAGCTTGTATGATGACTGAGAGCAAGTTGCAGGTGATTTCAAGGTTCATTGAGGCCCACAGAATCCACTAGAAGGAACAACCAAACCTCCTAAACCTCCCACATTCTGCCCCCCAGCCTATTGGCCTAATGAACTGAGGAATGAACAAACTCCAGAGGGAAAAAATCACGTCTTGTACATTCATGAATAAAAACTAAACTGTCTGAATGAATGTTCACTTCCTTGTCATTGCTTTACATGTATCTTTTCACCCCATTAAAAAGTGTTTACAAAAATGAAAAAGCAATACTCGAAACTAAACTGTCTGAATGAATGTACTCTTCCAAAAGGGCAGTCGGGTTGGCATAGTGACATGGTTTCTTTCCTCGCCTTTCACCTCTGTGGATTGGGTTATCAGTCCGTACTTATTGCGTGGGTTTTCCCTGGAATAATTCTCTGGGGTTTTCCTCCCACATCTAAACTGAAACTTCCTTCTTTGTCTTCTCACCATGGGATATGCGGCTATTATAGTGATTAAGTTCGCTTTTCTGAGAATCCTCAGCTTCACAACCAGAAATAACAAATAAAAAAACATCATGTTATTCTTGAAAATGACGACATCAGTTTTGAGAGGAAATATCACTAGGAAAGTTATTATTATTATTATTATTTTATTTCTCTCCACAAATCCAATAAAAATTTACACATAAAAGATATACAAAGGATACGGAGAAGGCTAGAATGAGGAGGAAAATCAAAATTTGTTCCTATAACCTAAAGGTTCAGTCTGCCGATAAAAGTTGATACCTTGGTGACTTTAAACCTAAGCATGGCTTTACATGTATCTTTGTTTCAGAGGTGTTGAGTGTTTGCCAACAGGTTGTCACCCAAGGTCTGCTTCCTAACATCATATCATGCCTGGAGACGACCTATGACATCAAGAGAGAGGTGAATAGATAGTAAATACCACTCCACCTCCACCTCCCCCCTCATTAAATCACGCTTAAAATAATAACAATAACAAAACTTATAGTGTGCACTTTATCCACCCTTAGAGTGCTCTAGGCCCTACAAGAATACAATTTTTAAAAAATAGACAAAAACTTACAAATACATACATGGAAAATGACAATGAAAATGTAATTATAAAGAGTTAGAAAAGGCTATAGACATGAAGTACGTTTTGAGTTGAGATTTAAAAGTACTTAAGGAACTAAATGCTTATTTGGCAGCGGTAACGAATTCCACAAACGTGGAGCAGCTGTTGCAAATGCCCTGGTCCCCCCCCCACTTCTTTTGGAACTAGGCTCAAACCGTTTAGGGGCTCTTGATGATCATAGACCAGGACGAGTGGCAGAAGGAGAATGAATGAGGCAAGAAATGTAGCCAGGGGCTAAACCTTTGAGGGCACAATAAGTTATGAGAAATATTTTGTAAGAAACTTGCTCTCGAGCAGGAAGCCAGTAAAGAGATTTTAAAACAGGTGTTATACGGGACGATCAACTTTTATTTGTTACATGAGGTGCTGCAGCATTTTGAACCCGCTGTAAATGATTTATTTGATTGTTTGGTAAGCCAAAAAGTTAAGAATTACAGTTAAGATAATGTTTATGTGAGCAGTTTATTTTCTCTATTTTGTCTTTTTCCCTGTGGATGAATGGTGGTGGTGGTTGTGGGGGGAGGGGGTTGAGGGTGAAAAATGTGTTTACCGAAGTAGGGTATAAAATTTACAATTGTGTCAATTGTCTTTGTTAATCTCAGTTCCAAATTAAATTGAAATTGCTTTGGAATCGGTAATTTTATGTCTCTGAAAATAAATGTATTTTTAGTAAAAAAAGGAATGTAATACTAAACTGAAGGGGCCTTCCTTGTATAATTTTTCTCCACTGCAGGCAGTTGTGTGTCTGTGTAATCTAGCATACCAGGGTGCTTCATTCTGCCAGCAGCTGATACAACATGGCGCATTTCCAGGGGTTATCAGCATGCTGAAAGATGCTGATCCTGCTGCTGTGGGTCTGGTTCTCGGCTTCTCTGATATGATCCTCAAAAATGATGAAAATGTAAGTGGTAGGAATAGTTT
Organism: Plazaster borealis; assembly: GCA_021014325.1. Taxonomy (NCBI): domain Eukaryota; kingdom Metazoa; phylum Echinodermata; class Asteroidea; order Forcipulatida; family Labidiasteridae; genus Plazaster; species Plazaster borealis. The sequence goes on from CM037473.1 coordinate 2,223,518, forward strand.
ATCAATACTCTCAGAGTGGGGGAGTGGGGTGGTTATTTAAAGGGTAATTGTTGTTCCTTTTGAAGAAAAAGTATTTGTAGGATATAATATGAAATATTGTTCCACTGACCTGTTTACATTTGTGCGTCCGTAACTACCGAGAAAAACGAGAGCAAATGGTGATGATTTTAAACTGTCGGACAGACCGTGTATTAAACTCATACATTCAAAGGTTGCCGACCATCACTTCAAAATGATACAAAATTGCAGTTTCTTTAAAAATGAAACAACACCTGGCAAAACGATTTCACTGGATACTTGGGAATAATATGCACTTTCAGTCTAGTTATTTTGGAGTAACATGGAGATTCATTTTGTTTTCATGTCTGCGAATGATGTAATCTTTCCTTAAAGTAAAGTGGAAGCTCTTTGTATCAGGGGAAAAGTTATCAAACCTGAGGCATCATGGGAAGTGCCTGACCTAATCCTTCCCATAAAGGACAATATGAGTGATGTTGTATGTAAATGTTACCGAGGGGCTCAGAGGGGCATTTATGTTGAGAAGACACTTGATCATAATTGCTTCTCTCCTTCTAGGAGTACAAGTGTGTACTTCACTGGAATGTTTACCCAATGATGAAGGGGTGATAATGTCAGGTACTTTCATCATGAACCCAGACAGATTTCAAACCCTTTGATTCCAGACAACACAACTGGTGCTCAGCTTCTTGGGCTCATTGACGTGTCGTGGCCGAGCGGTCTGGTTCACGGGACCCAAGCTCTGGTGTTGTCAGCAGCAGAGTGTGGGTTCGAATTCTGATCATGACACTTGCGCCTTTGAGCAAGGCACTTAACCATAATTGCTTCGTAAAAAGTTGGGAAGGTATTGCATTCTGCTCTACCAGCCAGGCTCCTAGTGGATGATACCCATGCCTAAATCCTTACGGACTGTTTCAGCCCCAGGTGTAGGTAGTAATGTGCCCCTGGTGACAGTTGATTTGGGTCGATAGCCCAAATCGGTTACGTGTAGCACTCGCCTTGGAGTGGCTGTCTGGCCTTGTGATGTTAGGCGATATCTCATAAACAAAATTTAAAAGAAATTGGGTGTGGGCATAAAAGCATGCTCACTTATTTTTTCATGCTCACTTATCGTGCTAGTTTTCTCTGATATTTATTCAAAAGTTTTTACTGCAGCCAATATTACTTGTGACAGTTATTGTCCTCCTTCATTTTTGTGTGAATGCAATTATTTTGATTCAATCTTGCCAGGGCAAACATTTGTTTGAGGAGCATGGTGGGTTAACTCTGCTGGAACCGCTGGAGTACCACAACAATCCAACCATTCACAGTCAGGTATCGGAGTTCCTTCAGACTTACTTCTACAATGAGGACAAAGGCTCCTGATCTATTGATCTATTTTCTGATCGATCTTTGTCAGTGAGACGATAATTTGTGGCAGGGCAGAGGATGGAGAAGGTTGGATCATGAAGGGAGGTAGTGAAAACTTCCAAAACGATTATGTTTTTATTTTGGTGAGGCAAAACAAGGGGATCTGGATCAAATCATCTTTATTGTTATGAAGTTTGAAATTTTCCATAAAAGATTTCTCAAGGGGACTGTGATCTTATTTTTCTGCAAAGAGAGCAAGCATCCAATATCGCTTAAGAAATTTCTATATCGCAAGAAAGTACACAGATGTTTTCATGTAGTATTGGCCAATTTCTAACTTCAGTTATTTTGACGTTTATAGAAAACAAATTTGGTTGGGGTCTGTTTTTTAAAAAGAACTTCATCTTTAAGTTAAAATCTAAACCTCTTTCATTCTAGACAATGTACAGTACTGAAGTTTCATTGAAATAATAGTTTTTGCTTGTAAATGTGCATTTGAAGAAAAACCTTTAAGCGTTTGACAAAATCGTTAAACAAAATGTATCTAATCAATTCTTTTGCATGAGCTTTTACCTATTATAAGTGTTTTGTTTTCAAGAGTTATGTGTCCAAAAAAGTTGTAGTGGTTAGATTTATTATATAAATAGTCTCAGTGATGATCAAGGTAAGAGATTCCAAGGTTGTCAAGAAAATTTCTCCAACATGTGAAGAACAAAATCCCTCACTTTAACATTTGAATTCGCGCATGACATGCGTAGTCTGTTTTCTGGATCATGTTTTATGTTTAATACAACATTCTAATAACCTTTGTTATAAGTAAAGCATAACAATTTGTTTAAAATAAAATTACAAAAAAGGCTTTAAAATCTTCTAAATATTTTCATATGATAACTTTTTTAAATTTTCGTTTTTCTAAATTTTAGCTTGTTGTGTACAATGTTAGATTGCATTTATTATACAAAAATTAGGTTAGTTTAGTTAACAAAAACAAAAAAGGCTACGGCATTTAATTGTTTGTTGTTGAAGTCCCGCTCAAAGCAAGTTCACACTTAAAGGTATCGTACACGTTTGGTAATGACTCAAAACAAATATTAGCAAAAAAACTAACTTGGTAACAAGCAACGGAGAGCTGTTGATAGTATAAATCATTGTAGGAAACAACTCCCTCTGAAGTAACGTAGTTTTGGAGAAAGAGGTAATTTCTCACTAAAATAATAAAAACTTCTTGCAAGAAGTTTTTATTCCTATCTGAAAGCACACAAATTTGTACAACAAGGGTGCTTTTTCTTTCATCATTTTCTTGCAACTTCGATGACCAATTGAGCCCAAATGTTCACAGGCTTTTTATTTTATGCATATGTTGGGATACACCAAGTGAGAACACTGGTCTTTGACAATTACCAAACGTGTACGATGCCTTTAACCAACTGCACTGTTATCATAAGGTCAAGAATTACAAGTCTGAGAGCCCAATAAAGTACACTTTTTGGAGCGAATAACTTGACCTGAACATGAAATCAAATTTCCTTCAACACCAGTGCCAAGTATAACGCAGCCTTTAGGCTCTGTTCTGTCATTTTGATAGCATGTCGTTCTCTCTCATTCAAGTTCAAAGCAGTCAACAGAGCCTGTAAGATAGGTCTGTGTTTCTCAAAGGCCACGTGAGTTAGAATTTTTCCCACCTGCTAACTTAGCTAACTCATGTTTGGTTTTACTATTTTAGAGAGTTATCGCACATCCTAGAGCTAAACACATATATATTTGTCAGAAGTATTTTCTGCTAAATGAAATTAGGCTCTTGTCAATTTTAAGAGAGACACAATTTTTTACTTATGCTTTTTGTTATGACCTAAATCTGTTATAAATGATCGGAACTGTTTGTTATCTGATTATGTTATTTGCAAATTAGCCACAAATAGTTTTTATAAAATACAAAACGGATAATTATAGAACAATTTAGCATTTTAGAAACTAGTCAACTGTAATCAAATTTAACAAAATCCCCCTGAAATTGATTTAATTTGACAATTGGTTTAAAGCAGGAACTTGTTTTAAAGGGTGTGTACAACATTGGTATGGTTGAACATATAAATGGTCACAGATTTGCACATATCTTACATGTAGAAAGATGGTCATGGTGGAAAACTTCCCCTCAAAATAGTTTTGATTGAAATGCTATAGTTTTTAGGAAATGAGTACAACAATTAGTCTTTATCACTGGTGATAAAATCTGATATTTGAAAACATATAATGGGGTTTTTCGCTGTTTTCTCATGACTCCGAAGATCGATTTAGCTCAAACTTTCACAGGTATGTTATTTCATGTATATGTTGGGTCACATCAAGTGTGGATACTGGTCTTTGATAATTACCAATGTTGTACATTTGCTTTAAGGCAGAAAACTTCATGAAAGTAATACGCTTTCAGATAAGTCACTTCATGAAAGTGCAAATGTCACACGCGTGCCTGAGCTGTAGCGCTTTGTATATCATTTGGTTAAGTGGTGTATCGAGAAAGGTCACTTTGTGGAAATACAAAATGGCAAATCTAGCTATACGTAGTTCATACTTATTAGTGTAATTTAGAAACCATTGCGTATTAGAAACTGGCTGAAAATGTTGACAGTAATGAGTACATAGATATTTAGTAAAAAGAAAACGGTTTACAGAAATTTGTGATTTTTGACAGGTACAAGCAACGATTTATGACATCGGGACCTGCTGACATTACTGAACTATTTTACTGAATAAATGGAGAAGAAATCAATTACTGTCTGATGGTTCTGTTTGTAGTTTAAATCTAGAGATCTGTCTCAGAGAAGTGGTTTGAATTTGATCCCTTTGTGATTTCATCATTCAGAATTCCAGAGTACCCTGTGAGCTGTACAATAGTGCTTTCTACACATGATTTGTTTATATCCTTTTGCTCTTAAGACTAAAGTTCATGCGAAATAACAGATGCTTAGTGTAAGTGAAAATAAAGGGCAATTGCCAGTTGTTGCGATTGGAGTCCTTTATTATTATTATAGGTTTTCACGGCCAATTTCAGCAAAAATTCATTCAATTTCATTAACACGCATTCAAATTCACGCGTTTCCCCCTAAACCACTCAAACTAGGGTTTTCTTTTTAGCTATTAATGCATTCAATTTCGTTTTCGTGCACACTTGATTTCGTTTTTCTCATTCATATTCGCTTCAGTCATTCTATTTCATTTATAGGCATTCAAGACTACTCTTTGACCATTCTTAAGTTGAATTTCTACTACCGATTTACAATTGATGAAATTAAATAAGACTCATTGAAGTGCACATGAATTTGTTGCTAGCTTGCATTTTCTTGTTTTGTTTATGGGCAATGAATTTCAACTTCCGTGCAGTCCAATTAAAAATAAGTTATGGCTCGCCTATAGTAAACTGACTCAAGTTCTATTACTGGTACTTCAGTAACACTTAAAAGAGTCGTTTTCGTGTTATTGAATTTCACTTGCATCCTGTTTTTTGTTTTAATTATAATTTTATTCCTTCTGCTTTGTGACCCCTAAAGTTAAAGCATGTACCAGATAAGTTTGAAATGAAAACAAAATCTTTTGCTATCCTTCAGACTGTTTGCCCTGGTTTTTATATTGTCGTCTTTATTTCTGCTACTGTTCGGACCATGTCAAATTAGAAGTTAACAAATGTTTTAAAAGAAACAAAAGCTTAAAATATAGGGGTCGTTATAAAATTTAAAAACAACTTATTGTTGTAGTTTTCCTGTGCATTTTTGTTCACAGATCATTTTATTTTTCTGTTTATAAATTTCTTCTATTCGTTATAAGAATCTGAAGTTGGTTTCTTTAACCTTCACTGTTGTGACGTGCTAGGCATCTTGCGTTTGGCTGTGATTATACTAGTGTAGAGATGAATTTTCCTCAAAATATCTGCCTTTATAAAACAGGCAAGTGCGAATTAGAAAGTAAATAACATAGAATTTGAATTTGAATGCAAACACTGGGAAAATGTTTGCTCAATGATGAAATTGAATGGTCGACCAGCTCTTGCTTGCTGGCTTTTACGAAAATGAATGAGTCTTGCGGCCTGATGAAATTGAATGATCTTATTTGACCAGTTGCACCTTAAAAAATAAGAAAACACAGCATGTGCTACAAACAAAAGTCTTCCCTACCTCCTGCAACCTCCCACAACCACATAACTTATTGTAGCCATGTCTGACCTTTTAATTAACAGTTGCATAGCAACTGTTGCCAGTGCATGCATTGCCTGTGCACGCATAAACAAAATGTTGGATATGAACTACCTGCATATGAGATTATGTCAGACATGTGTTTTACGAAGTAGGGTCAAAGGTACCAAGCCCCCATCGAGTCGACTGAAGTTCTTATAACTTGGAAGTAAATACCACGTCTGACAGTTACAGTAGAAAAAACCCCAACTCAAATTATTTTATAGTGGATTCAGGGTTAATGTCAGTCTCAAATGATAACTCTTACACAAAAAATATTTTCTTTTCATTGATTTTTTTAAGTACAAACATTGATGACATGGTTTCCTTTACCCCAAAAAGTTTGTCTCTCCTTGTTTAAGCGATAAAACCCTTCTGAACTTTCAGAGTGATACAATAGTGGATTTACACACTCTCTAGATCACTCCAAAAGGAAAATAATAATTTCACAAGTTCACATCTTCAAGTTCACATTGTTAAGAAAGTTCTTAGACCACAGAATAGTGACTATCTCAACCAGTCCATAAATCAAGAAAAAGCTTAACAACAGTGGTCTGCATGATAAGTTCATGACAAGCAAGAAAAACAACTCCACACAATAAGAAAAACATCAATCTTTGAAGTGTAGTCTGAAGGGCTCCAGAAGGGAAACCCCCAAAATATTCCGGAATGTTAAAAAATGTTCTCATGGAGAGCTGATAGTTAAACCAATGACCTCATGAGCCACAAACTTCTCTAAAAATTTGTAGACAGATCTGAGAAAACACCGGGTGTATGCTTGCTTCGTTCTCATTGGTACAGCCCTGTGATCTCAAGCAAAGAAGTGTCACAGGTCATACGAGATTCTTCTATAAGGGCTGATGGTGATGCAGGCAGTACGACCATTCGCCTATAGCTCCATGGTATGACTCCATGGTGATAGAATATCAATTGACACCACTTGGCCAATTTATCGGACATTCATTGACTGCGCTGAGTTTCAATCTTATGGATTTTTAGAACACTGCTTCCATGATGTCTCTGTACTTGCTGATGGTGTTATTCAGTGCTACAAGTTGTTGGTCTCAAGATCCTACCATCACATTGACAGCCAATACTACTGACGCCCAGGGTCCGATCGTTGGGGTGTACGAGGGAGACAGCCTCATGCTGACTTGTCAAGGAGAAATCCTAGATGGTAAAGTGGTTAAATGGTTCTTCAAGGAAACTCAAATTGGATCTAATACAAAGTATGAAGTGACAACTAATGGATCATTGTCCACATCCACATTAACAATATCAAATCTGATACGTGTACAAGATGCAGGAACTTACAGCTGTGCAGTGTATCAGAGCAGAGAATTTGAATATCCTCTGGTACGAGAGACTCTTGACATACTTGTCTACTACTTCCCAGATGACATGTATCCAATATGTAATGGGTCAGTGATCATTACAGAGGGAGAACCAGTAACCTTCCGATGTGAAAGTGAGGTTGGAGAACGGCCGGTTGACTTGACATGGAGACGGGACTCAGGGACAACTCTGGAACCGTTCAGGACTGGTGAGGAAAACGGTAAGAGATTTTCGGAATACAGATTCCTGCCCGAAAAAAATGACAATGGGATGACTGCTAAATGTACCATATCAAGTAGTGCAGTCTTTAGTGGAAAGACGTCTACTTGTTCAGTTGGACCTTTGAGTGTCCAGTACCCTCCTACTAACATCTCTTTAACCAATCAAAATGTCTTGTACAGCAACTCTACATATGACGCCATCTTGTGTAACGCCTCGGCTTTTCCTACAGACATTTCTTATACATGGAGCTTTAACACATCTCTGGATTCATCTCAACAAACATTGATCAATGGCAACCAGACCTTGGTCATTCTCAATGTGACTATGTGTGAGTTTCCAATCATAGCGACCTGTCACGCCTCTAACGACATCGGGAACACTGCTGCTTACTACATACTTTGTGAACCTCCGCCACCAAACCCAATTTGTAACCCGAAGAATCAAGTCGTCCTCACAGAGGGAGTTCCTGAAATGTTTCAATGTTTAAGCTATTCTGATGATGACAACCCAACAGGTGTAGTCTGGAGCCGTGATAAAGGACTGATCAGCGCAGACAGCATAACTACTGGTGACTTACCGAATAATTACAAATATTCAAACTACACATTTGTGCCAATGAGGGATGACATTGGGATCAATGTCACCTGTTCCCTACCGGGCGGAACAATATTTCCCAATTATTGCATAATCGGTCCACTTTTAATCCAGCACATTCCAAGTGATGTGGCTATTTCCAACGAAACATACTCATATGAAAATATGACTTACAACGCTTTCTCTTGTAAGTCATCTGCTTTTCCTTCTGTTTCATACAGCTGGAGCTTCAACACCCCTCTCAGTGCATCTCAACACATATTAACCAACGACAACCAAACTTTGGTGATTTTAAACATCACCACTTGTGAGACTTTAATAATTGCTACCTGCCTAGCAACCAACGACATTGGAAAATATTCTGTCAATGTTACACTTTGTGAACCTCCGCCACCAAACCCCGTTTGTTACCCAAAGAATCAAGTCGTCCTCACAGAGGGAGTTCCTGAAATGTTTCAATGTTTAAGCTATTCTGATGATGAAAACCCAACAGGTGTAGTCTGGAGCCATGATAAAGGACTGATCAGCGCAGACAGCATAACTACTGGTGACTTACCGAATAATTACAAATATTCAAACTACACATTTGTGCCAATGAGGGATGACATTGGGATCAATGTCACCTGTTCCCTACCGGGCGGAACAATATTTCCCAATTATTGCATAATCGGACCACTTTCAATCCAGCAAATTCCAAGTGATGTGGCTATTTCCAACGAAACATACTCATATGAAAATATGACTTACAACGCTTTCTCTTGTAAGTCATCTGCTTTTCCTTCTGTTTCATACAGCTGGAGCTTCAACACCCCTCTCAGTGCATCTCAACACATATTAACCAACGACAACCAAACTTTGGTGATTTTAAACATCACCACTTGTGAGACTTTAATAATTGCTACCTGCCTAGCAACCAACGACATTGGAAAATATTCTGTCAATGTTACACTTTGTGAGCCCCCACCACCACCACCACCACCCCCATCTACAACTCAACTGACTATGACAACGGTAACCTTGAAACCGACAATGTCAAATGGACTGGTCTCTACGGAACTCCCAATCACAACAACTGATCAAGCCTCGACAATTCCTCAACCTCTACCCCTGTTGCCACTTGCGTTGATAATAATTCTTCTGGTGAGTTTGTTTTTGATTGCCCTTTGCATAAGCGTGTTTTGTTATAACGCACGAACTTCATGCCGTTCAGGACAAATGGATATGAACGAAACGGATAAAGAAAGCGTTATACAGCTCACGGGGGACTCTAGAATTCTGAATGATGCAACTACAAGGGGATCGTCTTCATACACAAATAAAGATATTCTGGTGGATTCAGCAGTGGACAATCCAGTATTTGACATGAATACCCTAGACCAGGAAGAACCCGACATCCCACAAGAAAACCCCCACAACTGGTTTACGAGCAGCATATATCCTCTTGAGAAAATAGCCAACAACATGAGTCCCAATAATCCAGGAGAAGGGCTAGTCCATAAACAAGACAGCATCAACAACACTGACTTTGAAAATGACAAGAACAATCCTGTATCTGACCCTGAGAATCAAGACGATGGTAGCCAAGGAAAAGACCAGGGTGACGCCAACCAAGGACAGGACAACAATCATGACAAGCCAGCCTTAGATGATGAAGCAGTTGATGATGAGAACTTCACTGATGACTGTAACCAAGGAAACAACCAGCCAGACGAGGAGAAAAGTGATCCTGAGAACCCATCCTTAGAACCCAAGGATGAAGAGGACCAGGTAGAAGACAAACAAGCCGTTGACGAAGATGATATCAAGGATGATGAGAAGATGGTAGATCCTGCAATTATTGAAGTAGAAACAGAATTGAACCCAGATGACCCAAGAAAGAGCACTCAACATGAAGCTCTTTTAGCAACACAAGTGAACTATCTTGAGAGTAAGGCAAAGAGAGGTTTCGAGAGGAAATCAGAAATGGAACTCTAAGTCCAGTCAGAAATCGCCAATCAGGTCTGTGAACTTGTTATAGAACTACAACTTTAAGTTGCATTGCCCAATTTCTTTGATAAAAGACTAATTAATTCTGATTTTTTTTTATCAAAACCAATTTGGACAGATAATGCTGTATACAAAAAAATAAATTAAAAATAATAATGTATACATAAATAAAACTGTTTTGCCAATGCCAATCACAAGTATACAAAAAGTAATTGAACAAGCAGTACGGAAATTGTTTAATTATGACTGCTTGTAACGTGATGTCAGGTCCTGGTAAAAACTAATTGATCAACCAACTTTTTCCGCAACTCTTCCTATGGCATGCAATTTATCATATCAGCTGATTTATTTCTTGCCATTAAAGGCATCGTACACGTTTGGTAATTGTCAAAGACCAGTGTTCTAACTTGGTGTATCCCAACATATGCATAAAATAACAAGCCTGTGAAAATTTGGGCTCAATTGGTCATCGAAGTTGCAAGAAAATGATGAAAGAAAAAACACCCTTGTTGTACAAATTTCTGTGCTTTCAGATAGGAATAAAAACTTCTTGCAAGAAGTTTCATTATTTTAGTGAGAAATTACCTCTTTCTCAAAAAACTACGTTACTTCAGAGGGAGCCGTTTCTCACAATGTTTTATACTATCAACAGCTCTCTGTTGCTCGTTACCAAGTCAGATTTTATGCTAATGTATATTTTGAGTAATTACCAAACGTGTACAGTGCCTTTAAGATGTGATAAACACAGTAGGTCTTGGTACAAAGTCTCCCTGCAGGTGCTTGTTTTGACAAACTGCAGTTTGCATGCCTGGCTCTATATAACCACAATTCACACCAGCAGTAGAATTGTTTGTGATCTAGTCAACAGTTTTACATGGAGTAGTTATGGATGTTATGAATTATTTATGCTAATGTATATATTATAGGTTTTCCCGACCAGCTTCAACAAAATATAATTCATTTTAACACCGGGCTTATTCAATTTCGTTTGAAAATAAACGCTCCTTCGCATCAGCATTCAACAGTCGAAAGGAGTAATTCAATTTCAACAGCTTAGCATTCACTGGTCAAATAAAATCTTTCAAATTCATAAGGTCGCAAAGATCATTCTCGTAAAAGCCGGCAGTAAGAGGCCGGTCAACAATTCCAGCTCATCAAATGTTCAATGTTCATGTTCAATGTTCAATGTTTTTCATTGACATGCTTCTTGTCGATTCGTATTTGCCTGTATAGGCGGTGACTGCTCTATATACCGACACCCCTATATTACGACACCCCTATGTTCCGACAACCCCCTCGTGATTAACATGCTAGGGTTAGGGTTAGGGTTAGGAATAGGAAAATACACCAGGGGTGTCGGAACATAGGTGTGTAACCATACAGGCAGATATTCTGAGAGGAATTAATTACTCACTTAAAATCCCCAGAGTAACATAGCGTTAGTTTAGACGTCTGTTGTCTCCAAGATAATGGATGTTAATTCTGTGTTATTATTAGTCTACTTTTCAATGTCTAATTTATCTCCAAGTCCTCAATTCTCTTTTTTCAGAAAAAAAGAAAAGAAAACAAAAGAAGGTAGTCAAATGATTCAGAGGAATACTATTGTTGAGGTGTTCGTTGCTGTAAAGCCCAAACAATAAAGAGAGAGGGAACAAAACAAAAAACCACACAACCCCAAACCCAAAACAAACATACAAACATGGGGAATAATATACAGGACCAAAGCTGTTCTTTTTTTATTGTTCAACTAACAGTGACATTTTCAGTGAAATTATCCCCCACCCATTATTTTGAAGTAATTATTAGGTATTCGTGCATATGTGCACGAACACCTCTTGTTATTTTTTCTGTTAGTTATTAAATTTTTGTTAAATTAAAGTTTTAGAACTTGCAGGTTTATTTTTTTTACCAGTGAGCCCCAAGGACAGAGCTTTAGTTTCAACTTATTGATTTCAATGTTTCATTTAAGTACGATTATATATCCTTATTGTATCATTTACCATTACAAACAAAAGAAATTCAAGTTACATAACAAATTATGATGATTTAAAATTTAAGTTTATGATACAGCAAGACAACAGTTAGATTTAAGGGAAGCACTACTTTTGTACTCTAACCTACTGCATGACAGACAAACAGAGACAGGGCACCAGACTGCCATGACAATCAAACAAAGATACTTGACAAATCACATGAACTGAAGCAAAATACAAGTTTTAAAAACAAATCAGTATGAACATTAGCACGAGAAAGCGTTAAAAATCCTTCTTTTTTCAGATTTTAAATAAATATATGGGGAGAGAAAAGTAAATTGTTATTGCCTCTTTCGGAGCAATCCAGAGAGTAACACCTCATTACACAAAGCAATTTTGATATTCTATTAAAACAGCAAAAAATAAATTCTTTGAGGTATTTTAGTTTGATATGAATGAATGTTTGACGTTAGCAGAAATTATGAAGTCAAAACACTTCAAAATTTCGGTCTGATTTATTAATTTATTAAATTTTTGTGTATGCATACAGGTTATGCAAAAGGTGTCAGGCAAAACAGCCAACCACTTAATGACATGACATCCGTCTTGAAACAAAACACTCTACTCCTAAGAATAAGAAGTCAGTAGACAAAAGTCCCTTCTTGACAGACATTTCTTTAATGTTATTTTGTAAACACACATTCCAGGAAGTTAAGCTACAAAATTGTACACAGGCCGGAGATATGTTTCCATCTTAATAAGAATATTGTAATAACCTTTCATACCAGTAAAGCATAACAATTTGTGCATAATAAATTACAGAAAATGCTATAAATTCTTTTAATTATTTTTCAAATGATAAACTTTTTAAAAATTGTATTCTTCTCTTACTTAATCAAGAGCTTTGTGTGTACAGTGTTAGAATTGCATTTATTGTACAAATGTTAGGTTAGTTTAGTAAACAAAAACTATAAAGATATTACAGCATTTTTAAAATTATATTTTGAAATCCTGCTTAAAGGTGATGCAGAACCACGGCCCATTTTCATAGAGCTGCTTAAGCACAAAAAGTAACTTAGCACAACAAAATTATGCTTACCAGAATAAGGTTACCAGCCAAACTACCATGAAACATGTACAATTTGTGACTGGTATTCTTTTCACTTCTGCTTAGCAGAAAACTTACCAGAAAATTAAGCAATATTTTCTGCTTAAGCAGCTATGTGAAATTGGGCCCACATGTGAAGTAATCAGGATAGTATACTAATTGCGAGTCTGAGAGTTCAGTACACTTTCTGGAGTGACTAAATCATCATGAACTTGAAACCGAGTTTACAGAAGCCTTCAGGCTCTGTTCTGTCATATTGATAGCCTGTCGTTCTCTCCTATTCAAGTTTAAAGCAGTCAACAGAGCCTGTAAGATAGATCTGTATTTCTCAAAGGCTACACGAGTTGGAATTATTCCCACCTGCTAACTTAGCTGTCTCATGTTTGGTTTTAATATTTTTAGAGCTAGCTACAGATATATTTGTCAGATATATTTTTTGCAACATTTTTTACTTAATGAAATTAGGCTCTCATTATTCTAAGGTGTTAAAAAATGTTTTGTTTTTTGCTGTGTGACTATATCTATTTTATAAATTATCTGAAATATATTACCTGATAGGGTTATATGCAAATGCAGGTTTTGCCATACACACACACATGTATCACGTGATGTAATTTAGCCACTACACACGTAATAAACTAGCTGCATGTGTTCATAAAAGGGTCACCAAACCCAGTCTACATGGACAACAACTCCCTCAGAGTTATCTAGGATCCAATGTTGTGTTCAGAAGTTTTCTGCCCAGCAAAAATTGGCGGGAACCAGTCTAGAGTAATACAAGTTTATCCTTTGACTAGAACCATGTTGCAACGTTTTTCCTTACCAGGCATACTGTTTTATGCTTAGCAACCAATCAAATTGGGAACTTTCCGACCATTTAAAAAAGTAAAAACCAACTGCCAGCAATGAAGTCTTTTTCTGAAAACGTTTTCAAGTCAGGTCCTTAGAGAAAAGTTACGCAAATATACTTGTATCGAGTCAAAGTGCTAGACCCACAGCCCATTTTCAATCATTAAACACACATCATGAACAGACACTACACATGAGACATTCAATACAAATGGCACAACCATTGCATTTCCATTAAATACTGCATCATTGTCAAAAATGGCAAACTTATTTTCCCAGAATGTCTTAAGAACCATCTACAAATTGCAACTTTGAATCTTGAGTTCACATCAAATTTATGAACAATACATGTGATTTGTTCTTCTGTCGGACAAAGGCAGGTAAAATAAAACAGAGAGAGAACGGGTGTGTTTCTCTCGAAATGCATTGTTACTAACAGCTTTCTGAATCATATCCACTCATAATTATTGAGGCATTGCATGGTGAGGTATCAATGTATATTCGGTTTGCGGTTTGCTGTGTAGATTTTTTTCTTTGAGAACTTCTCTTGCTATTTATACCTTCTGCCCAGGTAGTAGTTAATAAGTAGGACAGTTCCTTTCAGAACTAAGTAGTCTCACGAATTCAGACATCTACTCCCTGGCAGTAGGATAAATAGCAAGACAAATTCTCAAAAAACAAAATCTACACAGCAAAGTAGATATACATGTACACATTGTGTGACTGCAAACCGATTATACATTCATAATTATTGCAGAGACAAATCATACTCTGACATTTGCGATGAGCTGCATATTCCACCACTATTTGTAAGACTTGAATGCCTCTTCTTTAATTTTGGAAAGTCCATTTTAAAGGGTCTGTATACGTTTGGTAATCACTCTTAAAATTATTGGCAAAAAAACCTACTTGGTTAGAAGTACAGCAGCTTTCGATAGTATAAAGCATTTTGAGAATCATTTCATTTCAAAGTAACGTGGTTATGGAAAAAGATATAAGTTTTTAACCCCCAAAATTTGAATCTGAGAAACGTTACTGTCGGATACATTTCTCAGATTGTGTATTCCAATTAACGGATTATTCTTCCTGCGTGGACATAATCGCTCTGGATTTTCGGAGATATCTAAAAAACGTGACCATTTTTTGAAATGAAATTTTCACAGGTTAGTTTTAATGTATATCTACATTTGTAGAGGTTGATATTGTGTTTGAAAAAGCCTTTGGAGTACCACGACAGCCCAGGGCTGTATACTCCCCAGGGAGCTGAGAAAGATTAAAGGAATATGTTAGTGGCCCAATGACCAAGGCACTAATGTAAAGCGCATCGATACGTTATTGTAAAATGCGCTGTATAAGAACTTGTTATTATTATTATATATTAAAACAATCGAACGGTTCCAAAAACCAAAGGTATACTTTTCCTTTAAATTCCAGTTGTCTCCGAGATTGGCTCCCTCCTAATAGTAACAACCACTTAGAAATATTGAACAGCTTACTGTTCTCAAATGTAGAACCATGCAACAACAGCTGTATTCCCAAATTGGCAAGTCTGCTTAACGCCAAAAGTTAGCCTTTGTATGTGGTTTTCTTTTTTCTTAACAACTCACTAGTTATAAGTTTTTAGTTTTCAAGTTTCTTTATCACTGTACATATTTGGTTTTGTGTTTGTAATTGTTAAACCTGTTTCCTTGCGTAGTTTCGTGAATTTTAAAACTTGTAATGGTGTTATTCTCTGTATGCATCCGCAATTTGTCTTTTTGCCGCAATGTTTGCATTTTTAATAAACCAATAATAATAACAGAGCATAAGGTTTGTGATTATTCAAACCTGATTGTAGTCAATGAAAAAAAATGCACAGTCTGGACAATAAGGAATTGGCTTGGTGGATATTTGAGTGTGATACCGAGGTACTCCAAACATAAGAACTGTCAATTTGACGATGGGCCTAGACATTAATGTGATATTAATAAAATGAGATACTCAGAGCTTTGTTTAATTTTCATTTTGCCTTCACTCATGTATTATAACCAGAGCTGCCTACATTTGCATCATGCAATCAGGGAAATTTTGTACAACAATCAGGGTGATATTTAGAATTACGTTCAACAAATAGGGAAAAAGTTTCCATAATCAGGGAAATTTCCAAATTTGTTCATCAGAACATGGAAAGATTGGTTTAATTTCAGGGAACTTTCTGCAGAATTAGGGAGAGTGGGCAGCTCTGTATAAATGACAACATACACTTTCCCTAAGTGTCACGGACAAAATCAACATATGCCTGTAGTGGATGGGCATACGCCCCCGACTCAACTGTAGATGTTTTTAACCCTCCTACTTCTACACCATTTAAAACCATTAATTCCATCTCTCACATTTCCCCATTGCACACACATGGTGTTATCATTTGAGCAGTGTTGATAGCAAGCTGTAATGTTCAAAACCATTCAGATGGTTTCAAATAGTGGATACACCTTTGTGTGTGCAAATGTGATGCAATACACATTGAACGGAGTCTTTGTTTATGACTCCTAACAAGATCATGTACATGTATCAGGTTACTTTCAATTCAAAACCACTTGGGGAATCAACACTGTACACAGCATTCAAACCACAATAGTGAAAGGTTTCAAATGGTGCATCAACTTATTCGAAAAAAAAGGTACCAAAAGTAGGAGGGTTAATAACTGCTAAACCACCGAGCTTCCCTGGAGGCAAGAAGTTAACTTCATCCTTTGCGTGTTTGGATACAAAAGTTTATTTCTCTACATTTCCACCATTAGCCTTCTGTAGTGTTCACCCTGACATCTTGCAGGAAAAACAATGAAATGATGTGGTGCACATGATAGGCCAAAGGGCAACCTCCTTTTGACCTCTACGTGAGGGCGCCAGACTGCAGTGACATCATGTGCATAAAGGTCTATTCTCTATCGACATGACCACTAAGCATACTCAGTGACAGTAACTTTACCCTCTTGGTATACAGCAAGATGCAACTAACCAAATAAAAGCCTTTTAGTCCTTTCAGTTTTAACTCCACAAGAACATCATTTCCTCAAACAGTCTTGCCAAAACTGTATTTTTGTAATTTGTAATTCTTGCTGTCTATTGTTTTTTATGTCTATTGTCTTTACTCCCCTTGTACACGGGAAAACACATTTCAACTTGTTCCATTCTCATATGAAGCTTTTGAAAATCAGAAAAACGTAAACAGGACTTCATTTCAACGATAAGACATAACATGTACACATATTTAACACAATCATCTTTTGCATTAATTCATTACCCGACATTGCAATTTATACATAGCTCTGATACAAATTTTACTTCCATTAATTTACTCAATTTCATCTTTCCTAGGATAATAAATCACTCCATCCCTTATAAAAAAATTACTTCAAATTTTCACATACATGTCACAATTCAGATCTCCAGGTTTTATCCCAGTTTTGCAGACAGCACCATCAATTTTAGCCTATTTACATAATGGGAAAAAAATGTCAAATTACAAGAGATCAGTTGTAACCTGGTTTATTTAACTTTTATCGCAATTTAATAGTTGCTTCAGATTTACTTTTGTTTCAAGTACTTAACAAAAAGTTATCGTACAACCATGAGTGCTAATGTTACGGTATAAAGTGGAACACTTTGGGTTTCTTGTCTTATACCATCCGGGTTGCCATGAGTGGCCGAGCAGTTAAGAGCACCGGACTCAAGCTCTGGTGTTTCTGATCAGTGTGGGTTCGAGTCCCAGTCGTGACACCATTATAACCATTATTGCTGCAACCTTCGGATGGGACATAAAGCCGTTGGTCCTGTGTGTTGAACCCAGAAAACTTATCGTAAAGAGAAGGGGTTCGCCTCGGTGTTCCTGGTTTGATCGGCAGCAAATTGCGCCACAGCACCTTGAAAACCATAACATGGTTCTATGTAAAAAAAACTTGAAAAACGTAGCTCCGCATACCTTGCAGAAAAAGAAAAAAAGAGCGCTTTGATACGTCCATTGGGTGTGATAAAGCGCTAAAGATGTCAGTATTTGTTATTATTATTAAAAGGCAACTGTTGGGTTGGTTTAAGGTCACCATGAGACTAGACAGTATCATGTGTAGATTACTATTGACTACAATCAGCAGTCAGACTTGCACACTGGTTTATCATTCAATCAAAAATGGTGACCAAAAACAAATATGTGAAGAGGGTGAAATGCATTGTTCAATTATAATAAAAAAAAGTGTCTTTTTGAAGATAATTATGTTCACCTTAAAGGCACTGGACACGTTTGGTAATTGTCAAAGACCAGTATTCTCACTTGGTGTATCCCAACATATGCATAAAATAACAAACATGTGAACATTTGGGCTCAATTGGTCATCGAAGTTGCAAGAAAATAATGAAAGAAAAAACACCCTTGTTGCACAAATTTGTGTGCTTTCAGATGCCTGAAAAAGGCTTCAGGCCTAAAGTCTTTTTCAGATTCAAATAATTTAGTGAGAAATTATCTCTTTCTCAAAAACTACGATACTTCAGAGGGAGTCGTTTCTCACAATGTTTTATACTATCAACAGCTCTCCGTTGCTCATTACCAAGTTACTCTTTATGCTAATATATATTTGGAGTAATTACCAAACGTGTCCAGTGCCTTCAAACTAATAATTTTATTTAAATCAATATTTAACAATAATTAACACCTTAAAAAAAAAAATCTTCACTTAGTGAATTTGTTGGATGCATAGGAGAGGGACTATACAGTTAACTTGAGCAGCCAAAACCCCTTTGAGATTACTCATTTTAGCAGTCAGAAATGCTGGCCTTATTTTGAGATCAACCTTTCTTCCTGACATGAAAAGGGTAGACTTTGTCAAATCTAATTTACTCTTTACTTGGCCAATTCACATTAGCTTTATCGGTGTTTTAATGAAAAGAAAGAAGAAAAAACCCCATACTCCACCGTTGATTTAAAATAAAAATAGTAATAACCACCGTTAACCAATTACTTCAATAACTCTGTATAAATGGCTACTTCATTATTGCATAAATCTCCACCCTCCAAAAAAACCCCCCACAAACCCCAAAACAAAACAAAAACAAACTAACAAAACAGACCAAGATCAAAACAGAAGAAATTATTACACAAGTGAAAATGAGTTGACAGGCTTACTAAATTCACACTCAAAGTAACTCTGGAACTTTTAAAGTCCTCTCAGACTTAAAAAGGCCAAATTTATTCAGTTTTTAAAGTCACAAATTTGCTGTTGCCGATTCTCACCATCTTGACGGGACTTCAGTGAATCTTTGCGCAAATCTGGGGGGTTTTTTACGCAGAGAATAGCTCCACATACGAATTCACATGAAGCATGAGCTGGGTTTGCTGCAGTCAGTCATCTGAAATTTTATAAGAAAGAGTTGAAATTTTGCTGCGTGGTGTCACTTCACAACAGAAGCAAGAGAGTAGACATTTTTTACTTAGAATTACTTTTCCATCATTGCAAGCCGTCACATTGTTACAGAACAAAAATAAAAGATCTCACAACAAAAATGCTTTGATACAAAATTGTAATTATGCTATCTGGACAAAAATTTACATGTTCATCGCTTTAAAGTCTTCACTTTGAATCCATACTTCTTCACAACTTTATTTTGTCTCATTTATATGTTTTGTGTTTCATGCTCTGGCAATTCAGGAAAATACATTTTAATATTTCTCCACATTTGAACTAATATACATATTTAACATAAATATTTAATGCCTTAGGGGCCATTCAGAATAGTCAATGCTAAAAAAATTCGCTGAAGAACAAAGTAATGCCTCAAATGAACCAGATATTTAAGATCAAAGGTATCCAACTTCGGTAGTTTTCAATGGCTTTACCTGGCTCAAACAAACAAGTAGTTTAATCAGGAAGATATTGACGATCTTGGCCAGCTGGGTATTTTTCCTTTTTCGGTTTGTGAATTTTTTAAACATTGACTATTCTGAATGGCCCCAATAGTTAGCTATAGGATATCCTTTTGTTATTCAAATATATACCGTGTACTATATATTACAAAGCAATTCTTCCCTTGAAGTGTTAGTATGAGTTGTGGCTACTGCATAAGCCTAGACCCAGGCATGCAACTGAAGTTTATCAACAAAAAGAGGAAAAGTGCCAGCAGGCACAGCAAGACTTTGTACTGTGTTTTCAATTTTCAACATCACAGCTGAGAAACCTAAAACCAAGAAAATCATCATGATCAGCTGAAATGTTGCATGCCTGTAGAAAGAGTTGTGGATAGTGCTTACTAATAAAAATAAATACTAGATAAAGTTGATAAATCTGTTCAAATAATAACTTAGTTTTGTACATTAGAAGAGTTCAGAGAGTTAGTTGCAGATAAATTTATACAAAAGAAATTCTTGGTAGCAAACATCCAATTTTTCAAAGGAACAAACACAGTTAACTGGACCATGCAAACTGAATGACCCATTCAAAAATAAAAGTGTTGTTAACAATTAAAGTCTTATATATAACAAATCAACATTTTCAAAAAGGATGCATGACTTTCCAAAGTTCATAAAAGTGATATGTGCACCTGGAGTGTAACCCTCTTTCTATTACTGGAAAAAGAACAAGTTTTCTTCACATTTGTAATGCAATCAAGCTAAATGAGTTGTTTGTTGGAAATATCAGTATGGAGAAACAAGCCAAAACAGGCCAACAGGGGTAAATTTAAATGCCAAAATATATCTCATTTAATATTGGCAACTTCCATCCTGATAAATAACATCAAAAAGGGGTTAAAATTTGCATTGAAAGAAAATGTGCTGATGTAGTTTCAATAAACAACTCAACTTTAAACCCCCTTTTCTCAGTTTTATTCTCTCGCATCTCTTGTTCTTTCTACTTTCACAACTTTTGATCCAAAGGTGGTATCAACATGGGGTTTTAACAGTATTAAAGGCACCTGGAAATAGATTTTTTTTTTTTTTTTTACAGAAGAATATATGTATGTTAACAATAAAACGATTTTTTGAGTAATTGTTTGTCACCATTTATATGTTAAAAAAATTGATAAAGTTGTTTGAGGGAGACTCCGCCCATCCCTTTTTGTGACGTCAATCGAGGCAGACTTCGCCGCGATCGAAATCGAAATCGACCCCCCTCGAACTTGCCTGCATTTACGTGCAAGTAGTGAGCTTGTATGTTTCGTTTGGTTATCCCAAAAAACAAAAAAAGGATTTTTCGTGCATTTTCCCGGCAATGCCGACCAGGTGTATTGCTGCTGGATGCAGCAAAATGACTAAAGATGGGGTCAGTTAGCATTTGTTTCCTGCAGATCCCAAATATAGGCAGTTACGGGCATCGGAAGTCAGGCTAACGAGGGCAAAGTGGTCAGGTCCGACATTGTTTTCAGCGCTGCAGCGAACATGTTTTTTGGTGTTCGGATCGACTTGAGCTATATGCCGCGCCGCGGCGCGCCGATTCGATTTGTCATCACGGCGGCTGCTAAAACACCTCGTATTATCCGTGTTCTCGTTATGACCGTGCTCGTATCTTCCGTTTTTTAAGACATAGAAATGCGCATATGGGACAGTTCGGGACCGGTGAAAAACCTCGTATAAACGTCGACTGTACACAGCTGTCCTAAGATTGCATTGGGTGACGTCCGAATACGAAAACGCATCATACTGATCAGGTACCCAGACGTAATGTACAGGGCCAGACTACACATTTTCTCTTCAATATCCCGCGCCTCGATTGACGTCACGAACAGCGCCATGTAAACGGGGGGCCTATTTTTAAATTTGAATTAAAATAAAAACACAATTTTTTAACCTTAGTTAATTGTTTATTCACATTCCACTCATCAAAATGTATATATTAATGACAAAAGCTTTATTTTGACAAAATACCACTGCCAGGTGCCTTTAAAACATAGATTATGCTCTTTTCAAATGTATACACAAATGAAAAATGACCTGGGTTGACAAATGACTCATTTTGCTTGATCGCATCACATTTATTGACAGCAGCCTAAAATTTTGGAAGACAAAACTTGACATTGAACATTTTTCAGTGACCCAGCCTATTTCACAGAACTGCTTAAAGGGACGGTATACCTTTGGTAATTACTCCAAGAAATAATGACCATAAAAACATACTTGGTAAGAAGCACTGCAGCTGTTGATAATGTATACAATTTTGAGAAATAATTCCCTTCTAAGAAATGTGGTTTTAGAGAAAGGGGATTCAAAAACTGAGAAATGTTTCTGCATGAAGCATTTCTCAGAATGTGTATTCCAATTACGGATGATTCTTCCTGCAATACAAACAATGCACCAGACTATATTCCTTCTTACCACCCCAGATTTTTGGCAATATCACAAGAACGCTAAGACCTTTTCAAAAGAAATTTTCACAGGTTAGTTTTATTGTATACATTTACATTTATACATATAGAGGATTAAAACAATTGAACGGTTCCAACAACCAAAGGTATACAATGCCTTCAAGCATCACAATCTGAGAAGCACTTACTGTCAGTAACGCTTCTCAGATTCAAATTTTTGGGGGATAAAAAGTGACAACTTTTTCCATAACCGCAGTAATTTGAAGTGAAAATTTTCTCAAAATGCATTATACTATCCAAAGCTGCTGTACTTCTTACCAGGTAAGTTTTTATTGCCATTCATTTTCAGAGTCATTACCAAACGTATACAGATCCTTTAAAATTAGCTTCGAGAAAGTAACAACCAAAAATGCCAAAATAAAAGTTATTTTAAGCAGCTGGTTTTAAGAATTTGTCCAAACTTATTTTAGGGTGGATTCTCTGAGAGGGTTGGTGGGGACGTATTCTTCAAAGACCAACGATGTACCTTCCCTTGACATCCAGTACACTGATACTAATTCTCATGTGAAGCCAACTCTTACAAGATCAATCTTAACAATTCCTTCTTTGACATGGCAGCCATAGAATTTCATCTTTGAGAGGGCAAGGCCATTTTCATTTTGCAAAGGGCACTTCCATTGGAAAATCTGAAAGTCTATGGGACACTTTTGAAGGGGCACCAAGGCCAAGACCAGGGCAACAGACGCCATGACCTCCGTGGCTTCTGTTTATATTCAGGCCTGATACATGGTGTTTCTGGAAGTACATTCACTTATAGAACATGTCATCATGTTTACAAAAAGAGTGACAGTGTACATTCCAGGGCATTTCCTGGCAGGCAAAATACACCAGACAAATGAAAAATTGTACATGTTGTATCATAATTACATTAAAAATGTAAAAACAACAGCTGAACATGTTTTGAGATGTGCGGAGTCAAATTGTAATATTTCGGTTTCTTTGTTTGTGCAAATTGTGCCTGCAGGAAGTCCCCTAGACTTTGTGATTTTGTTGTTAACATGTGATGATGTCACAGAGGTCACATGATCTACTGATTCTTCATCATGCAAGGTAACAAGATCTACATGAACATTATGTTATGACGCGAGATTCACTTCCTTGAAAGACATTGTGTAGAGTCATGTCTAAGGGTTATTAGGCCGTATCCAAAATGGAGGCTACAGCTATGGCTATGACTGTTGCTGAGGGTGTTCCTAAGGACGTCCTACACTTCAACACAGGATGACGCGGAAATCTACATGTAGCTGTAGCCGTAGCTGTAGCTAAAGCCATAGCTGTAGCCGCTAATTCAGACATGGCTTAAGATTCATTTTGTAAGGTTTTACAGCTCTGACATGCTAAAAAATAATAATTATTAAAGATTGCGCTGTTACATGGTGCTATATAATGGATCCTTGTTGGATGCAGGGCTTAATTTGGATAAAGGATGCGATTTGCCATGCTGCCTTTTCCTCCCTCCCAACGGGGAACTTAAACTGGTTACCGTTGGTAAAGCTCCAATGCTGTCCTGATCACCCTGCTCAGTCTTTTCACCGGTACCCTTCACAGGGTTGCTCTGTTCCGTCTTGTCACTGGCCGTAACTTTTTCACTGGTGCCCTTTGCATTTTGTTCCATCTTGTGACTGGTACCCTGTTCAGTATTCACTGGTTCCTTGGGCTTATCAGAGAGGTTGCGTATCTCAACTGAAGATGGTTTCAATAGGTAGAATGCCAACGGCACTGCGTCCAGGTGGGGAGTAAAAAACTTAGCATGAGCACTTTTGCGCTTCTCTTCAACAGTCAGAACTCGGTCGCTCAGTTGAGTTGAGTTATCAGGTGATGAGTTAAGGGACTGGGTTCCCGAGTCTGAGCGAGGGCGGTTTCCCTTGATGCTGACGGGGCGGCTGAAATCTTTCCGTCTTAGCACAACTGGGGATCCCCTCTCATTGGAAATACGTGCAATGGATGCCGTTCGTCTGAGGTTGGTGAATCCAAGTTTTTCAATTCGCTCACGTAGACCGTCCACCTCTTTGATCTTTTGTTCTTCCATAGCTTCACCTGAAAATGATGACGATAAGAAGAGGCTGCTGTGAGTACACTATTTCACTGTTGTATTTTTCAAACTCAGCTTGTCAATCATTGTACAGAAATTTACCCAAAACTGTACAACACCAATCAAGTCCTCTTTGCAGCCTGTGGTATTGATAAACAATGAAAAAATGAACTCTGGTATATTTGTTTTTGCTAAGGACAAACTGTGAAAATGGCTCTATTCTAAATTTCACTTACCCCTACAATCTCAAAACTTCAAAATGCAGGTTCTGCTTGCTTTCTTTTGACACTAAACCAACCTTACTCGGTATGAAATCAGGCAGACCAAATGACCTTCAACAAGGCTCAAATTTTACACTGGACCACTGGCCCGAGGCCAGTAGTTTTAGTGTTGGGCCAGTAAACTCATGACCGGACAAGTCCAGCAGTCTTGTGTTTTTCAGTTAAATAACACTCAAATACCTCACTGTGTAATATCATGAACAAAACAAATTATATTCAAATGTTGAATGTCACCTTTCAAGATTGAGAATGAAGTATACAAATACACCTTTGGGGGTCTTAATGCTTGTTCAAATAAAAACCAGTTAAATGCATGTGAAACTGTGTCAGGAAATTTGTCTCATTTTGATTGTGGTCTCGTAAAAACAATTCTGGTCCAGTAAAAATTTTGAGCAACAAGCCCTGTAGTCTTGTGGATTTTCTCCCCAAATTCGAGCCCTGTTCAACATGAAACAGCCACCTTGTTTTCTCTCCCATTCAAACCAATGTAACCAAACTGAAGCCATGTCAGAGGTAGTGGCTGTGGCTTGTTGTTCATGTGAACAAGTGTTGGAGCATATAATGCCCATAGCAACACCCTTAGCAACAGCTGCAGCCATAGCCACAGCCGCCAAGTCTGGAAGGGGAATATAGTCTGGTGCATTGTTTGTATTGCAGGTATCAGTGCTATAATATTTCCTATAACAAACAGGGAACATGACCAAATAGGTTCAACACAATAAAGGTGTATTCCATGAGAGTTTAGGAACCAATTATAAAGATGGAATGTTCTGGCTCTGGAAAGGATCCAAGTAAACACAAACATCTCACGGTTTACTTTAAGTTTCACTCACATTTTGGTTGGCCCGACGTTTCGACCCTAGCAGAGTCTTTCTCAAGAAACATCAGGCCATTAACTATTTCCTGCATTTGTACCATAGGTCCCTCTGGTTGGTAGGCAGTTTGCAACAACTAATTATATTTTCAAAATGTTGGTTGAATGAAAATTTAATTCACCAAGTTGCTTTTGTCATTGTACAAAGGTGATAAATTAACCAAGTTACAAGGTCATATCTATCTTGACCATTGGATTACTGCTTCAAAGGTCACAACTTAAGGCAATAAGGTCATATCTATACTAAACACTTGGATAATTTATTCAGTGCAGTAAGGTCGTATCTCCTGTCACTGATTCCATACGGATGGTCATGAAGGTATTGCTGCATAAAAACATAAAGTTTGCCCAAAAGGTTGTACAACCTGTGGATTTCTTTTCCGCAAGTCTTGAAAAGCACTTAGTATACAGTTCTTATCACACATTAATGTAAGGTAAAACTAACTTAGTATTCTTTAACCCAATTCAATTATTACATCAACTATATTTGTTACTCTGCTGTGATGATTTATCATGATCGTTTGCTAGTGAGCATGCGAAGGCATTTGCTTTGTATAGATACAAGCTTAAAAGAGAGGGTGCTGATGGGTGCATCCCACTAAATAAAGACAGAATCAATTCGCCATTGGAGGCCCTCAATTTATTATTTAAATGACAGATTTGAGGGTCGATATTTTTATCAAATGTTGAAACAGTTCCCAATATTGTATCTTGGGGTGATTGAATTTCAACTTTGGGTATTCCGGGTAGAAGAGGCCTCGAACAATTAACTCAATTTTTAATCACAAGTGAACAACTCTTTTCCAAGATGGTCGTTTTTCTGTTAGGAAATAATAAGCACTTTTGTAGTGGTGTTTTTAATCATGACGGGAAGAGCTCCAGGGGCCTTTGGAGAACCACATCAAATTGAACAGAAAACTGAAGTTTAGGCGTAATAACTGCACTCTTTTGTTTCTATTTCAAGAGGCTGTGAGACTTTTACATATTTGTTTGAGTACTTGTGAATATTTTGCAGTTAGTATGAGTTGCTAAAATACTTCCATTAAGTGGGGTGCACCAAGATGAAGAAATGTGCAACAACAAGTGCTGTGCTAGTGTGCTGATGATAAAGTGAAAGGGAAAAAAAGTGTCTGCAGCTGTTGACTCAAGTCATTGACTCAACTATAGCGTCTGAGCCTAGTTATATTCGTCTTAAGCTCATGAATCTTCTACTGTTGACTCAAGTCGTTGACTCAACTACGGAGTCTGAACCTAGTATATCTGTTTGACTCAACTATAGAGTCTCAACCTAGTTATATCTGTTTTGAGCTCATGAGTCTTCTAAAGTTGACTCGAGTAATTGACTCAACTATAGAGTCTGAACCTAGTTATATCTGTTTGACTCAACTAAAAAGTCTAAACCTAGTTATATCTGCTTTAACTTGCGGCTTGAAGTGACTTGAAGAAAAAGTAGCGCCTTTGAGCAGGTTTTTTCTGTGTTCAGCAAACATTTGATTTTAAGCAGCTGTGCGAAATTGTGCAGTGTCCATTTATACAAAAAGCTGAAATGGTTAGAGAAAATTTCAAGGCAGAAATGTACTACAGAATGAAAGTTTCTATGGCAAAAATAGACGGGTTATACGCCACTCTGAGTTAAACTGTTATTATTTATAAAAGAAATATCAAGTAATAAACCGCCAGGGAAACTGATATGACTGGGGAAGCATAATTCAACTTGGGGGTTAACAAATGAAATTTACTAGGGAGGGATTTGAAGTGCGACCTCCGTGTTTGCAAGCAGGTGCCCTACCAACTGTGCTATTTAACCCAATCATGGTGGTCTCAATATCTTTTGTTTGGGGGGGTGAAAAGTAAAAAACATTCAGAAATAGTACAGTGGGATTTGAATCTGGTCCCACATGAACCAATCATCCTGAGCAACATGTGAAATGTTTCCATTTATGTGAAATTCTTTTGTCTCTTACCTGGCAAGGTGAGGTAAATACACCATGTCACCTTGTTTTATACAAAAAGTGTGATCCTGCGCTTTCCAGGGTATTTTCTGGCAGGCAAAAACTACACTGTTGATATAGAAAATTGTACGTTTTGTACAGTCAATTTTAACACAAATTCAATTGTTGTAAAAATACCAACAGAACAAGTTTTGAGATATTCCCACTTTCTTCATTCACTACGATCTCAATAAAATGTAAGATTTTGTGTTTTCATTCATTTGGGGTTGAACAGAGAAAAAATTATCGGAGCAGGATCTGAACCAACGACCTCCGGATTAACATGACAGTGTTCTACCAACTGAGCTATCTAGCTCTAATGTTGGCAGTCTCCCTATTTTGTCAATATCTTTGTTCGGGGGTGCCGGTCAGAAGCCATTCAACCTTTAACTGCCAGGGATCACACCCAAGTTTACGATACAACCAGGGCCCAATTTCATAGAGCTGCTAAGCACAACAATTTGCTTAGCATGAAATTTCTTCCTTGATAAAAACAGGATTACCAATCAAATTTCCATGTGTTGCATATTGCTTGTTACTGGTATTCAGCTGTTGTTTGCTTATCCTGAAAATCACGTGGAAACTTTGTTGGTAATCCTGTTTTTATCAAGGAAGAAATTTCATGCTAAGCAAATTTTTGTGCTTAGCAGCTCTATGAAATGGGCCCTGGGAAGCGGCCAAGGGATAACATTAAGGGGATGCAACTTTGCATTTTCATTCATTGAGCTGTGTACAAATTGTGCCTGCTACAAGTCTCTGTGTCTCTTTGTAAACAAGAAGATCATGTGTAAGATGGTCTCTAAAAAGACAAACATAAAAAAAATAATAATACAAAAAGAGATGGCGTATAACCCATGAGTGCAGCATGATAGATTCATCTACTCACTACTTAGATCTAAAGCTTCTTGCTCTACATGAACCGCTTCCTCTACTACTCCTTCAGCCGTCTCTAAAGACAGACCTGTGCCAGTCATGGGAACCTGTGCAGGAATATCCTTCATAAGAATGCCCTCTTCTGAGTTGGAATCCACATCAATGGGATCTGTGGAAGAGCCGGTCAAGATTGGTTTTATTACAACTGAGAATCCTTCCGCATCTGCTTTTACTGATACCCACATTCATAATTTTGTTTTATCTTCTTGTACAAATAAAAAACACTTCCACAAACAACTCAGACCCTCTAAGACCAACGGATAAATAACAAAGTCTGATCTGCTTAAAGGGTCTGTATATGTTTGGTAAAATTAAAACTTACTTGGTATGAAGTACAGCAGCTTTGGATAGTATAATGCAATTTGAGAAACTTTTCACTTCGAAGTACTGCGGTAATATGGAAAAAGATCACTTTTTATCCCCAAAAATGTAAAACTGAGAAGCATTACTGCAGTAACGTTTCTCAGATAGTGTATTCCAATTGCAGATTTGTCTTCCTGCGTGGACATAACCGCTCCAGATTTTTGCCAATATCTCAAAAACGCTACCACCTAATTTGAAAATTATATTTTGTACAGGTTAGTTTTATGGAATATAGGATTGAAACAAACAGTGGGTTCCAATTACCAAACATATACAATCACTTTAAACGCTTGTTTATAATGAAAATGATAAACTAAATTAACGGAGGTTGACTACAAATAAATGTTTGTGCTGTGAAGACGGTCAAGTCATGCCTGACACCAACAACCCGACTTATTATACTGCCATTTTATCTACATTGGCGTGTCCTGGCCGAGTGGATAAGAGCACCGGACTCAAGCTCTGGTGTTTCTGTTCAGCATAGTGTGGGTTTGAGTCCCAGTCGTGACACTTGTGTCCTTAAGCAAAAAACTTAACCATTATTGCTGCAACCTTCGGATGGGACGTAAAGCCGTTGGTCCCGTGTGTTGTGTAAAAGAACCCAGTGCACTTATCGTAAAGAAAAGGGGTTCGCCCCAATGTCCCTGGTTTGATCGGCAGCATATTGCGCCACAGCACCTTGTAAATCATTACATGGTGCCATGTAAAGGAATAGGTCTCATACTTCAAAAACCTAGCTCCACAATACCTTGCAGGAAAATACTGAATGATGAAGTGCCTTGAGCGTCACTAAGTGTCAGATATGAGCACAATATAAGAAGCCACTATTATTATTACTATTATTATTATTCTTTAAATCAAATATTCCTACCTGAATCATCATTTGCAACAGACAAATCCTCAAACTGCTGGGTGTGTCTCTTCACATCCCCCACCTTCCAGGAGCTTCCCTCTTCAGGATAAGCAGAATTATCTACCTCCTTGTCTCCAACCATCTCTTCTGTATTCATCTTGACCTCACTCCCCTCTGCATCCTTAACAACGCCCTCCTCACTTTGCTCCACTCTGATGTGTTTATTCTGACTGGGGTCATCCTCTGATTTTCTCTTGATATTTTTACCACTGCTTTCTCGAATGATGACAATCATTTCTTTTTCGTCAAGGAGAGTATCTTCCTGCGGAACTTTTCTAATCTCAGCTTCTTTCTTCAGATCAGATTCCTCAAGTTGTTCCTGAGATGAGAGTTGCTCGAATCCATCTGCTTGTCTCTTAACGATGCCTGGTTCTAAAGGAATATCTTCCCCGAAGAAAGTTCGAAGGACGGGTTCCTTGCGTGGGCTTTCTTCGCTGCTTGTTTCATCAAACAATGGTTGAGCTTGAGAAGCCCCGTCAATGACTTTTGAGGTTGGAGAGCATAGGCCCAACTCTTCTTTGGTTTCTAAGACCATCGAGTGCCTGGAAGCAACTGGGGAAGACTTCTGCAGCTGAAATTTGGTTTGCTGATCCGGAGGCGGGCTTGCACATTCAAAGTTCCAGCTTTTCCTCTTGTCTGCTAACGGTGACTGCTTCTCACTCATGTCTTCCAGATCTTTTGTTGGACTTTTCTGGGAGAGAAGTAGCTCTGTGATCTTCTTGATCCTTCCTGTTTCAAGAGCTTGAAGAGTTGGACTGGCGGCGGGTATTTCTTGTAGAAGGCAGGAAGCGGAAGGAAGTTGTGATGGTAATTTTATTGTAGCTGTGTCGGGTTTCAAGTGATCTTGAGATTCGGCAAGATTTGGCTGATCGATAAGTACGAGCTCACTTCTCTCACTGGTAGTACTTTCTTTGGTGGATTGTGTGGTATCTGGGGAAACCTTTCCAGATCTTGTCAACGGAGGGCTCCCTTTCTCAGCAGCTTTAGCTTTGAGTCTGTCCTCAATGTCCTGTTTCTGTTTCAGAACAGTTCCTGAACTAACCGGCACTTCTTCATCCATAGTCGCACTCTCTGCAGTACTGGTGCATTCCTCATCTTCCGCTTCTGCGGCTACTTGTTGATTCTCAAATGAGTTGACTCTCAGCTTGACTGTACCTTCTACTGGAGGGATATCATTGATTAACTGGGACTCTAATGTAGCACTGTTGTTGTTTGTATTCAGAACTGATTCAGAGACTGTACTACTCTCACAAGGTTCCGAGGAATCCATACTGTCTACATTGTCTCCCTCAATCGGGGTACTTGTCATTTCAGGTATACCCTCTTTGAAACCACTAGGTGATTCTCCAACCATCAGCAAGGCACCTCCTATCTCTTGCTCAGGTGCAACCAAACTTGGTTGAGTGACACCCACATGTATAGCGCTCTCTGAAAGTCTAGAAGACTCACTTGGGTTTGCCTGAGTGAAGAGTTGCTGATCAGAAGGCAGCAAGTTCATTGTTGGGCTTGATGGACTGAGTAATTCAGGTACGACAATCTGAATGTCCTTGCAGTCATCAGCGTCTGAGCTGTCCATCCTCATAAAATCAATTCCGATGTTAGTGCTTGGTTTATCATGTGGTGGAAAGTAAGCGTCTGCGACAGAGTCCTTGGGGGACCAGGAGCGTCGTCTTGACGGGCCAATTTGCAGCCCAAGACCTGGTGAGGGTAGGGGTGCTTCCTGGGTGAGGCCTTGCTGTACTGAAGCTGTGAGGTTAGGAGGGTCACACAAGTCTTCTTTGCTGGAAGCTGAGTCAATGGTCTCTTGGCTGCATTCTGTTGAACTGTTGAGGGCGCTCTCTGATTTGCTCCGCCAAAGCTTGTTGTGTCTCTGCCGACTATAGGTGATAACAAACATAATAATTTCATTAGAAATTTTTTCAAAAATAAATATGCCTCCCTAACTTTCCTGTGAAAATTGAATTTATTTCTTTCATTTAAAAATTCTTTTAATAAACAGGTTTACATTACCAATGGTAAGCAAATTTTTGTGCTTACTGCAGCAGAAAAATTTGCTTAGTGTAAGCATATTTCACAGGTTGGCAAGAAAATTAAGGCGTACAGCTTGCGCGTTCACCATGGATTTGCATTGTTACGTCATTCATTTTCATACAGTAAGCACTGGAAGTTATCATGCCTTTTCGTGTGCTTACGGTTAGCAGCGCTATGAAATGGAAACTCGTGCAGTAAGCACAACATCGGCCGTTAAGCAGCTCTATGAAATTTGCCCCAAGGTAGGGACTGAAAACCCAATCCACACGCAAGGCTCCGATCTGAGGTGGGATTTGAACCCGGGTCCACAGAGGTGAAAGGCAGGGAAAGAAACCAGAAGAATGAGCAAACATGAAATTAATACTGGAAGTTGTTTCAATTCGTTCTCAATCTTTTATTTGACAGGAATAATTACCTTGCGTCCAGCATGCCTTCGTAGACTTGAAGCTGTTTGATGAAGCCCTCGTTCGGATTGACACATTTCCGTTTGCTCCTGACATAATTTCTGGCCTTCTCCAAGGGCCAGTTGTATTCTTTCATTGCATAAGCGATCACCTGAAACAAGAAGAGAATCCAAAATTGAGAACATGTCCCAAACACCCAATAACAAAATGCTTTAACTCTGTTGAATGAAAATCTAGGTATGTGAACAAAATCCATGCAATATTCAATTCATTCTCACGTCAATGCTTAACTCTTTAGAGACCATTTATTTCTGTATAATCATCACCATACGCCCAGACATGGTTTTATTGTTGACTTTAAAAAAAACAAAAAATCTTGTAAAAGTGTTTGAAAATAAAATGTAAAACAGAAATTTAGTTTTGTTTTAGAGAAACATAGATACTTTGTTAAAATGGGAAACATTGGAAAATGCCAATTCATGTCACGACCTTTTCTTTGACCTTTTTAGTTAAGTGGAAGTAGGTCATTTTGGTACAAGCCGTTTACGGCCGCTTCAGTCTCTAAAGGGTTGAACATAAATGTACATTGTGGAATAATATATTGCTTGTTGTTGTGTATATAATGTATGATTCACGCACAAAATGGTCAAACAATTCAATCACCCAGGCCTGGAATTACACAGAAGGCACAGAGGCCATGGCCTCTGTTGCCCCTTGTCTTGGCCTTGGTGCCCCTTCAAAACTTCCCAACAGACTTTTATGTATTCCATTGCAAGTGCCATTTGCAAAATGAAAATGGCCCTGCCCTCTCCAAGATGAAGTTCCAGACCTGGTTATCAGCAATTGTTTATGTCCAAACAATTTAATAATGAGAATGAGAGAGTTAATGGTCTAGTACCCGTTTCCTGTTCATGTAAAGTAATACAAGTAAATAAAGTCAGGGATGAGAGTCACTGCTGACAAAAAAAGTCTGAAACTGGGACCCATATCTCAGGACGTACATTGACAGAACAAAGTAGACAGAACAAAGTAGACAGAACAAAGTAGACAGAACAAAGTAGACAGAACAAAGTAGACAGGACAAAGTAGACGGAACAAAGTAGACAGAACAAAGTAGACCGAACAAAGTAGACAGAACAAAGTAGACCGAACAAAGTAGACTGAACAAAGTAGACAGAACAAAGTAGACAGAACAAAGTAGACAGAACAAAGTAGACAGAACAAAGTAGACAGAACAAAGTAGACAGAACAAAGTAGACAGAACAAAGTAGACAGAACAAAGTAGACAGAACAAAGTAGACAGAACAAAGTAGACAGAACAAAGAAGACAGAACAAAGTAGACAGAACAAAGTAGACAGAACAAAGTAGACAGAACAAAGTAGACAGAACAAAGTAGACAGAACAAAGTAGACAGAACAAAGTAGACAGAACAAAGTAGACAGAACAAAGTAGACAGAACAAAGAAGACAGAACAAAGTAGACAGAACAAAGTAGACAGAACAAAGTAGACAGAACAAAGTAGACAGAACACTGGATTAACAGAAACGAAATTAAAGAATACTGACCGTAGCTGCCGATCTGCTTATTCCCATCTTGCAATGAACTAAAGCCTTGGAACCAGTCTCCCTGGTGAGAGATAGAATGAATAGAAATACATCAGTTAGGCTTTGCACATTGTTCATGTAGGGAACAAACCATTTATTACACCGTGGAAGGGCAATTCTACAAGAGAATGTTAAACTGAACTTTGCAGCTTTACACAGGGTACCCACAACCAGGGTACCCAAAGCAGGGTACCCAATTTGAGGCATTGTCTCATTTCTCAATGTTGGTTTTTACAACACAAAGTCACAATCCTAGGATCTTAGTTTCCCATTTTTCAATTTTGGTTTTCATAAGCTTTGTTTCCTTTCATTTCAACGGCTTTTTGGAGCCAACACTTTTCCCACAAGAGATTTACACATGGTTGTACGGGCATGTTTACTACTAATAGTTACTTCCCTTCAAGTAAATTCATTTTATGTTAGTTTAGTAATCAAAAACATCACATGGCAGGGAAAAGCTGATTTGTGGACATTTGTTTTACAGCAAGTTGACCCCTTGCACGTTTGTCACACGTGGCTACTGTTCACGCTCACGTTCACCGTTTCTCAAGTCAACTCATAAACACCGTATCACCTAATATTTGCACTACACTGTATAACACACAGGGACATTGACTCCTAAAATGGCGCAACCAAGATTATGATGATGATGACAACAGGTGAATTGGGTCAATACCAGGACAAAAGTAACAATTACAGTAAAATCAAGTAAAATTGCACTTAAGACTCTGACGTATTTTTCTGCAATTCTTAGATTCATCAACAACAAGAAAGATACTTACTTGGCTTTGGAGAGGAATTTATAAGTTTCATCCCAGTATTTCAGCAACTCGGAGCTCTCAATGTCATACAAGCGGACATTGTGATAAATGAAGCGATTGGGGTAGAAATTATCAATCTCCATGGTGATGTTCAAGATGTACCCAACACTAAAGAAGTAAAACAGGTGTGGAAAAATTAAAATTAAAATAGCGAAATAAAAATGGAGACTTCCAGACTCTAGGTGGCAGCAGACATACAGGTTTTTTTTCTAATGTTTACAAACAACCTGTAGCTCTGAGCAACACAAGCACACATTTCCAGGAACAATAATATTACCTGGTAATTCTGCTGCAACCCAGCCTTCATAAAGTCTCGCATTATCAACATTGGAATAATAGCTTACATACTTTAGGCCTACACACTAATAGAAACTTATTATCCTAAGCCTGCATTGTATTCAAAGCAAATTCTTTTTTAATATACACGTAGACCCTCCTCAGATGACGTCACTATCTTACAGCTCACCATGCTGGAGTACTAACACGTGTACATCATGCACACATGTTACTCAAACTGCACGAACACGTTTTACAAAATTTCAACGCTGGATAGCACAGCCATGTCTATGTGTAGGCAGCCTCGCTACCATGGGCAGCGCACATAGATACCTCTCGTCACTAACCCCTGGTAGGGATGTGTAGAAAAACAATGCTGATTGGCTATCTAAAGTGAATACTTTGCGTCCACGCGTGTTGAAAACTTTCGAGCGCTTGCATGGCGCTTGAAGAACGCTTAGTATGCGATGGTACGCTCGTGTAAAAATGCAAGTATTTTGACGCGTTTCAATTTCAAATGAATCTTGTTTTTACACGGTCACCTTAAACTGCATGCAGTTAGAAATACCACAAGATCAAAGAAGAATGAGAGGGTACCAGTTTCTTTGTGACTTGATGCCGGCGCTTTGCGGGCTACCGCACTAAAGCACGCGTAGAATGGATCGACTACAGGCCTAATTTAATGAACCAATTCCAGGGAGATATGAGGAAGCAAGGCATGATGGGAAAAAATGGCGTGGCGAGATCGATCCTCCCTGGGAACGAGGTTGATGTATAGGTATCTGACATGTGCGTGGTACTCCAGCATGGCAGACGTTCTACATTGGCATAGAGTTGTGACGTCAGAGAGGTGGCCCTATGAGCAGCCTCTTAATGATATTGTAAGCATTACATCTGCCATAACAGTGTGCAAAAAAATTCTTATAATATTAATTTAGGCTGAACAAAGAAAAATTGACTAGAGCGGGACTTGAACCTGGGACCTCCGGATTAACGTGCCGGTGCTCTACGAAGTGTTGGCGGTCTCCCTTTTTTTGTCAATATCTTTTGTTTGGGGGACTGCAAATATAGGGCTAGATAGATAGCTCAGTTGGTGGAGCACGTTAATCCGGAGGTCACAGGTTCAAGTCCCACTCTAAGTCAATTTTCTTTGTTCAACCCCAAATTATTTAAAATTTATATTCATTCGCTCATTCTTTCATTCATTCATAATGATTTAGTCTATACAATTTCTCCAGGGCAACCTAAGGTCGGACTCCAGGAAAAGTTACAATGTAAACAATCAATTAATTAGAAATAGCTCAGATTTAAGAGTACATGGAAAGGAAAATATAAATAAAATAAGACCAACAATTAGCATAAGGATAAAAATGAAGGTATAAAACAGGATACAATTCAAGCGAAATTGAAGCAAATCAAAATTGTAAGAGAAAATAGTTAAAATGGACATATGCATTATAAAAGTCATTCATGAAAACAATCTGAATAAAAACAACAGGAGGGGCAAGTTATGTCCTAAGGTCGGACTGCAGGAAAAGTTACAATGTAAACAATCAATTAATTAGAAATAGCTCAGATTTACATGGAAAGAAAAATATGAATAAAATAAGACCAACAATTAGGATAAAAATTAATTATAAAACAGGATACAATTCAAGCAAAATTGAAGCAAATCAAAATTGTAAAAAAAATAGTTAAAATGGACATGCATTATAAAAGTCATTCAAGAAAACAATCTGAATAAAAACAACAGGAGAGGCAAGTTATGTTTAAAAAAACCATTAAAACACAAATAGACACTTAACATTTTCTACAAATCACACTACAGGGGAACACAAATTGGTGAGAAGTTACATTGTAGCAAGGTAGAGAGATAATAAGTAAAACAATTTAGAAATCGGTACTTCTGGCTCCAAAGTTGACATACATTAATGTGTAATTTACCAAAAATCACACATTTCATCATTCAAAAGCATTTCTTAAGATAAAAACGTTTCATTCTAAGAAGATTATGAAGATTGTACACATGTATGTAATGGCCTTGACTTGATTGATTGAAAAGCCAAGTCCAATTATCAAACTTTTCTTGCATAAATCATCAAAGAAAAACTTCAATGCAACTCCTATAGGCTCAGTGGAGCCAGTCTGTGTTACAGTGGGATCACATCCCACTTACGAATATGATTACAAATTGCGAAACAAATATCTTAATATCAGCTGAGTATTCAAAAGTCTTTTGAGAGTTGTAGAGTAATTTGACAATAAAGACAATAGAAACGAGAGGACGTGAGTCATTACCCATTTGCCTCCAGCTCAGCGAGATGAGATGCGTTCCACTCTGAACCCTGTGAATATAAAGACAATACTGCAATTAACCCATGGAGACATGTGAGACTCAAGTTTTCCGCATCCTAACTTAATAAATCTGTTTAATAACAAACAGCTACCAGATTTTTCTTCCTACAGTGACGAAGATTCAAATCAAAATGTTATGACATGTATTCTGTTTGTGTCCATTCCCAGCCAATTTCTTCTCAGCAAATGAATTTGTTCAGAAACATATTTTGTTTAGCAGATTTCAGGAATTTAGGTCCTGGTTTAATCCAGAGATGTTTATAAACTCAACTGAGTAACTCACAAGGTAGAGTTTTACCTGGGATGTAAAAACCAGGTTTACAAAATCAGCTGAGTAAATCACAAGGTTGAGTTTTAACTTGGATTTAAAAACAAGGTTTATAAATTCAACTGAGTAACTCACAAGGTAGAGTTTTAACTGGGATGTAAAAACCAGGTTTATAAATTCAAATGAGTAACTCACAAGGTAGAGTTTTAACCGGGATTTAAAAACCAGGCTTATAAATTCAACTGATTAACAGTTCTAACTTGGATTTAAAAACAAGGTTTACAAATTGAAATGAGTAACTCACAAGGTAGAGATGATCGAAGATTAGAGAAGCTGAGTCTAGTTGCCTGAGGTAGATGATAAGCTGCTCATCAATGTAATGTCTGTACTCCTTAAGATTCTTACCAATCTCCTCTTCTAGTTTTAATCGAACCTGGACAAGATGGAAAAGAAAACTGTATTAGTTACAGAGCGGACAAGGGTGAAATCATCAGACTTAGCTGGGTTCGTTCTGTGATGATCAAGATTTCCTAAGCCTTTTTGCCTACAGGTGACCTCTACTCCAATATCCTTCTCTCCTATGTCACTCCACACCAAATTGTTTGGACTTGGATAAGATTGGTATGCCCGACCCGGTGATAAGCAATTGCTATTAGGCCCCCAGTCCTTCTGAATCCTTCATTTTGGCAAAGAGGATGTAGAAGGATTTTGGAGGGTAAAGATTAATAAATAACACTTAACAAGTTTGGTTTTCTTTTAGATGGGTTTGGAGGGTAAAGGTTGATACATCACAGTAAACGAGTTTGGTTTTCTTTTAGATTCAAGGTTGCTTGATATCCTAGAAATTCTAGTGTATTAAGGAAGAACCTGGGTGTTTGTGGGAGGAAACATTTATATTCATCAGGAAAGAAGGTTTAGGAATCTCTAAACTCCTTTTTATTTTGGAAAAATAAATGTACAGACATTTTAAAATATTTTACTATCTTTCGTTCGCCAGAGTCTTCTATGACTCCTAAGACTGCTGCATTAAAACAAGGTAATTATATAAAAAGAAATGTTCAGTTAATTTAAATTCAAATAAATTAACTTCATTAGCCATCTTTCATTGAATGTTGACAAACATCTAACACCACCTGCTGTTTGAATACGATGGACTCATTAAAGATTGATTTTAATGGTTGGCCATTTCCTACAGACCAATCCATGCTCGCAACGCTGCACGCTGCAAAGGCTGTGCCGCCATTGCTGGTTCGCTGGCAGTGCAATGTTTTGTACACGAAGACACGGAAAAATTATGTGTCTTTCTCAACGATTTAGACAATTTCCTTGACAGGACAGCTTGACATAACGATGTATAGAACACTGACCATAAATATTTACAACTAAACAGAAACTGAATCCTGTAAACGGCGCAGACAATAGGTGAGTTTAAGTGTGATAGATGCGGAAACTGCATGCAGAAACTATTACATCGGCAAGGTTTTTCGACAGAATTTTAGTATTCACTTTCTGTTTAGTTTCAAATATTTAATCATGCTGTCCTGTCAGGGAAAGTGACATGATTGAGGAAGACACTTAAATAAATTCACATTTAAAAAGTAAAACAGACAACGGGTTTTCCATGTCCTCGTGTACAAAACATTGCGCTGCCAGCGCCCCAGCAATGGCGGCGCAGCCATGGCAGCGTGCAGCACTTGCGCGCATGGATCAGTCTATAATGATTCAAAGATAAGTTATTTCATCTGCACCAACCTGGAAGCAGGTGATGTTGTCCAGATCTTCTGAAGCTAAGACGTCTTTAATTTTCAAATAGATGAGCTGCTCAGTCAATTCTCGATCACTCGGACAATAATGACCACTGAAAAAGAAAATGTAACATTCCAGGTAAATTGACAATCCACTGTAGGGCTTGCTTAATAATTGCTACAGTCCTGTGTTCTCCCATACTGGTAGTCTGCTGGCCAAATACCAGTTAAAAGATAGGGTCATAGATTGGTTTTTGTCACCCTAATGCTGATTTTTACT
The DNA here is from genome assembly GCA_021014325.1 of Plazaster borealis. Taxonomy (NCBI): domain Eukaryota; kingdom Metazoa; phylum Echinodermata; class Asteroidea; order Forcipulatida; family Labidiasteridae; genus Plazaster; species Plazaster borealis. Next base: position 2,262,733 of record CM037473.1, read on the forward strand.
AGGCAAAATTATAAAGAAAGATACAGTAAAAGTCACATGTGAAAGTTTCAGCTGAATACAGTGTTTACTTGCTGAGAAAACAGCAACAAACTGTCATGGTATTTTCACAAGAACGTTGAATCCATCCACGATTAGTGAGGTATCAACCGCATCTCTGTTCGCAAAATTCCTAAATGGACACCAACCCCTCAAATCTGAGAAACGATTCATGAATGAATCATTTCTCAGATTCAAATGTTTCGGGGTGAAAAATTATTCAAACCATATTACTTCAAAGGGAATTCTTTCTCAAAATAGTTTATACTATCAACAGCTGAAGTGCTTCTCAAGGATGCAAGGATTTTTTGGCAAACTGTTATTTTGTAGCAGTAACAGTGCCATGTGCTGGTAACCTCTCCACTCATATCTTCATTCCTTTTAACTGTTGTATTTTTGTAGCTAATTTTCTCTTGGCTGGGTTTTTAAAACTATGTTTCTATGACCCTACCTTTAAAACACTTACGGACCAGTCAAAATTCAGACCAAGTGGTCTGGTGGTTAGTTTCTACCACGTGGTGAATCTCGCTAAAATTATCCGAAAGGGTAAACACACAAGAGTCTTATGATACCGAGATGTGACGATATTACGCAGGGCCTCTCTTGTAAGAGATAGAACATTATTTGAAAATCAAGTCTAGCATATAATCAGCTTACTCTCCAGCAAACAGGGGGGCAAAGTCGTGGGGCTGTGTGACCTCTAATTCAGGCATGAGTTGCCACTCTTTGATGCGCAGCGTCTCTGCATGCACTCTAGATTCATAGTAGCCAATCCAGGTCAGATGTAGACCTCCTGCAAAGTAGTTATACTTCTGAGCTGTAGAGATTCCTGAGTGAATGGCTTGCATAGCGGACCTACAAAAAAAACAGGAACAAAATACAAACATCGTTTCCACTGAGGAATGTACAAAAATGAGCTGAGGACCCCGTGTTGCTGTAAGCAGTCTGATGGCTATAGACTGTGCAAGTCTCGTGCATATCGAAAACAAGAAGAAAAACATAGAAAAGAAACTGTATTTTTCTATGAAATCAAATCTTCTTTTTAAATTATATTTATAAAAAATTCTTGAAAATAAAAATACCTATGGCAAGTTGTTATAAATAAATTTTCAATTTTTTTATAATACAAATCATTTGTTCAAATTAACATTGAAACAAAATTAAAACTTGGGACGAGGATGCTCATTGTTAGAAACCCCATTTGCCAATAACGCCTGAATGTGTGCGTTTAATGACAACATGCCCGTCAGTTGGGCAGCATTCTTAATTTTTTACAAGTAACCGGAAACAGAGGTCAAGTCTTATTTTCAGGTTTTCTTCATTATTTTGTTGAATTGGTTTTACTTTCACATTGTTTATCACTTAGTATTACATTCCCAACATCAAGATGATTTTCATGGCCATAAACTCTGCTAAACTAAAATAATTGACAAAACAAAATCCCGCCCACGAAAAACTCCATATGGTTGGGACCACAATGGTCCCGAAAGTTCAAATATGCGCAAGACTTGCACAGTCTATTGTTAACAGAGTGGGTTCGAATCCTGGCATGGACAGTCCTGGAGTGAGATATCTTAACTTATCGTTAATAGAAGGGTGTTTACCCCAGGATGTTTCTGATTTGGTTGGCTGCAGATTGCGCCCCATCACCTTGCAAACCTTTATAAGGTATAATATAAATGCGTCTCTTAGTTCTTCATGCCTATCGTAAAAAACAATGAGCGCTTTGAGACACCTGTCTGCTGGTCTGGTGTGATAAAGCGTCATATACAAACAGCATCAATTATTATTGTTATTGGATTGTAGGATTGCAGGGGTCGAAATTAACGGTGGCCCGCTGGCCCCTGACCAGTGAAAAGATCTCCGGGCCACCGAAGTCACCAAAACTGATAGCCCGGTGGGACAGTGGAAAATATCCTCCTCAAAATATCACCGGAACCCAGGCGCTGGGATCTGCCTGCTACGATCCGACTGTTGAAAATTCAGTCGAAAGTTCCGCGAAATACAGACGACATTTTCTTTTTGCGATCCTGATGTACACAACGCACTCTGTGCGACAAGCAGAGTCACGTCGTTTCCAATTTACAGGCTTACAGTCTTCGGTTTGTGCGTGCTAGAAATATTCAACGCTAGAGGGCGTTTTTGAACAATGCGATAGCATAAGAGTAAACGCCCTCTATTGATGAAATATTACGCGATAGCATACAAAACCAGTTACAAACGCCTTGACGAAAGACTTGACGTGTCTGCGCATGCTCAGGAAAAAGTGTTTTCCCCAAAAAAAGCAAAATCACATCGCTGGTGCGCGGGCTATAACAACCTTATACAGCACTGTCCTCGCTGGTATGCACGCACATTTCGTCGACAGCATGGTGCAGTGGTGTGATGAGCATGTTCCTTGGATTGTTAGCTTGTTTACGAAATCAACTATGCAACGTACGTGTAGACTTTATTTTACAAAAATTACACAATTTAGAATACCCTGGATGAACAGAAGGATTATTTTACTGTATAATGTCAGATTTGTTTCCTCTTTATTTGTTTAGTTTTGTTGTTTTTCGGTGTTTTTTTAAAGGCCCCCTAATGATGTAGTTGCGATAATCGTAACCCTCCTCCCGACGGTCGGGAGGAGGGTTACGATTATCACAAATATAATGATGCTGATTTAGTTTTAAAGGCACTGAACACGTTTGGAAATTGTCATCAAAGACCAGTGTTCTCACTTGGTGTACCCAACTTATGCATAACATAACAAGCCTGTGAAAATTTGGGCTCAATTGGTCATCGAAGTTGCAAGAAAAAACACCCTTGTTGTACAAATTCGTGTGCTTTCAGATAGGAATAAAAAATTCTTGCAAGAAGTTTTTATTATTTTAGTGAGAAATATACCTCTTTCTCAAAAACTACGTTACTTCAGAGGGAGTGGTTTCCTACCATGTTTTATACTATCAACAGCTCTCCGTTGCTTGTTACCAAGTACGTTTTTATGCTAATATTTGTTTTGAGTCATTACCGAACGTGTACGATACCTTTAATTACAAAATGATTTTGGGCCACCAACATTTCTAGCGGGCCAGTAACTTTTTGTTTTCACTGTCCCTGCTGGCTAGTGGCAATTTAATTTAATTTCGACCCCTGGGATTGCTTTGCAAATGGCTATAGGTCTTACCAGAGAGCTTGTACAGACACTGGCTTGAATGTATGTGTATGATTCTTGGAGCATACACTGAAACCTCTGCAAAAAGAAAAGAAAAAAAACACATTTCCAAGAAAACATTAGAAAACTGCCAGACTCGATGTCACCTCAATGCCCTTTATCTTGACTGGCCATTCAGTATCAATCACAAAATGTGTCTGTGGATTTTTTCACAGGACTGTGAAAACTACTGAGTGTAGTATGGAGGAAAGCTCAACACAATCGATGTATGGGTAAACACAAATAATATTCTTTATCCCATTTTGGCATTTTGGATCTTTCCACTCCAATGTGAAGAGATCGCATAATAGCAACCTTATTTTAATTTTACTATCAATTGAAAGATCCAATCTTTCTCTTTCCAATTATGATCAGTTTGGGTATGGAGGATGAACACTGACAAATGGTCTTTGAGCTCAGGCTTGAGTGCTTTTTTGTGTGTAAGCTTGGTCGACTAAAAGTCACCATTGGTAAGGATGAGGGGTATGAGTGCAGTTGACTAAAGTTGCCTATGGTAAGGAAAGGGTTAAAAATCCACCAGTTCTATTCGGAACCGTACTCAAAAATGAAAGATTTATCATGTACATGGAGTCCTTATTATCTTAATAGTACTCACCCATCTCCATCTAGCTGAATACCCGTCTCACAGTAGACTGGTAGAACCAGACCAATGGTGGCGCTGTTTGATATAATGTCCACACCGATGATAATAGTTTCTTCTGTATCTTGAACGCCACTGCAAGACACTAATATGATGTAGCGGACATGTTCATCATGCATGCTCTCTAGTCGTACAGCCTGACATCAAAACAAAATCAAATACGTTTTTCTTTTGACAAAATACGGATATAAAATATACATGAAAATGTGCAAAGGAAAGATTTAAATTTTTGACATTAAGGCAGGGTACACATTTGGTCATTACTCCACAAGTTATTGACCATAAAAACTTACTTGGTACAGAGCACTGGAGAGCTTTTGATATTATAAAAGATTGTTAGAAACGACCCCCTTTGAAGTAATGTAATTTAGAGAAAGAGGTCATTTTTCACAAAAGATTTGAATCTGAGAAAGGCTTCACGCATAAAGCCTTTCTCAGGCATCTGAAAGCACTCAATTCTATGCAACGAGGTAATTATTCAGGCCAACAAAAACTGGACAATAAAATGGTACAATATAATACAACCTAACTGTCCCAGAATGGAAAATTTCTTTGGCCTTTTACATAAAAAACACCAATATACGGCAAAAATACATAGTAACATTGATAGAAATATAAAATATAAAACCCAGACTACAAAGCAGCAAGCCAATAATAACTGGACACCTAAAAAGGAAGTCACTCATAAAAACAACAGCAAACTCAAGGTAAAATACACATATTAGTAATCAAGTATAGCTTATGTTTATTTATTCTACATGTATCTGAAGTACATCAAAAAGGATTTCCATATAAGAACACAGATATGATACTAGACATCACAATACAAAACAAAAAACAACGTGGGAGGAAACTTTGGCAAGAATTTCGTCTCTCTCTCTGTACCAGGAAATACAGGATGTCCTCTTAGCAACAGGAAAATAAATACAAGGGTAGAAACGAAGTACATGTGACCTGCCTAGCGGTAACTCACACCAGATTGAACCCCAGAGTTAAAAGGTAAGTGTGAATAAAGGGCATTGGGTTGGCCAGAGGAATGATCAGGGTCCAATTTCATAAAGCATGTAAGCACTTGCTAAGCACAGAAAACTCTTGCTTAAGAATTAATTAGGGGCCAAAATACCATACAGGTACCATTGCTGTGACTGGTACCCCACTCATTTCTTACTTAGCAAAGAAATTTGCTGAGCAGAATTTTCTGCTAAACAGCTTTATGAAATTGGGCCCAGGGTACATTACAGAGTTTGCCCCTGAACTTTTTCAGTGGCTAGCCAGCAGGACCAGTAAGCTTGTCATTTCACTGGCCCGCCAGCTTTTTCGCTGCTTCGCATTTCTGCGTTTCCCATCACTAGCATGAGACTATCTTATTTGAATCAATATGAACAGTCAGTGGTTTATGTGTAGCAGTGGCAAGCAATCAACTAGCCAGCTGGACTAGTTGGACAGAATTCTGATTGGTCCTTGGGTGTTTAACTGGCATTTGGCCAGCGGACCACAGTTAAGGGAGATGCTGCAATATCATGGAACTGCCTACCAAGGAACTCTGCACTTTTTGCCCATAGAAAGACAGGCTTTACAGGGCACTGTTAGTGTAGAGTTCAGTGGTAAGCAAGGCCCAATTTCATGGCTCTGCTTACCGCAGAATTTTGCCCTTACATGTACGTCCCAAAGCATGATGTGCTTACAGAGCTCTATAAGCGTAGAATTCTGTGGTAAGCAGAGCCATGAAATTGGACCCAGCTGTCTTCAGAGTACTATGTTTAATACTAATAGTTAAGACAAAGTGACTATTTTAGACACCCTCATTGTGAATTTACAGTAAATAGAATGTCTTACATACATAGATTAAAAAACAAAAAAATCATCAAACAAACTTTGTCTGTCAATGACAACTTGTTGTGTTCAACTTTGACTGAAGATCTAATTCTATAGACTGGATTTAAGACAAAGTGTGTCCATTAAGCAATGATGTTAATCCCGATGACATAGATCATACAGCCCTTAAAGGGACACGTTGCCTTTGGATTGAACGCTTTTTTTCTGTTATGAAATGAGTATGGTTATATTGATCCACACAAATGAACCTCGAAATTGTGTGGTTTTCCTTTTACTTCGTGAACTAACGCGGTCCGCCATTTTGTGGAGTCAAAAATTGGATTCTACAAAAAGGCGAACCATATTAGTTCATGAAGTAAAAGGGAAACCGTTTAGTTTTGAGGTGTACTTGTGTGGATCATTGTATTCTGCTTTTAAAACATCTTTCCAACCATATTCATTTCATAACAAAAGCTTTTCGTAGCCCAAAGCGCCCAATCCGAAGGCAACGTGTCCCTTTAATAAATGGATTCTTGTACTAACCAGTGTCATTCTGTCCACGCTCCGTAGTAATAAGAACATACTCTGAAGATGATTGGATAACTCACCAACAACTAGAATGAAAACAGAAAGCAACAAAGAACTTAAATCACTGAAGAAGCCTGCTGTAGTCTTTTAGAAATGTATTTACCATGTTTACATGCTGAAAATTGTGCATGTTTTTTACTATCTTCTCCTGACCCACACAACGGATTAAGCCCAAATTTCCAAAGGTTTGTTATTCCATCTATTTGGGGGATCACACAAAACATGAACACTGTCTGGGACTATTTTGTCAGCTCTACCAATCCTGTATAATACCTTTAAGGAATAAGACCAGGGGCTGCCCGCCCCCATCATTCAGGTGTAAGAGTCATTGGTGACAAAAAGGTCTCAAACCAAGATCCATATTTGAGGTGGTACATTGAAATAATGGAGTCCGCCCGATAGTCCGAAGGTCCATTAGTCCGAAGGTTCAATGGTCCGAAGGTTCAATAGTCCGAAGGTTCGATATTCCGAACGCACAAATTTCCCATAACAGGGGGTTCATTAGTCCGAAAATGAAATAGGGTTCGTTAATACGAACATTTGATGCGATAGTCCGAAGGTTCATTGATCCGAAGGTTCATTGATCCGAAGGTTCACTGGTCCGAAGGTTCGGTAGTCCGAATCGACGATAAAGTCCCAAAGTCCGAATCGACAATCGAACCTTATTGTCAATTCGGACTATTGAACCTTATTGTCAATTCGGACTATCGAACCTTATTGTCAATTCGGACTATTGAACCTTTGAACTATTGAACCTTCGGACTATTGAACCTTCGGACTAACGAATCTTCGGACAAACGAACCTTAGAACTAACGAACCTTCGGACAAACGAACCTTTGGACTATCGAGTTGTAACCGAAATAATGGCATCTCTACCCTTTAGTAAACCCCAGAGTTCAAGATTTCAAAGAGGGAACAGTATCCTAACCACTAGAGAAGTCGCTAAATGAACATGATTTTTTTATCTCTGAAGAAAGTATCAACTCCTTTTTTTCACAAGGCAGAAATAAACAAGTCTGAATTTAGATAAAAGTTTTTGGGTTGAACAACGACAAATTTACTAGAGCTGGATTTGAATGAACCTGCGACCATTGGTTTATTACTTGACAGATAAAAGTCAGAAATATTTCATCCCTGCATCATTTCAATTCAATTTAAATTCAACTCACTTTATTTCCACATCAAAGCACATTATCGACATACATGATAGCAGTACATAAATCCTGTAAACACACAAGTCTTCTAAAGCCTTTAAAAAATGGAAAAATGTGAAAATTTAAGGTTTTTGTTGTTGTAAATTACCTGCTTTATTCAAATAATAACCAAGCCAAAATTATTGGTTTTACAGAGACATTCTTGGCTCTTCACCCACTCGTTTTCCTGGGGCATTCAGTTTGCTTTTCAATGACCTTAAGCTATTTGCTAGGTGTCGTAAAAAAATACACTTGCCCAAAACACTCCACACTTCTATGAAGTGTTTGTATTGGTGCTGTTGTATGGTAATGTATTGTACAGACTTGTTTACTCCGTGTTGACCTACAAAGTATTAGCTCACTATATTGTAACACACCCAAACTTCCAGGTACCCGTAGGCTTTAGGGAACATAATGAGCTGTCATATGACTGGTCCATGTTAACGTGGTATTCAGGTAAAAGAAGTTCAAACGGAACAAATATTGTCTAGTTTTTAAGTAATTTTAGTTTTTAAGTAATTTTATTGTTATCGAGTGTATTTTAATCCAACCGTTTATATTGAGGTTGCAAATAAATAAATTCAATTCAATTCAATTCAATTCAATTCTATAAATGCTTGTTTGTTACGTTAGAGAAAGGACCTTCTGTACAGAAACATAAAGTGTACATGTGTACATGTACATCTTTTTTAAAACATGAGAAAATTCCAGTAGACCCCAGTTCCAGTAGAGTGTATTTACCAAGCACCATTTTCATAAAGATGACCATCAAATGCTACAGGGAAATTGTAAATGTCTCTATTTAAAGTAACTTGTTTTGAATTCTTTAGAATACATGTAGTTGTTGGCCTGGTCTCGACCGTAGCAGAGTCTTTCTGGAAGGCTAAATGACAACACAACACACATAAACAGGTAACTGGTTTAACAGAAGCAGTCAAGTGGAAAGAAATAAACAAGAGAGAGAGAGGCAGCAGAAAGCATACAGAAAAAGCAAGTGATGAACAATGAAGTAGACGGGGGGGGGGGGGGGTAGGAGGGAAAAGGTTGGAAACACAAAAGACAAATCTTATGTGGAAAGAGGGAGAAAAAGTAATTACTTAGAGACTGAGATGAACTAAATACAAATAGGGGGATATCTGTGGAAAAAGGAGAGGGCAAAGACAAAAAGTTGTTGGTCATTTCCTTTAAAGGCCCTGTATACTATTGGTAAGATCGAAAAACACAATGTTCACAGATTCACACATAACTTACATGATTTAAAGTAAGTAATGGTAGAAAGGGTTCCTTAACATATTTCTGCCTAAAATGCTATCGTTTTTGAGAAATGAGTAAAACAATAGTTTTTATCACGCCAATAATTTGAAAAAACAGAAAACATAAGGTCTCTTTTCACTATTTTCTCGTGACCTCGATGACCAATTAAGCTCAAACTTTCACAGGTTTGTTTGTTCATGCATATGTTGAATCACACAAAATGTGGACACTGATTTTGAGCTGTTACCAAAAGTGTACAATTCCTTTAAGTGTCTCACATTTATTCAAATGAGAGAATCAATTCACCCTTGATGAGTTCCTGCAACTCATCTTTCAGCAAATAAACAGCTTTATCACATCAGGCCGGACAAATTCCCAAACAGATTAGCATTATGGTCACAGTCACAACATCGCCCACGCCACACATGTGTCTATAACCCACTCAATCCAATTCTTCACTCAAGAATAATCTTGTGTCGTGCCTCGAAGAAAAAACCAAAAATGTCATGAACTAAGACCTGAAGACGTCCCTTTTTCCCTTGCCGGGCAAGGAAGTACTTTTAATGTTGACTTATCTGTATAGGAAGGACTTTGAACTCCATATGTTGTATACACAGTGTGTTTAAAGCTACACGACGTCATGGCCCAATTCTTAACCGACCTGGATAACGTGATAAGTAGTTTATTAGATTGGTACAAGTTGATTTGATTGAACTGCCTTGGAGAGAGGTCAAGTCGTTGCCTGAGCATGCTAATGTAGACTTCTTTATTTAAGTCTTTTATTCTTCATTGGCTTTTTTGTCTGTACAATGAACATGATAAATTTCTCAATTACAATATATTTAACGGTCATAATGGTAATTTCTAATACTGCTAATATGTCCTAAATTAAGTCAGCTAAATGCAGAAGTTTTTTCACGTCGAGCAATTTTTAAAATCAGATAATGGAAAAGTGAGAGCCATTGCTGACAAAAAGGTCTGAAACTATGATCTAAATTTAAGAAGGTATGTTGAAATGATGCCATTTCCACCTTTTTAAAGTACCCCTTCTCCTACAGTTAAAAATTCCAAGGAGCTTAGAGAACTAGATCTGAGGGAAGGATTTCTTTACATCTGAAGAAAATAATAGCATGTCAGAATTCTGATCAAAGTCTGAAATTTCTCATCCCTATATTAGCATCCAGCATAAGAGACCCCAAGCTAATACCCTCGTTTTTGAAATTTTAATGTTCATTTTGACTGCATCTTATACAGGAGCCAATTTTGCGCAAGGACTATCCTTGACCATAGTTTGACTACATTAGCTCGAACTCTGTCTAGTCGATGATAGTTGGACTACGCTCGTCGACTATTTGGAACCAGCCTACTGGGCATGGTTGCATCGCTGGATATCAATAGCTGTTTTCATAGCACAGTCTAAGAAGACCAGTTATAAGAAAATTATAACGTAGGTTGAGTCGCCTGTCGCGTTGACATGACACAAATAGAGTCGTTTGCACTTCAACTTCTGTGCGCATGTCCTACGTATGTCACTAAACAACCACTAGTTAAAGGGTCTGTATACATTGGTAATGACTACGAAAATTACAGGCAATATAAACTTACTTGGTAAGAAGTACAGCAGCTTTAGATAGTTTAATGCATTTTTAGAAACTTTTCACTTTGAAGTACTGCGGTTATGGAAAAAGACATCACTTTTTATCCCCCAAAGTTTGAAACTGAGAAGCATTACTGACATTAACGTTTCTCAGATTGTGTATTCCAATTGCAGATTATTCTTCCTGCGTGGACATATCAGCTGGGCCTAATTTCATAAAGCTGTTTAGCAGAAAATTCTGCTTAGCAAATTTCTTTGCTAAGCAAGAAATGAGTGGGTTACCAGTCACAGCATTGGTAACTGTATCGTATTTTGGCTGGTTACCTATTTTTCTTAAACAAGAGTTCTCTGTGCTTAGCAAGTTTTTATAAAATTGGGCCCTGAAAAGTTGCAAGCCTGTTAGTTTTATTGTGTACATGTACTGTGTGTGTTGACTGGAATGTAAGTCAGCATCCATTGTATAATTGTTATACAGGATTGGTAGAGCGGACAGAATAGATGCAGACAGTGTTCATGTTTTGAATGATCAACCATTTACATGAATTCACAAATCTGTAAAAAGTTTGACTTAATCCATTGTGCGAGTCAGGGGAAAATAGTTAAAAACCATGCACAATTTCCAGCATGCAAACACATTGACCTTAAATTCTGATGTAACAACCAGAATCAGCTGACACTTTTTTTTAGAATCTATAGGTTTTCAGATTTTTCAGGTTTTCTCAATTATTACTTCATTTCAGAGGTACTCAATACTCATTACTTCACAGAAAAATGGTTCTAGTATGAACTTCATAATCAGTAAGCTTTCAGACTAAAATTAAACAATGATGTTTATTATCCTTACTAATCCTGTAAAATATCTTTAATGTGTGAAAAAAAAGTGTAAAACTTCACTCATTTGTAGGTACAATATTTGCATGTTCAAGTTGCATCTGGACCCAGTACTTTTGCATTCTTCATAAAAGTGGAAAATGTCTTCAAAAGTGAGCAATTCACATGTTTGTAAATATTTATCCATCTTGGAAATGAAGATATCGATGCCGGATACAGCCTTAACAAATGTTTGCTTGAAAGTTTGAACGGTTCCTCGCTTTGTGCCCAGACTCTAGATCGTTCAAAATAAAAGGGAAATTTAGAACAATAGTGTTTGGTTGGGAAGAGTTTAACCTAAATTTAACCTCAATGTTTGATTTGGTTTGGATAACAAAGCGTATTATCACATCGTCCTGTATTGTACTACCATTGTAGTTTCTTCTCACAATGGAAAACTTCTGTTTTCTGAAATGAAAGCTTTGTTTTTTAAGGTCATTCATAGGTTGGGAAATGTAAGAACAATGGCATTTGGTTCCCACGTACACGCACAACTTCCAGCCAGGTTGTTTTATTTACTAAAGCATTAAAGGCATCGTACACGCTTGGTAATTGTCAAAGACAAGTGTTCTCATTTGGCGTATCCCAACATATGCATAAAATAACAAGCCTGTGAAAATTTGGGCTCAATTAGTCATCGAAATTGCAAGAAAATGATGAAAGAAAAAACACCACTGTTGTATAAATTTGTGTGCTTTCAGATAGGAATAAAAACTTCTTGCAAGAAGTTTTTATTATTTTAGTGAGAAATTACCTCTTTCTCAAAAACTACGTTACTTCAGAGGGAGTCTTTTCTCACAATGTTTTATACTATCAACAGCTCTCTGTTGCTCGTTACCAAGTAAGTTTTTATGCTAATATATATTTTGAGTAATTACCAAACGTGTACGATGCCTTTAAAGCAATATCAGGGTATTGTAATGACACTTTGTTTCCTAGAATAACACCATTACATCCTTCATGATGAAATATCAGAAGGAAATTTCATCCTCACCAAAACATGTTATTACACGAACACTTGACCTGTCAGTCCTTTTGTCAACATCATGTGAAAGAATATGAATGATACCTCGTTAAAAACACTGTGTGCAAATGTTCTTGTCTATTTCAGATCTTTGGGTACGTTCGCTTATGTACACAACCACAATCATGGGAACACATTTTGTTAGTTGTCCATGTTTTGAACAATAGTTTGAAAACCACTGGTGTAAAAGTTATCTCAACATTATTTTGAAATTAATTATTCTTCAGCACTGTATCAATGAAGAATAAAAAAGTATTTGAGTTTGTTGAAAACAAGATCTACAAAGAGTTACTCAATATTTATGTAAAAAAAATGATTGCCTGATGTTACATGTTTGGCCTGGGTGCATTTTGGCAGCTGTAACCAATAATTGCTGCGGTCATTGGCCAGTGATTAACCAGGGTTCTCCCAATGCACAAGCTAGCGTATCGGGCCAATACGCGTGAATTGCTTGCTGATAAGCACACGTTTCGGCTGATACGCAAACAAGATAAAAGAAGAAAAAATATATATAATTTCACAAAAAAACATCACGTGAAAACCATATAGAATGCTCAGTAGGGCTTTTAAAACCAAGATAATCACCAAGTAGAAAACATTCCGAAGACCTTGCTTCAATTCAGCGTTCTTCGGCAAAACGTCAAAACGTTTGGGTCCAGAATGCCCCACAGTTTTGAAAAATCCTGGGGAGTATCCTGATTCACCAATGGCCAATTCAACCGAAACAGTTATTGGTTACGACCGCGAAAACACAAGCCTGACGTTTTGACCACAGCAGGGTCTTTCTAGAAAGACCCTGCTGTGGTCCCAAACGCCAGGCCATTCACTACATATATTTCCTTGCCTTTACACCAAAGGTCCTTTTGGTTGGTATGCAGTTTACAATCAGCTTATTCTATTTTCTCAATATTTATCTTGTTGTTCATTTAAAGGTATCGTACACGTTTGGTAATGACTCAAAACAAATATTAGCATAAAAACTGACTTGGTAACAAGCAACGGAGAGCTGTTGATAGTATAAAACATTGTAGGAAACGACTCACTCTGAAGTAATGCAGTTTTTGAGAAAGGGGTAACTTCTCACTTAAATAATAAAAACTTCTTGCCAGAAGTTATTATTCCTATCTGAAAGCACACAAATTTGTACAACAAGGGTGTTTTTTCTTTCATCATTTTCTTGCAACTTTGATGACCAATTGAGCCCAAATTTTCACAGGCTTGTTATTTTATGCATATGTTGGGATACACCAAGTGAGAACACTGGTCTTTGACAATTTCCAAACGTGTTCAGTGCCTTTAATGTCTTTGTAACAAAAAAGCATAACCATGATTATGGCTGTGCACGTATACAAGCCTCGTAAAATATATAACATTCCACATTATGCATATCTTTGTTGCTGTATTTTGAACTGAGATTAAATACATGTACACAGTAACCAAGTGTACACACACACCTACGCGTAATACTATACATGTTCAATATAAGTTCATGTATGTTGTGCCAAATCAATATTGTTATGTGGAGTAATTTATCAATAATTTATAATGATGAACTGTACCCACTGCACATATAGGTTGTTTCGTGTAGTTCCTATCAATTAACTTGGCATTAAAGTCCGCACTAAACAAAGCAAAATCACAACAAATTCCGAGGATTAATCTCCTAAGGCACGGAGAGTTATTCAGAACCAAAATATTGATACAGTGATTGGCAACTCACTGAAACTAATACCACTGGTGGATAATTGTGTCCCAAGGGATTTAATTAGTATTGGAGAGTTATAGGTCTAGGGTTTGGGGTCATTGCGGCAGTAAGATCCTAGGACTCTAAGGGTGTACCCCACTAAATAAACTCCCATAGCATACAGTGCAAAATGCTAAATATTCAAAAATACAACAAAAATACTAAGAAGAAGTCTCACAGCTTTTTACAGTAAAGGGAAAATTATCTATTGACTCTGGAACTTTGTATCCTCTGCTCAATTTAATATGGGGAGTCCTAAGGCACGGAGAGTTATTCTCCCTCCAAATAAAAACACCCCTACAGCAGTGAAATTTTCCAAACGTCCGAGCATCAATCTTGAAAAATGTCCCTACACCTCTTAGCAAATAGGACCATTTTTTGTTTATGTCATCCAAAATACCTCAAGTTGGAAGTCAACAACACCCAGGTCACAATTGGGCAACATTTTTACACTTTTCCCCTTTATTTGGCTCTCAAATCTGTCTTATATAGAATATTTTGAGGGCCTACAAAATATGAATGAGGCCGAGGCTCTGTTTTCTCCCTATTTAGTGGGGTGCACCCCTAAAAAATAAATGGATTCCTCTAGAGGAAAGGGTCAAAGGACCTTCAAATCTTTCTTTTTTTGTAAATTGAGTTGACGGTTGTGATTTGAGATCATTGTTACGTGTTGAGATCAATGCAATTGGTGTACATGTTATAAATGTGATCCAAGTGATTAGTGTGACAAATACTATGTAATTTATGATCGGTATGATCATAGTGATAAGTGTTATCAATATGATCAGATTGACTAGTGAGATCGATAGTTTGATTGATCAGAGTGACTAGTGTGATTGATAGTTTGCTTGATCAGAGTGATCAATACATGTACATGTATGATCAATATGATCAGAGTGACTAGTGAGATCGATAGTTTGATTGATCAAAGTAATAAGTGTGATCAATACATGTACATATGATCAATATGATCAGAGCGATTAGAGTGACCAATATGATCAGAGTGATAATTGTTACAAATATGATCAGAGTGACTAGTGTGATCAAAAGTGTGATCGATCAGAGTGATAAGTAATATATATCAATACATGTGATCAATATGATCAGAGTGATTAATGTGATCGATATGATCGATATAATCAGAGTGATTAGTGTAATCAATTATTAATATGATCAATGTAATCAATGTCATCCTCTGATAATTTGAATGTATTCAAGTGCACTGTGTATAAATAATAATCAGAGCAATCCTAAGGGAGAGCACCCTCAATAAAGTTTGATTTTTTTTTCTGTGTACAATTTACATTTCTAAGCTGCACATGTCATGGGGATCTCTAATTGACAAGCCCTGCTTTATGGAGACCCCTTATGACTTAGTTAATCACCCTTAATTATTGTATGATTGAGTGGGGAAAAAATTTGATTAAAAGTTAGTCAATGATTAACAAAAATTCCATTAAAAACTTCTATCTTGATTAATTCTTTCATCAGAAATGACTACTTAAGAAGAAGGAAAGTACACCGTTCTTCAAACTTACTTGGGTTTTTCTTGATGGGTCTTGACTCATTGCTGCGAGGCAGTACAAGGGCAGCTCCCTTGACTGCAAAGAAACTCTCACTGCAGAAAAATAAACACAATTCCAAAAGAAATGATAACAATATTTGTGACGCCCCACACCAAATTCAGGCACTTTTCCAGAAATAGTGAAATGGCATTAAAAGTCAAGACAACAGACACATCAGCCTTCATTGAATGTGACTTAAACATTTGTTAGGTTGAGAAATAGTTTGCACATCCTTCCTACTCCCCTACATGTAGATGGATTTTCCACATATTGTCTAAGAATATTGTTATAGATTATTGTACGCAATGGGGTGGGGGGGGGGGTGGAACTGATTTTTCAATTGCTGATCAGCTGAAACCATTCACACATTTTATGGAAGAAGATGTACATGTACTGTTGTTATTATCATTATTTATAGAAAAGAGTCCAGCATTGTTCTTAGGTCAATCACAGCACACTGGTCGAATCGGCGAGTTGTAAACCACCAGTTCTTCTCAGAACCACCACAGCACATAAAAATAATTATTTACATGATGTCTCCGCAAACCTCACTTGATTCACAATTCTCAAAGTGCAGACATACAAACTACAAATACACCAATCATAACTGGAAGATAAAGACTACACAAAAAAGATCGCTCAGTATACATGTAAGTAGATGGGACATGATAATAGAAAGGTATCTTAACTCTTTCACGCGTCGACCGGTCACTAGCGACCGGCTTAAATTCCTTCAGAAAAATAGTTGTAAAATGAAAAATAAAGATCGCACGGCCACATAGTTAACAGAATTGGAAAGAGGACTCTTGAGGGTACTATTTTTGCTTTTTTTTTGGGGGGGGGTCGCCATTTGTAAAAAACAAGTAAACAATTAATGTGCCCATATGATCAATTTATCACTAAAATAAATGGTACATGAAAGGGTTAATACTGCAGGGAAGATAAAAGGGTTAATACTGCAGGGAAGATGAAAGGGTTAATACTGCAGGGAAGATAAAAGGGTTAATACTGCAGGGAAGATAAAAGGGTTAATACTGCAGGGAAGATGAAAGGGTTAATACTGCAGGGAAGATGAAAGGGTTAATACTGCAGGGAAGATAAAAGGGTTAATACTGCAGGGAAGATAAAAGGGTTAATACTGCAGGGAAGATGAAAGGGTTAATACTGCAGGGAAGATGAAAGGGTTAATACTGCAGGAAAGATGAAAGGGTTAATACTGCAGGGAAGATGAAAGGGTTAATACTGCAGGGAAGATAAAAGGGTTAATACTGCAGGGAAGATGAAAGGGTTAATACTGCAGGGAAGATGAAAGGGTTAATAGTGCAGGGAAGATAAAAGGGTTAATACTGCAGGGAAGATAAAAGGGTTAATACTGCAGGGAAGATGAAAGGGTTAATACTGCAGGGAAGATGAAAGGGTTAATACTGCAGGGAAGATGAAAGGGTTAATACTGCAGGGAAGATGAAAGGGTTAATACTGCAGGGAAGATGAAAGGGTTAATACTGCAGGGAAGATGAAAGGGTTAATACTGCAGGGAAGATGAAAGGGTTAATACTGACTGGAAAATAGAAGGCTTAATACTGCAGGGCACATGAATGGGTTTATACTGCAGGAAGATGAAAGGGTTAATACTGCAGGTCAGATGAAAGGTTTAATTCTGCAGGGAAGATGAAAGGGTTAATACTGCAGGGAAGATGAAAGGGTTAATACTGCAGGGAAGATAAAAGGGTTAATACTGCAGGGAAGATGAAAGGGTTAATACTGCAGGGAAGATAAAAGGGTTAATACTGCAGGGAAGATAAAAGGGTTAATACTGCAGGGAAGATAAAAGGGTTAATACTGCAGGGAAGATAAAAGGGTTAATACTGCAGGGAAGATGAAAGGGTTAATACTGCAGGGAAGATGAAAGGGTTAATACTGCAGGGAAGATGAAAGGGTTAATACTGCAGGGAAGATGAAAGGGTTAATACTGCAGGGAAGATGAAAGGGTTAATACTGCAGGGAAGATAAAAGGGTTAATACTGCAGGGAAGATAAAAGGGTTAATACTGCAGGAAGATGAAAGGGTTAATACTGCAGGGAAGATGAAAGGGTTAATACTGCAGGGAAGATGAAAGGGTTAATACTGCAGGGAAGATGAAAGGGTTAATACTGCAGGGAAGATGAAAGGGTTAATACTGCAGGGAAGATGAAAGGGTTAATACTGCAGGGAAGATGAAAGGGTTAATACTGCAGGGAAGATAAAAGGGTTAATACTGCAGGGAAGATGAAAGGGTTAATACTGCAGGGAAGATGAAAGGGTTAATACTGCAGGGAAGATGAAAGGGTTAATACTGCAGGGAAGATAAAAGGGTTAATACTGCAGGGAAGATAAAAGGGTTAATACTGCAGGGAAGATAAAAGGGTTAATACTGCAGGGAAGATAAAAGGGTTAATACTGCAGGGAAGATGAAAGGGTTAATACTGCAGGGAAGATAAAAGGGTTAATACTGCAGGGAAGATGAAAGGGTTAATACTGCAGGGAAGATAAAAGGGTTAATACTGCAGGGAAGATAAAAGGGTTAATACTGCAGTTAAGATAAAAGGGTTAATACTGCAGGGAAGATAAAAGGGTTAATACTGCAGGGAAGATGAAAGGGTTAATACTGCAGGGAAGATGAAAGGGTTAATACTGCAGGGAAGATGAAAGGGTTAATACTGCAGGGAAGATGAAAGGGTTAATACTGCAGGGAAGATGAAAGGGTTAATACTGCAGGGAAGATAAAAGGGTTAATACTGCAGGGAAGATGAAAGGGTTAATACTGCAGGGAAGATGAAAGGGTTAATACTGCAGGAAGATAAAAGGGTTAATACTGCAGGGAAGATAAAAGGGTTAATACTGCAGGGAAGATGAAAGGGTTAATACTGCAGGGAAGATGAAAGGGTTAATACTGCAGGGAAGATAAAAGGGTTAATACTGCAGGGAAGATAAAAGGGTTAATACTGCAGGGAAGATGAAAGGGTTAATACTGCAGGGAAGATGAAAGGGTTAATACTGCAGGGAAGATGAAAGGGTTAATACTGCAGGGAAGATGAAAGGGTTAATACTGCAGGGAAGATGAAAGGGTTAATACTGCAGGAAGATGAAAGGGTTAATACTGCAGGGAAGATGAAAGGGTTAATACTGCAGGGAAGATGAAAGGGTTAATACTGCAGGGAAGATGAAAGGGTTAATACTGCAGGGAAGATGAAAGGGTTAATACTGCAGGGAAGATGAAAGGGTTAATACTGCAGGGAAGATGAAAGGGTTAATACTGCAGGGAAGATAAAAGGGTTAATACTGCAGGGAAGATGAAAGGGTTAATACTGCAGGGAAGATGAAAGGGTTAATACTGCAGGGAAGATAAAAGGGTTAATACTGCAGGGAAGATGAAAGGGTTAATACTGCAGGGAAGATGAAAGGGTTAATACTGCAGGGAAGATAAAAGGGTTAATACTGCAGGGAAGATGAAAGGGTTAATACTGCAGGAAGATGAAAGGGTTAATACTGCAGGGAAGATAAAAGGGTTAATACTGCAGGGAAGATGAAAGGGTTAATACTGCAGGGAAGATAAAAGGGTTAATACTGCAGGGAAGATGAAAGGGTTAATACTGCAGGGAAGATGAAAGGGTTAATACTGCAGGGAAGATAAAAGGGTTAATACTGCAGGGAAGATAAAAGGGTTAATACTGCAGGGAAGATGAAAGGGTTAATACTGCAGGGAAGATGAAAGGGTTAATACTGCAGGGAAGATGAAAGGGTTAATACTGCAGGGAAGATGAAAGGGTTAATACTGCAGGGAAGATGAAAGGGTTAATACTGCAGGGAAGATAAAAGGGTTAATACTGCAGGGAAGATGAAAGGGTTAATACTGCAGGGAAGATGAAAGGGTTAATACTGCAGGGAAGATGAAAGGGTTAATACTGCAGGGAAGATGAAAGGGTTAATACTGCAGGGAAGATGAAAGGGTTAATACTGCAGGGAAGATGAAAGGGTTAATACTGCAGGAAAGATGAAAGGGTTAATACTGCAGGGAAGATAAAAGGGTTAATACTGCAGGGAAGATGAAAGGGTTAATACTGCAGGGAAGATGAAAGGGTTAATACTGCAGGGAAGATGAAAGGGTTAATACTGCAGGGAAGATGAAAGGGTTAATACTGCAGGGAAGATAAAAGGGTTAATACTGCAGGGAAGATGAAAGGGTTAATACTGCAGGGAAGATGAAAGGGTTAATACTGCAGGGAAGATGAAAGGGTTAATACTGCAGGGAAGATGAAAGGGTTAATACTGCAGGGAAGATGAAAGGGTTAATACTGCAGGGAAGATGAAAGGGTTAATACTGCAGGGAAGATAAAAGGGTTAATACTGCAGGGAAGATGAAAGGGTTAATACTGCAGGGAAGATGAAAGGGTTAATACTGCAGGGAAGATAAAAGGGTTAATACTGCAGGGAAGATAAAAGGGGGCAGGCGAAGTAACAGGAGGGACAACAACCCATTAAGTTGGCCATGATTAGGCAGGGTTCTCCCCGATGTTTTCAAAAATAATTTCACAAAAAACATCAAGAGAAAACCATATAGAATGCTCCAGATTGCACAGACGGCCTTTTAAAACCAAGATAAACGCCAAGTAGAAAACATTCCGAAGACCTTGTTTCAATTCAGGGTGCTTCGGCCAAACATCCCACAAAATTGGGACCAGAATGTCCCACAGTTTTGGAAAGACCCTGTTGGGGTCATTCCATGAACGATCCAGCCAGAGTCGTGGCAATAGCCGTCAATTCAGACACAACCAAATTATTGAATACAGTCAAGTGTCAGATCACCAGGTACATGTACACTATGCACAGCAAATATGCCAAGAAATTACAGATGGTAAATTCACGGTGAGTTTGAGAATCTTTTTCCGTCTGTCACCCTTGGTTTGACCCCTTATTAATCGCAATCCTCAGACAGAAGCAAATACTTTGATAATTACTTTGCGGAGTTTACTAATTGTATAATTCTAAGCTACATGTAGGCATAACTATCAGAGCCCATATACAATGTAAGGTTATCCCAATGCACAAGCTAGCATATTGGGTACTGATACGCGCGAATTGCAGCCAATACGCGCATATATACATGTATTTATTATTTTAATTACTGTTTTGTTTTTGTTTGTTTGTTTGTTCCTTTTACTCCGTTCTACAAAATGGCAGACCGCATTATTTTACGAAGTCAAAGGTAAACCACAAAATGTTGAGGGATATTTACGTGAATCATTAAATTCTACTTTTAAAGAATCTTTCCAACCATATTCATTTCATAACAAACGCTTTTATAGCCCAAAGCCCCCATTCACAAGGCAATATGTCCCTTTGAGGTCAAAGTGCCGAACCCTTCCAAAATAATTTTGATCTGGGTCCAATTCCATAAACCTGTAAAGCAGCAAACATTGCTTAGAGTACTTCTTTGCTGAGCAAATAATTACCAGGGCACCAGCTGTGTCAATGTGAACTCCATTGCTTTTTGGCTGGTACTCTTTTCAGCCATGCAATTTTTTTCCATGCTTAGCAACTTTCTGTGCTTCTTAAAACAGCTACTGGGTCCTGTACATTCTGCTGTACATGACCTCATAAAGCTACTACATGTACCTGCTTAAAGGGATTTTATACATTTGGTAATTGGAACCCACTGTTTGTTTCAAACCTATATAGTTGTAGATATATACCATCAAACTAACCAGAGAAAATTTAATTTCAAAAGTTGGTAGCATTTTGAGATATTGCAGTTATGTCGAACGCAGGAAGAATAATCTGCAACAGTCAGTATTCAGTAACTCTTCACAGATTCAAATTTTTGGGGATAAAAAGTGACATCCTTTCCATAACCACAGTACTTCGAAGTGAAAAGTTTCTCAAAATGCATTCCAAAGCTGCTGTACTTCTTACCAAGTAAGTTTTTATTGCCATTCATTTTCAGAGTCATTACCAATCGTATACAGACCCTTTATTTACTTTCAATTAATGAAACCGCAATTGACACTCATTACCATACATCCAGCCAAAAACATTTAACACTGTACCTTTACTTTTTCTCAGACATAAGGATATAACATATAATATTATTGGCACGCAAGGAAGCTAGTTTCCCACAGTATCAACACTTCCTGGGAAAAGATAAACCCAAGTATGGAGGAAGGGGGTCATGCGCAGGTCAGAGGGATCTGCTGAGAATGTAATAGAGATGTTGTGTATAAATGGCTCGCTCCGATGGAACCCATCTGGGCCCAATTTCATAGAGCTGCTTAAGCAGAAAATATTACTTAACAATTTTCTGCTTAGCAGAAATGAGCAGGATACCAGTCATAAATTGTACATGTGACATGGTATTTTGGCTGGTAACCCTGTTCTGGTAAGCATAATTTTGCTGTGCTTAGCTATTTTTTGTGCTTAAGCAGCTCTATGAAATTGGACCCTGTATACAAAGATCATCAGGGAAATGAGAGTATTATTCCATGTGATGTTTGTAATCACTCAATAATTATATTCTAGACAATAGACTTTGGAAGGTTATTGGAAGATAAATATGGTGAAACCAAGGCTGTAAGACCAGGCTGGTGTCATTCAGAGTTAATATTATCTGCAGTATGGTTGATGTAGGGAACCAAACAAAGATGGCGTGAGCCAACATTTTGCAATCATGGAGATGTTGTGCAAGAATCAGGGAGATATTTAGAATTGCATTCAACACAATAGGGACCAAGTTTCCATAATCAGGGAGATTTTCAAATTTGTTCATCAGAGCATGGACAGATTGGTTTATTTTCAGGGAACCTTCTGCAGAGTCAGGGAGAGTTGGCAGCTACGCCCGAGGCTTGCACCTCGATCATGTAAAAACTATACCACTGATAAGAATAGATTTTCATTCATTCAACATTTCCTTGTGTGGATACAATTTCCAATCTTTCAATTTTTAAAGAAAACATTTAATAAATATCTGTAAAAAATGTTTTCTGTCACACATGTAATTTTCATTTTTCTGTCACACATGTAAAAATTTATACTGAATACATCATGTGCCAAAGGTACAATTTTTTTAAGGGGTCCATTATTCATGTGGTATTTTGAATTAGTTTCTTATTAAAATGCAAGTATGCCCCAAAGAAGCCCAACAGTAACTCAAGATGCACATTAATGAGGCCACAAAAGTTAAACAAATTGAAAACAAAACATGATTACAATTTCAGATTTTTTTTGCTTTTACAAGTTTGTTAGTTCACTTATGAGGCATCCTTGATTTTATTACCAGAAATATATAATAATAATAATAACTTGTCCGGTGAGTTTACTGGCCCCAGGCTAAAATCACTAGCATCACACCTGTGGTTTAGAGTAAATTTCAGGCCATGATCAATGCAGGAATTTAACCAAACCCTGAACCTAAATGTTCATGAACTTTAGTTGTTGATGAATCCTATCTCCTATGCACAAAACATCCTTGTACAAGATTATATCACATTGCATAGGCCCTACGTGTACAACAGGAAAAAGGAACTAACACTCAGGTAGAGCCCAGGGGAAACGTTAATGATTGTCATCTGCTACTAGATGAAAGGTCAAGTAAGGTCAATTGAGGTCACTTGGAGGTCATTAAGATTTTGATGAGACATTTCACATTTTCTTTCAGTTGATCAACAGAGTGGTCAATTCAATTAAGAAGGAACAACACCAAATGTCACTTTGATACACATGAATACATCCAACCTATACTAAACTGCATGGCTCTATGTGTACTTAGTTTTGAACATTCAGGCAAACTAAATGTACGATACCTTTTGAATAGCTTCAAAAGAACTCATAAAGAACTATGAGGAAGTCATAATTATATGAAGAAACTCAACACCAAACCCAAAACAAAGAATAACATAAAACGAAACAAATATCTTTACAGAGTCAGCAAAGGTCATTATGAGAACTTACGTATTCAATAATATCGTTTCCGGCAATCTAAGATTTAATTTGTACTATTCTAAGGGGAGATTATTGTACTTGGGGGGCAGTGAACACCCCTTTGTCATAACTTCATCTACCCAAACTAAGATTCAATTTGTACTATTCCAAGGGAAGATTATTTCACTTTGGGGCAGGGAACACCCCTTTGTCATAACTTTATCTACCCAAACTAAGATTTAATTTGTACTATTCCAAGGGAAGATTATTTCACTTTGGGGCAGGGAACACCCCTTTGTCATAACTTCATCACCCAAACTAAGATTCAATTTGTACTATTCCAAGGGGGACATTATTGTACTTTGGGGCAGGGAACACCCCTTTGTCATAACTTCATCTACCCAAACTAAGATTTAATTTGTACTATTCTAAGGTGGGCGATTATTGTACTTGGGAGCAGTGAACACCTCTTTTGTCATAACTTCATCACCCAAACTAAGAAGCATTTAAGTGGTGTTTGAAGAATTGCATGGTGTGGACAAATAATGTTTTGGTGTCTATGTTGTTATGTGCGCATATTTGCCACAGCTCATCCTGCCTAAAAAATATTACAAATAAAACAGTGGATTTTTTTACCATGTCTTCTTATATTTATGGATCAGTGCAACATTTTTAAGAAACATTTTTAATTTGTCTTTCTAACTTTAAAACGATTAGTTTTTACCTTTTTTGTACATAACGATATCTACCTCAACACAACTTGTTTTGGGAGGTTTAATTTTTTAATTTTTTTAATTATTTATTTGTTATGATTTGGACATACTTCAAGGACAACTTTGAGGTTCCTGAAAATTCCCTGCTCAATATGAGAAATATGCTTTAAAAGGACACCAAGTTTCCTGTGTGGCTCACTGTACATGCAGGTATTTCTCTTATTTTGTAGAGCCTTGCTCCAGCAGCTACTTGTGTTTCTAAGGACTGTATTAAACATCCTGACTGGGTAAATTGTGTTTTTTTAGATATATACCATAAAACTAACCTGTGAAAATTTCATTTCAAAAGGTGGTAGTGTTTTTGAGATATTGCAGAAAATCTGGAGCGGTTATGTCCATGCATCTGAGAAACGTTACTGCAATAACGCTTCTCAGATTCAAATTTTGGGGGATATAAAAAGTAATATCTTTTTCCATAACCGCAGTACTTCAAAGTGAAAAGTTTCTCAAAATGCATTATCCAAAGCTGTACTTCTTACCTAGTAAGTTTTTTTTGCCATTACTTTTCAGAGTCATTACCAAACGTATACAGACCCTTTAAGAAAAACAACCCAAAGGCAACTTGAGTGACACTTCAAACCAAGAACCTCCACATTCTCGTGCAAGATCTCAAGACAAAGAGACCAACAAGACCAGGAAAATTTACACTGAGATATATGTGTACGTGTACAGTCAACTCTAGAGAAGTGAAGTTCAAACATTAGGGCCACATTCTCTGTTGATGAATATTTATGTAAATGACAAATGAGTAAAATGCTACTTGCACAATGTACTTACCATAGCTTCACAACCATCTTGAAGAGACTAACAATAACCTTGTGAATGTCACAAAAGAGTTATCCCCCATTTATGTTCACAAGCATTTAGATGAATTGAAAAACTGGTACATTCACTAAAGGAACCTCAACACCAGAAACGCCATGTATGCTCCGCCATGATCATGTACTCTCCATAAGAATTTTTGAGGGGTATGTCTTACCATGGTTTTAACAAATAACTTTACTTTTTGGGTGGGTCTATGTGAAATGAGAACAGTCCACGTCGACTACATGAGTATGTACTTGTCATGAACACAACCCAACACCCTACTCATTAAACACAGGATGTCCTTAATTGAACAGGGTAAAAAATATGGGCACGTGTTATTGTCACCGAACCCACTAGGTGAAAGAGGGGGGGGATATGGATTCTGTAGGAAGTTGGTTCTTACTAAGTGGAAACTCACGGCATGATTAATAACAATGGGTTGAGATGGGCGGCAGTTTGAATGGCACGCTTTACAGGTTTCAGTTGGGTTTTTTTTGTGTGTGAGGCAAAGAACGGAATGTGTTTTGTTGGTTTATGGGTGTGCTTCAAATACCAATGACTGGACATACAGTGTAGATGCACTTTAGGTTCAACTTTAGATATATTCTGGGGTCATTCCAATCTAGGGTTAGTTGGGGACCATTATCAGAGGTGACAAAGGATTCTAACGGAGAAGCATTTGTTTTAATTGTGTAAATAGTTCAACAAGTTTATGACTTTTTACATTGTTTAGAGGACTCTGTTATGAGATTTGTTTTCCTGTTTTTAAAAGTTAATGTACCATGTTTCCTGGAAAGTATACAAAATTGGGTATACAATGTTTTCCTTTTTTGAAATAACTTTTGTTTGGAGCAGAAGAGAGAGAGTCCCTTTAAAAAAAGGATTTGAAACAGAATCAACATTTTAGGAGGTATGTTGAAATGATGGCATCTTTATCATTTAGTACCCCTGGGGTCGATTTCACAAAACTCTTCCTAACTTAGGACTAGTCCTAGGCAATGCTAAGAGATAGGACTAGTCTTAAGTACTGGTCCTAACTTAAGACTAGCATTGCCTAGGACTAGTCCCAAGTTAGGAAGAGTTTTGTGAAATCGACCCCTGGAGTTATAGGCTTCAAGGCATTTCTTGAACAGTATCCTCATCACTGGAGAAGTAGGTCAAAGAGAATGCTTTCTTTATAGCCAGATATAAGAAAGTCTGATTTCAGATAAGAGTCTGAAGACTTCATCCATAGATGGAAGACATGTACAAAGTACAGGTAGATTTTGTAAGTAGCTTATAGTTTACTGAACAACAGTATATTTTGTAAGTAGATTTTGTAAGCAGCTTTGTCGACATGTATGTACTATTTTCTGAAAATATAGGCCTATTGGTGTAAAAAAGCTTACTTTTTCTGAAGAAAAAATAACCAGGTCAAGAAATGAATAAAAATATCTTTAAAAGTGCCTATTGGTGTGGAAAAATGTTTACTTTCTCTAAAGAAAAAATAACCATGTCAAAAAATGAATAAAACTATCTTTAAAAGTGTCTTGTGTACTCACCATTGTTTCTTGAGTCTTTCTTCCGTATCATACTCATCCTGTAGAAACAGAGAGATAAAAAAGGAGACCAATGAATACAAGTTCAAAACCTAAGGTCGTTTTCATAGAGCTGCTTAAAGCAGAAAAAAAGTAGCTAAGCACAACAAAATGATGCTTACCAGACTAAGGTTACCAGCCAAACTACCATGTCACATGTACCATTTGTGACTGGTATCCTGCTTATGATTGCTTAGCAGAAAATTGTAAGCAGCTCTACGAAATTGGAGCCTGGTCTTTGCAAGAAGTTGTGAATGAAAAGAGAAAGTTACCAGAACAGCCAGCTACATGTAGGCCCAATTTCACAGAACTGTTCAAGCACAAAAACAATTACGCTTACCAAATTTAGGTTACCAGCCAAAACACCATGTCACGTGTATCATTTGTGACTGGTATCCTGTTTATTTTTGCTTAAGCAGAAATTTGTTAAGCAATATTTTCTGCTTTTAAAAGCAGCACTATGAAATTGGGCCCATGTAAAGACACCACACAAAGACCCAGGACTAACCTCACACTCGGCTACTGTCTGACATTTTTGGGAGTCAAGTTGCACTTAAAGATATGGTGTGCATTTAACCATTTCTACCTCCATGATTTAACTTAACCTTGTGCACATCGCCTATCTGTATCTGTATCTGTATTGTTTAGCCAGGGTACAAATGCCGGATGACACCTCACACCAGCTTGCACACAATGTGTGGATGGGAGGGCTTAATATTTTGGGTGCTCGGTGAGGATGTCTTTAAAATGGTCTAATGATTTGCTTCGAGATGACATTGCTGAGTCTTTAATGGTGGATGGGAAAAAACTGTTGCCGTAAGGCTTAATGGAGTGACAAATTTAGTGGATTTGTAGATGGTGTTTTCTTGAAGGTCTTGTGGATTGTCGTGCAAAGTCACAGAGAGGGATGTCAACGAACTAGATTGTTAGTTAATTTGTAGAAAAATGCTCATTGCACAGTAACAGACAGGGAATCTACACTATCTCCAAAAATGGCTGACCACGATTTATCCTATTCCTTTATAGACCTGTTATTGTATTACATAATCTGTTTTTCAAGCATGACAAAATAAACAATACATCACCACATGTACAACAAATTATTAGAATGAATACTTTTGGAAAGCCACAATACCAACACATGGTACATGATGATGTTGCCTTTATTTGAAAATAACAGTATCTTGTACCCGCACCAACTGTCCAAAACCCTACCCAACACCTCAAGGGGAAAAAAAGAAATTAAGTCACAAACCAGAAGCAACATCTTCAGTTTTTCACTCCAATAACTTTCTCCTCAAACAAAAGATCCATGTAGAAATACAAGTACACATAACACCCAGCGAAATAAGCTGATTGGTACAAGTCACATAGCATCCTGGACTGCAGTAGCATTTTAACACACGACTGACCACTCTCTTTCTTCAATAACAACTTCAAGAAATACCGAACAAATCCAATGAGCTTTTGGTCCAACACCAAGCTTGCAGAAACAAGTACTTAAGTTTCAGTCACAGCCTGACGGCAGTTTTCCTAGTTTGTCCTTGCTCTATGGTTTGGCAGACTGTTTTGCACTTGTGTGATCTCAGGGTCAATCCATTACTTGACCCAGTTGTGTCACAGACACTTGTTGGCTGGTAAACACTAACAGTAGACTGTACTCCTAGAATAGTCAGCAGAGACTCCCTGTTCACCTTAACAATAAAAACAGCGCTGGTACAATGGGGAATATTTATATTCAGTTCCAGTCTCAATTTGGACACAGTGAAATCTGTAATAAAGGAAATCAAAATGGCTGAACTTTCATGAAGGTCAATCAATCCTGTCAGACAAACTTAAGGACAGACACTTTTTCCTAGGCATCGCACCATCTCTGAACTTCATTCTAATTATGTACATATCAAGCTGCGTCATAAAAAGTTCCGATCAGTTTAGGCAGACAGTATTTCTCTTTTGAATCTGTTCACATCTGGCTAGCAAGTGCACATGGCTCGGTTGTTTGTTCACCAGTCTCAGGTCCACAAGTCACTCTGGTTTCGATACACACAATGAAAGCATTCACGTTTCAGCTATAATGTAAAAACACATAAATTTAATGTCCAGACAGCATATTTGAATACAAACAGAAGAGTTGTGCAACAAAAGCGAGCAACTTGCAGCTCTACACGAAGAAGTCCACAGAACTGTACCAAGCTGTAGGCCTATCGGCACAACCACAACAGACACTCAGCTCCCCTCGTAGTGTGAAATCCTCAAAGTCCAATCCATGTTCCACTAACCCATGATGCGATAAACTAAATCTCGCATGATCTCCTTGGATCTGACAACACACGACTGACATCAACATCAAAGTCTTGATTCAGGGTCGGTCTTCAAATCTAATGACCTAATAAGATCCTAACAAAACCACTGGCAGACTAGAGCCCTGGTCTTGCCTGTCTGGCTGATTTGCTGTATATGAACCCTCCTTGGTCTTAACTTCAGTCCTCACAGTGAAACCACAACCACAAAGCAAGTACCCCGCAAGGTTGGCCTATTGTTGCAGCGCCTGGAGCAACAAACAGTGAAACAGATATTTTGTTTGGTTGACAATTAAACTTATTGGGTTTGTGGTGCATGAAACCATAAACCGCTAATGGTCGCATTTAATAAACAGATCAAGTATTGCATGGATCAAAGGCAAATGTTTTGAGGCATTTATTTTTTCTTTGTTGACATGGTACATATAGTTAACAACACACTCGTTTAAAATAGTTGGGTATTGTTTTTTAAAGAAGCCTTCAAATAAGACCTGTGTTACACATGACATCACCCCTTAACAGAAAAAAAAGCCACGTAGACTGGACTTCCTACTGGCACAATTTGTAAACAGCTCACTAGACAAAAACGATAAATCTTACTTTTTACACTAAAGTGTACGAAGTGTATAATGTGCAAAGATGACATTTTTTCAGCTTAATTGCTTATGGACATAGGGGTCGTTGAGACCATGAGACACAGTACTAAAGCTGGTTTAAATAATGGCATGCTTGGTTGAACCCAATCCAGTTTAACTGTGTGCCTGAACAGTTCTAAAGTAAGAC
The DNA here is from genome assembly GCA_021014325.1 of Plazaster borealis. Lineage (NCBI taxonomy): Eukaryota > Metazoa > Echinodermata > Asteroidea > Forcipulatida > Labidiasteridae > Plazaster > Plazaster borealis. Next base: position 2,292,467 of record CM037473.1, read on the forward strand.
TAAATCAGGTTTAACCCCCAAAAGTTAGACCGTCGAGCTGAAGGGTTTCTCCTACGACTACGTTGGGTTTATCTTTTAACACCCTATGTGGACAGTTTAAAGTTGACCACAGCTGGTATAACTGGACAGATGACCCACTGTAGACACCTGTGGGATCATTACAAGACACAAGTCATTGATCATTGCACAAGCTTGTAAGTACGCATCTTCGTTCAGCCCTTTCCCCGTCTTGCTCACCTCTGTTTTTAGGTGTTGTCTCTTTGCCTGTTTCTTGTTAATACATTTCCTCATGGATCATAATAATTGAGGCTTAATTTACCTGACAGGAAGGTAAACCTACACCATTGTAAAACGAGGATCACAAAACCTCAAGTGATTCACCAAGGATATTAATACATGTCCCTGGACCAGTGTCTCCCTTGGCTGATGAACTGAGCAAGGTGATTACAGTTCAAGTTGATGATTGAAGCAACATTTATGCGGTCTGCAAACTGACAAGAATGCAGTGCTCACACAAATACACAATGATTTAATCTGTACACCCAAATTCAAACAACACTTACACCCAACTTGTTAGTTCTTGAAACAAAGCTAAACATTACACACAAAAGAATTTGGTTTTGAGTCTAGTATTTCCTTCACATGTATGAAATCTTCACAGCGAGGTGGTGATATTGACAGCAAATAAGTGGCATGGTACCTGAAGGTAGTGAGGTGGTCACGTTTGAATGGGCAGGGGAATACTGCCCTCTACGAGAGAGAGCCAATTTAGGCTAGTCATAATACATGATTACATACAAATTTGTGTAAAACTACGCAAAGGAATGTTTTTCTTTTAAATTTGACATACTCACAGGAGCATGAAAATAATTTTTAAAAAATAAAACAAATGTAAAAATTGTGGCCATCTTTTCTTGTCTGTGAAACACCCTTTAAATATCCACAAAACTTGTAATACATTTTAAGGAATTTACTGAAAAAAACTTTCTGTACATTGTACATGTACATACATGTACATCACCACAAAAATAAATCTAGAAGTTTGTGCACAAAATGGGCCATGTAGTTCTTCCCTTGATTTCAGACATTTTGAAGAGAAATGGAAATCTGACAAATCACAAAGCTGAATTCAGTCATAATTTTCTCAAATCCTTTCCAGGAATAGAGTTCCATTCCTGAAGGACCAAGGTTGCTTGTCTTGAGCAAAGAGCTAATCTAATCCCATAGTAATGTGCGTTTGTGAGTATTATAAGACATGTAAGATGCACGAGCGGATAAGAGCACCGGACACAAGCACTGATCAGCAGAGTGTGGGTTCGAGTTCCGGTCGTGACACTTGTGTCCTTAAGCAAGACACTTAACTATTATTGCTGCGTCCTTCGGATGGGACGTTAAGCCGTAAGTCCCGTGTAGTTGTGTAATGCACGTAAAAGAACCCAGTGCACTTATCGAAAAGAGAAGGGGTTCGCCCCGGTGTTCCTGGTTTGATTGGCTGCATATTGCGCCACAGCACCTTGTAAACCATTACATGGTGCTATGTAAAGGAAAAAGGTCTCATACTTCAAAACGTAGCTCTACATGTACATACCTTGCAGGAAAAACACTGAGTGTTTGAGCACCATGAGCGTCACTGAGTGACGGATTTGAGCGCTATATAAGAAGCCGCTATTATTATATTTTAAGATCATGACAACGAAGGTCACGGTCTTTGCAACCTCCTGATGATTCTGGGCCTGCATTAATTCTCATGGGGAGTGACCTTTACAAACAACATGCTTCTAATAAATGCGCTCTTCTATAACCAATGCTGTTCTAGATGGTTCAAATAAATGCGCTCTTCTATAACCAATGCTGCTCTAGATGGTTCAAATAAATGCGCTCTTCCATAACCAATGCTGTTCTAGATGGTTCAAATAAATGCGCTCTTCCATAACCAATGCTGTTCTAGATGGTTCAAATAAATGCGCTCTTACTTAACCAATGCCGTTCTAGATGGTTCAAATAAATGCGCTCTTCCACAACCAATGCTGTTCGAGATGGTTCAAATAAATGCGCTCTTCTATAACCAATGCTGTTCTAGATGGGTTCAAAAAAATGCGCTCTTCTATAACCAATGCTGTTCTAGATGGTTCAAATAAATGCGCTCTTACTTAACCAATGCCGTTCTAGATGGTTCAAATAAATGCGCTCTTCCATAACCAATGCTGTTCGAGATGGTTCAAATAAATGCGCTCTTCTATAACCAATGCTGTTCTAGATGGGTTCAAATAAATGCGCTTTTCTATAACCAATGCCGTTCTAGATGGTTCAAATAAGTGCGCTCTTCTATAACCAATGCTGTTCTAGATGGGTTCAAGTAAATGCGCTCTTCTATAACCAATGCTGTTCTAGATGGTTAAAATAAATGCGCTCTTCCATAACCAATGCTGTTCTAGATGGTTCAAATAATTATGCTCTTCTATAACCAATGCTGTTCTAGATGGTTCAAATAAATGCGCTCTTCAATAACCAATGCTGCTCTGGTGCAATGTACATAAATATATGTACCATGCCTTTAGAATAACATAAATTAACCTTGAATGTTGAAGAATGTTTACCATTATACAGTGTGTGTCCTTTATGCGTCCTAATCCATACCATAAGTGCATCACATCCATGTCTTAAGATGCTCGCCAACCCCCCCCCCCCAATCTTGCCTCATCTTATGAGATCATCGGAGGGTGACCTCCTAGAGTGATGATGTCACGGTTACAATCATTGCATGCTTTAGTTAGTCACAATCTTTAATGACAGACATCCATGTTCATTTGTACTACGAAATACGTCGAAGTACAAACTGTCTATGGTTTTAATTACTTTTTTTATTTAAAGGCATCGTACACGTTTGGAAATTGTCAAAGACCAGTGTTCTCACTTGGTGTACGCCAACATATGCATAAAATAACAAGTCTGTGAAAATTTGGGCTCAATTGGTCATCAAAGTTGCAAGAAAATGATGAAAGAAAAAACATCCTTGTTGTACAAATTTGTGTGCTTTCAGATAGGAATAAAAACTTCTTGCAAGAAGCTTTTATTATTTTAGCGAGAAATTACCTCTTTCTCAAAAACTACGTTACTTCAGAGGGAGTCGTTTCCTACAATGTTTTATACTATCAACAGCTCTATGTTGCTTGTTACCATGTAAGCTTTTATGCTAATATTTGTTTTGAGTCATTACCAAACGCGTACGATACCTTTAAAGCACCGAAATACATATTTAAACATAGAAATTTATCTGGGTCAGTGTTATTATTTTTTTTAAATCTTAGGGAGCATTTCAGAATAATCAATGTTTAAAAAACCTTTTTTCGAAATTAAGTGTTGTTTGAAGCTTTGCATGGTGTGGACAAATAAGAGGTAACTAAAATAACTAGTAAACTTGCGGGTACAACCATGTGTAAAAACTCTTTTGTGGGAGTGTTGGCTCTGAAAAGAGCTGGTGGGGTCTCGACGTTTCGAACCGTATACTCTACTCCTGAAGATGAGCAGAGTATACTGTTCGAAACGTCGAGACCCCATCGGCTCTTTTCAGAGCCAACACTCCCACAAAAAAGTTTTTACACATGGTTGTACCCGCAAGTTTACTATTTATTTTAGTTTCCTCTTATTTTTCGAAATTGTTTTGACCCAAAACCCACCCAAATTAACATTTAACAATATTGACAGACTGTTTAATATACCCTATACACTGAAGAACAAAGTTAAATGCCTCAAATGAAGTAGATATTTTAGATCAATGTTCTCCCTGCTCAGGAGAATGGCTTTTCCTGGCTTTTTCAACATGCTACTTTTTAGTTGAAACAGAAGGGACAATCCATGCTATCTCCTCATCGTGTGCAGAGGTCAGCTATAGAAACAAGGTTGACTGCACACACAGTTCTTCTATAATTTGAATTGAAAACTAAATTTCGATTTTCAGTTATTTCTTTTTACCCACCCACCCACAACTTAAAAACAAAAATGAAATGTTTAAACACTGATTATTCCGAATGGCCCCTCATGTAGGCTACACAATGTGTACATGTGTTATGTACAATATTGTTGCTTGACTCATATTGGGTAACGTTTTCAAATTCCTGTTTGCACTTCCTTCAGCATGAATAGCCATATTTTTCTGCCTGGACAGGAAATTTCAGGTTTTCACGTCTTCATCTACTTGTGTCTTTCATTTGATTCCTACAAAGTCATTTATATGTCACTCCATTGTGTAAACTTGATTGTATTTACTGAATTGATTGATTGAAAATTTACAACCCAGAACTATGTCATTTATTCTTTTTTCACATTTTTAAAAATGCAATTGAGGTCTGACTCTGCATGTTTTACAGCTTGGTGCGTTGGAATTTTCTTTTAGTTTTTTAAATATTTTATTTTGCCTAATGACTGTTTATCATCTAACTGAATTTCCAGCAGTTTTGTTATCCCTTTTTCCACATTGTAGTATTTTTTAATTATTCAGCTTGTAGAAATTTTTTGCAATTTTTTGCAATTTTTACCGTTTTAAATCATGTAATTTTGTGTATATGTACAATTCGTTGCAATTTTGCCACTGGCAACAAGTTCGGATTTTTAATAAACCATGAATAATATAATAATAGTAAATAATAATGTCACTATTGTTCCAAAAATGTTTCTATTGGATTCCGTTTTATCCCTACGACAAATGAAACTGTGGCTGCCACAGAAAAAATTGATTGACTCTAATCAAACTCTCCTCCACAAAAAGACATTTTGGGTTAAAATTGTCAAAATATTCACCCAGATTAAAAATTACTTGACAATCTACATGTACCCAGATGTCTTTGACCTTCCAGCATGTCCAGGGATCTTCTTGTGATGGGCAGTTTTCCTCAAAGATGTTTATATACAATGTTTACACAATGACAAACAAATCATCTACCACGGTTTGTCCCAGCATGAATGAAAACATAGCATGGCAGATCCAAGACAGATTTCATTTCAAAATAGTGGCAAGCCACAAACAGCATGACGCCATGGCCAGCATGATGATGCAGCTGAGAGACTAAGAGCTGTCAACTCTAGCAGTGAGGGCGGAGAGGAATTTGGGCTTACAAAGTAAAGCTAACTGACAGGTGATCAAACTACATGTAGGCTACAACCAGAAAGTTCCAAAGGCTTTAAAGGGTCTGTATACGTTTGGTAATGACTCTGAAAATTAATGGCAATAAAAACTTACTTAGTAAGAAGTACAGCAGCTTTGGGTAGTATAATGCATTTTGAGAAACTTTTCAACTAGAAGTACTGCGGTTATGGAAAAAGATATCACTTTTTATCCCAACAAATTTGAATCTGAGAAGCGTTACTGAGAGTATTCGTTTCTCAGATTGTGAGGCCTATTCTAATTGCAGATTATTCTTCTTGTGTGGACGTAACCGCTCCAGATTTTCGGCAATATCTCAAAAATGCTACCACCTTTTGAAATGAAATTTTCACAGGTTAGTTTTTTGGTATAATCTACTAGGATTGAAACAAAAAGTGGGTTCCAATTACCAAACGTATACAATCCCTTTAAAGAAGTTTAGCTGTACACCCTTCATTCACGCTGCCAACCATTTTGTCTTGCTCCCCTTGTGCAACAACAATTAATGAATTGTGATTCTCATTGCACCAAAAGGGCTCAGACTTTTTAAAACTTCAAAACTCATGCTGTGTCTGAATTACTGGCCACAGTTACGGCTGCAGTTTGATCACCACTTTTTAATAGCATGCAATGAAGCATAGGAGTCCCATAACAATATGATATTTGGTCCTTGGGGGAAAAGTAGTGAACATTTTATCGAGTACAAGGGCTGACCTGCATACGTGTACAATACTACACATGAAGTAGGCTCTGTTACTAGTGTTAGACTTTTCAGGCCTTATCAATAAAAACAGTTCTTTCATTTCATTTATCAATTCTGGTCGTGAAGCCAAGGACTCTCAGGACAGCGAACTACGGTCCTTTTCACACTACCGATCCGATGCCCAGGAAATAAAACTCCAGAAAATTCCTGGGGAATGTGAACCCAATCGCCACCCCATGTTCGTCTCACACTTGATGTGATTTTCATGGGAAAAGTGCACACTCCATATGTTAACGCCTAGGTTTTCTGGCTTAACTCTATACTCCCAAGCAGGGGTAGCTACTTCCTGGGTAATGGCTTTTCCCCGGGAGTTTGCAAGGGTTTGCAATTCGAGTGTGAAAAGTTCAAAACAAATTCCCCGCGTATGAAAGAAGCTAAAAAGACATGACAGTACAGTAATGTAGCATCTATTTCATAGTAATGTGCATTTGGAGTATTATAAGATGCCCAAAGGTCAAGATCATGGCAACAGAGGTTACTGTCCTTTCCACCTCCCGGTGATTCTGGGCCTGCATTAGTTCTCATGGGGAGTAAGGCAAGCAGTCAAGTTGTATAATCATTTTTGAAAAAATATATGAAATGTTCTTAAATAAAAAGTGCATATCACTGAGATGTCCAGGCTGCAAAAGGCAGATTGTGGGAGCAGTTTTGCGATTTACCCTCTGACAAGCTAGAATAACTACTTACATGTATGGCCTCTTTGCATGGGTCGCAAGAATGTACTATATTTTACCATACTCCACCCGCGCTTGTTGGATAACTAGTAATTCGCCCTTTGCACGGATCCGCCATGTGCGTGTAGAGCCTCGACATCATGCTTCATTTGTATTGTATATATGCATCTGCTTGGATGAAATTGTCATTACACTACCGTGATAATGCAGAGTTAATGCTTCTATTTCACTGCTGTCCCCAATTCGAGGCTCTACACGCAAATGGCTGACCGTGCAAAGGGCGAATACGAGAGTCGTTTGATGCTGTTAGTCCAGCAGAAAGCCCCTTTGATATAACAGCTACATGATACGATAACACAATATTCTACATAGCAAGCCTTCACTGGACACAAGCCAGAAATACCACTTAAGGCAGTGTGTGGGATAGCTAACTGGTATGGGAATCAATGTTGGTGTCAACATGACACAGCACTTGTGCTGCATATTTCACTTAACATTTTATAAGGATGCATTTAAAATGATGCACAGAGCTCAGACATTTACTAATCCATACGCTGTAAATAATTAGCTAGAGAACAATTAAACAATTATAAGTGATGTGCAGTGTTCTCCAACTTTGAAAATTAAAGGTTGGTGCTTGGTGTGGTGAAAACTGCGAGGGGGTATGACAATGCGAGCGCGAAGCGCGAAGCCCCTACGGCGTGGGGTCCGGGGCCCGCTCAAGGGCCCCGAGAAAAATTTTGATCCTAGATGCTCTGTGGTGCATTCTAAGGTGAATCCTGGCCACTTTCCTCACACTTTTTTGAGGAAATATTTTTACAGTTTTTAAGAACACAAAGTAAAATACTGGTTTTCTAAACACTTACTTGAAATAAAAACCAATTTAATTTAATTTATTGGTACCAATTTATCTTAGGCACCCACTAGAGGAAACGTATGTGTCCGGTAGCCCGACCGCATTTCTTGTTCTTACCTTGTAATTCCGTGTTACTAGTGTGCTCAAAAAAAAAATAATAATAATAATAATGATTTTTTTAAATTTTTTTTTAAAAGCGTGGCGCGTGCCGCAGAAAGCGTGGCAGTGCGCCACGTCTTTTCTATAGGTTGGAGAACACTGGATGTGTGATTAGTTGAAAATAGTTTATCAACAACAGACTGATGTCTGCAACTTTGTAAACACACGCTTATATTTGTACAGTACAAAGTTACAAACATTTTGCACAGTACATAATAATAATAATAATAATAATAATGAAAACTTATAAAGCGCACAAATCCAACAAAATGCTCATGGCGCCAAAATACAAACAATAACATTCAAATTATGTACAATAAGGCCAAGTAAAATAAATAACATGTTGCTCGTCCGGACTTTTTGAAAAAGTTGGTGAGGGAGGTCCTTGTTATTTGTTATTTTCAATTTTTTTGTTATTTTTTTCAAGATGGCCACCATGTCTAAGATGGCCGCCATATCGTATTTGAAGATGGTTTTATGGTTTTATGAGTATGTTCTGTATGTCCTCAAATTCTGTGTGTGTTTCTGTGTCCATTTTGATACATTGTAATTATTTCTAAAGAGTCAGTCTTGATTTTGCTCCAAAGTTATTCTGTGTGCGTGGCATCGCGTCCTTGTGCAAAGAACTGTGGCATGCAAACCTGAAGGGCAAAACATTTCAAAGTAAAGAGTTTCTCATTATGCGTTGCAATAGCTATTCTTGTAGGCCTACATGTAAGACAGATGATGAAACTGCTCAATAAAAATAAAGGGTACATTGGAAATAGCTATAAATAATATGTAAATTGATTTTAATTTTTCTTTTTTTTCTTTTTTTTTTAAATAACAAATAACAAAAAAATCGGTGCGGCCGCCAAAACCGAGGCGGGCGGGGACGAGCAACATTTTATTTATTTCACTTGGCCTAACCAAAATCAAAACGTAAACCTAAGTTGAGAATAAAACTAGAACATGTGGTATAGAAATACAATACAAATGCAATATATAAGAAAACATCGAAAGTAACAAAAATAACAAAATCAAACTATTTATTCAAATGCCTGTCTGAAAAGATGTGTTTTAAGGTTTTTTTTAAATTGGGTTAAAGAAACGGATGATTTTACTAGTGCGGGCAATTTGTTCCATAGACGTGGGGCAGCATGTGAGAAAGATCGGTCTCCCCATGAATGATTGGATATGGGTTCAATAAGGAGGCTAGAATTGTAAGACCGGAGTTTGCGAGGAGGATTGTATGGGTTTAGAAGATCATCAATATATGCAGGGGCATTGTTGGTGAGCGATTTATACACAAAAAGCAGAAGTTTATACTTAATCCGACTGCTTACCGGTAACCAGTGTAATTCTTTTACATGTATGTAGATAGTTCCCATTTGATGCCACACAGTGTTAAGTCGGCCATCTTTGTGGGCAAATCAATCATTTATTGAACGGCCATTTTTGGAACTACCATCTTTACCGGCAAATCAATCATTTTTTTAACGCACAACTGTGTGTGACGCGTAAATACTGCTTACGGCACGTGGGACTTTTATAAAATTCCTTGTTTGATTGGTCGGTGAACCACTTGGCAGTGTAGAAAAGTGAGAACGTTTGACGCAGTTTTAAGCCAAAACCAAGTCGCCCGTAAATATGGCGTCTATCAGAAACTATCTATAATTTGGCTAGTTGAAACTCTCTTCTGAATACATTTTGGCTTCATACCAATGCAGAACTTATGAACTGTAACTTTTATTTAAATTACTATTGATATTTTAACTCTGTACAGGGCATTGAAAATTCGTTCAGTTTTAAAATGCACCTCATAAGAATCTATAAGTGCATAAATTAATTATTTGAATCAAAAGAAACTGTCTGAGCAGACAATTTCTTCTTTACTACAAAGAAGGAAATACTTATTTGGAATGTGTGTACCATTGTTATAAGGAAATAGATCACTTGTCAGTAATTCTGACATGCCTGATACAACTTTGTATCATACTTTAATGATTTGATCCAGTAGGCCTACAATATGCCAAAAAATTCTGTTTTTTTGCAATGATAAGACTGTTCAGAAAAAAACTTGTTCAGAGTCATTACCAAACGTATACAGACCCTTTAGGGACTCATTTGTTTGAATCAATATTTTTGTAACAAATTGCTTGATATATTTCACTTCATTGTTTTATGTTTTGTGTTGCGCATAGAGGCTCCTGCATTACATGTATGTGCTATATAAATGTCTCGTATTATTATTTAAGGATGTCCACATGTATCATGGTTTCCTCATTACAGTATCAGAGTACATGTACATCTGAATCATGAAAAACATGGTGTTCGTTTTATTTGGCTCATTTTTCGTGGCCTTGTTTGCACCTCTAGAGGATTCCTTTCACCTACATGTACCATTAAGAGGACCCTGGACAATGTCTGCTTTATAGTTGATAAGAGGTTAAAGTCTAGGCCATAGTCTTGGACAATTGGTCTACCTCAGGCTACTGTACAATGGTACTTGTGTTCCGGTCACACCCCTAACCAAAATCCTGTGAAAAACTACATCGGCCTACATGTACAATGTACAGACCCTGTGTATACAATTTATTACTACACATGTACAGTATACGATTTTGCTAGAATCTTGCTAAAAAACTTGGGTTGGTAGAACGCAAAAGGCTAATGTATTTGACCCGTCACGTCAAAGACTATAAAGAAGGATTAGCTGCATACAATGTAAATTAAAGCGAGGAGCACTACAACCCAATATAAAATTTACAATCAAGGTTTTTCCAGAATTTGTTTACATGTAGTTAGTTTTGATTAATGATTGTAATGCATACAGGAACAGTGCAGTTTGCATTTACACTCATACACCTTGCTCTATGCATACACTGAGTATTCCTGCAAACTAGGTTAATGGGTTTTTGTTTATGGCACTGGCAGATCTATAAATTAACATCAATCTATACAGTGGTAAACAAGAACAATTTAGCTTAGTGCGATACATACTTGGCAGTGCAGGCTGTATACTCCCCAGGGAGCTGAGATAGTTTAAGGAATAAAATATATGGCCCAGTGACTAGGTGTAATAATGTTTGAAGCGCAATGATCATTCTTTGGAATTGTGCTATATATAAGAGTCAATATTATTAAATCCTAGATCATAGTTCTTCACACTTGAATTGAGTTTAAAAACTGTAGATGAAGGCACAAGTTTGTACGAATTATTGGCCATCGTATTGATTTTAATCAGGATACAAATAATGGGTGAATTTAAAGACTTATCAATTTAAACACAGCAGAAATCCCTTCTTGAACATAGTGTATCATCGGTAATCAGGATGTTTGCACATCTTACTGTAGAATACATGACCTGGGCAGAGCAAATACTGTACATTCCATGTATTGTAAACTTATGATACAATCACACTGTCCAATGTATCAAGCAATCATTAAATACCACATGATCTGAATCATCAAATATACTTAACTTCACCCAAATCTCTCTCTCGATCACGATTTCAACAGCCATCCATAAAACTCACAGAGGTACAACTTCTGGGATAGTTTTGGTGTCAATGGAACCGGAAAAGATCGCACATCCTGTACACAGTGTTCTCTCATGGCTTTTAGTACAGCATTGATCAGATAATATGGGCAAGGTTGTACACATGGAATGCAAAACGGCAATGACCCATGTTTGTGTGGACGTCGTCTGCGGGCGGTGGACTGGTTCATATGCAAACAAAAAGTGATCATGTGCCGTATTGACAAAATGCAACCAGCAAATAGTCAATTTCTGATGATAAAATGTCAAAGAGGCCCAGGGATTGTTTGATAAATAGGCCTACATGTACAAAAGGGATTAAAATAACTTTAAGGGCACATACACATACAATATGTTTTTTAAATGCATACTAATAGTGCACGTTCATTGAATAGGAATCACTTATACACCTTAAAATGCAAGTACAACCTACCACAGGCAAAACTTGCACAACTTTGGTGAACACTTTTAAAGTATAAAGGTAAAAAATAAAAAATAAAAAAATGTCACACTCTTATAAATGTAACTTGAACTGAAGAGTTCCTTGGTCTGTGTTCTTTTTAACACTTGGTAAAAACTATGTAATGTTTGTGGTTTTGCAAGTAAGAATAACTTGACAAACACTAGTTATTTTAGTTTAACCAACAGCTTACTTCATGTAACAATACTAAGGACCAGCGCAATTTTTCCAGCTTCTCCAAAGCAATTCAAAAGAAAATTGCAAAAAAAGCTGATTTTACATTATTTCACGACAGATGCTTCGGACCATTCGTCTCAAATCGCCTCAGGGTAAAATGGCATACATTTGACAGCAGGTCTCTCAGTACTGCAAAACCTCCAGCTCAAATGACACTTTCCCTCACGGGTAAATGCTTCTAAAGTTAATTTCCGTAAACCAAATCTCACAAATTCTTCTCTTTTTTTTGTGTATTGACTGGAAAGGGGGAACTAAATGCACAATAGCCTCTGTCCTGTGGAAAAAAAACTATAGAGGTTAAATTTGTTCAGACTTAAACCAGATTGTCTAGGATCTAACATTTCATTCTGATTAATAAAATACAGAAATAACCAAGGCACAGGAAATGAAAAAAATATGCATCTGGGGAGAATTGAAACAGATTCATTTGTGTTTGGATTCTTGCAGGATTGTATTTTGAGCTGACAAGGTCAAATGTTTGGAAATGATTTTAAAAAAAAAAAGGTCTGATTTGTGTGAAGTGTGCTCTTGATTGTTACTCAGATGTTCTCAACCTGTGTCACTGTGTATTTTGCATTTGACAAAATAATTCTTGTACTTCGGGTAGTCTTGGTCAATTTTCTTAGTAGCAAATCGAGCCGCAGAGTATTTTGTGAGGTGGCAACTTTTCAAAGTTTGCCCTGTATTGAGGCCATTATTATATTAGGTTCAATGAAACCAAGGATGCCTCATAAGTGAACTCAATCACTGTAGCTCGCAAGCCTGAGGAAAACTGTCAACGAGGGTGCCTGCTCTGTGAACCAGAAACACAAACCGGTGAGAAAATTGAGAAATTGGCAATGAATATATGCGATATCTGATATTTTCTTCTGGATTGAGATTTAACATGTTTACATGTATTAGGAGTCAGAACTAACATTGCAAGCTTCATTGAAGAGTCTGACAGTGTTGATTGCAGTCACAGAATAAACCTACCGGCTTTCTTTGACAATGCTGATTTTTCTCAAGTATTTGTCATCACATCATGTTAATGTTAGTACATACATGTAGCACAAGTTGGCCTACTTCACAAGTTACAATGGTACACATGTTCGCAGGGTTCTACCCAGGATTTTTCAAAACTGTAGGGCATTCTGTACCCGAAGTTTTGCTGAAGCACGCTGAATCGAAATGAGGTCCCCTGAATATGTTTTAAAATGTTTATGTTTGGTTTTAAAAGGTCTACTCTGCAATCTGAAGAATTTCAAATAGTTTTATTTAATTATTTTTGTGAATTTGATCTTAAATCTACACACAAGCAAAAAAAATAAAAAAATAAAAAATAAATAAATTTTAATATCTTTTTTCCCTGTATCTTTTTGCGCATCGACCTGTAATTCGTGGGTATTGGTCCTTATGCGTGTACCAGCCCGTTACGCTAGCTTGTGCATGGAGACAACCCTGGTTTAACTTGTTAATACAGTGTATTGAGTGCATTCATTTAAAAGAAATCTACATTGCATTTCAACAGCACATCCAACATGTCCATAGCTAATCAACAAGAATGCAAAACATAAATATCTTGAAAATTCTGGGAAAAACAGAACAAGAATTACATCATGTACGTGTAATGCTTTTTATTCAGTGCCACCAACTTTTATGGAATAATTTGCCATCTGAAATTCGTAAATTGCATCCCGTCTTAAATTGCAATCCCATCTTAAAACATTCCTTTTGAGGAAAGCATTTGGTGATGTGCAGTGAGTTTTTAATCTTTCGGTTTTAGGATGGTTTATATTTTGTAGTGTACTTTTTAGATGCTATACATAGGCCTATGTAAGCTTGTATCTTTTTAGACAGTATTGTGGTGGTCTTTTATCTTGATTTACATTTTGCTTATTTCCGGTGTGTTTTTTGCTTGAACTTTTTCTTGTGTAATTTTCTTACTGGTATTTTTATTGTTATGCACCCTCGAACAGGCTGGTCCTGGTGAGAGCGCAATATAATTTCAATAAATTATTATTATTATTATCATTGCAAAAAAATACATAAATTTCCTTTACAACAAAAAAATCTTACTTTTTAGGTGCACTTTTGTTCAATTCATTTTTGTAAGGCCAACTAAAATAGGAAACGAGTTTCTCGTCCGGACTTTTAAAAAAAAAGGAGGAGGCAGGGCGCTACTATTGACTATTTTTCAATTCTTAGCTATTTTTTCCAAGATGGCCGCCATGCTAAATACGGTTGGCCAAGGTATATTTATTCACAGATATTGTGCTATTTGAGTACGCTGATGCAATTTATGATCAAACAAATGATTTGTAAGACCCTTCAATGCAGAATCGCAGCACCATCACCTTCGACAACAGTTGCTCTCTGATCTGAAAAGAACGCCCAGCTGGGTTTGGTGCCAAGACATTGATGATATTTTAAGTCAGGAGAATCACCCTTTTAGCCCTCAACTAGCTAGGGACTGCACACCTGAGATATTGTAATGAGAAAGTTGGGAATTATTGAGGCAAAGCTGCTATTTTGGCCCATCTAATTGGACTCAGGAGATTGAAAATATCAGAGATGCCACTCAGTTTTATCCCAAAAATTTGATTTTTTTTTTTTCAAATAGTAAATGGTTAAAAAAGGAGGCGGCGGCCAAAAAGGAGGCGGGCGGGGCAAGAAACTCGTTTCTTATTTTACTTGGCCTAAAGGTTACAGTGCATGATCTTGTACGTACACACATGTCCCAGTGTACATTTTAATACAAACTACACGTAAGCCACACCTGCATAACATTTTGTGAATTGCACATGGCACATCGTCACATACCAAAAGAGGCTCCCAGACTTATATGAGTCATTTCAATGATGCCCAGGAAGTAATATCATTCATACTGTCCAGGGTAAGAATGACCTATCTTATGAATATTCATTTCATGAATAAATATCATGTAATCTTTGGTTTCTCTTTATGAGACTGACAGCCTTGACATTATCTCATGACTATACATATTCTGTCATATGATATTTGCTTTTTTTTGTAATGAGTCTGCTTTGAACTTTTACACATACAGTACAGTATGTATGAACTGTGTGTTCATCATTAATACATGGTATTCAACTTATGAATATTTATCCAGTCAGTTGATCTTCGGTTTCTTTTTGCAATGAAACTACTGACATACCTCTTTGGCCATTTACATTAAAAATATTCATCTCATAATGAATAATCATGATAAACAGACAGCTGTTCTTTGAGGGTTTTTTGCATTGACACTATGGTGTACTGTACTTTGCCTTAATTACATAATGTTAAATATTCATGCACCATGAATAATCATAAACAGTAATCTGATCAGTGATCTTTGATACAGAAATTTCTTTTTTGCAATGAGAATGCTCTGGCCATTGACATTATAATTATTCATCTTGAATTAATATTCATTAGCTAGTCATTTGACCTTGGTTTACTTATGCAATGAGACTACTTTGACCTTTTCAATAACACATTCAAAAGAGATAGGGAGCAAGCCTGGGCTTTCAATGTCTGTCCTATCATCTACAATCATGACATTAAAATCATGAGTCCAAATTCTTAGGTACATTGTATCTGACCTAATTTATTCTTTTATAATCATAATCGTTAATTATCATATCAAGGATTGTACCAAGCTGGCCAAACTACATCATGGAGGAATCCTCTGCATGAGTACCTGGATGTTATACATCTTATTTTCAAATTCACATCCCAGGAGCATTTATCCAGTCACTGATCGGCACTAATTTTTTATCAAATCACTTTTGATATGACAGGGATTGAAACAGTGGCAGAATTTGCATGTTCTCCATAATAAGGACCCCCCCCAAAAAAAACCAAAAAAAAAACCCACCAAAACAAGTGGGAGTAAAGGAAAAAGAAAGAAAAACACCTGATGTAGACTTGGAAGAATTTTCAAACAAATTCCCCAAAGTAAATTTTATGATGTGGACAAGAATTTTCAAACAAATTCCCCAAAGTTAATTATAACATTCAAACATCAATGAAAAAAGTTAAGCCCAGTTCATGTACAGTGTACTTCACGCGAAAGCGAAGGTGAAGCGAATTTTTGTGATTCATTAATCAGTACGCACTACTTTTTCCAATTGTGACGCAAGAAAATTCACTTCGCTTTCGCTTTCACGTGAAGTATGAACCGGGTTTTAAAACAGGATGTCTTTCATTTCACTACAAATTAATAAATAAAATGTTTGAGTCCATACAGTATTCCAAACTTCACTTCACAGTTACTTGCAATGTTGTTTTCTCATTTCAAAAGATCAGACAGATTTGCACTTAACACACCTCAGAAACTTTTAATTGTCTGGCACTGAATATCCAAATGAGTAACTTGTCTGGCCTTGTGGCCTTTATCAATCAACCCTCAACTGGGTGACAACAAACTATGGGTTCCAAAAGAAGCTTGCCTGCACCTGTTTACCACTCAACAATTCATAAAGTGTATTTTTAATGCGATTCTGTTGGTGTTGATATCTATAGACCATCCATGTACAATATGTTTTTCTACTGTTAAGTTGTGCTTGAATGAAAATCATGGGTAAAAATCAGGGGGGTTAACATCATTGTTGTAGACAAGTACATTGTACTTTTCAGTCTCAGCGTTCTCCCTTAACACAAACAGTGGTCCGCTAGCCAAATGCTAGATTAAAAAATAAAACCTGAGGACCAGCCAAAGTTCTCTCCTAGTGGTCCGGCTGGCTAGTTCAGTATCAAAAAGCATCCTTATTTAATATGAATTATGGACTAGTGAAAAAGCTGGCGGACTTGTAAAACGACAAGCTACATGTAACTGGTCAAGTTGGCCAGTCACTGAAAAAAAGTTAAGGCCGAGTACTCAGGTAGCCGAGTAGTTCTCGAATATGAGTACTTGGGCAATCGAGTACATGTACATAGTATGTGTACGAGTAATAGTACTACCTAGTCTGTACTTCATAAAAATATACTGCAAAATGTAAATGCAATACTTTTTTGTTTGTTACTAATTTCTATACAACAATGTGTGCTTGTTATAAAGATTACATCTTTTAAACATGAATACATCAAAGACAACTTCAATTTTATTTTTTCCAATGCTTTATTCCCCTACTCCTTGCATTAACCTGTTGGGATACATGTAACACACGTACATGGTCTACGTACATGTAGGCCTATTTAGGAAAGCGGAAATGAAAGTGGTAGGCCCTATTTTGACCACATGTACTTAAAATCAGAGACCGAGTAGATTTTCAGTTGAGTATCGAGTACATGACTTCGAGTACAGGTTATTTTTCAGTCGAGTATCGAGTATGGACATACACATATTTTGCTAGCTGAGTACCAGGCCTCGAATTAACCCATGGCACCCACAGCAATTGCCGTGCTGCCCTGTGCTTTTGCTGTGGTGCCCTTTGCAAAGCTTTAATACAAATTTACAAATTCCTCATAGAAGTGCCCCTTACTAGAGGAAAATTGCTGTGCCCCTTCTTGAGCGAAGTTCAAGGCCTAGTACTAGTAGTACCGTCAAAATGGTATTGTATTTGAGTTGTACTCGAGTAAATTCAAAGTTCAAACCAAACTGACACTGGAAGAAACACAATAGGCTGGCTCCTTTTGGGTTTTGTCAGAACCAGTATTCATTGTTGTTCATGCACAGAGGGAAACACAAGGTCTGTGAAGTTAACTCAATGAGTCATGCACACTCCAATTTTAATTGGGTTAAATAACATTTTAATACATCGTCTAGACGAGAAAAAAAAAATGATTTCTCAGGTTTATCACAGTTGGTTAACAATAAATCAATCTTCTAAACTATGGATTTTCATTGTTAAAAAACTGCAAATAACAATGTCAACAGAAAAAAGAGAGGAAAATGCTGACTGTGCATTACATCTTGGTGAAACTGAAAACGTCTAAGAAAATCCAACACCATACAGTAACTCAACATCCAAACTGTTGGACTCTGATTCATGGTGGGGTGCATAATATTGATGTGGTTGTGAAAAAATAAAATATATGGGCGCAGACGAGATACTTGTTAGTTCTTTTATTGGTCTAAGCTTGGCAAGGATGACTACTTGTATGTTTTGCTGCATCATCAATGCCAAATTCATTAAGCTTGAGCAACATCAGGTCTTTGAACTCTTTAGGGAAACCTATCACTATCAGTGAAGAACCAAGATGTGCTTTAAAGTTAAAACTTTTGACCTTACACCACACAGAAACTTACAAAAGTACATTCACAGGTGAAAATGTCTCCAGTTTGTTTGTGGTCATATTTTAAAACATTGAGGAGGGAACTTCGATGGACAGATTAGGGTCAAATCGGAAATAACATTACATTGAAAAGAATGTCTCAATGTTGAATTCTTTTATTAAAAAAAAAAAGGTTAGGTTTTTCTAAGTTGTTGCTCACCATCACCCTCTTAAAAAGAAAATAAATAAATAAAAATCCTCCTGACCCGTCTTCTGATAAAGTCTGTTCAAGTTTGCATACAATCAACTGAGCACTGAGGATTCTTGCCTTCACTAGACTACACTTCAATCTGTATCAACTGGATGATACCCATGCCTACAAGTACATCCTTAGGGGATGTGAAGGGGGTAACCCTGTTTCAGACCCAGGGGTAGTTGGAAGCCTTTTCATTGCAGTATATGGTTGTTGAGGAGTCAGCGTCCTCTAAAAACACATCACGCATCAATTTTACACCTGTGTGACCATCGCGAATCCCCGTAGTGGGTTTCTAAAAAGTAAAGATCAAATAAGCATCCTTGTCCAAGAGTGTTAATTTTGTTTCAATAATATTTAACACATTATTTGTGTATTCATTAAAAAAATCATAATGAGTATTTTTGTTGTTCAGATTTTGTCATAAGATATAATTTAAAACAAAGATTTGATTTCAGAAAGTTCTTCGTTTGACATGGTTTCTCGTTTCGATACGCGCGAGACTTGCAAAGTCTATTAATTTGTCTATCAGTCACTTTCTATTTTTAATTTTATTTAGTTACTCCATGGTCTTCTTCCAGAGTATGCCAACTTAAATCATTTAATTGACAGTTTTAAGATTGTTATTTTTTGTAGACACAACATAGTGAGGAACCCCGCCCAGCAACCCCCTCCCCCACCCCACACACACAAACAACCAGCAAATCATGTACACCAACACAAACATAAACACACCCACAACATTTTCTTCTTAATAGACAGTCAAGACGTTTGCAAACAAGGAATTAAACCGAAATATGAACATTATTTTAAGGGAAACTATATAAAAAAAACATCACAATATTCTTAAAGTTCTTTGCCACTTAAGGAATTTTTTAATTATAATAAAAATTGCATGATTTTTTTAATTCTGTGTGAGCAAGAAGAGGAGTACTGACTGAGGTTGAGTCACTTACCGAAATTGTAGAGCTTGAATTACTGTTTGTTGGTGAGCGTTGGACTGTCAAAAGAGCCATCTTCCTCGTTTTGTTCTGAAGAAAAGGAAACCCTTGTTTCACTTGTGAGACGTGATTTTACATATTTTATTAAAAAAATTGTAACATAGACAAGTTTTGATTTTGGGCCCTCTCGCAGATAAATTCTCTTCCTGACACACGGCACCCGGGGCAAAAACACTGGTTCCCTTGTATTATCCAAGGGATGCGAACAACAGTAGCACGTGTGAATGCATACCTGTTGACGGACACCAGTCTGCTTATCTGGGTCAAGGGTTGCGACATTTTCTTTTATCATGCATATTTATAAGTTAAGGGCACATGGGGTCACCAGACATGCTCACAATGGCGTACCATGGCAACAACAAACGTAAATCTCTGAAACTGCACAAGGGAAACTTTGCGATCACTCGCTAAACGTTAGACAACAAATATCAGAATGTAGAATTTCTCCTCTTATTAAAGTTTGTCAGAAAAGATGAGTGATTTACTAACTTAAGGGTGAGTAGTTGAAAACATTTACTGCAATGATCAGATTTTGTGGGATGGTATTCCAGGATCGGACGAAGACGGTAACTAAAAATTAAAGTTTAAACGACGATTCCCGTCAACTACGAAAAACATACCTTTTTGAGACAAGTCGACTCTCTACCTAGCTAGCCCTTCCCGATCCCATCCCACCCCCTGATACTGATTCTTGAATGTGTTACACAGTCTGACAGTGTGTGTGTGTGTTTGTGAAATGATTTTCTTCCTTTATAAGTTTAGGTTGTAAATGTTTATCGATTTGTTTTTTAGTTCAGATTTTTATAAATTATTCTTTATTATTAGCCTAGCCCCATAATAGTGCCAAATTCTCTGGACTTCCTCCGATCCTTGGCCCTACGCCCACGTACCTCCAGGAGGTGACATTTGTTTTCGAAAAGAAACTCACGTTTTTATGCCGAGATTTTTTCCCCAGTTGTCACTTATTGTAGCTCATTTGTGGACAGCACATTAATTCGAAAAAGAGCTCACTCGTTTTGGTGTAATTTATGAAGAAAATCGGCGGCGTTACCTGACACGGTTTGACTGCCCGGCATCTGCGATTTTGCTAATGCGCTATGGTCTTGGTGCAAGACGTTTCTCGTTTACCTTTCACGCACAGCACGGCCGACGACCCAAAATCGCGGATGCCGGGCAGTCAAACCGTGTCAGGTAACGCCGCCGATTTTCTTCATAAATTACACCAAAACGAGTGAGCTCTTTTTCGAATTAATGCGCTACAATAAGTGACAACTGGGGAAAAAATCTCGGCATAAAAACGTGAGTTTCTTTTCGAAAACAAATGTCACCTCCTGGAGGTACGTGGGCGTAGGGCCAAGGATCGGAGGAAGTCCAGAGAATTTGGCACTATTAATGGGGCTATTATTAGCCTGACGTAGGAGGTCCTGTTTTCAGGGCGTCCCTGAAATCGATGCAAATCTTTTACCTCTCTGCGCGCGATGTAAACAGTCCCTAGATACAATTTTTGTGGTTTGACTAAAACTTAGAATTATGTGAGGCTCCACTGGCAAGTTGCACTTGTATTGCGAAAATTTGTGGTATTTTAGGCATTTCTACAAGGTACAAAAATATGTCATACTGTCAGGGCCATAAAAAAAAATTGCCCGCCGAAAAAGTTTCATCGAACAATTTTTCAATTCACAATTCACGATGATAAAATCATGTGACTTAAAATTCTGCTGAGCATTCTAGGGAAAAAAATACAGAGGCTTAAAAGAAGCCATGTGCCTTATATCATTTTCTAAACAGTCTGGAGAATTTTTTTTTAAACCCTCATATCATTTATTATTAATAACATTAAAATTTAAACATTGGCTTGGTGATTCAAATATCACTGTTTATTGATATGCTTTATTATAAATGTTAAGAAACATAAAAAGATTCAAAACTTTTTTAAAAATCAGATTTGAAAGCCAAGACTTATTGACACTTTTTTAAAATATTTTTTTTAAAAAGTTTTTGCAAATTACCATCGTAATTTTTAAAATGAAATAAAAAATATTTTGAATAAAATGAAGACAAGGCCATTTTTTTTTTATTACTTGGATTACGGATTTGTAAGCTACAAAAAACGGGCGGGGGGGCGGTGAAAAAAAAAAGAAAAAAAAAGAAAAAGGGGATTACGGAATTTCGAGCCCAGAAAATCGGGCGGGGAAAAAAAAAAAAAAAAAAAAAAAAAAAAAATGCACGCGGGCGGCTTCTAAAACACGTACATATATACACAATTTATGTAGATAAAAGCAACCACTCACTGAATGAATGTCGCCAGTGTTTTAGGCCAAACAAAATGTTCGGTTTCTGGTTACTGACCGGCCCTTACTTTTTACACCGCGACCCTAAATTGTTCACATTTTCAGCTTGAAAAAAATTTATTCATATTTTTTTAAAAACCGTGTCGAACAAAAAGTCAGACTTTCACCAAATTAACAAATGTTAGAACAAAATTGAAATAAAGACAAATTTACCGATATCTCCGTGATTTAAGGCTCATGATTTATTACTAATCCACGGACGTACACCGGTTCCTGAGTGAACGTTGAGCGCATTCTAAAGATTTGCAAAATGGGCAGATTGCGCGCAATTTTCCCGAGCTACAATACTAACAAAGCACAAATCTGCAGATTGCGCACATTTATGCTGGATCGCCATTCATCTGCCAATTAAGCAGAGCGCAACCTGCAGATTACGCACAAGTTTGTCAGCGGCCGCCATTGTGAACGAACCGGACACCTTGTAAATAAACAACTGTCAGTGCAGAAGGAAGCACACACGACACGCTGATGTTCTGCCCAAATTCGCGCACACAGACCATTTGTTGACGCATCAATTTATTGCATGAGTTTGGGTCGTGAGTTGAGCGGTCGATGCTCTCGTGGTTGTTACTAAATGGCCAAAATGTATGCACTTGGGCAAATAGTATAGTCTATAAACGGACTCACACTTTTGTACGTGAATGCATACCATTGGTCTGGTTTCCATCATACATCGGCCGCGATTTGTTTTTCTCCGTTGACACTGACTCACGCCGCAGTTTAATACATGTACATGTGCATGTACATTGTACAGTACATGTATGTGTGTGGTCATGTAGGGGTCTCGTTGTAAATTCCAGAAGAAAAAATCGCTAGATGGTGTTTTGTACATGTACGCGATCGGTGGCACTGTTGTATTATGAAAGTGTTGTGTATTTTTTTTTTTTTTTTTTT
Source organism: Plazaster borealis (assembly GCA_021014325.1). Lineage (NCBI taxonomy): Eukaryota > Metazoa > Echinodermata > Asteroidea > Forcipulatida > Labidiasteridae > Plazaster > Plazaster borealis. The sequence goes on from CM037473.1 coordinate 2,314,976, forward strand.
TTCCCCCCTACAAAATTAGATTTTTCGGGCGGGGATTTTTAATTTTTTTTTCAGAAACACGATTTTTTCGGGCGGCGATTCCCGTAATCCAAGTTATTAAAAAAAAATGGCCCAACTGCTGGCTATAGAGTCATACACAACGTCTCACAGAACACTTGAAGTCACTGCAGAGGTTTCTTCTGCGTATGGCTTCACCAGGACACCATACTTTCTTGTTTGCCTCGAAAACAGGTCAAACTCAAAACACGGGGACGCTATTGAAGTCATCGAAGATCGGTGCGTGGTGTGAAAGTTTCAATGTCTATCAAGTTTTAATATATTTTTACATACTTCTTATAAACAAAGGAAGGTAATTAGGGCATCAGTTGATATATGGCATCATTATTTTTTTTTAATTCAAAGAAAAAGGCATAGTACATCGAAAACCGGACACGGGAGGATATAGGGCCTACTAGTGTAGTGGTTAAGTTCTTTTTATTTTATTTTAGTATATTTTTAAACGTTTAAAAATTGACTTGAATGATTATCACCATCAACCTTTTTATTAGGAAGTTTTGCTTCATGATTGAATGATGGTTATTTGTTTGAAAATAAAATAAACCATTGGCCTATTTATTATTTTATTATTAATAATAATGTAGGCCTATCATTAATAAACAATTTTATCTCACTCCCTCAAATCATTAGAAACAAGAAGTAAAAAATATTAATATTTCTCAAAAATGGGCCCCTAAGTAATAATCTAATTTTACAAAAAAAAACATAATTCATCAACAAGACATTTTATTGTCTGCTTACTGCAATGGATGGGCATTATGTGATCAAATAAAGGCTTTTAAATCCAAGCGACTTGCAGCAGCAATGGTTTCTGAAGAGTTAAACAACTTCGTTAATACTGGTTAAAAACAAATAATTAATGTTACATTTGCAGGATTGAAGTGAAACCTATCCAATGGCAGATATTCAGACAGCTAGCCCTATTCCAGGCTCAGCAGGAATGAGTCGTAGGATGTACTCTTCGGATCCAAGACCTCCTTCACAAGGCGGTTCCCGCCCCTCATCTCGAGTTGGATTTCAAGTCTCGGAGAGAACAAGTCCCCGCCCTAATTCCAGACAGGGTTCATCGTCAGGGGGGCGGATTCCCCACCCTCCATCATCCCGGCCATCAGATGGAGCCATCAGCCCACTTCATGAGCGCCCTCCATCTGTCCGTTCATTACGACAGAAGACCGAGATGTCAGAATTCCTTGCACCGATGGTCAAGACAGCTGTCAGACGGTGGAAGCGATTCCACGAGCAAAGAGTCAGGGAGAAATACCTTCAGAGGAAGGATGAGAAAAGACTACGTGTCCACACAGCAAAAGAAGAGAAACAACGTCTTGCAAGACGAATACCTATTGACAGCCTTGCCATGGAGTGGTTAAATGAAAACAATGTCACAGTCGATGCACGTGCTTATCTTCTGGATAAACTTCTTCCGACTTTGATCCTTGGTATCGAAAAACTCCTCCTTGAGGCAGAGAAAAAAGGCCTCACCGAGAAAAATGAAGCCAGCCCCAACTTCAATCCAGTCAATTTTCTGGCTCAGTATCTGATGAGGAATAACCCACGCTACAGTAACTTCCCAGAAGCTTCTCCTTATATCCGTGGACTTAGAGAGGTTACTGAGGAATTAAAGAAGTATGTCTTCTCATTTGAAGACAACAGGTGAGAATTTATTTAAAGTGCTAATTAGACTTCTGCATTGTTTTTCCTTTTTATTTCTTAGAAGAGTTTTAACTTATATCTACCTAACTATAGGATTTCCGGTAGAACACACAAACGCTGTAAGTGCCTAATTTTGGGAAAACCCGCAGATGAACAAGAAGTTAGTGTCTTTCTTTGTACTCTCACTACTAGTGATATGAGTGTGGGAACATGGCAAAATATGTATCAGTCACAATAAAGAGAATGATATGCCCTTTCCAACGATGGAGCTATATAGCGGTAGGCAGTTTGTTGGGATATGTTGATTTGCAAGGCATTAAAAAATGAATGTTTATTGTAATGCAGTAATAAGTGCTACATGGGCTTAGTAGGAGCAGTGTTTATGTACTGTGACCAGTCAGATGGGACTTGACAAAATAAGATGAGTTGATGGGTTTTGAGAGGATTTACCTCAAAAATTCTAGCCAACTTGAAAACTAATGATCAAATATCGGTCAGACACAAAGATTACTTCATTATGTACATTAAATGTTTTGCACTTTAAGCCATTTTAAAGTGATTAAATGACTTAATTTCTGAAAATTTTCAAGATCTTGAAATTCAGAATTTTACACAATGTAACGTCATTGATGTTGCACTTTTGAAACAGTCAATAATTGATTCTTGTCACAGAATAACCAATATTAAAACAATTAATTTTAGACATTATAAGTAGAAGTATCGTTTTTAAATACACGTTCATGTAATCCTTTTTAAAGTAATGAATTTTACTAAACTCAAAACAACTCTTGTCACAGACTAGCCAAAATCAAAGCAGATGCACGACGTCGTCGTGAAGAACAGGAACGCCAAGCAAGCCTCAGGAACCAAGAGAAACTTCAGCGATCGGCTCGTCTTCGTCAGAACTACCAGGAATGGTTGATTGATGATGATGGTATGATTGAGATTCAGGTGCTGCAGACTGCTGTGCAGTCCTTTGCTGAGGTACTACAAGGCTTGCCGGAGGACATCCAAAAAGGTAAAGTTAATACAAAACACAATTATTAAAGATAAAAGTGGCCCACTGTGAATAAAAACATTTGCATCAAAGACTACAGCAGACAAGTCAAAACATTGATAGCTCTGATTAGATGTACATAGTGGCCCGAAAATATTATCGTAAATATTTTGTAAATATATTTGTGACATCTCAAATATTTGCACAGATTTATGCGATAATATTTGCGACATTGCAAAGATATTTGCATTAATATTTGCAACATCGCAAAGGTAGTTGTGATAATATTTGCGCCATCTCAAATATTTGCAAAGGATGTTTGTGATGCCTGATGCCTGGTCTATTCCTGTAAAGATTCATTCTGACAGATGAAATACATGATATATAGACTACAGTACAAGTCTCGTGCGTATTCGAACATTGGGACCCATTAAAGTGCACGAGTTTGTTTCTTTCACGCGTTGAAGCAATGTACGTGGGACCAAAGTGGTCCCAAAATTGAATACGCGCAAGACTTGCCTGGTCTATTGCAAACAAATATTCTAACAGACTTTTGATTTGTATTTCTTCTTCTTCTAGCTGCCCATCTTACTGAGATGTTTGCGAAGAGGGAAGCTCCAACAGGAAAAGTTGGTGCTGAAGAATTCGTGCAGGTTAGAAAATTTGAGGCTAACAAGTTATAGACCTTTATCATGATGCTAATATTCATTGTGCAAAAAGGAACCAGACTATTTTTCCTAAACTAAAGAAACTAAAACTAAATGGCACTACTTGGCATCTCATTGCCAAAAAACTTTAAAATGACTTCAGGGGCCAATTTTAAAGTGCTGCTTAACGATAAGCAAATTCTCGTGCTAACTATAGCAGAAAAATTTGCTTTTAAAAGCGTAATCGTATTTCACAGTTTAGCAAGAAAATTAATTTGGATTTGCATTGTTACGTCATTCATTTTCATACAGTAAGCACCGGAAGGTAAGCATGCCTTTTTGTGTGCTTACGGTTAGCCGCAAACCGTAAGCACACAAAAAGGCATGCTAACCTTCCAGTGCTTACTGTAATACTGTATGAAAATGAATGACGTAACAGTGCAACTCCATGGTGAACGCGCAAGCTGGCCGCCTAATTTTCTTGCTATGAAATGGAAACTCACGTAGTAAGCACAAAATCGGCTGTTTAGCAGCTCTATTAAATTGGGCCTAGATTCTTAAAGCGTTATTTACGGTTATTAGTACTCAGAAGTTTGCTCCTTTTTTTTGGTCTCTGCCATAATAGACATCATTCGGTACTTACAAGTATACGATGAACAAATTTGTAAAGCTGCAGTAATGTTGAAGTGTAGCCAGTATGTGGTTAGCCAGTCGTAGCCAACTGCAGTGATGTAGATAAAGCCAATTTGGATATGAGGTCTTTAGGGTCTTCCTCAATATAGAATGAAAGTTTAAAAGTCAAACATTCTTTTTCTACACAGTATTTGAAGCAGTACATCACCGATATGACCCCTGACCTCTTTAATGAGCTTCTACAGCATCTAGCACGCTGTGGTTCTGCCTATCGTATGGCGGCCATCTTGGAAGCAAGACGTGAAATCTTGAGTCATCTCTTCAATAGTTGTGACCATTCTAGTGTAGGAGTCATCGACAGACACCGAGTACTTGGGCTCTTTGAGTATTTCTGGGACAACCAGCCATGGGCAGTGAAGAGATACCTTCAAAACCCTAGAAAATGTAAGCTTTCAACGTCCCTTAATGATAGATTAAAAAATATATAATTTACAAAATTGTGATACGCTCAGGGAATCAAACTACTGCTTGTGGAAAAACAATCTTTGAAAGCGCGTTTTTCCATAAAATATCATGCAGAAATCTTTGTTCGATGCCATGTGAAATTGACAGGAAATATTGTTTTCTTATTGTAGAAAAGCAAAAGTTTACATGCTGGTTGGACATTTACCTAGTTTATTTTGTGAGAACAATGTGTAGGAGAAAATCATAGCTCACTTAAATAAGCCTAGACCTACGTGGAACAAGTGTTACAATGTCTACATAAGCGCCACTATGAGCGGCAGATACCAACCCTTTATAAATTTCCATTATTGTTTCATTTTATAACAGCATGCAAAAGAAAAATCACTTTTTCCTTTGTGCCGGTAATAGAGTCAGGCTACGTCCTGTAGCCTTAGATCTCAAGGGTCTTTCTCAGGATCCTTGCTGTTCCCAAAAAGCGCCGCCTTCTGTAACAGATCTAGCTTCACATTTGTCGCTATTTCATCTATATGTTTCCCCAGTGCTTTTGGTATGGTGTCAAGTGCTCCAACCACCACAGGGACTACTTTCACTTGACAAATCTTACAAAGTTCCCTGGCCAGGTCTTGGTGCTTGGATCTTTTCTACCTCTTTAGAAGCTACCCTTGTATCACCTGGCACAGCTATATCAATGAGATGACACATCTTCTTCGTCTTCTTCTTCTTATTATTATTACGTAAAATCTTGACTGGTTAATTTCACCAATGTTCTTCTTTTCATCACAGGGCCAGTAATAGAGCTAGATGAAGTCTCTGATGATTTGGATAGTATCTCTGAGGGTAGCGTGGCCACCCCTAGTGTCCCTGGTACCCCGCACACCAAGAAAAGACAGCCTCCCCCGGTTCCGGAGAAAGCCGAGCCTCAGACTGAAGCTGGTCCCGTTGAGGCTGGTCCCGATGATGTAGTTACTGCGACAGGAGAGATTCTTAACATTGGTGCTCCGACCACGGGAGATACTGAAGCCCCTGAGAAGGCTTCTGAAGAGGTTGCTGGTGAAGCAGAAGTGAAAGTAGAGGTAATTAAGACCATCAACAAAAATATTAAAGCTGGGACTGTTTACATATTTTCTTTCATGTTCAGGGCTTGAATTTGAGGGAAAAATCCAAAAGACTGCCGGGCTTGTAGCTCAAAATTATTATCTGAACCAGAATTTATTTTACAAGACCAGAATCAAAATGAGTTGAGCAAGCACTCAAAGTGATCTATTTCACTTGTGTTTATGTATAAGTTTACTTTGATACTCTTGAAAGAGAACAGAAAGATAATTATCACATTCACAGTCAACATTTTTTCACAAAGATATTACACAATGAGGTATTTTATTCAATTGAAAAACACAAGACCACTGCTTGTCTGGTTATGAGTTTACTGGCCTGATGCTAAAATCACTGGCCTTGGGCCTGTGGTCCGGTGTTAATTTTGAGCCCTGCTGTTGTGGTGATATGGAATTATCAACAGATTAAATACTGTAAGTAAACTCTGCTTAAACTTGCACGTGAGCCGCATGCGTGCGTGTACTTATCTCAGAAAATAATCTTGCTTTGAATGAAAACAATAATAAAGAAAAGAGTAAAATATGATGACTTGTGGAACAGGAGATCAGTCTGAGACTGATTGTAGAGTACTGAGTAGATGAAGAAGTAAAGTAGTTATCGCCAATTTAAATTGTAATCAATCTCATTGTAACTTTATTGTGTACCGCTGGCTTGAACTCCTATCTCTTCGCAAGAACATTTCTACCACTCGTGCGAGAGAGATGTATCTTTACACTGTGAATCAAAACATCACCTCTTGTTTAGTTTTAATAAATAAATTAGCATTGTAATTTTTTTTTATACCTGCAGGAACCTACACCTGAACAGTCAAAACCAGAGGAACAAAAACAAGAAGCTGTGGAACCCTCTAAAGAACCAACAGAACAAGAACCACAACCTGAAGGCCAAGTTGTGGAGCAAGGAGCTGAAGACTCAGAATCAAAACCAGAAGCAGCAGAACAAGAACCACAATCTGAAGGCCAAGTTGTGGAGCAAGCAGCAAAAGAAGCAGAATCCAAACCAGAAGACAAGCCAGCTGAACAGGAGGTAAACAAACCGACTGAGTCTTCTGATAAAGAGTCAACTGAACAGGCATCAGAGAAAGTTGAACAGGTTGCAGAGAAGTCTGACGAGCCTTCTGCGGAGCCTGTCAAGGAGTCATCTGCAGAACCTTCTAATGACTCAACAGAAGAGTCTCCTGCTAAGCCAGTTGAAAAACCGTCTGATAAGCCAGTTGAAGAACCTTCTGATAAGTCAGTTGTTGAGCCCGTTAATAAGCCAGTTGAAGAGCCTTCCACAAAACCTGTCGAGGAAGAGGAGCAGTCAACAAAGCCTGTGGAAGAGCAAGAGTCTTCTGGTGAGCCTACCACAAAGCCCATCGAAGAGCCTTCCTCAGAGCCTCAAGATGAGCCAACCCAAGAACCATCTCCAGAGAAAGTGGAAACTGTTTCTGTCGCAGCTGAACCTGAAGTGACTCCTGCTGCGGAGGTAACTGAGGTGGCCCAGCAATCTGCAGAAGCAACTGCAGATGACACACAGAAAGAAGAGCCTGTCAGTGAAGAAAAACCAACAGCAGAACAACCACATATTGTTGAGCCAACACCAGCAAAAGGTGAGATGGTTAACTTGCGAGATGTTTTACCAAATGTAAATACTCTCATGAGAGCACTCCTCAGTTTAAAAGTTTGTTGGTGTAGTTCCTTTATTTTTCACTCTGAAAATGTGGAATTTTTCTTTCCCCCGTTGGAGCAAGGACACAAAGTATTTTAAAATTGTTTTTGTTGAAATTGTGTCTCTGGATTAGTCACCCAATGGAGAACATTCTTTGCGTAACTAATTGTTTTCAAGTCATGATAATTTGATTGGAAATTGTACTGAATTTTTGTTTATTTATTTATCTGTAGAAACTGTACCTGAGACAAAACCTGAAGAAACAGTTGACCAACCTGCCACAGCTGTGAGCGACAAACAAAGTGCTAAACCCACCGAGTTATCTGCCAAATCAGGTATGAAACTGCCAGAAAGATTTCCTAGTTTACTGTGGTGTTAATTTTGTGCTACTAAGTATTAAAGGGGCTGTGTCATCATGATCAAAGCAGGCCTGTGGCTGTACATGGAATTATGAACTCGCACCCAGTTAATGCATGCACGCCCTCCCTCCATATAACTATGAAGGGCGCGCCACAGCCACAGGCCTGCTCTGATCATGACGACAGTGCCCCTTCAACAATGATAAACTTAATCGCACTAAATTAGCCCTTATTGCTAATCAGTATTTTTACCCCTTAACATTGCCAAAGGCTGGCAGGACCAGTGAGTGATACTTTTTATTATCTATTCTCCTGTAGTATGAAATTTTGTAACTTTTTAACCTTTTGCTAATGCCTTTTTCTTTTTATCTTGCTTTGTTTTTGTATATAGCGCTTTGAGGCTGTTTTGCGGCAATACTACGCTTTATAAGTTTCTTCTTCTTATTGTATTATTCCATCCATCCTAACATTTACCTAATACCTTTACATCTAAGGTGCTGACAGTGCTTCCAAGTCCCCTACCAAGACCCCAACATTTCACCGTGCGGGCTCCGTAGCCACCAGCATGTTTGATGAGAACCTCCTGAACTGCTCTCAGTTTGTGCAGCTAGTAGAATCCTTCCTTGGTGTTACTACGCCTGAGGAAGTCGTGCAACAGGTCATCAAGTATCTAGGGGAAGGATACGTAGAAACTGAAGACGAGAAGTACCTCAGATTGCAAAAGGTAACGACCTTCATTAGGAATTTTAGGGTGAACAAAGAAGAATTGATTTGAACATGCGGCCTCCAGAGCCCAGCTTTATAGAGCTGCTTAAACAGAAAATTTTGCTTAACAATTTCCTGCGTAGCAGATATGAGCAGGATACCTGTCACAGATGGTACATGTGACATGGTATTTCGGCTGGTAACCTTATTCTGTTAATCATATTTTGGTTGTGCTTGGCTTATTTGTTTTGTTAAAGGCAAGGTGTACCTTTGGTAATTACTCCACCGTACAAATGACCATAAAAACTTACTTGTTATGGAGTAATGGAGAGCTGTTGATATTATAAAAACATTGTTAGAAACGACTCCTTTGAAGTAATGTAGTTTTTGAGAAAGAGGTAATTTTTCACCAACAAATTTGAATCTTCTCATGCAGCTGAAAGCACACTGTCATGACTGTTCTATGTAACAAGGGTGTTGTTTTTTTGTTATTTTCTTGCAACTTTGTAATTTTGTTGTACTGTCCTCAGAGATAAAGATGTTTTCACTGTGCTTAAATACTTTGGCTGGTTGGTAATTTATGGGCAGCTTTATGGTCCACACTTTGCATTTTGCAAACTTCTAACGAACGATATCAAGTCCTGGTGAAAAATTTTCCACAGACATACTTTGTTGGGATGCTAGCCCAATCCCAGAGCAGATCTGCAAAAAAAAATAATAATAAATAAATCTTTCATTTTGTTGTACTGTCTTCAGAGATAAAGATGTTTTCACTGTGCTGAAAAGTTTGAATTTAAATTCTTTGGTTAGTGTGTAATTTATGGGCAGCTATCGGGTCCATACTTTGAATTTTGCAAACCTGCAACGAACGATATCATCAATTTAATCCGAATCGGATAATCTCTGTTTCAACTCTCAGGCCCGCCATGAGGCGCAGTCTGCCAAGCGTAAACTTATCCTGGAGCAGCTGTTTGAGAAGTGGGACAACGATGGATCTGGATATCTAGACTTGGAGGAACTCCACTCTGTCATGAGCAAATTCAAAGAAAATATGGAGTCCAAGATTATGCAAAAAGGTATTTTATAATATCATTATTATTATTGACCTAGTCTTGCCAAATCAGACCGATCTGGGTGGAGGAGTGAATACAAAAGCAGTACAGGGTTCTCCCCAGGATTTTTAATAATTTGGAGGCATTCCTGACCCAAATTTTGGAAGTTTGGCCTAAAGCACGCTGAATTGAAACGAGGTTCTCGGAATGTTTTTACTTGGTGTTTATCTGTGGTTTGTAAAAGCTCTACTGTGCAATCTGGGGCATTCTAAATGGTGTTAATGATTTTTTGTTAATTGATCTGAAGTTAAGAAACAAAAATTATTATATTTTGGAATATTGGCCACATTTCGTTTGTATCAGCCAACAATTTGCGTGTATCAGCCCACAATTTGCGCGTATCAGCCCACAATTTGTGCGTGTCAGCCTACAATTTGCGCGTATTGGCCCGATACTTATGCAATGAGGAGAACCCTGGAAAGTGATGTATATATGTTTACAATGCCCTTTGTTTGATTGTAATTGGACATTCCAATACACAGCTTAGACTTTTGAAAATTTGAATTTGTTATTTATGTTTTACTTACCAAAAAGTAAAAGTTGCTTTTTCATGATAAGTGTTGTTTGAAGCTTTGCATGGTGTGGAGAAATAAGAAATAACTATAAATAAATAGTAAACTTGCAAGTACAACCATGTGTAAATCTCTTTGTGGGAGTGTTGGCTCTGAAAAGAGCCGGTGTGGTCTGGACGTTTCGAACAGTATACTCTGCTTGCCTTCAGGAGAATAACTAAAACTTATAATTTCCATCTGAATATATGCAAGAGTGTGACACTTTTATGATAATCGAAATTTGCTTTAATTAGTTAAACTGTTCTTGTAAAAGAACCCAGCCTTCTCTTTGAGGCATCTGAAGGACACAAACGAAACTTTTATGTTTTTTTTTTTTTTTAAATTCAGCCAAAGCAATCATGCAAAAAGAAGATTATGACAATCGCTTGAGTAAGCGTGACTTCAAGGCGTACATCGAGGCGGTCTGCTCCATGCTACCAGGAGGAGAAGATAACTTTGATCCTCTGATTGAATTCTTGATGACCAGTATCGAGGTAATTTCTGTTTGATCTACCACGCAATCTCCTTGGAGATCAAGGTCAAATTCAATTTTTGCGATCCACTCATTTTTCTAATAGATAATAATAATAATCATAATAATAATCATAATAATAATAATAAGACTTGTAATGCGCACATATCCACAGATAGAGTCCTTATGAAAATGATAAACAAAATTCAAGTCTCTAACCTCATGCTAAAATGGTGTAAAATTGTTTGATACCCTTCAAGTGCAATTTATGTCGAAATCGAAAAATTGTTCGAATTCTTCTCTGGAATGTACAGACCCATTTGTTTTTGCTGTCCGATGATGTCATGTTTCAAATTTCCGTCCGAAAGAGTATGAAATAAAATGATATTTAACACAATTTGAACGTGAGGTAGAGACTTGTAACTTTTCCCCTACCTTCATGAGGACTCTATCTATTGAGAAATGAGTGGATAAAAAAAACTCTATTTGACCTTAGAGCCCCTCTTTAACTTGTTTTTGCTTTCTCAGTTCGCCCTCTAGCAGCGCTGTGTTGGATGGAAGTACGCTCGATAAAAAAAAAAATCTTTAAAAAAATGTATTATTACTTTGATTCACTCAGATACCTAATCAAGAAATGTTAACCACTATTCAAGTAATTTTTGACTAATAGGTAAAACTTATTGACAACGGCCTTCCTTACATTTCTGATAAAATTGCTAATGAGTGGTTCATGTTTTTTTATGATCCAATTTCTCTTGACTGAAAGAAAAATATGCAAGATTTAAACACAATGTTTTCTTGAAGTTTTTGAACTTTGAAAAAAAAAATTAGCTGTTGCAAACCAACCAAGGACCTACATGTGTGGTATAAATGAAAAAAATTGTCAGGCCATTAACTATTTTTTGGCTTTTGAACTTTCTCAACAGTGTTTTATTAAATGGAAATGTCTGCAAACTAAAACCAACTTTAAACCAATCCTGTCAATTAAACAAAATATGCACTTTATTTTCCACTAATCACAGAGATCTTATGAGGAACGTATACGTGGCCAAGCACGTAAGAAATGGTTGAATATGATCATATCATCGGCTCATACCAGCGGAGCTAGTCTTCAACCAGTCTATAAATGTGTCTTCAATTCCCTCTACAAGGTATGGATCTATAGGTTTATTTATATATTTAGTTTTGAAATATACCCCGCCGTGGTTGTGGTGTCTTTCTGAGGACACCGGCTGTGACCAGCTCATGTTCTCATGTGCAACCCCTTCAGGTGATCCCCTGGCTGTTGCTTCCCAGGTTGTATCGTAAACTTGGGTGTGATCCCTGGCTATAATAATAATAAATAAATAATAATAAGACTTGTAATGTGCACATATCCACCCTGCTGGGTGTTCAAGGCGCAGTAAAAAAACAAAAACAAAACAAAACAAAACAAAGAAAAACAGACACAACAAAATTAGTCCTTGAAAACCTGTGACATAAGATAAGTTTTGAGAAGAGATTTGAATTTTGTGGTACAAAGACAAGATCTAAGATTAAGTGGTAGAGAGTTCCAGATGCGTGGCGCAGCTGAAGAAAAAGACCTGTCACCCCATTAGTGTCGAGACTTGGGTTCAATGAGGAGAAGCATGGAACTTGATCGAAGATTCCTTGATGGAGAGTAAACTTGAAGTAGTTCAGAAATATAGTGGGGAGCCTTGCCATTAAGTACTTTGTGGACAATGAGCATCAGCTTGAAGATGATTCGTTGAGAGATAGGGAGCCAGTGTAGTTGTTTCAGAATGTATACAGCAGCTATTGGTTGTATGGCTTCTGACTGGCACCCCCGAACAAAGATATTGACAAAATAGGGAGACTGCCAACATAGGGATAGATAACTCAGTTGGTAGTGCGCCGGCATGTTAAACCGGACGTCGTTGGTTCAAATCCTGCTCTAGTCAATTTTTTTTTGAGCAGCCCAAAATTATTTACAATTTACCCAGTCAGTTTTTCTTGTGGTTTATTTCTTGACTTTTCTATTCTTATCAAAACAAATTTAAATGTATTATATACAAATTTAGACGAAATGTTATAGATTTTCACAGTTTTATGTAGTAGTTTCCAGGTTTAAAGGTAGGGTCAAAACTTTGGTAATGACCCCGAAAGAAATTGTGTAATTTTTTATCTGAAAGCCTACTTGTTAAAAAGATGGTAATGGTAGTAAGCATCCTGCAAAATTATTTCGTCTGAAGTACTCACGTTGATTAGAAATCAATGAAAGTATGGTGAAAAATTTGAATCTCCAAAGATTGCCCAAAGGCGACTTTTGGAGATTCAAATTACTGTGATGTCCGTTTGTGAATACTACAGCCAGAGATGCGATTGATACCCGCTGTCACCTCGCTAAACGTTGATGGATTTGACGTTCTTGATAACAAAATACAGTGAAAGTTTGTTCTTGTTTTTTGAACAAGTAGACACTGTATTCAACCAAAACTTTCACAGGTGACTTGTATTGTTTCTTTCTTGCTAATTTTGCCTATAAATCAGCATTACGTTGATAAAAAAACCAAATGATGACCCTACCTTCAAGTTGTTTTCAACCACAAGCTTTTTATGACAAGGTGTTTGAGCCAAATTGCAGCAACAAGTACATAAACGAGAAAATTAAGACAATTTACAATGTTTCTTGTGTTTCACCATGACAGGACGCAGAGCAGCATGGCCGAGGTAAACGCATCAGTGCTAACATATCAATGCTAGAGCGTAATGATTCCTATCCAACCCGTGGACCAACTTGCCTACGTTATGTTTCTTCAACACCGGATGATGCTCACTTCATGCTAAACAAGGTTTTATATCGTGACATGAAAGGAATTAGGTATGTTGTTAAATTCACACATAAATACAATGGCCAGAGGTTTTATCTCTTGTTATTTATATTGTATATTTGAAATAAACAGTTGCATCCCCTTAAGGTGATCCCTCTGCTGCCACTTTCCAGGTTGTATCGTAAACTTGGGTGTGATACTTGGCTATACGGTAGTTAGTAGTTACAGGTTGAATTGCTTCTGACTGGCACCCCCAAACAAAGATATTGATAAAATAGGGAGACCGCCAATGTAAGGGCTAGATAACTCAGTTGGTAGAGCACCAGCAAGTTAATCTGGAGGTCGCATGTTCAAGTCCCGCTCTAGTCAATTTTCTTTGTTCAACCCAAAATTAGGTTCAATTTCCATAAATTTACTGAACACAAACAAGTTTTGTTTAGCTTGGAAGGTGCAAGGATAACTGTTGTTACTGGTTCATGCTTATCTATGCTATAACATAATCTACTTAAACAATTTTTACTTGAAATTTTATTGAAATCGCTCTACCTTTCACTATTTGAAAGTATTCATATTTTGAAGTATTTTCTTAAAACTCTGAGATACTGTGATGTTCTTAGTGTTAGAAAGTGATGTAAGATTATTTCATTTTGTTTGTATTTATACCATAGGTCCTTTTAGTTGGTAAGCAGTTTGCAACAGCTAATTCTAATTTCTCATTACTTCAATCTGTCCGTTTTACCGCCAACAGTTTCACATCGATTGACTCTGGGAAGCCAATCCATGTCCCTCGTGTACAGAATCACGGCAATATCATGTTCTGGAATCCAGAACGCTCAGATGAGGTAAGACCTACAACTGTCTCCCCTCCCACCCCCTCCTAAACTTCCTGATCTTGGGTCATCCTGAAGTAAAATGAAGGTTGTGACAGCTATGGCTGTGGCTTAAAGACTATGTAGAGAGCCTGATGAATAGCCACAGCCATTGCTGAAGTTATCAATTCTGACACTGCCTTATGGTGTCATTATGGAAGTCAAGAATTCTTTGTGTCGTTAGTTTTGCCCAAAATTGACAAAGTCTGACCTGAACCAATTATAGTAATATTTGTTTTGTAGTTTGTGTGTCTTTTACACTCTTCTGTAGAAGTTCTCTCATAATTTTTCCAATAGGGCAGCTTTTTTGGTTATTTGATTACTTTTAGCATGGATTAATGTTTTTATTCATTAGATTTCTTAAAGTCAAATATCAGAGCAACGACTGAGCGAGATCGTAACTCAGTTACGGTGACAAATAATTTATTCTACAAAGTTGTATCTAGTACAAAAACAATTCTCAATTCAACTCTGCAAAATTTTTGCATTTGAAAATCTAGGACTAAACTAAAAATCCATTGATGCAAAAAGTTGTTGCCTTTTTGTATCCGATGTCGTTGCACTGATTTGACAAACATTTGAAATCTCTGGTGTTACCGCTCACTCTATTCTATTGTGTGCTTTGCATGACTGGCCTCAGAAATTCAAAAAGCTGTCTATAGATGAGTATGATCCGACAAGAGTAAGTAATGTTTGCTGTCTTTCAGTATTCATGGAGTGGATTTGATGTGGCAAGCTGTGCTGAATTCCATCATGACATTAATAATCGTTTGTTCCATCAGCTTTTTTTGAGGATGACGTTTAGTTTTACTCTAACCCTACCTCAGCCGTGGGCGGATTGTTTAACTTAGTCCGTCCAACCGATGAGGTCATGGTATTGATGTTGCGATGTCTTACGTCACTTGTTTACAAATAATACTGGCTGACAAATTGGGTATAAGCTCTAATGGCATGCACAATCAAATTGTCTTTTTGAGATTTCCACAAAAAATGCAATGTGATTTGTAAAATGTCGAAAGGTTCCCAATTTCCCATAACAGTTGAGTTCCATAAAACAGTCTTAATTCCTAAGAAAATGTGGTTTTGCACAATACACATCGCTATGGCAATGCTGGTCAAATACTTCAAGATGCAGATTTTGAGATGAGAAGTGCTCAGTTTCACCTTTGTATTTCTTGCAAAAGGTCACAATTTTAAATGCAGGGTAAATGAGGAAATAAAACTTGCTTTCTGATCTGGCTCTCTGGAACTCAAAAAGGACAGATGCCTCTTGTTGCAATAGACTGTGCAAGTTTCGCGCAAATTCAAACTTCCGGGACCATTGTGGTCCCAACCATATGGAGTTTTACGTGGGCGGGATTTTGTTTCGTCAATTATTTTAGTTTACCTAGTTTATGGCCATGAAAATGAGATATGATGTTGGAAATGTAATACTAAGTGATAAACAATATGAAAGTAAAACCAATTCAACAAAACAACAAAGAAAACCTGAGATTAAGGCTTGACCTCTTTTTCCGGTTACATGTAAAGAATTAAGAATGCTGCTCAACTGACGGGCATGTTGTCATTAAACCTATGTGAAAGACGCACACATTCGGGCGTGATTGGCAAATGGGGTCACTGACAATAAGCATACTCATCCCAAGTTTTAATTTTGTTTCAATGTAAATTTGAACAAATTATTTGTATTATACAAAAATTGAAAATTTATTGATAACAACTTGCTATGGGTATTTCTATTTTCAAGAATTTTGTATGAATATAATTTAAAAAGAGGATTCGATTTTAATGAAAAATATAGTATTCGTTCGAGTTTTGTTCTCGTTTTCGATATGCGCGATACTTGCACAGTCTGTTTACCCATGTTCGCTTAACATAGAATTTCATGTGTGTCCATGTTTGTCTCAAGCACTCCCCCACCCCCACCCCACAAAAAACATTATCATTGCTGATTTGGGGTTGAAAAGACATTGTATTTTTACCCAGTCCTTGAGTTATTTACTAGCTCTCAGAATGGGTGTTTGTCCCTTGCTTTCTGTTTTTTGTTTGCACAGCTATGCGATTGATTTTAATGTGATGCACTAATGAGATGAGTAGCACTTTGCACTAATGCTAAAAATAAAAGCTCAGTAGTACCGGATCTCATACAACGTGTCAAATTTCACCAACGTTGGCGCGCGTACATGTACAAGCTTTATGTTTTCTCGCGTGCACTGACTGTACTAGTACTGCGGTCTGGCGCGCCGATGCGTTGATCACGTGAGTGGTGGAAAGTTTGTCTGACATCCAGGTATTTTGAGCCAAAGTGGCGTCATTAGTGCGGAGTGCTGTTACTTACAGTTGTGTATCTAGATAACAACTTTGTGAGGGTTATGGGTTTGATTCTTAGCCGAGTAGCTTGTGGGTTGTTTTCTGCTGGACTTGGAAAGCACTGCCAACATTTGCATTTAGCAATCAGGGAGATTTTGTCCAACAATCTTGGAGATAATCTAGAATTGCATTCAACATAATAGCGAAAATGTTTCCATAATCAGGGAGATTTTCAGATTTGTTCATCAGAACATGGACAGATTTGTTTATTTTCAGGGAACTTTCTGCAGAATCAGGGAGAGTTGGCAGCTCTGCACTGAATACACAGTGCTTAAAAATCACTCATTGATGCAAGGGTGAACCTTAATAATACTCAACAAGTTTTTGTCTGATTGAACATTTTACTGCTTAAAAGAATAGAAGAATTGCCACTTACATGTTTTCAGCAGAACAAAGTTCAATGCTGACATTATTTTAATTTACAGACAAGCAAGGAATTTGCTGACAAGCATGAGGCCATCATAAATGCATGTTGTTGTTTTTTTCCAGCCCTAATACCAAACATGCTAAATGTAGAATGAAGGCATGGTAATGGTAGAGTACTGTGGTATCATGGTAGAAACCATTTTTGAATTGATTATCAATGTGGCGTGTCGTGGCCGAGCGGATAAGAACACCGAACTCAAGCTCTTGTGTTTCTGATCAGCAGAGTGTGGGTTCGAATCCCAGTCGTGACACTTGTGTCCTCAAGCAGGACACTTAACCACATGCTTCGTCCTTCCGATGGGACATTAAGCCGTAGGTCCCAAGTGTTGTGTGCACTTGAAAGAACCCAGTGCACTTATCGTAAAGAGAAGGGGTTCGCCCCGATGTTCCTGGTTTGATTGGCTGCATATTGCACCACAGTACCTTGTAAACCACATGGTGCTATGCAAAGGAATAGGTCTCACACTTCAACACGTAACTCCACTTACCTTGTAGGAAAAATACTGAGCGCTTTGAGACACCCATCGGGAGTATAAAGTGCTATATAAGAACTGCGTATTATTATTATTATTATTATTATTATTATTATTATTATTATTATTATTATTAATCAATCAGTTGATGAATCAATCTTTCTAGCCTTCAGTAGTTAATCTGATGGTTTCATTTTTGTCTTTTCAGGATCGCCAGGGGTCATTTATTGTGATTCCCTTAAAGGATCATCGTAAGAGAGTCTTTGGGGTCATGGGTATTGACACTCTGAATGACCCTCAGGAGAAAAGCATCTTTATAACCCATGAGATCAGCTTCTTCCAGGTAGGAATATCTAGTCATCCATAAGCAACCAATGTTTAGATTGTTCAACCATTCTTTAAAGGGTCTGTATACGTTCGGTAATTGGAACCCACTGTTTGTTTCAATCCCAGATACCATAAAACTAACCTGTGAAAATTTTATTTCAAAAGGTGGAAGCGTTTTTGAGATAATGCCGAAAATCTGGAGCGGTTATGTCCACGCAGGAAGAATAATCTGCAATTGGAATACACAATCTGAGAAACTTTACGCAGTAACGCTTCTTAGATACAATTTTTTGGGGGAAAAAGGTGATATCTTTTTCCATAACCGCAGTACTTTAAAGTGTAAAGTTTCTCAAAATGCATTATACTAACCAAAGCTGCTGTACTCTACCAAGTAAGTTTTTATTGCCATTAATTTTCAGAGTCATTACCAAACGTATACAGACCCTTTAAAATTACAATCAAACTTTGGTAATGACCCCAAAATTTGTTTTTAATCATTTCTACAAAGCTTACTTGTTATAAAAATGTTAATGGTAGCAAGCATCCTGCAAATTTTTTTCGTCTGAAATAGCCCCTTTATATAAATCAACAAAAACATTTGAATCTGAGAAACGATCCATGCAGGAATCGTGTCTCAGATTGCTGAGGGTCGGTGTCCGTTTGTGAATGCTGCAGCCAGAGATGCGGTTGGTACCCGCTGTCACCTCGTGGATGGCTTTGACATTCTTGTGAAAAAATTGTGACCATTTTTTGCTGTTTCGTCACCGAAAAGACACTTTATTCAGCCAGCTGAAACTTTCACATGCAACTTTTATTGTATCTTTCTTGATAATTTTGCCAATAAATCAGCATAACATTGACAAAAAACAACCTATATGACCCTACCTTTAAACAATGCAACAGTAATATTTTATGGAAAGAGCATTTATTCCAACAGATTCTTGATTTTTAAGAAACTTTTTTTTAAATAGAAAATAGCAGGCTTGGAGTTTCATCTTTGAGAGGGCAAGGTCATTTTACACATGGGGCTAACCCCTTCTCTTAGTGATAAGTGTGACTGGGTTCTTTTGTGTACATTACACAACACACAGGACCAACGGCTTTATGTCCCATCAGAAGTACAAAGCATTAATTGTTGAGTGTCTTGCTTAAGGACACAAGTGTCAAGACCGGGACTCAAACCAACACTCCGCTCATCAGAAACACCAGAGCTTGAGTCCGGTACTCTTAACAGCTCGGCCACAACACGCTCGGCCATGAAATGTAAACAGTTGTGTACATTAATTCTCATTACCCAGGGTGTAGCTAAATCCTTCAGCGCAGCTCACCAATATGTGGATATTAGAAAGAAGACACTACGCATCACAGAGAGCGCCCTCGCTTGGATCCATAGACGCAGCCCGAGTGTACTGGAGATTAACGTCTACATTGTCGAACCAGATGAGAAGG
Organism: Plazaster borealis; assembly: GCA_021014325.1. Lineage (NCBI taxonomy): Eukaryota > Metazoa > Echinodermata > Asteroidea > Forcipulatida > Labidiasteridae > Plazaster > Plazaster borealis. Next base: position 2,334,111 of record CM037473.1, read on the forward strand.
TAGGATCAAAATCATCAGTCTGTTTGAGTTTTGAAAAAAAAGTTTGTTGTGAACGCAAATATGAAAAGAGTAAACCAACGCATTTGTGGCTTTTGCCCTAACCTTTTTATAGCAGTTACAGTTCTATTTTATGTGCTAAAATCTCATATAACGTGTGATTGAGTTGAAGTGTTAAATAGTCTTGTTATGAGGACAATATTTTGCTTAAGTTGTCTGTAGTTTTTGTGTGTTATTTCCCTTGGTCTCTCTTTCTTTCCAATTGTTCTTCAACCCAGTGGAGTTATTTGAAAAGGAGCTCTGTACATCTTTATAAAGTAATAAGTTTTCCGAATTGTTGGCTACAATAAACGGAAGCTTCATTCTAAAGCATTTTTAATTGTTTCTCAGATAAAATGTGGTCTGGTACCGCAAATTATAAAACCAGTGTCCCCACCCCCTTAAATCCAATTAGTTTGAGAAAAAGAGGATTCATTTTCTTTTTCCGAAACATCATTGTACATCTTACAAATTGAACTTTGTGATTTTTTTCCTCTGTTCTTCTTCTTTTTCTCTTCCTTGGAAGGAGATTTAAAGGCATCGTACACGTTTGGTAATTACTCAAAATATATATTAGCATAAACACTGACTTGGTAACGAGCAACAGAGAGCTGTTGATAGTATAAAACATTGTGAGAGACGACTCCCTCTGAAGTAACGTAGTTTTTGAGAAAGAGGTATTTTCTCACTAAAATAATAAAAACTTCTTACAAGAAGTTTTTATTCCTATGTGAAAGCACACAAATTTGTACAACAAGGGTGTTTTTTCTTTCATCATTTTCTTGCAACATCGATGACCAATTGAGCCCAAATTTTTACAGGCTTGTTATTTTATGCATATGTTGGGATACACTAAGTGAGAACACTGGTCTTTGACAATTTCCAAACGTGTACGATGCCTTTAACAAAACAAATGTGTAGAAAATTTTCATTGTGTTTGTGGTGATTGCATATTAACTCATTGCATGTTTTTGTACATGTTTTCTTCATTACTTTACACTGATAATGTTGATTTGTAATAATGTGTTGAAATTTTTGAATGATTTTAATCTTATTGTTTTGAGTGAAAACAACTAAAATTTGCAAAATTTGAAAACTGAAATGCACTAGGCCAAATTTGGATTTGAACAACAATCAGTAAATTAGGTTTTCTCAATTACTTTATACAAACAATGTTGATTTGTACTGAGTGAGAACAACTGAAATTTATGAAAATAGAAAATTAAGCAATAAGCCAAAGTTTAACTGAACATCAATCAGTAAATTTTGTTGAGTTTTGATTTGTCTCTTCATTGTTTTATCCTTGTTTCTAATTTTCTCTGTTCTTTTTTGTGCATTGTGTGTGTGTGTCTCTCTAACCCATGGTGTGTTACTCATCCAATTCATTGGCCGTGTGGTTCCCGCAATCTCCTCTGTTGCCATGGTAACTATAATGTAGGAGGCAAATGTCATGCTTCGGCGGAGAGCTGGGAATAAAAAAGCAAAATTGCACGGGTACTTACAGGAGGAAGTGGCCAAGCAGGTTAGCCCTCAGACCAAATGGTATTGTCTTAATTTGTTTTTTCTTCTCCAACGTTAAAGGATGGTAAACATAATATTAAATCCAGGTGTCCACCAGGTAAACTTTGAGTAGCCATTTTCCATTAATTTAGAGGGCATTTGTAAACACCACGGAAATTTTCTTTTTTATGAAAAAAAAAACGGTCGAGCAACACCTGTTCTTTTCCTTGGTGTTACTCCAAACCTTACTAGATTGTATCTCCACCATGCAACGTTTCAAATCCTACTCATGTACATGGTGTTACTGCAAACCTTACTAGATTGTATCTCCACCATGCAAATTTTCAAATCCTACTCATGTACATGGTGTTACCACAAACCTTACTAGATTGTATTCCCACCATGCAATGTTTCAAATCCTACTCATGTACATGGTGTTACTGCAAACCTTACTAGATTGTATTCCCACCATGCAATGTTTCAAATCCTACTCATGTACATGGTGTTACTGCAAACCTTACTAGATTGTATTCCCACCATGTAAAGTTTCAAATCCTACTCACGTACATGGTGTTACTGCAAACCTTACTAGATTGTATTCCCACCATGCAAAGTTCCACATCTTACTCATGAACATAGTGTTACCGCAAACCCTAGATTGTATCTCCACCATGCTAAGTTTCAAATCCCACTTACATTTATGAAATCAAATGCTGCAGGGCCCTGCATACAGATTTCATACAACCAGCTAAGCATTAGGACTTCAAATTAAAGATACAAGCTCAAATAAATTGTAGATATAGCAGCAATAAAGCTGAACAGATAGGCTTGTTCTGCTGTATTGTTGAACTTGTGAAAATAGAATTAGCTGTTGCAAACTGCATGCTTACCAACCAATAGGACCTATGGTATAAACATAAACAAATAATTAATGACCAGACATTCCACCCTAGCAGAGTCTTTCTTGAAGGTCTCGAGAAAGACTCTGATAGGGTCGAAACGCGTCAGGCCATTAACTATTTGTTGTTGAGTTTGTATCAAACTTACTATGACAGTTCCACTGTGGATGCATTTCCTCTATTTCTGAAACCCCAAACTTTTTACTAACAAACAGTTTTCTGAGTTATTTTAAACTAACCGATTTTGGTTTAATGGCACTTGTAAAAACGTTTTGATTATATAATACCAATAGACCAATACCCATCCTTTTCCTGTGACAGCTGGGCACAGCGGATATCTGCGCGCTTACGTATCATAGAATTATGTGCTACAAGGGCTCTGTAAGCGCAGAATTCCGCGGTAAGCAGAGCCATGAAATTGGGCCCTGATGGCCATGATACTGCCTAGACTGGAATTTGCATCGTTTCGCGGCACATCTGAGTTGCAGTGTGGAAATTACATTTGCAATTTGGGCTCTTGATAAAACCCTATCTATTGGAAAATGAGTGCATCACAAAACTCAGTTTGACCTTGGAGCCCCTCTTTAACTTTATAGATTCCTAGATTGATAAATTCTGTAATCAGAAAGGATTTAGCAGATAATTATGGCTATAAATTATTTACTTCAGTCACTTTCGTTGTCTCCTTCCCTGCCTTCTAACAAAATATAGATTGAAGATATTGTTCTGAGACGCATGATGACAACTGACCGAAACGGAAATATCACGGTCCATGAAAACCCTTCACGTCTGGAGAGGAAAGAAAATCTATTCAGGTAAACAGAGAACAAAGTATCAGTTAATTTAGCATGTCATGTCTGAGCGGTTTAGCGCATCGGACTCAAGTTCTGGTGGCTGAGTCATCAGGATGTGGGTTCGAACCCCGGTCATGACACTTGTATCCTTGAGCAAGACACTTAACTATAATTGCGTCTCTTCACCCAGGGGTTAATGGGTACCTGGGAGGGCAGAGATGGTTCTTGTGATTGATTTAGCTTGGTGCGCTACATACTTGGCAGCACAGGCTGTATACTCCCAAGGGAGCTGAGATGGTTTAAGGAATGAAATAAATGGCCCAGTGACAAGGGGTAATAATGTTGGAGCGTCACTGAGTATCTGATTTGAGCGCTGTATAAGAAGACACTATTATTATTATTAATTGGGGTATTGGAAAAAAAACAGTGCCCAATTTTGTGCAGCACGACTTCATGCTGAATATTTGTATTAATTATAATAATAATAATAATAATTACCAATAAGGTTCTCAAGGAGCTTGAACAAGCAGAAACATTTTAAGACATGTTTTTGAATTGTTCAAATTATGAGACCAATTTATGTACTGTAGCACCTTATAAGGGTTTACAAGGTGGTGTGGCGCATTCAGCAGCCACTGCCAGAAACACCGGGGCAAACCCCTTCTCTTGGTGATTGTGTAACTGGGTTCTTCTACGTGTTTTACACAATACACAGGACCTACGGCTTTACGTACCAACAGAAGGCCGAAGCAATAATGGTTAAGTGTCTTGCTTATGGACACAAGTACCAGGACTCAAACCCACACTCTGATCAGAAACACCAGAGCTTGAGTCTGGTGCTCTTAACCGCTCTGCCACAACGAGCCATTAATTACTATTAAAGTAAACATTGATGGAACATCAAGCAGATTTTGGCAAAAAAAAAAAAATTTACTCAGCATAAATGTTATTTTCTCATTTAATTAGTGTTAATAACAGCCCCCTTAAAACTCAAACCTTGACATTTTTGCAACATTCTCAAGAATTTTACAAACTGGAGAATTTTTCTAGAGCTGTTTACACCCACTCTTTCCAAATCAGTGCAGTTTATATTTACCTTAACACTAGTGAGTAATTAGCAATCATAAAAAAACCCAGATGTTGTAAACTTTTTACAGATCAAAGTGACCTATGGTATAGGTACACACGTGTGTGTTGCTTTGTATTTTTGGCCTTTGAGAAAGACTCTGCTTGGGTCAAAACGTCGGGACATCATTACTTTTTGCATTTTGACCAATTGTGATTACCACAACCAGACTCAATTAATTATTTTTTCCACTCTTAATAAAGGGACTATCTCTTCAAGTGTGTCGACAACTCGGACACTGTAACAGCCGATGCCTACGGTCAGCGCCATACTGCCTTCCCTCTAAGAGATCCAGATGGTCGTGCTGTAGCACTGATTGATCTTAGTATCGGAGACTTGAAGCAGTTAGCTGGACATGAGAATAAGGAGGTGCAGAGGATGTTGAAACTCCTCCAAGCTGCTCACCGTGAGGTCTCCATGGAGTCCGAGGGTGGAGATAGGACCATTGTGCTGGGTAAGACTCCCCCCTCTGTTTACCACACTTTGAATCTTCCACTTCTTCGGTATTTTATACCCAAAAAATAATTTTGTTGTGGATTAACATCTAATGTCTGTTATGGATGAAAGAAAGTGATGTTGCTAGTGAAAAATTGTTTTTTCAAGAAACAGGCATGACATTCTTCCTACTTAAATCTGATTTCTGATTCTTTTGCTCTCAGAAAAATGGTTATTAAATAGCCTGAAAAGTCTGTTAAAGCCTATACCATGTGTACGTGTAAGTCAGTCCTTGTATTCGAAAAACTTGCCTACTTTTTTCCAATGGCCAACTATCATGCCAGAAGAAATGAGAATGTTAATTGGAATTTGAAGTTGATTGGTCGATATTCCATTCAAGTAGTCTTCTTAGAAGTCAAGTTTGATTTCTGTTTTACCGAATCACTTTAGTCTGCATGACCACTGGATTGGTCCAGGTACACCCGCTGTAAGACTTTAACCGATCCAATTAGATCGTTCCTTCCGTTTGGACTTATGAGCCAGAAATGTATATCAATTTGTGTTCTGTGTGGAATCCTGTTGCAAGTTTATTGCAAGTAAGTGACCCTTAGTCAGTCTATCAACACATTTCTATGCCATGCCCGATATGTGGCAGAGGGTGTCCCCCCTAAATGTTCCCATACTTTAACACACTCTTTTACTCTTGTACAGAAGTACCACCCCCCCCTAAAATCCTCTAAAGAATTCCTGAGATTCCCAGAATACAATGAAGACACAATAAGGGGGGGGGGGGTACACCATGCCAGATATTGAGAACCAAATGCACATTTCACCTGATCAGTATTTCAGCAAAAGAAAAGTAAGATATTTTTGATGTGCTCTATCTTTACAAACTTCTTTGCATCTCCGACCTTACCACAGAGGCTGAGAAAGGAAGCGAAGAGTCTCGTATCGACATCATGTTTGATCGCATCATGTTGACGGATCTCCGTGAGACTGTCGGCAAGTTAAACACCAGAGCCTTTGCCGAGCTGAAGAGCTACAAGGATCCTCCTAAGGTCATCCATGACATCTTGGTGTCTGTCTTGACGCTGTTCTTCCAAGACAAATCAGAAGAGGGAGAGCTGGAGTCGTGGAACACTTGTAAGCAGGTAGGTAAAAAAGAAGTTACAAGACAAGGTTCAAATTTGTTTATTGTCGGCACCAGTTGCAGGTACAGTGTAGGTTTGACACTTCAAAGAGACTAGTCGGCTCTCGTTATAAAGAGCACTGGTATAAAGAGGGTATGCTTATAAAGAGTACATTCTGAAGTCCCGAATCTCATTTCTGCTTTGTAATTCTTTGTTTTGCTGTCCTCTTATAACAACGTTCCTGCTATAAGAGGTAATTTGGCCAGTCCCAGTCACCTTGTTATAACGAGAGTCGACTGTACATAGGCAATTGCCTCTCTGACCCCTGGTGCCCTTTAAAGTGCTCAAGTACACATTTTTGTTTCCCTCATGGAGGTGCCCTTTACTAAGGAAAAAACTGCCTTGCCCTTGTAAGACCAAAGTATCAGACCTGGGCTCAATTTCACAGAGAGTTAAGACTGATCGAGCCCTGGCATTGCCAAAGTCTTCCCCCTCCTCCCACAAATAAGAAAAGAGAACGGTAGGTGGGCAGGTAGCTGTGTAACTAGGGATCTATAAAGTATATATGGAAATAAATCTGTGTTACAGACATAAATTACACTTTATCATCTTCTTCTTCTTAGTATGTGAATCAAGAGCTGATTCGGAAGATTGAGGAATTTGACCCGACGGCCTCCGAAGCTGTTGGTGCTGTCAGTAAAATTGCATCCAGGCTCAAAGGTAAGAAATTGACAAAAGCTGTTGATAGCCACTAAGAACAGTTAAAGGGGAATGTAAAATAAGATTTATTCTCAGCTCCCAAAAATATAAGAAAGGATAGTTTATTTGAAGATTACAGCTTGGGATGAGCGGTACTGATACGAAACGAGTTCCAAGTAATAAGGTTACAGAAAATGCAGTTTATTTTCCTGATGTCAAAACTGTAGGCGTCTGCATTACAAAACTCATGATGGGATTAGAACCCATGAAACCTGATTTCATGATTGGGATTAGAACCCAAGACGCCTTCTTTCATGATTGGGATTAGAACCCATGACACATGATTTTAAGATCGGGATTAGAACCCATGACATCTGATTTCATGATGGGGATTAGAACCCAAGACACCTGATTTCATGATCGGGATTACTCCATGACATCTGATTTTTGTAAAATTGTTTAATTATCGTTGTTTTAAATTTAATTTATGTTGTTTAACCCATTTTGCTTGTATTCAGCGCCTTGAGGCGGAACCGATCTGCAACTGTTTGCACTTTATAAATATCTCTTTATTATTATTATTAACATTATTTCATGATGGGGATAAGAACCTTTGACACCTGAATTGCAAGACTTAACGTCTGACTCATTGTTTTTATCTGACAGATGTTCCTCACGGAGCCGTAGCAAAGCATGGCTCACTCCCAGCCCAGAACCTTTACAACTGGGCCTTTGTCTGCCTCTCCTTACTGGAGCACACAAGCAAGATGCAACAAACACACAAACCAAGTATAATAACTCCTCCAGCTTCTGCCGAGAAATTCGAAGGAGCATTGGAAATGTGATTTCCAATACATAAATAAATAGATTGATGTAAATAGTTTTTGTTATCCATCATGAAAGATGTGAAACTGAGAAATGTAATCTGCTTTATGTATTAATAACCCTTTCCCACAAAGTTAAGATAACATTTTCTGTTTGTAAGTGGAGATTGAAGTGTTTTGAAATCAAAAGAAGCTTTTTGATGGTATCTTTTGGAAGTAAATATCTTTTTAAAATGCTAAAACTAGAGACACTTTGGTCGAAGAGGGTTACATGTGGGGTATTTGGCATATTGCGGTCATGTTAAGCATGCATCTTTTTAAAAAGAAACTGTATTTTTCGACACCTTGTAAACAAAATTAACTAAAAGATTCATAAATGTTGATGAAGGTAGATTGTATATTGAACGCCTAAAGAGAGAACCTTGTAACTGTGAAAGCGCAAAGGTTAACATGCATTGCCACTTTGGACTTTACTTGTATATGTACATGTACTTCTTGAGCAAGTATTTGCTAATAACACGTTGTGCCAATGACACTGTTGTCTTGTTGTCTCACCGATGACACTGCGTCACACAATGACACTGTGTCAAACAATGACACTGTGTCACACAATGACAATTTATACTGAAGTGAATTACACTTGTACATAGGCTATAAACATGTACCAAGCCAGTTTGTTATTGGATTAATATGTACATACAAGTTTAAAATTACATCCAACAAAATCAAGAGGAAAATTGTGTTGCTTTTGTTTGCTTTAAAATTCTTGTTTCAGAATTTACATTCCAGCTTGTTAATGGTATTAAACTTGATGAAACTGGTTAAAGTTGAAAACCATTTAACCCAAGTTTGTAGAAGCTTCCATTAAAAATTTATTTCATGTTGTCAGGGAGAAACTGCAGCACTATTTCTACAAAAGGAAATAAAAGCAAATATTGTTGAACTTCCACCTTTTGTATTAATATTAATACATCCGTCTTTAATAAAATCAGAAATCAATTTGATATACAATCCTACTTTAAGTGTTACATTTATTTCATTGAGTACTTTCAGGTCTTGACAACAACACTACTATCTTTCAACGTCTCATGTTATTGGATGAAGGCAGGTGCTTTCTCTTAATATTTCCACAAAATGACTGAGAAAACAAATTCATCCCCAAGCAAACTTGATAGTGATACCTTTAGATTTGGAGATGGAATAAACAAAATGAAACCTTAACTTTTGGAAGTGTCGTTAAATTGCAGAAAGGTTATCTCAAACTAAAATCCAGAATGCTGATGACTGCATCAACTACATAGACTACAGTTTTAAAGAAATATTTTCGGCAAGCATGTGCAGTACAATCTAGAGATACCACTACTGAAAACTCACAATCAAAGATTCAAGTTTGCTGGAGGAGAAATTTTAACAATTTTGTTTAATTTATAAAAACATTTATCATGAAAACTTGAGGTGGGCTCCAGGAATATTGACTTTACATTTCTATAAAATGACAGATAGATATTACAATCATACAAGTACAAGTTCTTATGTGGCGAGGACAGATATTAAGCTACAAAATAATTATGTCATTAATCAAAAATATTAAAAATTCAAAGTGGAAATATGGTTTAAATAATGGATCCATGATTGAAATGTCATGATATACCCAGGGACCACTCTCACATAAACACTAAGCACATAAGATTGCATAAACAGAAACAGGATAACAGACACAATTATATCATGTTAACTGCAAACTGAGGTTATATACAATTGGCTGCTACCATGGCTACAGCTACGGCTAGATTTCCATATCATCATAGCCAAAGTCTTAAAGGAGCACACCGGCTCACCATTTACGTAATTTAGTGAAGTAGAGTCACAAACAATAAATAATTTGATGTTTAAAAAAAAAAAAAAATCATAAAATTAGCACGCAATTAACGAAAAATAGTGAAAAAAATGAAACGCGGTCAAAGGTCAGCGTATACGCTTTTCCAGCCGAGTGTGTGCAGCGCAGTCAATCCAACACGGGCACTGCCTAAAACCTCCTTTGGAACCAAACGTGATTATGGTCTGGCTCCCAACCCCCCAGACAGGCTCCGAAGCCACGGTTATTGGCAAGCTGAGGAGTTCATGCCCCTAGGTTTCAACGCTCTCTGGCCCCACGGGATGTAGCGCCGGCTGACGGGATATGCCCCACGGCTTACGTTGTGATTGCTCCACGCCTTTGGGCCATGCAACACGCCTCCGTTACACGGACTATTTGAATGCGAATCTTACGTTGGATTTTTCACCATTATTTACAACTTGTAGCGATAATTTGAATACATGATCTTTTTCGTCAATTATTACTCGTTAATAATTGTGTAAAAAAAAGATTTAAATTTGGTTTGATAAGTTACTTTTAAACGGCTGGAAGTAAAACTAACTCGGAAGGTCATGTGATTATTTGAACCAGTTTGTGGTTCGAACTATCACGCGACCTTCGTTTTTGTTTAAAAATGCTCAAAAAGGGCTAAATTTGATGATTTTTTTTATGGACTATTCTTCTTCATTCCTGGAAGACCGTTGAAGTCATATTTTAGTCTATTTTGTAGCCCTAATAGCCCAATTCAGCCGGTGTGTCCCTTTAATCACCAATTCGGATTTGGATCGACTGTTTGCATTTGAATAGGCTATAAAACAGGATTCAAACTGGCATCTTGTCACTGGGCATGCAGGGGGTCATGGGTTTGAAATCCTACCTGAGTAGCTTGTGTTTTTTTTTCTTTTTCTACAGGACCCCCTCTGGTTACGCCACTGAATAAACTAGAGACACAAGATCCCCTTTTCCGAGGACTACACAAAGAATGCGATACTTTCATCTTGTACAATTTCCTCCATAAACACATTTTCAAAAACATTAACATAATTCCCCTATCATTTTTTTATATGATTGTCCAAATAAATATAAAAACACACTGCATGCCATAAAAAGACTGTTTGCTAAATGTACATAAATTAAAGAATCGCATCATAATGTGAAACACAAATTTCAAGTTCAACTTGATTCTGTCTAAGCTGTATAAATCTACTCAACCAACAGTTAACGACAAGAAATTTACAGTTCAGTTCATTATCTAGATTAAATACATTGCACAAAGTAAAAGGGATTTTATATGTTTGGCCATGGAACCCACTGTTTGTTTAAATCCTATAGTTGTAGATATATACCATAAAACTAACCTGTGAAAATTTCATTTCAAAAGGTGGTAGCTTTTTTTTAGATATTGCAAAAAATCTGGAGCGGTTAAGTCCATGCAGGAAGAATAATCTGCAATTGGAATACACAATCTGAGAAACATTTCTTACAGAAACACTTCTCAGATTCAAATTTTTGGGGATAAAAACTGATATCTTTTTCCATAACCACATTACTTCAAAGTGAAATGTTCACAAAATGCTTTATACTATCAGAAGCTGCTGTACTTCTTACCAAGTAAGTTTTTATTACCTTTAATTTTATGAGTAATTACCAAACAAATACAGACCCTTTAAATGAGACTTGAAAAATTGTTATTGAGTAAAATTTTGCCCGCACCCTGTAGTGTAAGCTCTTAGCCCTGTTCTAGGCACACATGCATAAAAACAAAAACAAAATTAACAAAAAGTTGTCTTGATCGTTAGCACTGCTCATTCTACTTATTTCTTAAAGTAATACATATCATTTTTTTTAGAGATTTCAGGCCCATTTTTCTCCACTTGGGTCACATTTTAATGCAGTTGAAATCAGTCAAAAAGCAGCCTTGCTTTTAAATTTAGGGTCATAGATTGTTTTTTGTCAACAAAATGCTGATTTATAGGCAAAACTATTAAGAAAGGTACAATAAAAGTCACCTGTGAAAGTTTCAGCTGAATACAGTGTCTCCTTGCTGAGAAAACAGCAAAACAAACTGTCACTGTATTTTCACAAGAACGTTTAATCCATCCACATTTAGCGAGGTGACATCGGGTTCCAACCGCATCTCTGGCCGCAACATTCGCAAACGGACACCAACACTCAGAAATCTGACAACCGGTTATACCTGAATAGTTTCTCAGATTAAAATGTTTTTGGGTGCAAAATTATCTGAGCCATATTACATCGAAGGGAATCCTTTCTGAAAATAGTTTATACTATCAACAGCTGCCGAATGTTCTCATCAAGTAAGTTTTTATGGTCATTATTTTGTGGAGTATTTACCAATCTTTGACCCTACCTTGAAACAATCCCATGTTGTTTAAATGCAGGAAACAGAAAACTGACTTGTAGCATTTTATTTTAACCATTGAATTCAAAGCCATGAGATAACTTTAAATAACTCGGATTGGAAAGAATTATTCCAGAACTTTTTTTGTTACAATTTGTTTTAAACACACATGCAATATTTTTTGTTTTAATTACAAATGTGTCCAAAAGTAATTTGTATCAGTTTTTTAAGTGATCTGCTCTGGTAAAAATGAAAAATTTATTTAAGATCAAAGTTGATAAAGAAAATTAGCTCTTTTTCATTTCTAAACTTTCTGTGTTTTTTTTCTCCTTCAAAACATTACAATGACATGTACTACATAAGTTTTTCTGGGACACTAACAAACTTTTATGTTTGTGCGTTGAGTTTTCATTTAGCCTTTAATAAAGACTAAATCAGGTCATCCATAATTTTTGCATTTATACCACAGGTCATTTCGCTTGGAAAGTAACTTGCTATCCAGCAAATTCCCTTTTTTTTAACATTATTTTTATGTTCTTCATTTAACTAATTATTAGTATAAGTCACTGCAAACATAATTCATAATTGTATCAAAAGTGACCTAAATCAAGCTGACCTCATGTCAAAGTTCAGAATCAAAAGATCACAATAGTCCCTTATCTTATCAATGACTAATGACAAATTTACCATATAAAAATGTAAAGTTGAAATACCTTAAAACATAAGTTAAAGAACAGAAACTTGAAAAAAAACCTGCTAAACTTTAATTGTTTGCATTTTTGATAAAATGTTTTTAACTTAAAAAGAGTTTTAAATGTTCCAAACCAACTTCTAAATGCTTCTTTCTAAAATTGCATCAAGCTTCTCATCAATATTGTCTAAATTTCTCTCCATGGCAAGCGTTTTTTCGTGGAGATCACTGACCTTATCTTCAAGGTCATAGAGCATGCTCTGTGTGTTACCTCGTCGGCAAAATCCAAAGATGGAGTAGGAGATGTAACATGTGACTACTGTGATGCTGGTTAAGATCAAGTTGTTAGTGATCTGAGAGATGAAGTACATACACAGACCTGCAAGTAAACAATCATTGAATACTATATTACTTTTTGTTTGTTTGTATTTGTATTATTATTATTATTTTTTTTGTACAGTTCTCTCTTTTTAAAGGAACTGTTTGATTGTTTTAATCTTTCCTCGCCTTCCACCTCTAGGATCCTTCCACCTCTAGGGGGCACTATTTGGATTGGGTTTTCAGTCGCCCTCTGATTGCATAATAAATCTCTGGGGTTTTCCTCCCACATCTGAAACTGAAACTTCATTCCTTGTCTTTTCTCCATGGGGTTCTTGACTAGTATAGTGATTAAGTTTGCTTTTCTGAGATTCCTTGGCTTCACAATCAGAGTTCATAAATGAAATGAAATGAATGAAATAATATAGGGCTCTGATCTTAACCACAATGCCAGAGATCCTCAGCCTTCCAATAAATAATCCTATTTATAAGTTCCTTTTTCTGAAGCAGGCCTGGTGCTTCACAAAGGCAATTGCCTCCGTTGCCCCTGGTCATTGCCTTGGTGCCCCTTGAAACATTCAAAAAGTAATTAACAATTTCCTCATCTAGAGGTGCCCTTTACAAAGGAGAAAACACCTTGGTGCAGTTAGCCTAGCGCTTTCAAGAACGAAGCATCAGGCCTACTTAAGACAGCCTAGATGTTCCCCGATTCCTAGTGACATCTCATCTGATGATTATAAGGAAATATTTCGGCAACAGCTTTTTACAAAAAAGTCTTATATTCACCTATGAAGATGATGACTTGTGTGAAGACAACCACAGGTCCAAATATTGCATGTAGGATGACAGTCATTGACAGGATTACCATGCATGATGTGATTGACGTTAATTTGAGGGTTATGAAGCCCAAGGCAATCCACAGAGCTAGTAATGCAGGGCTAAGCCAAGTCTGTTGAGCCTTCTTCAACGTTTTCTGGAGCTCACCCACTAAAATCGGTGTAAGGGTAAAAACAAATTAGATTCTTTATCCCCGATGCAAAATTAATATAAATCGTTGCGGTAACCGCTGCTAAAACATAGGATTCAAACTGCCTCAAGTCACCGGGCTTGCTTGGTGGTTTAGTGGTAAGACATCTGCTCTAGCAATGCAAAGGTCGTGGGTTCGAATCCCATCCAAGTGCCTGTATATTTGTTCACAGAACTCGGGTATACAGTGCTTTAGAATACACACCGGTGTAAGGGTAAAAACAAATTATATTCACTAAAGGGAAAACAAACACACAAATGTGTAAACACCTGCAATTGGGTACCACCCATTGTCCCTCTTTTGTTTGTACTTAAACTTGGTACAGTACACACTTTCCAAATAGGGAACTTTACCCAACTGGGGACCCTATTGTCCTCTTTTGTTATAGGTCCCCGGTTTGAATGTGTATACCTACTCAGTAAAACCCACATTTATTCAAATGTTAACAGGTGTGTTCCAAAAGAATACAATCTAGAAACAGCTGTCATTGTTCTTAATGTCTTTTTTTAAATGTTTCCTTGTTCTTATTGTTTCTTCACAAATGCAATAATGTGAGGCAATTGCCCCAATGCCCCTGGTCATTGCCTTGGTGCCCATTATGATCAAGTAGAAATTTACATTTTTTCATCATAGAAACTACCCTTTACCCTACAAAAAAGTGCACTAGTCATAGAAATAAAGACAATAAAACTGGGGGAGTCATTTCAAACATATAGGGTTCTAAAATTCTTTTTCAAATGGCATTATGAAGCAAATTACGATGAAATTGTTTTTTGATCAGTTCAAAAATATACATACATGTAACCAGTAAATTTTTCTTTGTCAAACCAAAAATTAATTAAATTTACCCTGTCAGTTTCCCTTGTGGTTTATTACTTGGTAGTTTTTAATCATAATATTTAACAAATCAGCAAAGCATTTACTTAGTACACAAACACACAAATCTGACTGGTTTTGTTTTGTTTGACATTAAAGGGATTGTATACGATTGGTAATTGGAACCCACTGTTTGTTTCAATCCTATATAGTTGTAGATATACCATAAAACTAACCTGTGAAAATTTCATTTCAAATGGTGGTAGCGTTTTTGAGACATTGCTGAAAAATCTGGAGCGGTTATGTCCACGCAGGAAGAATAATCTGCAATTAGAATAGGCCTACACAATCTGAGAAACGAATACTGTCAGTAACGCTTCTCAGATTCAAATTTGTTGGGATAAAAAGTGATATCTTTTTCCATAACCGCAGTACTTCTAGTTGAAAAGTTTCTCAAAATGCATTATACTGTCCGAAGCTGCTGTACTTCTTACCAAGTAGGTTTCTATTGCCATTCATTTTCAGAAACATTACCAAACGTACACAGACCCTTTAAAATGTACCTCTGATAGTGAAAAGCTTCATCAGTGTATTATCTATGTATGTAGTGATGTCATCAGAGAGTTGGCCACTTGTAGCTTTATTAACGAAGCTCTGCGTTTTAACCTTGCTCCGAGCCCATTCCTAAGTAGAACATTTCAAATCAACATTTTTAAAAATGATTATCACTTCCTGCAATTTTTTTTGTAAACCAAAAGAAATTAAAAGGGTTGCATCCACACACAAACATAATGTTATACTTTTCAGTTTCAATTTTAAATACAATTATTTTGATAAGTAACACATTTTGGATAGAGACCGAGTTCGGCAGCTCCTAGTCCTAGATGAAAAAAATTTGGCTACTACTAGTCTACTACCGGTACTACTACTAGCCTAGAACTTTACCATTGTCAATGAGGGGAGGTTGAGATAATGGTGGAGCTGTTCCGTCCCAACTTGACAATCGTCCCAACTATAGTTGGGAATGGTCCCAACTTGAGTGTTCAAGTTGGGGCGTCCGAACTGTAGTTGTGATTGCCCGTAGAACTCTACAGTACAGGCTGTATCGATTGTGGGGACTGCAACATGCGGGCGCATGGGGCTCCCCCTCCACAACTTGTTCATTAATTATGTGGGTATTGAGCCCAGCTTTGGCTTTAGAATAGTAGATGAGTGTAAATGTCATTATGTGCCTGTGGTTTTGGTGCCAACTTTTTCAAAAAAACAAAACCAAAAGCCAGAGAATGGGGTGGGAATAATTACTCCACCTTATTTACCCTGAAAAAAGTCTACTGTTTTGATCGACCTCAAACTTTTTTTTTCTTTCTGGGATTCTGCTATCACAAACAACCAACCTGCAAATGCAGATGAGATAATTTATCCCCCTGCTTGCTTCTACTTCTAGTCCTAGTACCCTGTACAATTATTACTGTCCCAACTACAGTTGGGACGCCCCAAGTTGAACACTCAAGTTGGGACCAGTCCCAACTATAGTTGGTGCGATTGTAAAGTTGGGGCGGAACAGAACCAATGTAAAAGCATGTGAGTAAAATGTGACATAAAAGGATGAACATGATGATGAATATATATTTATAGCAATTACATAAGCATGGATAGACGAAGAAGTACTCCTACAACTATGAGGTTCGTTCCGCTATCGTCTCCACTACCAGTAGTGAAGTGGATAGCAGACGAACCTCATATATGGGGAAATAAGCAGATAGTTAGTCAGGTTTTTTTATGTGTGGGACGAAAACAGCAGTCTGGCAGTGAAAGTGGCAGTATTGCCGAAATGTGTATTATTTAAAAAATAACATTAGTACTACTAATACTGTTAGTCAGATAGTACTTAGTAGCCTAATATCAGTACTAAGTAGGTACTTGTTTTGGAGCATTTCAACCTGATTTCAACACAAGAAGAAGTATACAAAACAACAACAAAATTGTGAGTGTAACAACAGAACAAAGAGTGCTGGGCCATTGCACATTCTACCTTTTGCACTTGCCGCACGGCATCTGAATTCTTCACATTCTCCCAAGATTCCGAGAGGGAGGCATCGGCAGTTTGCATAAACAGTGCAATTGTGAAAAGAAATAAAACAGAAGCCAATACTGGCATTAATAAAGAACGAATCCGGAACTCCATCTTCTCAATCAATGTTTCTGAGCTCCACGGGCACTCAATTTAATTAATTCATCAAACAGTTTGAGTTTATGAAGTGTAGGGCGCCCTCAATGTAATTATTCTTGAAGAGTTAAACGATCCCAACCTCGTTACCAGTGTGTAGTGTACGATCTCGCCGTGCCATTTTGTTTGTCTTTTTCCCATAATTGGTCGATGCTTCCTCCATGGTCGATGCCTATTTATTACCCTTGCTCTATTACTTATATTATGGTACTACAATGCTGAACTATTACTATTTAGGCCTAACTTAGTATTTTACTAGTACTATTCTAGGGTTTAACGTGTTAATGTCTGTGGACGTGAGCGTGAGGGATTCAGTGATTTGACAGAACAGAGTGAGGACGGCAGATTGCCAAATATGTTGTATAAGCCAGCAACACACACTGTTTATTAACTGGAGTGAGAGTCATTTCTGACAAAAAAGGAAGAAAATATGACGCAGGTTGACGCAGGAGCTATTTTGAAATAATGGCATTTCAAAATCAAGACCAAGATTTAGTTTGAATCTGAAGAAAATAACAGTTTTGGGGATTTATTTTTTTTTCATAAAAACGAGTATGAAAAGTTAGAAACTTCTGATATGAACCGTTAAATCTAAAAACAAAAATACCCTCGAAAACAAAACTTTAAAAAAAAAAAAAAAAAAAGTTTGTATTGATGAAAAGTTTTTTTGTTTTTTTTTTTGCCTCAGCTCGTCGTGATTGACGTTTCTACAGCAAGCAATCTGCTGTATTGATGACACACTACCTTATTATTTATTGATAAATCAAAACCAAAGAACCGCGCGCATCAAATTAAAAAAAATGACCGAAAAGAATCACCGGCAAATCACTCGGGTGGTATTCTAACCCATGACCTTTGCATAGATAGTGCTCAAAAGGGATTTACTTTTTATTTTTATTAAAAGTTAAACACTCTCTCGGCTTTTCAAAATTAACCAACAATTAAAAAAAAAAAAAAAATCAGCTTTCATTTTGATGTTGAAAAGAATAAACAAAATGTAGTGTGGTGTCCAATTGTTATTGTCATTACTATAAGTAGTAGGCCTTAGTATGAAATAAATATTATTAACTATTCATACAATAGGGCCTACCGCTTTCCTAGCCTTCACAATCACATTAATTTCGAAACTTGAAGGAAAGTAAAAAAAAAAAAACAACAAGGTGGTTGTTGCCACAAAGCAAGCAACGTTTTGCAAACATGCACACATGCGCGCATTTTCTTTTTTTTTTCATTTTTTTCATCATTTTTTTGTTCTTTTTTGTTCTTAATCTTCAAACTTCAAACACATTTTCTTAATAATCTTTCTTTTTTTTTTTTTAATTCAACAACAGTTTCATTGTGATTTTAGACCTTTAGACCGTTGAGATAAAAAAGAAAGATGCGTTTTTGCGTTTTTAAAATCCAGCGAATTTGTTGAATTTTAAATAAAAGAAAGAGTAGGAGACGAGTTTAAATGTTTTTTCCGGGCAGAATTCGTTGAGGTGGGTGGGAGCCGAAGAAGGCGAGGGGCTTAAGGGGCTTGCGCCGACGGCGGGTTTTTTAAACGGCCATTTAAGAACCGACTACTTTCTTTATTCCCCGTCATAAAATGCCCTTATGTTAAAAAAATATATAATATCAATTATAGACAATGTTGTCACACTGTTTTTTTTGCTTTTTTTTTCTGTTTTTGCAAATTTTAAAAAAAAAAAAAAATGTTTTGTGCGCGTCAGTCGGTGTGTATACGCGCGTGTACACACATATTTACGCGCTGTACTAATAGCTATGAATTGCGTTCTGCGTAATTTAAATTGGGTAATTGCGCCCTTGCGCGCCCCAACACGCGAAGCCAAAAGCCGGCCAACAGCAGCTCAGCTGTTACTTTATCAACCGTTTAAACACCCCCACGTGACGCGTTCTCCACCAACGAAATAGCGAAACTGTATTGGGATTTTATTTATTTTTATTTAATAGGAAGATGCAGGTATCGCCGAATTCGATTTTAACGGTTTGTTCAAGTTTGCTTTTCCCAAAATACTCTTTTTAGTGATGTTAAATATTTGCTGATTGGACGAGACCAGAGAGTAACAGCTTTTAGCTTTGATAATTGCTTTGATTTTTGTGTGTGCGTGTGTACAATACAACACACACAGGCCACAACACACAGGCCGTGAACGTCGCCGGAAAACGTGGAGGCGAAGTTTACAAGGTAATTTATGCATTACATTTATAGTTTTTTTTCCTTCCTTACCGTAACAGTACAGCTACTTCATCAAGAACTTGTTGAAAAAAAAAATCGTGAAGTTTCATTCAAAAAACTGTTTACACAAGCAAAAACAAAAATCTTCTTGCTGTCGATGAAACTTTTTTTACTGTGTTGTGTGAGAAAGATTCCATTTTTTGTTGCGTGGGTACGTAGCTCAAATGAACGCTATAACTGCATGCAAAAGCACACGCTTCCGCGACTTAATACAAATAAAGCAAAAGGCAATCTCACTAACAAGAACGTTTAGAATAATAGAATAATGCTTTAATAACTTTTCACTTCCTCAACCTTGGTAATGCTAGTCTAGTAGTTAGTAGTTAGGGTTAAATAAAAATAACTTTGTGTTTGTGTTGTACTATACCTGCTACTTTTTTCATAGGCCTAGGCCTTGTACTACTTTGCCATGAACTGTCGTGCAGTTAAATATTATTTCAATGCTTATTATTAAACTCAAAAGGACATTTAGGTCAAGTAAAACCTTGATGTAAATTTGTTGGACCAAAGAGTTGTACCTGTGCCAGAAGAGACAGAGCTACACCTCGGACATTACAGTGGGGCCTAACTTAAGGCATCAAGTCCCCTGATCCCGGTCTCTTTTTCAAAAAAAAAAAAAAAAAAGTTCAGGAAAGACTTTTGGTCAGAAATTGTGTGGAAGGAAGTGTGGAAGTGTACAGTAATCTGCTTGCGTTTTAGTTTACAACACCGTAAAGGAGGCTACTACTCTAACTACTCTATGTATTTACTGTTCATGATGATGATCAGAAGGATCATGTAAAAATAAATATGTTATTATGTTACAACTGTTACATACACATGAGTGAGATCCAGTGTTAAAAACTTGAAAAAAAAAAAACTGCTTTGCTGAATAAAAACTAATAATCCACGAGTCACTGTGTTTGTGGGGTGTCGTGGCCGGATGCGGTTAAGGCGGATTCAAGCTCTGGTGTTTGATCAGCAGAGTGTGGGTTCGAATCGGTCGTGACACTTGTATCCTTGTTGAAGCAAGAACCATAAGCTTCTCTCTCTCCACCCAGGGGTAAATGGGTACCTGGGTGAGATGGTTCTTGTGATTTGATTGAGAAGATTTCATTAATGTTGCACAGGCTGTATACTCCCCAGGGGAGCTGAGATGGTTAAAGGAAGATTTTAAGGCCCAGTTTAAGGGGTAATGAAGTGAAGAGAGGACGCTGGGCGGGCGGGGAAGCGCTTCGGAAAACTAACTATTATTATTATTATTTATTATTATTATTATGATACAGAATATTAAGTCATGACTCAAGTCATGACTAATCCTTGATACCTAATAGTTATAGTTTAAATAAACAAAATAAGTAAATACAGTGTTTTATAGCGATATGAGCATTGACAAGAATTTTTTTAAAGAATTTTTTGTTTTTTTTTTGGACACATTATTCATTAAAAAAAAAAGACTATTTATTCCTCGCATCGGTGTCTGTGTGTCGTGGAGACGTGTGGTGTAACAATGTGTGTCCCGTACACGCGCTACCGTGTGTATAGCGTATGCGCATAGGTGAAACAAAAACAGGAAACGTTTTTCCATATATAAATGTATGTTGATAAATCAATGTTCTTCCATAAAAATAATAATACGAAAAAAAATAAAAACTATGACTATTATAATAGAACAATGAGCTATAAAATTCTGAATATATTATATAAATAGAGAATTAGACTAGAAACTGACTGTGACTGTGGACCCTGCAGTACAATGGTATCGCCCAGGCACGTTCCAAAGTCAACATGGCGGACGCTACTGGTTGTTACTACTTCGGGGTAAAAAAAACCTTTTTTTACAGTTAAAAATAAAAGAATTTCAACAGAATGAAGGTTATATAGATACATATGACTCTCCTACGTATAAGTAATGGTTTATTTATGCTCAAACGTTGTTGTAAAGGGCCTTTAAAATTTGTTGTCGTCAGTTGTCGTCAGGCGTCGTTTGTTGGTATTTAGTGCGACCCCATCAAAGTGACGTGTGCGACTTTGTGGGGGTGGGGGTTTAAATAATGTCGTTGTTTTGTACGAAATGAATGGGACAACTCTAAAAACCCACAATTGAGATCAAAGGGAAGTCCTCGTCAAACTCAAAAGGAAGTGTGTCTTTGTGTGTGATGTTGGCGGGTTTAACGTGTCTTTGTTGTTTTATAGATTGATGACTGAGGAAGGATGTATTTCCTTCCTGAATCTACCTCCCCGCTCTGACATACGTTGGGGGGGGGGACCACCTATACACCGTTCAGACAGAGTTGACTTCGGACTGAGTTGACTTCGGACCGAGTTGACTTCGGACCGAGATGACTTTAGGATCGAGTTGACTTTGGACCGAGTTGACTTTGGACCGAGTTGACTTTGGACCGAGTTGACTGGTACCCTTACAACCAACCTCACTTGGTTCCCCATCCCCTCCCCAACAAACACATCAGTAAGAATTCAACTTGTTGAGTACCTTAGCATGCTGTTGACTAGTTGCGAATCATTAACGTCACCATCTATGACGTGACCAAGAGTCTTGGTAATGATTGCAGCTAGCTTTAGGCGCAAGGGTTTATTTTCCTTGATCAATTGTTTTCATTATTGAAAACCGCTAGTTATAAAACCTTCCACAAGTAAATTTGTTATATGATTTTATTTTTATCCAATCCTTCATCTGCACGTAGGCTTCACCAGGCATCGGCATCGGAATGAGGGCCACAATTAGTGGGATTCGATTGAAATTTCCATCAGTGAAGAACATTTCAACAAGGACTCTTCAGAAGTTACTTGATCGGGAGGATGAACCGTCAGAAGGGGTTGATCACAAACAGAAGAAGAGAAAGTTAATTCTGATTGTAAGTATCAAGTATGACGAGAACAAAGGAGATGGAGGGAGGCAAGCAGCAAGTGGGAGGGGAGGGTAAAGGGGAAGGGTGTTCACATGTGACAGAACAAAAACATTCTGAGGGGATATTTCACAAAGCACAAAGATTCATCTTTATGATGAGTTGTCAGTATTGTGATATTACAATCTGCTTAGCAAATAAGATCAATTACACAGTTAAGATCACTCTTAGCTTTGTGTGAAATCGAGCCCGGGATTAGGTGAAGGATGTTAACCTGTAAACCCAGGCCAGCCACCGCTTCAAGGAAAGCTTCTGAACTTAGTTAGCACTGTCAGATCCGATAATAATATCAGTTATCACACAAGCGCGAGTGGAATACGAAGAATAGCGCTCCCATATCCAACGAGGCCAAAGGCCGAGTATATGGGACGCAGACAAGCTATATTTTCCTTATTCCACGAGCGCGCGTGTGATAACGAATTTATCTTCAAGCAAACTTGACGCGCAGATTAACACAATACGTGGGTGTGGAACAGCTGTACGTTTTGCGTATACTTAGCTTACAATAGCGCAATACGCGGAGTTTGAACAGCTTATCAAAGTATACAGGGGATGTAATTATAGAGCACATTAAAGAGAGACTTGCACACTAACAAGAAGCAAGTGGATTTATAAACACAAATTCAAAGTCAGTCATAAGCAATGACGAACAAATGTGTTTTGAGCATGCTTTTGAAAATGTCCAGTGATTCCGTTGTTGAGATATTTAATGGTAAAGAGTTCCAGAGTTTGGGAGCAGATACTGAAAAGGCACGACCGGCTCGCCATAGGATGTGGTTGTTTTAGGGACACTAAAGTTTGTTTGTACATCGAAGATTGCAACTTGGAGTATAGAGTGAGAGAAGTTCCTTGAGGTACGGCGGTGCCTTGTCATTCATAGCTTTCCATGCGAGCAATATAATTTTGAAATGAATTCTTTGACAGACTGGAAGCCAGATGCGTCCCTGTTGAAGACGCTGATGGGTAATGAGGGTGGAGTCCTAGGGGAGAAGTTTAGCAGAGGGAAGGAACATCAGAACTAAAACTCAAACACTCATGATTTGATTGCATTGTGATCTTGTAGGACTCGAGGCCTAAAGAGGAATATGCTGTTAGTCACATTGCAAATTGCATCAGAGTGGATCATGAATTGGACAACATGAATGTACTCAAGAACCTTCTATGTCAAGGTAAGCAATGTAAGTTTTTTGATAATGAGTATAATTATTTTTTTCACGGACTGAAGTTTACGACTTTATGTTAAAGGCAGGGTATACTTTTGGTAACTGTCAAAGACCAGTATCCTCTCTTGGTGTATCCCAAATATGCATAAAATAACAAACCTGTGATAATTTGGGCTCAATTTGTCATCGAAGTTGCCTGAAGCCTTTCTCTCAGATTCAAATTTTGGGTAAATTACATCTTTCTCTAAAAGTACATTACTTCGAAGGGGATCGTTTCTAACAATGTTTCATATTATCATATTATTTTTGGTGTGTCGTGGCCAAGTGGTCTAGTTCACCGGACCCAAGCTCTGGTGTTGTCAGCAGCAGAGTGTGGGTTCGAAACCCCGGTCGTGACACTTGTGCCCTTAATTGCTTCTTAAAAGTTGGGAAGGTAGTGCATTCTGCTCTACCAGCCAGGCTCCTAGTTGATGATGCCCATGCCTACATCCTTATGGACTGTAAAGGGGGCAACCCTGTTTCAGCCCCAGGAGTAGGTGGCAACGTGCCCCTGGTGACAGTTGATTTGGGTCAACAGCCCAAATCAGTTAAGTGTAGCCCTCACCTTGAAGTGGCCGCAGGCCTTGTGAGTTGGGCGATATCTCATAAAAAAAAATCAAAAAATCAAACAAAAATCAACAGCTATCCAGTGCTCTTTACCAAGTAATTTTTTATTGTCATTTACTTGTGGAGTAATTACCAAAATTACACCTTGCCTTTTAAAAAAAATTGTAAATTAATAGTTTCACATTAAAAAAGTATGCAAAAATGGGAGCTTCAGTAGAAAAATTATCTAATCGGTGATCATTGACCAGAAATTTACCCAAGATGCTTATTGTGGAAGAAGAGGGACTAGCTGTTGTGTTTCTGGATTGGCCGGGTAATGCACTCAACTTGGAGCATGGTTAGAATAATATATTCTCAAAATATGCATATAAACTCAGGCTACTTGTGATCAAGAAAAAGACTGAACTTGCAGCATTGTCGATGTCTAAGACATCATTGTTTATGTCTAAGACAGTTAACTAATTGTTGATGTCTGAGACAGTTAACTCATTGTTAATGTCTAAGACAGTTTACTCATTGTTGATGTCTAAGACAGTTAACTCATTGTTGATGTCTGAGACAGTTAGGTCATTGTTGAAGTCTGAGATAGTTAACTCATTGTTGATGTCTAAGACAGTTAACTCATTGTTGATGTCTAAAACAGTTCCTCATTGTCGATGTCTAAGACAGTTAACTCATTGTTGATGTCTGAGACAGTTAACTCATTGTGTATGTCTAAGACAGTTAACTCATTGTTGATGTCTGAGACAGTTAACTCATTGTTGATGTCTGAGACAGTTAAGTCACTGTTGATGTCTGAGACAGTTAAGTCATTGTTGATATCTTAGAAAGTTAACGCATTGTTGATGTCTAAGACAGTTAACTCATCATTAATGTCTAAGACAGTTAAGCGAAATAACCCCAGGTTTAGCTTACTGAGTTTTCATTTTTGGTGTTTGGGTTAAAAAAATAATAATATTGCAGCATTGTGTTGTTGCTTGGTGGGTCAGCTCGGAGCGTTGTGAGTTTGCAAGTGATGTCTGGTGGTGAGCAGGTGAGCTATTATTGTTATTACATTACTATTTCAGGTGATGTGCCTGAAGAGATTGCCGGTACCGTTGTTGTGTATTGCTCCGTTGGTTACAGGTCATCCACACTGGCAGAAAAACTGCAGAAAGCAATCCAATTTGATCCATCATACGAGGGTAAGTCACGTAAAGTTACACATGAAAACGATTATTTTCACATCAGGGGAAAAACCTTGTATCTACATTGGCTTCTGGTGAGACAAAGACTAGATTACAAAATCCTGATAATCACCTACAAAGCCGCCTATGGTTACGTATCTGCGATGATTCAGCTGTTTATACCATCTCAACGCCTTAGATCCTCAAATGAACTCCGTCTTGTACATGCAACTCAATCCTCCACCAAATTCTATGGCGATAGATCATTTTGTCAGTCTGCAGCACAACTTTGGACTAGTCTTCCTGTGAGCATCCGTGATAAGTAATCCTTAGATATATTCAAGTCATTACTCAAGACACATTTGTCTCTTTAAAATTGACTAATCTGCTTGGTTATGGTTTTTCAATATTCTATTTTGTTCTTTACTGAAAAGTCAGATGCTGAGGATCTGGCTGAGGGTGTTTGTGCTGGGAACCTCTCCCCTCTTTTTATCATCCCCCTTTTATACCCTTTTTACCCCTTTTTCGTGTTTGATCATATTTTTGTCTTTATAGACCATGTGACCTTTGTTTACAATAAGTGTGACCTCGTGCATTCTTGGGACTTTCTACCAGGCAAGATACTGCACTAGTCATATGGGAAAGTTTACATTTTGTGTCATAATTTCCACATAAATCCAAGAGTTACAAAAGTAACAGCTGAACAACTTTTGAGATGAGCCCCCTTTAATCATATCAAAAGTTGATAAAAATTAGACAGTGCAATCTCCATAAATTTAAGTTTTTATGGTTTCTTCCCATTGAGCTGTGTACAAATCATGCCTGCAGGAAGTCCAGGCTTGGTGGCTCTTTTGTAAACATGTGATGTCACAGGTCACATCATCTATATTTATGTAAAATTTATGGTTCATATTAGGTATTTTAGTGTGTTTACTGTTTATTACCACTTGCTTTTTGCCTTAAATTCGCCCATTTCAATTTAATTTTTAAATTAAATGTTTGCATTGTTCATTCTTTTACATATTGTTTTACTGTAAAGCGCTTTGAGGCTTGAATAAGGCGCTCTATATTAAAAAATCCATTATTATTATTACTGTTATCTCTTTTTGTCATAATGTTGTATCATCTCACAAAGGGGCCCCAAAATGTTGTATGTCTTGACATATTAGGGTTTGCTGGTATACATCTGGGATACATAGCAAGATAAGACATTTGTGCATTTTCAGATATTGACGGGTTCAGTGGTCCTTTTATGCAATTTCTTATTTGTAGTAATCAAAATAGCCTTCAATTTAAAAAGGCGATGAATTATGAGTGGTGAAACGCACCCCTCCTTTGTGGACAATTTTCTGAACTACTCCTCAAAAACTGAGAATACAGTTATCCCCAAAGAAAATATTACAATCCCCTCGACACAAGTTAATTAATTAAAGAAAGTTAATTAATTAAAGAAATAAATATAATTTTATTGCAAACAGAAGTAATGACTTCACATTTCGATTCAAAAATTTGGGGTGTCATGTGGCCGAGTGGTTTAAAGCATCAAATTCAACTTCCGATGGTTAAGTCATCGGGGTGTGGGTTCGAATCCCGGTCATGACACTTGTATCCTTGAGCAAGATACTTCACTATAATGCTTCTCTTCACCCAGGGGTATAAATGGGTACCTGCGAGGGTAGAGGTTGATATTGTGTTTGAAAAGCCTTCGGAGCGCCACGGCAGCTCCGGGCTGTATACTCCCCAGGGAGCTGAGAAAGATTACAGGAATGTTAGTGGCCCAATGACCAGGGCACTAATGTAAAGCGCATTGAGACGTTATTGTGAAATGCGCTATATAAGAACTAGTTAATATTATAAAAAAGAGTAGCTTCTGGAGTAAAAATAAGTCTACAATCATTTTGTATTTGACTTTATAAAATCAAAAGATATATGTACAGAAAGTTTAGGTGTGAATTCTACTGTTACTCATTGTATAAATACTCATTTTTTAAGATTGGCAAGTATTCAACCTAGAGGGCAGCCTTTTCAAGTGGGCCAATGAGAACAGGGTGATTGTAGACCAGCAGGACCAGCCAACCAACTTCATTCATCCCTTCAGCAGCTTTTGGGGAAGGTTGATCGACAAGGAAAGGTGGAAGTCAACGCCTTGACACCAATTGGTTGCAGAGGAGAATATTTGGTCAGGAAGAAACAGTGTCGTGCCCCACCAATTGATGTCCGTGCCCCCCACCTCATTTGAAATCTTGACATTTGAGATTAAAAATTACCACAGTAAAATGTTTCATTTTGTAAGCTTTAGAGGGTCTGTATACGTTTGGTGATGACTCTGAAAATTCATGTCAATAAACACTTACTTGGTAAGAAGTACAGCAGATTTGGATAGTAGGCCTATAATGCATTTTTAGAAACTTTTCCCTTCGAAGTACTGCGGTTATGGAAAAAGATATCACTTTTTATCCCCCAAAAATTAAATCTGAGAACCGTCACTGCAGTTTCGTTTCTCAGATTGTGTATTCCAATTGCAGATTATTCTTCATGTGTGGACATAACCGCTCCAGATTTTCGGCAATATCTCAAAAACGCTACCACCTTTTGAAATGAAATTTTCACAAGTTAGTTTATGGTATATATCTACAACTATATAGGATTGAAACAAACAATGAATTCCAACTACCAAACGTATAAATACCCTTTAATGTGGTGAGTTCAATGTTTTTAAAACTATTTTTCCATTTACAATGTATTTGTTTTTGCACTCGCACATCAGATTGTCTTATGGCACAGCAAGAGTGCTGAATGGGGAAGAAAAATGCAAATGGAGACTACAGTTTTTAAATGGCCAAAAATGCCCCTCTATAAATAAAAGGTGCACCCCTTTGTCCCCCCCTTAAAAAAAATTCCCCATTTTCTGC
The DNA here is from genome assembly GCA_021014325.1 of Plazaster borealis. Lineage (NCBI taxonomy): Eukaryota > Metazoa > Echinodermata > Asteroidea > Forcipulatida > Labidiasteridae > Plazaster > Plazaster borealis. The sequence goes on from CM037473.1 coordinate 2,361,842, forward strand.
GCTGTGAAGATATGGAAATATCTTTCTAAAAGGCTTTCTTAAACTGAAATATTTTATGTCCTTGTTTCAAGGTCTTGTCTGATCAGTATATAGTTTTAAGAAGTATTTAAAAAGATAAAGTTTACGATTTAGTTCAATCAATAACATTTGGAAATATTTTCTCCTCGTCAAACCTTAAAGTATTATGTTATTAGTAAATGTACTTGAAAACTATGCATTGGAGACTATGGGAGGATTGTGGTTTTAGTATAAACAAATTAAGTTGGGGAGAAATTTGCATGTGTGGACATAACCGCTCCAGATTTTCGGCAATATCTCAAAAACGCTACCACCTTTTGAAATGAAATTTTCACAAGTTAGTTTATGGTATATATCTACAACTATATAGGATTGAAACAAACAATGAATTCCAACTACCAAACGTATAAATACCCTTTAATGTGGTGAGTTCAATGTTTTTAAAACTATTTTTCCATTTACAATGTATTTGTTTTTGCACTCGCACATCAGATTGTCTTATGGCACAGCAAGAGTGCTGAATGGGGAAGAAAAATGCAAATGGAGACTACAGTTTTTAAATGGCCAAAAATGCCCCTCTATAAATAAAAGGTGCACCCCTTTGTCCCCCCCTTAAAAAAAATTCCCCATTTTCTGCGCTGTGAAGATATGGAAATATCTTTCTAAAAGGCTTTCTTAAACTGAAATATTTTATGTCCTTGTTTCAAGGTCTTGTCTGATCAGTATATAGTTTTAAGAAGTATTTAAAAAGATAAAGTTTACGATTTAGTTCAATCAATAACATTTGGAAATATTTTCTCCTCGTCAAACCTTAAAGTATTATGTTATTAGTAAATGTACTTGAAAACTATGCATTGGAGACTATGGGAGGATTGTGGTTTTAGTATAAACAAATTAAGTTGGGGAGAAATTTGCATTTGTAATAATTACTTCAATTTGTCACTTACGTTTTCTTCGTGTTTTAAGATCTTATAAAACAAAAAACAAAACAAATCCCAAATGGAACAAAAAACCAAAAGTACTTTCTCAAATCGGCATGGATGGATTTGTTGATGTTAGTGCTTTACTATTAAGCAAACCAATTTATTTTTGTAAAGATGAATGACAAATAAAGTGTAATTTTCAATACAAATATTGCAGTGAATGTGATTGATCTATTTCATGTGTAGAATTGCACTTTTCCTGTTCCTCCACCAAAAATGACCCCTTCTTGTTGATAATATCATGATATAATTAAAAAATGAGGCAAACAATTGCACTACAAAGCAGTAAGGCCACGGCCGGTTACGGCTCGACTTCCGCATCATCATGCGGTGAAGTACAGAGACGTCCTTAGGGGTGCACCCCACTAAATAAGGAAAAAACAGAGCGTCGAGCTCATTAAGTTTTTGTAGGCCCTCAAAATATTCTATATTAGACAGATTTGAGAGTCCCAAAAAAAGGCTTTCAGTGTAAAAATGTTGCCCAATTGTGACCTGGGGGTTGTTGACTTCCAACTGGATGTTCTTTGGATGACATAGGCCCTAAAGAAAATGGTCCTATTTGCTGAGAGGTGTAGGGACATTTGATGCGTGGACGTTTGGAAAATTACACTGGTCTATGGTTTTTTTAATATGGAGGGAGAATAACTCGACGGGCCCAGGGACTTGTCTCCCCGTATCAAATTGAGCAGAGAATAAGAGTTCAAGAGTTAATTAATAATTTTCCCTTTACTGTTAAAAGCTGTGAGACTTCTTAGTATTTTTCGTGTATTTTTGAATGTTTAGCATTTTTCACTGTAGGCTATGCTATGGGAGTTCCGTAGCTAATGCAGCCACCATTTCGGATACGGCCTTCTACTTTATTTCAAATCTGAGTCAGCCACGCAAAACTCCCCCGCAGATTGGCTATCACGCTAATAACTCTCGAAAGTCAATGTAGGAAATTATCCACAAGAGGATGCTATTTCAGACAATACTGTGTATACCTTTCTATTGCAACGTCACAGCCCGTGTTTGTTGCCAACCAAGGTTGGAAAACTATGGAAAGCCTTAAACGCAAAGTAAAAACAGTTGGCAAAGTTTTTAACGATGTTACACAAATGTTCAAAGATAATGTTGAGTTTGTTGGAAACAAAGTAACAAATCACGGGAAAAACTGGATGATTGCTTTTTTAATTGAAAGTTTGCAGAAATGTTTAATTTGGTCATAACACCTGCACGATTGGGTGTTTTGCTAACATTCTGCCACACCGGCCTTGTGATGTAAGGTGATATCTCATTAAAAAACACCCCAAAAAACCAACAACAACTTCACCATATAAACCTTCCAATAATTTTAATTAAAGTTTACAATCCTTGAAGATAGTAATTGTCCCATGACGTAGAACACCAAGTACAAGGTCTGTTGTTTTTCATTAGGATAGTTTGATTGTATCTTTCGGAGCCTACGTAAATAATTCACCCTTGTTTTTATTTTTATTTTTTTATTAATTTATTTTAAAAGTACAAATGTTTTATTGAAGAAAGAAAATGATAGAGTGTTTGGTTGTAAACACGTGAGACTGAAATGAGAGTAATTAGAATAACCGGTAGAGAATTAATTATACTGTTTAATTAGAGTACAGACAAAGGCCTCTGTTATTTATTCCACTGGAAATATACCATCGTTATAAAAGGATACAATAAAAGAAACAAAATTAATAATAATAATAATAAAACATACATATAATAATAACAACCTTTGCATCGGAGGAGTAGTTGTTGCTACGAAAGCTCATGGATTTTTTTAATGTAGGCTAAATCTTTAAAGGGTCTGTACACGTTTGGTAATGACTTATGAACATTAATGGCAATAAAAACTTACTTGGTAAAAGGTACAGCAGCTTTGGAAAGTAAAAAGCATTTTTAGACATTTTTTTTATTCAAAGTACTGCGGTTATGGAAAAAGATATCACTTTTTACCCCCACAAATTTGAATCCGAGAAGCGTTACTGACAGTAACGTTTCTCAGATTGTGTATTACAATTGCAGATTATTCTTCCTGCTAGGACATAACCGCTCCAGATTTTTGGCAATATCTCAAAAAGGCTACCACATTTTGAAACGAAATTTCACATGGTTATATAGTTTTATGGTATATAAAACTAAGATTGAAAGAAAACAGTGGGTTCCATTTACCAAACGTATAAAATCCATTTAAGTGCTATCATTACCTTCCTTGATTTATAAAAAGACGACAGACAAACATTACCATAAGTAAGATTTGAAACTTTGCATGGTGGGAATACGATATGGAAAGGTTTGCGGTGACACCATGTACATGTAATAATCTCTCTATGTGAGTTGGGGGTGGTTCTGAAAAGAACCGTTGGTTTCAACTCGACGTTTCGATCAGTATGCTCTGATCGTCTTCTGGAGAAAGCTTTCTCCAGAAGACGATCAGAGCATACTGATCGAAACGTCGAGTTGAAACCAACGGTTCTTTTCAGAACCACCCCAACTCACATAGAGAGATTATTACATGTACATGGTGTCACCGCAAACCTTTCCATAAAACATTACCATGGTGATTGCCAAACCACTTTAATCCGCAGAACATTGTTTCGCTCACCGAGACGACGGAAACTAAGACGTCGACCGAGTACCACAGTGACAATTTATTTCAAAAAGACGACCCATAAACTGATAGATAAGTCAAGTTCTTTGTCCAAGTACGGTAGGACTTCTTAATTCGTCTTTGCAAGATAACTTATCATGCCGCAGACAAAATCAACCTGGAGGGATATTTAATAACCTCGAAATAACTTCCTCGTTATTTGAATACGTGGTGGCAAGATCTTCAATTGGAGAAGTAACTTTCAGATTTGTTGGTATTTTATCTCCAGTTGGAGAAACATTTTCTGAGTTGGGATTATTTTATCTCCAATTGGTGAAATATTTTCTGATTTGGAATTCTTTTATATGAAAGCCCAATAGAGCCATCGCCTATAAATTGCTTTTTTGCAAGTATACGTTTCGCGAATCTTGTTTTTTGGAAGTATACATTTGGCGAGTCTTGTTTTTTGGAAGTATTATGTTTGGCGAGTCTTGTTTTTTGGAAGTAATGTTTGGTGAGTCTTGTTTTTTGGAAGTCTAATAGGCCTATTTAGCAAATCTTGTTTTTGGGAAGTAGGCCCCCTATATATTTAGCAAATCTTGGTTTTTTAAGGTATATATTTCGCGAGTCTTGTTTTTTGGAAGTATATGTTTGGCGAGTCTCGTTTTTTTGAAGTATATATTTAGCAAGTCTTGATTTTTGGAAGATCATATTTAGCAAATCTTGTTTTTGGGAAGTATAGGCTATATTTGGCGAGTCTTGTTTTTTGAAGTATATGTTTGGCGAATCTTGTTTTTTGGAAGTCTATGTTTAGCAAATCTTGTTTTTTTGAAGTATATATTTGGAGAGTCTTGTTTTTGGAAGTATATGTTTGGCGAGATATGTGTTGCATATTTCTAATGAGTTTATTGTCAACTTCTACTCCTAGGTAACGAACATTAGTTACCTGTTCAAGTTGAGTAACCTCAAGATAAACATTAAGTTTGTCAGTGTGAGAATGACTGAAGGTTTTAAAAGCATGATTTCAGCATTTTTTCGGATTATTACGAAGTCTATTATTTTCATACCATCTGGAGATTAATATTACATTGTAACATTTGGTTGACATCATCAATATCATTAACTGTCGTGTACATAACAACATCATCGGTGAATATATTGCAGGAACTAGAATTGACGCATTGGTCGTTAATGAAAATAATGAATAGCACAAGACCTATAGAACACTTCCTTGTGGTAAGCCAACGGTAATGTGATTAGGTTTGGAAACTTTACCAAGGTAGTAAACAACTAGTCTCCTATTAGTAATATAGTTCTTAAACCACTTGTGTTCATTGCTTAATACACCATACTTACTTAATTTGATCTGTAAAAGATCACCGCCTATGGTATCAAAGCATTTAGAAATGTCGAGAAAACAGGAGCCAACAATTCCATGTTCATTGAATGCCTCATACAAATCACAACACGATGAAACTAGATTGTGTCGAATGATTCTTAAGAAAAGCAAATTGATCAACGTTGATCATGTCATGATCAGTGAGATAGTCCAGAAGTTGCGTCTGAACAATCTTGTCAATGATTTTAGCTATGTGACAGACAACCGAAATAGGTCTGTAGTTCCCTTTGGTTTTGTTGCAACCTTTTCCTTTATAGATTGGTGTAGTTCGAGCAAGCTTCCAATCATCTGACACAATTCCAGTCACGAGTGACATAGTCACTATATAATAAAGAGATTTATGAATAAAAGGGGAGGCCAACCTAAGTAATTTTGTATCAAATTCTAAGATATCCAAACTGCTGTCATTGGTGAGATGAGATAAAGCTTTGAAAATTGTCTCATTGTGTACAGAATGTTTTTCTTCTTAAAATATGTTGTTGCATATTTCTAATGAGCATTCAATCAAAATGTGGGGGGGGGGACACACCATCTGATATGCTGTGCCCCCCCCCAGTCTAAAAAGTGGGTGGTACATGTGCCCCCTCCCCTACCATCCACGCCCATGACTGCAAACATCCCTTGCATAGCGCCCTCCTGTGGATTAACTTTCGACCATTATCCTTGAGATCGACAGTGGAAAAACACCCCGAAATGATCAGTTTACAAAGGTAAAAAGTTAACTTAAAAAAATTATTAATAGGCCTATAGATAAAACATTCAGAACCCAAGTGTGAATTAACAGATAACAAGAACTATCGTTTAAAAATGCACAAAGAAATTAGACTTGAAATCAAGCCTAAAGTTCCTATTGTTGTCGAAGTGCGTGCAAAGTGGCGGGTCCACGTAAAGGAGAAGGTCAATCTGGATGCGTTAAAATCTGCACGTACATATTCCCAGGACAAAGGATGAAACAAAGCACCGTGGCAGACAATAAGACACCCACCCACAAAGAGCCCAAACAAGCGTTAAATATCCAATATTAATTAACTTTGATTGTTAGCGCACGAATGTGGTCTTACAAAAGCAGAGGTTGTGTTGAGATCGTTTTCAGTCCGGAATTCGACTTTGAAATATGAAAGACTGATGGTTTGCACTAGAAAACAATGAAAGACAATAACACACACCGAAGGTCCAGACAACCGTAATAACCTATTCAACAATTAATTAATTGAGTTCAGTTATTCTCGCACGAGTGTGGTTTATATAAGCAGAGGCTGTGTTGAGATCGTTCTCAGTCCGGAATTCGACTTTGAAACAAGAAAGCCTGATGGTTTGTTGAATGTAAAATTTGTTTTTCAAGACTGATACGCAATCTGTGCAAGAGAGATGAGGTTTGTTACGCTGTTGTGTTTGGTTGTTGTGGCGATCTGCGTTTATGCAGACCATGGTGGCGAGAGGCCTCCTGATGTGCATCACCAACGCGAGAAAAGTCAGGTAATTTTGGACATCAAAGTGGTTCTTTATTCAATCATGTTTCTAGGTGAATACATACAAAATATGAGAAACTAACTACATGTAGTAACGATCGAGATTTTAAAGTTATCATGATTGGTAAGGAAAATAAAAATTAGTGTTTAATTTTAGTCTGAAAGCTTACTGATTATGAAGTTCATACTAAAACCATTTTTTTCTGTAAAAAATGTCCCTGTGAAATTAACACACAACGAGAAAACTGTTTGTGACAACCTTTAAAAAAACTCGTAACAACTGATTTCGGTTGTAAGAACCAAAATTAAGGACAATGGGTTTACATTATGAAAATTGTGCAAGGTTTTTCACTATTTTCTCCTGGCTCATGCAATCAACAGATTAAGCTGACATTTTCACAGGTTTGTTTTTTTCATGTATGGTTGATCACACAAAACATGAACATTGTCTGCGACTGTTTTGTCAGCTCTATACTTATCTTGTATGATACCTTTAACACAACTTCCACCAGGCTGTTCCCCACTATAGTCATGGGCTTGTCTGAACAGCCTCTCTGTTTTCAGTAACTGTGGAAATACTTTCACATAAATTGCACATAATTAAAATGGTCCACGGACATGAGGGAAATTTTCCCTTGAAATAATTTTGCCTGAAATTATAATTTTTCAGGAATGAGTAAAAACAATTTTGATCTCTCGAGTCCAAAACCCAATGTTTGAAAACTGTTTAAACATATCCCTGTGTTTTCCCCACTATTTTCTCGTAAGTCCGATATGACCGATTGAGCTTGAACTTTCACAGGTTTTTGATTTCATTTATTGGGGTCACATGCTGGTCTTTGACAGTTTCCAAACTGGTACACTTGCTTTAAAGGTATGGTTTGACCGAGTATAATTCACATAAACTATTTATCAAATAGTTATAATAATAGTAATACTGGACGTTTGTAATGCGCCATGTCTGTCACAAATGACACTACTGGTGCCGAAATATCAAATTTGGTGGTGCTTGTTAAGAATGATTTTATGAGACCATAATACAATACCTTGTAAGGTATACAAGGTGAGGTGGCGCATTGCTGCCAGACCAGCCAGAAACACCGGGGCAAACCCCTTCTCTTTTACGATAAGTGTAGGGCTTACTTGGTTCTTTTACGTGCATTATACAACACACAGGACCAACAGCTTTACGTCCCATCCGAAGGACGATAATGGTTAAGTGCCTTGCTTAATAAAGGGACACACCGGCTGAATTGGGCTTTTTGGGCTACAAAATATACTAAAATATGACTTCAACGGTCTTCCAGGAATGAAGAAGAACAGTCTATAAAAAAATCATCAAATTTAGCCGTTTTTGAGCATTTTTAAACAAAAACGAAGGTCACGTGATAGTTTGAACCACAAACTGGTTCAAACAATCACGTGACCTTCCGAGTTAGTTTTACTTCCAGCCGTTTAAAAGTAACTTACCAAACCAAATTTAAATCTTTTTTTTACACAATTATAACGAGTAATTGACGAAAAAGATCATGTATTCAAATTATCGCTACAAGTTGTAAATAATGGTGAAAAATCCAACGTAAGATTCGCATTCAAAGAGTCCGTGTAACGGAGGCGTGTTGCATGGCCCAAAGGCGTGGAGCAATCACAACGTAAGCCTTGGGGCATATCCCGTCAGCCGGCGCTACATCCCGTGGGGCCAGAGAGCGTTGAAACCTAGGGGCATGAACTCCTCAGCTTGCCAATAGCCGTGGCTTCGGAGCCTGTCTGGGGGGTTGGGAGCCAGACCATAATCACGTTTGGTTCCAACGGGGTTTTAGGCAGTGCCCGTGTTGGATTGACTGCGCTGCACACACTCGGCTGGAAAAGCGTATACGCTGACCTTTGACCGCGTTTCGTTTTTTTCACTATTTTTCGTTAATTGCGTGCTAATTTTATGATTTTTTTTTTTAAACATCAAATTATCTATTGTTTGTGACTCTGCTTCACTAAATTACGTAAGTGGTGGGCCGGTGTGCCCCTTTAAGGACACAAGTGTCAAGACACAAGTTTACCCTAAACAATATAAATAAATAAATGAACATAAACTGTTCTTATCTTTACAGGTGTTGTTAATTCCCCTATCTATACGTATAGCCCTATCTTACTGTTTGTATTATTTTTATTTTTATTTTTTAAGTTTGTTAACTTTTTTACCAGGCAAAATGAAGCTAAATATCTTTCGGGTTATTTACTATGGAAATTAAATAATTTTGCTACGGGGGTAAAAGGAAGCCCTTACACATTATTTATTCTTGATTAGCTGTTGTGTCTTGTAGTTCACCCCAGTCAGGGGATATCTTGCTTGATTGTGTGTAGGCCTACGGAGGAAATAATTATTCAAACAAACTTGCAAATTAAACTTCGCACAAGTCCTTGCCTTGCCTCCAATTAGTCACATGATCTCAACATCAGCAAAGTTAAACCCTTTATTTTCACTACAAATTTCCTCCTGGTGGTTACTTTTGAACAATAATTGAAACGGGTTCAGGGACAAAATAGATACCTTTTCTTCAAGCGGGCTCAGAACCCTTCTTAAAAAGAAGCAATCTTTAATTCAAACTTGGCATAGCCTGAAAAACTTTACCTACTAATTTTGTCCAAGCCATGATGCACGTATCTTATTTTGCATTATTATATTTGTTCAAGATACATGCAAGGCGATTAAAGGCATCGTACACGTTTGGTAATTACTCAAAATATATATTAGCATGAAAACTGACTTGGTAACAAGTAACAGAGAGCTGTTGATAGTATAAAACATTGTGAGAAACGACTCCCTCTGAAGTAACGTAGTTTTTGAGAAAGAGGTAATTTCTCACTAAAATAATAAAAGACTTCTAGCTAGAAGCCTTTTATTCCTATCTGAAAGCACACAATTTGTGCAACAAGGGTGTTTTTTCTTTCATCATTTTCTTGCAACTTCGATGACCAATTGAGCCCAAATTTTCACAGGCTTGTTATTTTATGCATATGTTGGGATACACCAAGTGAGAACACTGGTCTTTGACAATTACCAAACGTGTACGATGCCTTTAAGTCTATTGTTGTTATAATTTGCAAAATGTAATAAGATCACTGTATCATCATTTCTTTTAGCCTAATCTACCGGTGCAGGCTATCTGAACTGGGTACTCGTGTTTTCTATTCAAAACAACTCAAACATGAACCTTGTTTCCCCCTCTCATCTTGTATTCATCAATTTCACAGGTACTTATAAGAATAAACATCATACATAAAATATAAACGAACACAAAATCAACCAACATTAGAACCCCCCCCGAAAAAAAACCACGGCCTTGACAGTTCCTCCGAAGGTTCTCAACTATTGAAATGCTGTCCAAGATTCAGTACAGTTGTTTCGGTAACTATACTCCACCGTAGTGTAAATATAATTTAACCTGAATTATACGAATTATGTAATGGTCAAGAAAAACACATGCCATTTTAGGTGTTTTAGAAACTATTGCTCGGCAAAATATTGCGAGCTCCAGTCGCAATGTTGACATACATGAGATGAAAGGTAACGTATTTTCGCTGAGTGCTTCATCATATTTTCCCTGGATTCGTAAAAATGATTTCATTGCCCATTCTCATGTTTCGATTCACAGGACCAAACCGAGCCCGCCGCCAGACCAGTGCCAGTGAAGAAACATAGTAAAAAATCTGGAAGGCACATGTCTACTGGGGGAGTAGACAAATTCATCGAGAAAACTGGGACTAAATCACGTAATTATTCAGACCTTGGAATGTCTTCGATCAGACCAGTGTTTAGTTGTCATTAACAATTCATCATCATAAAATGAAACTAAATTTGATAAACTAATATATGCACAAGGTTTCCATTTTATTAGGCCTTATTATTATAATAATATTATAATAATAATTATAATAATAATTTAAGTGTTTATTTGATATCCCCGATTTGTTTTTAAAGTGAGCTTTTCGATCATAACAAGGGTCAATACAGACTACAAAGGACTTTTCAGGCATTGTTATTAGTGTTAGTGATACACAACCGTGGAACTATGGCGCTGGCATTTTGTTTTCAGAAGAGGGCGGTATTATTGTAACAAGTCAAATAATTTTACTTTTATTTTTGGTTTGTCTTAACTTTCTATTTTCTTACAATTTTAACTTTAGTTTTTTCCTGCGATAGTAGGACTTCTCCCGACTGTGTCCGTAAGTACAACCTTGTTCAATTAGTTGTCAACAATGGAAACAAATCTCCCGACCTGTCCTCTGCTCCAAACCGCCCACTAGTTTAGTGGAGATTTATTGATGACATTTTCTCCATCTGGTGTGGTAGTCAAGACAGCTTGGATGAGTTTATCGAGCATATAAACTCATTCCACCCCACCATAAAGTTCAGTACTGATTGCTCTCTAACAAGTGTGAACTTTCTAGATGTAACCATAACTAAATCCCCTAATGGCATTATTACGGATGTATACAGCAAACCTACTGACACCCACCAGTATCTTCTCTCCAACCATGGAGGTAGGATACCTCCATGCTCCAACAGTTGCCACCCTAGTCACTGTAAGAAGGCAACTGCTTACAGTCAGGCCTTACGTATCAGACGTATCTGCTCCACAGATACCCTGTACAAAAGGCGTTCATCAGACCTAAGGAAACACCTTGTTTCTAGAGGCCACAGCGAACGCAGGGTCCAACTTGCAATCAACAGAGCCTTCAGCATACCTCGCTATACTCTGTTGACAAACACGGGAACAAAAAAGGTCCCGACTAAGAGAGTTGCCCTGGTCACCACCTTCCACCCTAAACTGCCTAAACTTTCATCAATCCTCAATAATAATATGACTATTCTTCACTCCTCTAACAGACTATGCTCAGCAATCCTTGAGCTCCCCGTGGTTTCATTCCGCCGCCCTAAAAACCTGGGAGACATCCTAGTCAGGGCCAAACTCCCCCCAGGGACAGGCCAAACACCACCCTCAACAGAAATACAGGGTTGTCACAAATGTACCCGCTCCAAGTGTAAGACATGTCTCTACATCAAACCCTCACTTAAAGTGAAGAGTCATAGCACTGGCTCTTCTTACAGTATCAAGACCGACTCACAATGTAGCACACCTATAAGGACGTCGATCGCTACTGAAAAGTGGGGGGGGGGTGGGGGTGGGGGTGGGGGGAGGGTGGGGGACGGGCGAGCAAGTCTTTAAAAAAAACTTCCGGAGGCATCGTGTACCGAAACTTTTCGTCTATTGTCTGTATTATAGAAACGGAAATAGGCCTAAAATACCATTCTGGACAGGGGCGGCGGAAGGGGTATTGCGCAAGATTGCAATCGCGGTTTGGGTACACTCCATTTTAAAAAGAGGTGAAGACCATTAAAAAAGAAAAAGATAACCATGTATACCGTTAAAATTTTCTCTTTAAAAGCACTGAAAACATAACAGTATTGTGAGAGCATTTTCAATTGTTAAGGTGGTTGTTTTTATGTAAAATGCGTAAAAATATTACCGACAATTTTCCGTTGGTTTATTGCAGCAGCTAACGTGTATGAATGTCAATAACCTATTCTCTCCACTGGTTTAGTTTTACCCTTCTTTCTCTTAATAAGTTGTTTAAAAATAAATCCGTCAATAAGCTATTCATTTTACACAGAGGATTTAATAACCCGCTCTCTCCGCAGATTCCTCTTGCCTATTTTTAATTTCTTACATATTATCCTCTACACTGATTCTGTGCTTACTGTTTCACAGAATCACTTTGTTGTTTACTGAACTCTCCCCACTAGTTATGTTATCATGCAACCTATTGTTAGTTGCATTATCATGATGATGTTTTTTTTTACTACTTCTGGTGTCAGCCTTTCTCCTTCTGTTTTAAATTATTTTAATGTGGTCATTTGTTGTGGCTGGAACATAACTGTTTTATTTTCACTATTTAGTAACTGTTTACACTGTTTTAGTGTCGTGCATGTATCTCTGTACTGTTCCATTTTAAACAGCTACTTGGGTGACAAGTTTTTAACGGGATTGCTTTTTAAACTAACTGTTTATATTGTGTTTGTTTATCATTTAAATGTAATTTTGATATTTGTACACTTCTGAATTTTTTTCGTAATTATCGATCAAAAAATTAGGCACCAACCTCAAGGTTTTGAAAAACTAGAAACACTTCTGCCGTTGACGGCGTGCGTCAAAATTACAATACTTTGACGTCATTTGTGGGAGGTTGCTTTGTTATACCTCCATGCTGCAACAAAGCGGCTATACAAAACGGAACTCCCACATATGACGTAACATGAGTGATGACGTAAGAGTGCTTTTCGCGAAATTTTCTGAATTTCACCGGAGAAGGGTATTCAACACGATTGTTTTTTACACAATTAATAACTGTTTAATCTCATGTGAACTCAATTTCCTTATTGATTGAAAACATTTTAAATGGATTTCAGCAAAGATCAGTTTTTTTCGTTTTCGTTCAAGTAGGTGGGATTTTGTTGAGTTTTACGTGGGCGGGATTTTGTTTCGTGAATTATTTTAGTTTAACGTAGTTTATGGCCATGGAATTTTTTTTGGATGTTGGGAATGTAATACTAATATGAAAGTAAAACCAATTAATCAAAATAACGACGAAAACTTTACCTCTGTTTCCGGTTACTTGTAAAAAATTAAGAATGCTGCCCAACTGACGGGCCTGTTGTCATTAAACCTATGTTATAGACGCACACATTCGGGCGTGATTGGCAAATGGGATTTCTAACGATAAGTTTCCTCGTCCCTAGTTTTAATGTCGTTTCATTGTTAATTTGATATGGAAAGGTTTGCGGTGACACCATGTACATGTAATAATCTCTCTATGTGAGTTGGGGGTGGTTCTGAAAAGAACCGTTGAAAAACCAACGGTTCTTTTCAGAACCACCCCCAACTCACATGAGTTGAAAAACCAACGGTTCTTTTCAGAACCACCCCCAACTCACATACTTTCCATTGTTAATTTGAAAAAAATTATCGGTATTATACAAAAATTCATTATTTATTTATAACAACTTGCGATGAGTATTTTTATTTTCAAGAATTTGAATATAAATATAATTTTAAAAGAAGATTTGATTTCATGGAAAAATAAAGTCTTCGTTCGAGTATTTTTTTTAAAATAGTTTTCGATATGCGCGAGACTTGCACAGTCTATATACCAATTGTAGGAATTTGAAATGTTGTGCTTATTTCTTTGCACAATAGGGTGTGCTAATCCACAATACGATGGCGAAGGCACCCCCGATGTTTTTGTTGGAGATGATTTCGAAGACTGCTCAGATAATTCAGATGAAGAAAATAGTAAGTCAGATCAGACATCTTATTTTTAATTCAGTCAAGAATCAATGTCATCTAACCGAGCTTTGTCATAATAATGGTAGAATTCAATGTGGCGCTGATTTGTTTTTGTTTATTCTGAAAGAGTGATAATCTTGTCTTTTTGTACAGGGTGGTGCACTCCGACAGATGCAAACACAAACCAGTGTTTCGGTAGGTTCAACCTTTTAACTTGTCTGAATGGATGTGTTTAGATTGAGCTGTCATTTTATATTACTGATTTGTATTCTTCATTTAAACTTCTTTAAATGTTGTTGCATTTTTTAGGATTTGTTTTCAATCAAACTTAAGACATTTACCTCAAGGAAAGGGGTTCCTTACAGAGAAGGCTACCCTGTCCAAATAGAACAGCAAACTAACAAGTATAGTATGAATGTGTTTGGTCTTCTTTGTCCTCTGATCCGTTTGTACAAATTTGTTTAATTTAAAAAAAATCCAAACCCGCGAGTGCAGTCACTTTTTTTAGTTAAAAATGTGCGTGCGTAAATGATTTTCATAGGATTATCTGTGGGTTGTTGCTTTTTTTGTTTTTTCCCTCTCCAATTTATTCCATTTCTTCTCAACTCCCTTGAGGTTCGAAGCCGTACATGAGCTCCAAGCCGAACCTCCTAATGGGCGATTTGTTTTTATTTCTTCAATTTTTGTTTTTCAATCCTCAATTTTTTTCCTTTTTTCTTTTGTCCCTTTAGGGGCTCCGTAACATTGAATTCCTACAGGTGATTCATCAATTTAGGTTTTTTTCAAAATGATAATAAATTCTTGCCTCTTTTCAGACTGCCAAAACGATAAAAAGGGAGAAGGAGTTTTAATGAAGTTTACCTGCGACAGATATGTGGATTGCTATGATGGGTCCGATGAAAGATGCGAACGTGAGTAGTGTAAAAGCCCGGCAGAGGATGGACAGAAGATGTGCCTGGAACAGGGTCGTAAGAAAATCATGTGCCGAGAAAGCTGAGTTTATTTTTTTCCCCAGACAATTTATTAATCAAAATCAGCATAGTGGAGAAAAAGTATGATTTGAGAACATAGAGACCTGAACAGTTATACCGGTACATCGATGTTTTTAAAAAGCACAGGAGATAAAAAGTTGAAGGCTATTGTCACTTGTGTTTTTAACATTTTTTAAATTTTTTGCTGCCTCAGACGGAAATGCAGTGTCGGGCTAGTGGCACACCAGTGTAAATACAAGTAGAGTCGGACGTCTTATTCTCCATTTTTAAAATTTTTTGTTAGCTGTTCCGACCAACTATAAGAACAGGTTTTGTTTTCGTCTAGGTTGTTATTAGTTGTTCCGACCTACTGTAGGAACAGGTTTTGTTTTCGTCAAAATTTTTATTAGCTGCCGACCTACTGTTTCGACCTTTAAAGGGTCTGTATACGTTTGGTAATGACTCTGCAAATTAATGCCAAAAAAAACCTTACTTGATAAGAAAATACAGCAGATTTGGATAGTATATACAGCATTTTGAGAAACTTTTCACTGCGAAGTACTGCGGTTATGTAAAAGGATATCACTTTTTATCCCCAACAATTTGAATCTGACAAGCGTTACTGACAGTAATGTTTCTCAGATTGTGTATTAACAATTAACTCATATCCCATGTTTACTATTTTGGCCCAAAGAACATACTCACAAAGACACAAAAAATAACAGCATACAAGGTAAACATTTTCTTTAACAACCAATGTTTGGATTTATATAAATCTAAATACATCAGAAATGATGTGCCATAGAATTGTTACTATTCAAAGCGTTTTTATAAATTTTCCTGGGGACTATAGGTAATAAAACACTTGTCATACTACCGAAGTGTTCCTTTTGCATGCACGGCAGTCAAGCAAGTTTGTGACACCTGTTCGATGATATGAGAGGTAGTTCACTTTACGTACTAACTTGAAAGACCTGTTCCTTGATATGAGGGTTAATTTGCTATACGTACTAACTTGTTAGACCTGTTCCTTGATATGGGGGGGGGGGGGTTTCGCTTTACGTACTAACTTGTGAATCATTTTCCTAAATTAATAATTTGTGTGCCATATTGTAGCTTATTAAACATTCAACATTTATCCAAAAACATGACCCCATCTTGACCTTTTTCTGGGTCTGAACAGGAAGCTCTAATTAAAAAAATTACAACTTAAACCAGGCGGGTTGGTACGAATTAGGGTCCTGAAGAACATAGTTCAGTTAGAAAGAAGGTAAATGTTAGGGTCAGATTCAGGGTCAAGTTTAAAATAAGTTTTAGAGTCAGTATCAGAATGACAGGTTTTTAGGAACACAAAGTCCAAATAAATGCCCCACAAAGGTGAAGGCTTTTCTCTCTAAACGTAAGGCTCATTTTAAAGGTCTGGAGCGATTTATAAAAGCAAAACAACGCGAAACAGCTATGTGTTTGTTCACAATTAACACCCAGTGTCGAGTTTGTGTTTTGTTTTTCTCATCCGGAAGAAATTTAAATTAAATTGTCACAAATTATTTATCTCTCTCTTCTTTGATAGGTAAATGCAACACTGACGCCTATCCAGGTTGTTTTAGTAAGTAAATTTACTTGCTAAATGTCCTTCTTTTTTTAAATTGGATTGTTACCCATGTTTTATATTATGAATAAATTATCATGATTATTATATGACAATAACCACCCAAACTGCAACCTAGGATAAGGCCGTATCCGAATTGGAGGCTACAGCTATGGCTACGACTGTTGCTAAGGGTGTTGCTTAGGACGTCAGACACGGCCTAAGCTCAGGACTGAAGAGATGTCAATTTTTATTATTCTCTTTTTAGAATGTTTTGATCCATTAACGGAAGGAGAGGGCGTATTTCACGACTTTGTTTGCGATGACATAAAAGACTGCCATGACGGATCAGATGAGTTTTGCTTTGGCAAGTATTACCGATGGTGGCCCTGGAGGGACATTGACGCCAATATTGACGCCAATATTCATGTTGGATGTCCCTCGGGGTCACCCTAAAACCCTGGGAGCCACCGATGTAAAATATTTACGCGTGTGACCGAAGGTGCTCAGGCGGTAGGCGTTTTATGTTGGGGTGTAAATAACTGTGTTTGGGGGCACAAACCTTGTTCTAATGGTCTGAACAGATGAATCTAAGTTCACTGAACACACACACCAAAGATTTCAACATTCTGGCAAGTGACACATTGGTTCACCACTGATTTGCCAAAAATAGTGCGGCAGGGCGGCAAGTTTTGGTACTGCACAAATGAATGCCGCCTTGGCTCAGACCCACGTTTGTGACAACTGGCTTACCCGGTGAATGACCTCTAGGGCAAAATCGGTTCCGCTACTCTTTAGGACTGTTCAGGGTTGGATGAACATTAATTTCAGGGAAATTGAATAAAAAAAAGTTGTTGTAATTAACAAGAATAGAAATAAGTGCCTACGGCATGAGCACCTTCGTGGCCCGCATGGTTAATGACCCTCTATTGTTTTAGTGGAGTTCTCAGTCATCGAGTCTGAGTCAGGTGTCGCGTTGGAGTCTGACTCATCATAACTCCATTGAGTACGAGTCACGTGTCATATTTAAATATGTTTATAAATGAGGCTTAGATAACTATTACTCCTGTATTACTTGTTTATATTTATTTATTTGAATGTCTCCTATAAGTAAACTGTTTCAACCCTACCCTGTGAAATAAATTGTTTAGTAGGTTTGTAAAAAAAAAAAAAAAAATTAACAACGTAAATTTGTGTTCACAAATTCTCAATATTAACGACTTCCCCATCGAATCGTATATTGGAAAGTCGCGTGTCGTGGCCGAGCGGATAAGAACACCGAACTCAAGCTCTGGTGTTTCTGATCAGCAGAGTGTGGGCTCGAATCCCAGTCGTTACACTTGTGTCCTTAAGTAAGACACTTAACCACATGCTTCGTCCTTCGGATGGGACGTAAAGCCGTAGGTCCCGTGTGTTGTGTAATGCACGTAAAAGAACCCAGTGCACTTATCGAAAAGAGAAGGGGTTCGCCCTGGTGTTCCTGGTTTGATCGGCAGCATATTGCGCCATAGCACCTTGTAAACCATTACATGGTGCTATGTAAAGGACTTGGTCTCATACTTCAAAAACGTAGCTCCACAACACCTTGCAGGAAAATAATGAATGTTAAAGCGCCTTAATCCTTTGCTCCTCATTTTGCTATAAATGGATATGTTTGTGTATGTGTTTGTTTATGCCTCTGACGAAGGTCCGGTTTGGATCGAAAGCTAAGGCCATCTCCCCTACAAATTTTATATTATACATATATATATATCAAATAATAAACCACAAGGGAAACTGACTGGGTAAATTTTTAAAAGGTTTTGGGTTGAACAAAGAAAAATTGACTAGAGCGGGATTTGAACCAACGACCTCCGGTTTAACGTGCCGGCGCTCTACCAACTGAGCTATCTAGCCCTATGTTGGCGGTCTCCCTATTTTGTCAATATCTTTGTTCGGGGGGTGCCAGTCAGAAGCCATTCAACCGCAAACTGCCGTGTAGCCAGGGATGACATAATCTATTAATGAAATATCGCCTTATATCACAAGGCTGAAGGTCCACCTCAAGGTGAGGGCTAAACTTAATCGATTTGGGTTGTCGACCCGAATAAACGGTCCTTGCTCAAGGGCACAAGTGTCTTAACCGGGATTAGAACCAACACTCTGCTGCTGACAACACCAGAGCTTGGGTCCAGTGTAAGCTTAGTCCGGTGAACTATACCGCTCAGCCATGACACGTACAAAATATAACGCAACCGTCTTCTAAAGTTGTTTCTTCGACTTTTTATGTTTTAACTATTCTTTTGTGCGTATTTTTGATAGTAAGGCCAAACGAATTTCCCTTGGTGGCGAAAACTAAAGTTTGATCTATCTATCGTTCTATCTATCTAAGCTACTATTGGTCAAGTAATTTTCTTACAGCATGCCTCATCAAACATAGTTACATCTTCACAGTATAAAAAGCTAATGAGGGTAAGAAGGTCCATGAGTCCTTGTTTAATGTTGAATGTCTTAATAATGGCTCTTCCCTTGTTGGCGGTTTTGCAAAGTATGACGTTTTTTGGATTTGTTTTTCCCTTTTCTCGACAGAATGCGAAGGCCGAGGCTACCTTGACTGTGGAAATAATAAAGACTGTTATTTCGACACTGGTGTAGATAACGTATGTGATGGTGTTAGCAATTGCTTTAACAATGAGGACGAGGCATTATGTAAGTTTGGGCCATTCAGGCTGGCTTGTGGTGTCTTAGCTTTCTGCACCTTCTATGGAGCCCGCCTCAAATCCCGCCGCGTTTCAGTCCCCGACCTGATTGCGTGGGTTTTCCTCAAGGAGTGACACCGGCACAGAGGAAAAAATGTTATTTTTCTTTTCTATGCTGTGACACTATGAAATAATAATAATAATAATATTGGGTTGAACAAGGAAAAACTGACTATAGCGGGATTTGACCTGCGACCTCCGGATTAACGTGCCGGTGTGTCAGGAGATTCTGTCCACCCGGAGATTCTGTCCCCCCATACGGCAAACTGTGGACAAACGTCTTTTGATAGCGCCCTCTTTTGAATCATCCTCCTCCAGCCCATGTTAATTTCCCGTATGGGGACAGAATCTCCGGGGGGACACAGATTTCCCTGGGACACCGGCGCTCTAGCAACTGAACTATGTAGCCCTGTGTGGGAGCCGTCTCCCTTTTATGTCAATATCTTTGTTCGGGTGCCAGTCAGGAGCCATTCACTCTGCCGTATAAGCAGGGATAACACCCAAGTTTACGATACAACCTTGGAAGCAGCAGCAGAGGGATCACCTTGTGACTTTTTATTTCAAATATCAAGTAATAAACCACAAGTGAAATTATTTAAAAATTAATATCCAGTTTCCCTTGTGGTTTATTACTTGACAATAATAATAAGAAGAATAAAAATAAAATGATAATGTCACACGGGTGATAAAATTAACAGTAGACTTAATGGCTGCAGTTTGTCATAGTACTTTCCTTTCATTGTGATAGTACCACGGGACTGAGTCTCTTTTCGTTTATCAAAAGAAAACTGGTACATGCAATTTATCTTACTAAAGTTTACAAACATAAATTATATTTGCAGGTTTTAAGTGTGCAGACGGTATCCAAAAAGTCGACTCTGATTGGGTTTGTGATGGCTATGACGATTGTAAAGACGAAAGCGATGAATCAGACTGTGAGTCCTTAAATTTATCGAGCTCTAGGATTAAACTCTAATAACTCTATTGAATTCTATACACCAATCCAGGCGCGTAAGTGCTGGGCGCCGCCATAAGTCGAGGAAGACATTAAATTTCCATAAAGAGTGAAAAGGAACATGATTTCCTTATGTCTTTGTGCACAAAACTAGGCACATGTACACCGCAGCAGTGGCGCGCGGTTCTCAACACTTGCGCGCCCGGTGCGCGTCGGATTGGTCTATAGACCCCTTACACAACGCGGTACGCACCTTTGAACAATGCTCGTCATTTTGGGAGTCAACTCTCTTTTGTGCATGTTTGTATACGATTTTGACGCCCAAAATGACACCCAGCAGCCGATTTCACGAAACTTTACGCAACTGCGTAAGTCCACTTGCGCAACGTTTAGTGCGTAAGTTGCGCCACTAAGTTTTGATCGATTTCACGAAAGTTACGCCACGTCTGAAAGTGGCGCAAGGCTGAAAGTTGCGCCACAAAAATGGCGCAACTTACGCACTCGATTTTGATGGCGTAAGTCAGTATTTTATTGCGCAAGTTAATAAACTGCCAACGGCACAACGTGTTTTGCCCGGGTAGCTGCACTATCCTTTGGCAGGGACGTTATTTCAGTGTGTATCGAAATATATTGCATTCTGTATTTCCTTTAGCGGAAACAAAACAAAAAACACGTTCATCAGCAATTGGTTTACAAGTAAGTTTACAATAAAAAAAAACACGTTATTTTGGAGAAAATAAACGTTTAAATCGGCCACGATTTTTGGGGTCATTAAAACCGGCGTTCGTTGGTTGTAATTGCAACCATATAATACATTTTCAGAAAACACTTTAGTCTCTCATTATTTATTTGCTAATCATGAATGCATCGGTCCCGATAAACAGCCCCCCCCCCCTCCGTGCTTATGATTCAAGAAATCAATCCTAATTTTTCATTTCACTCATAAACTTTATTTTACCTCCCATACTTGCATACAAAAAAGACAAGTTAAAATAAATTAATTTAAATTCATTTTTTTTAATGAATTTTCCATTTCACTTATAAACATTTTATTTTTCCTTCCACATCTAAATAAAATAAATACATTCAACTACACAAAAAGACAAGTTTGAAGAAAACTGTTTAAATGAAATTATATTTATTGGAGCAAGATATAGTATAGTTTAATACTTGTTATTGTTCAGAAACCAACAGAAAAAACAAATTCAATGTCCCCCTCCAAAAAAAAAAAGATTATGAAGAATTGTTTAAAAAAATACACGACGCTATCAGCTAAAATTAGCTGTCAGAAGATGAAATGTAAGTAATGGGAATCACAAAGTTTGTCTTTAAAACATTTCAAAAGAATTTTACAAAATATTTGAAGAAAATGGTTTTTATTTTGTTCAATTAAATGGACAGGATTTGCTGTTGTAAAAAGGGTGTAGGCCCCTGGAAATGGTCAAACTTGCTTGTGATGTTGGTAAACATATTTTGGATTGTGTGGGTTTTCTAACTTATAGTTATAACTGAATTATTTAAAACTAACAAGCTTATTAGTCATCTTTGAATATAATCCCATACTTTGGGGCCCTTAGTTTGATTTCATTAACTAAACTAAGTCTTTGAAACAATCTTCCAGTTTGCTGGGAAAATAATTTTGGATGACTCTGAGAATGACACACGGAACTCCTTGAACACGACTTCATCTTCTTCTCCATCTCCTTGACATCTCCATCCTCTCATGACATCTAATAATGGATGTTGTGCTGTATATTGAGTGAGAAGTAATACAGGGAAACAAAAACTTTAATTGAGTTGTCTAAATTCACTGTGCATAATATATTCTACCAAAAGAGGTCTACTTGTTGGACCAAACCACTTGTGTTGTTGATTTTCCCATAAGAAAATAACTTTCTTGTTAAATGAAAGGTTTTTTTTAAATACTAATTGCAATTAGTTGAACCTATTATTTATATTGAGTTTGCAGAAAAGAGTATTAACAAGTTTTGTTTATTTTTGGCAACAACATTAATCACCCTTTTATTGGTTTAATGTTTAAAACAAATGCAATTATTTAGTACTGAAGATAAACAATGATATAAGTATTGAGATATAAAAATTGAAATATTTCCTCTTCACACCTCATGAATAAATAATGTTCCTCTCCTCTGATATTATGGAAGTCAAAACTCTTCATGGAGTATTTTGAAGGAAAACCAAACAAGAAGACACTGGTCCTGTGGTATCAAATCCGACCAAACCACTTGTGTTGTTGATTTTCCCATAAGAAAATAACTTTCTCGTTAAATGAAAGTTTTTTTTTAAATACTAATTGCAATTAGTTGAACCTATTATTTATATTGAGTTTGCAGAAAAGAGTATTAACAAATTTTGTTTATTTTTGGCAACAACATTAATCACCCTTTTATTGGTTTAATGTTTAAAACAAATGCAATTATTTAGTACTGAAGATAAACAATGATATAAGTATTGAGATATAAAAATTGAAATATTTCCTCTTCACACCTCATGAATAAATAATGTTCCTCTCCTCTGATATTATGGAAGTCAAAACTCTTCATGGAGTATTTTGAAGGAAAACCAAACAAGAAGACACTGGTCCTGTGGTATCAAATCCGACTTGAATACTCTTCATGTTTGGGTACTGTTGGTGACATGAATTCAGTTTCCTATGGGTCCCTCTCTTGCGTTTTTGAAGTATAGCTTAATCTAAATACAAAATGAAAAGATAAACAAAAAATATGTTAAAGAGGTGATGATGTCAGTGGTTAGGATAGTTGGAAAATTAGTGTGGGATATGGTGATTGGGTTTGTTATAATTAAGCCCCATTTTCAAACCAGCAATTTCACACACACACAAAATAATAATTAATTAATTAATTAAAGTTATCGAGTGCAAGGAAACATAAAATAAGGGGGGAAAACAATTGGCCACAAAGTGACAGCAACATAACACTCAATTATTAAACCATTTGACAAAAAACTCCACCATGGTTGAAATTTTGCAATAACAATCGTCGACATCTACATGAGAATATTGAGCTGCCGAAGTTCCAAAATGTACCATTTTGAGCTAGCTAGCTAGCTACTAGTACATCTAGTACTACGTAGTACTACGTACTACGTGTACTTGTTTGTAATGTGTTTTATCACTTGGTATTTTGTACCATAACTATTGTAGTGAAAGTTCTACTCCTTATTAATCCCCAAAATGTGTATGTTTATGCACGTTATACATGGTGTCATTGCGTTATACTTCAAACAAAATCAACGGCTAAAAGTCAACGAAGGCCACAGTATTACACAAGGTAAAATTGTTGAGTTTGATACAAACATGGAGGTAGAAATAGATACGACATGTCCGCACTCGTGTATACACAGACGTATCATCACACGATCCCACCCACGTACACAGTCAAGATCGTCCTTTCGTCGTCAGTGTTTGTAAATTTCTGTTAAAAATAACGTGAAAAGCAGCGAGTGTTTGATACTATTAATCATTGAACCCTTTACTAGTCATTTCTATCAATTCTTACAAACTTACGTGTCCAAATAAAAGTAGTTAGTGGTCCAAGTTGAGCCATCTTTATCCGAACACTTCCGTTGACACTTCACTAGACTGCATGAAACATGTTGTTGTCGCCGTGTGCTAAAAAAGATCGCGATTTAAAATGGCCGCTCTGTTGCATTTTTCCCATCGGATTCAGGCAACAGTCGTTGAAAAGGTAGATATAAGTTGCGCAGCTAAGTCAAGTTTCGTGAAATGCAACTTAAGGAAGTGGCGCAGCTGCGCAACATTTACATGGCGTAACTTTACGACATGGCGCAAGTTACGCACTACTTTCGTGAAATCGGCTGCAGGATAGGCGCTTGTGAGTACGTGAGTACGCTGCGCGTTGTGCAACGGGTCTATTATAGGGCCGGCTATACACTAGACTTGATTCAAGTCCCGTTCTCGTGCGAGAGGTCCCCAAGACAGGAATTGGCAGTATTACAGTATAAAACCCCTCACTGCATTGTAAACAAAAATGCCTCCCGTACGCGTTTGATTTTTGGATTGGCAACGAATGACCCTCATCTGAACCTCTGTCGACCCTTCTGCATATGTCCCGCTGTAAAGTGAATGACTCTTGCTCTTCTCACAAAATTCTCCAAATAACGATCCACACGTTCACGGCTCGTACTCTGCTCATGGACGCCGCCATGACAGCTACCTCTCCGCCGGAGAGTATGGCAATACGACTCATTACGGCACGTACATGGACTTCTTTTGCTTGCTGTGCGCAGACATGGCATTACCTTATGCTACCGTATTTGGTCACCCGGATAGCTGAGCACGCCGGATAGCTGAGACCGTGACACCGGCACAGAGGAAAAATGTTTTCTTTCTTTTGCATGCGATGACATCATGAAATAATAATAATAATAATTTTGGGTTGAACAAGGAAAAATTGACTATAGCGGGATTTGACGTGCGATTTCATCAAGTAATAAACCACAAGTGAAATTATTTAAAATATTTATTTACCCATCCATTTTCCCTTGTGGTTTATTACTTGACAATAATAAGAAGAAAAATAGAAATAAAATGATAATGTCAGACGGGTGATGAAATTAAAAGTAGGCTTAATGACCACAGTTTGTCATAGTACTTTCCTTTCATTGTGATAGTACCACGGGACTGAGGCTCTTTTCGTTTATCAAAAGAAAACTGGTACATGCAATTTATTTTACAAACATAAATTATATTTGCAGGTTTTAAGTGTGCAGACGGTACCCAACAAATGGTCCATGATTGGGTTTGTGATGACTATGTCGATTGTGAAGACGAAAGCGACGAATCAGACTGTGAGTCCTTAATTTTATCGAGCTCTAGGATTAAACTCTAATTTAATAGACCCAGAAATAATAAACGATTTCTATTTTCGTTACACTTTGCGACGGAATATATGTAGTAGGCCTACTGCATTTGTCCTGCGGGAGTTTTATCAAATTCCTTGCATGATTGGTCGGTGAAGCATTTGGCTGCGTAGACAAGTTAGAACGCTTAGCAAGAACCCAAGTTGCCCGTAAAGATGGTGCCTATCGGAACTTATGTACTTTTACCCAGTCACATGCAGTCGTGTCGTGTGGTGAGCTCTAATCATTGAGTATTTTCATGATTTCTCTAGTCGTTTGAATGTTTAAATCCATGAAATTAAATGGGTTCAAATGTAGCCTATAAATGACTCTTCCTCTTATCTGTGCTGTATATAGCCCTGGCGGCCTTTAACTTTCGTATTATACTACACTTACACTATAATACAGTCAACTAGCTAGGACTCTGTATCTGTGTACAGCACAGAGGAAGAGTCCTGTATAGACCCCTTGCATATGACGTCACCTTCTGAAAAAGGAGGCATATCATTGAACGATAGCTGTTCTTTGTGCGTGACCGTGACCTCAGCGTACCCGTAGCGTTTCGCGTTATGCAAGGGCGGTCTCTTGAAATCTATAGACCCCTTACACAACGCGGGACACACCTCCGAACAATGCGCGTCATTTTGGGAGTCGACTGTCTATTGTGCATGTTTGTACACAATTTTGACACCCAAAATGACACCCAGGATAGGCGCTTGTGAGTACGCTGCTCGTTGCGCAAGACCCCTTGCACAACGCGCAGCGTACTCACATGCGCCTGTCCTGGGTGTCATTTTGGGTGTCAAAATCGTATACAAACATGCACAAAAGAGAGTTTTGACACCCAAAATGACGCCCATGTTCGGAGGCGCGTTCCGGGTCTGTAGAAATCAATAGATCCCCCTTGTATAACGCGAAACGCTACAGATACGCTGAGGTCACGCGCACGTTTTTACGAACAGAGAACAGCAATCGTCCAATGATCTGCCTCCTTTTCTGTGCGTAAAAACGTGTGCGTGACCTCAGCGTGAACAATGCGCATTATTTTGGGTGTCAAAACTCTCTTTTGTGCATGTTTGTATACGTTTTTGACACCCAAAATGACACCCAGGATAGGCGCATGTGAGTACGCTGCGCGTTGTTCAATGGGTCTAATGTATACACAGATACAGAGTCCTTGTTATAGACCCATTGCATATGACGTCACACTCTGAAAAAGGAGGCAGATCATTGGACGATAGCTGTTCTCTGTGCGTAAAAACGTGCGCGTGACCTCAGCGTATCTGTAGCGTTTCGCGTTATGCAAGGGGGATCCATTGATTTCTATAGACCCGGAGCGCGCCTCCGAACAATGCGCGTCATTTTGGGTGTCAAAACTCACTTTTGTGCATGTTTGTATACGATTTTGACACCCAAAATGACACCCAGGACAGGCGCACGTGAGTACGCTGCGCGTTATGCAATGGGTCTATAGTATGATGGTCCATTTCTGCAGCCGATTTCACGAAAGTAGTGCGTAACTTGCGCCATGTCGTAAAGTTACGCCATGTAAATGTTGCGCAGCTGCGCCACTTCCTTAAGTTGCATTTCACGAAACTTGACTTAGCTGCGCAACTTATATCTACCTTTTCAACGACTGTTGCCTGAATCCGATGGGAAAAATGCAACAGAGCGGCCATTTTAAATCGCGATCTTTTTTAGCACACGGCGACAACAACATGTTTCATGCAGTCTAGTGAAGTGTCAACGGAAGTGTTCGGATAAAGATGGCTCAACTTGGACCACTAACTACTTTTATTTGGACACGTAAGTTTGTAAGAATTTATAGAAATGACTAGTAAAGGGTTCAATGATTAATAGTATCAAACACTCGCTGCTTTTCACGTTATTTTTAACAGAAATTTACAAACACTGACGACGAAAGGACGATCTTGACTGTGTACGTGGGTGGGATCGTGTGATGATACGTCTGTGTATACACGAGTGCGGACATGTCGTATCTATTTCTACCTCCATGTTTGTATCAAACTCAACAATTTTACCTTGTGTAATACTGTGGCCTTCGTTGACTTTTAGCCGTTGATTTTGTTTGAAGTATAACGCAATGACACCATGTATAACGTGCATAAACATACACATTTTGGGGATTAATAAGGAGTAGAACTTTCACTACAATAGTTATGGTACAAAATACCAAGTGATAAAACACATTACAAACAAGTACACGTAGTACGTAGTACTAGATGTACTAGTAGCTAGCTAGCTAGCTCAAAATGGTACATTTTGGAACTTCGGCAGCTCAATATTCTCATGTAGATGTCGACGATTGTTATTGCAAAATTTCAACCATGGTGGAGTTTTTTGTCAAATGGTTTAATAATTGAGTGTTATGTTGCTGTCACTTTGGCAAGGCTCCCCACTATATTTCTGAACTACTTCAAGTTTACACTCCATCAAGGAATCTTCGATCAAGTTCCATGCTTCTCCTCATTGAACCCAAGTCTCGACACTCATGGGGTGACAGGTCTTTTTCTTCAGCTGCGCCACGCATCTGGAACTCTCTACCGCTTAATCTTAGATCTTGTCTTTGTACCACAAAATTCAAATCTCTTCTCAAAACTCATCTTATGTCACAGGTTTTCAAGGACTAATTTTGTTGTGTCTGTTTTGTCTTCGTTTTGTTTTGTTTTGTTTTTTGGTTTTTTACTGCGCCTTGAACACCCAGCAGGGTGGATATGTGCGCATTACAAGTCTTATTATTATTATTATTATTATTATTACTTTGTGGCCAATTGTTTTCCCCCCTTATTTTATGTTTCCTTGCACTCGATAACTTTAATTAATTAATTAATTATTATTTTGTGTGTGTGTGAAATTGCTGGTTTGAAAATGGGGCTTAATTATAACAAACCCAATCACCATATCCCACACTAATTTTCCAACTATCCTAACCACTGACATCATCACCTTTTTAACATATTTTTGTTTATCTTTTCATTTTGTATTTAGATTAAGCTATACTTCAAAAACGCAAGAGAGGGACCCATAGGAAACTGAATTCATGTCACCAACAGTACCCAAACATGAAGAGTATTCAAGTCGGATTTGATACCACAGGACCAGTGTCTTCTTGTTTGGTTTTCCTTCAAAATACTCCATGAAGAGTTTTGACTTCCATAATATCAGAGGAGAGGAACATTATTTATTCATGAGGTGTGAAGAGGAAATATTTCAATTTTTATATCTCAATACTTATATCATTGTTTATCTTCAGTACTAAATAATTGCATTTGTTTTAAACATTAAACCAATAAAAGGGTGATTAATGTTGTTGCCAAAAATAAACAAAACTTGTTAATACTCTTTTCTGCAAACTCAATATAAATAATAGGTTCAACTAATTGCAATTAGTATTTAAAAAAACCTTTCATTTAACAAGAAAGTTATTTTCTTATGGGAAAATCAACAACACAAGTGGTTTGGTCCAACAAGTAGACCTCTTTTTGGTAGAATATATTATGCACAGTGAATTTAGACAACTCAATTAAAGTTTTTGTTTCCCTGTATTACTTCTCACTCAATATACAGCACAACAGCCATTATTAGATGTCATGAGAGGATGGAGATGTCAAGGAGATGGAGAAGAAGATGAAGTCGTGTTCAAGGAGTTCCGTGTGTCATTCTCAGAGTCATCCAAAAATTATTTTCCCAGCAAACTGGAAGATTGTTTCAAAGACTTAGTTTAGTTAATGAAATCAAACTAAAGGCCCCAAAGTATGGGATTATATTCAAAGATGACTAATAAGCTTGTTAGTTTTAAATAATTCAGTTATAACTATAAGTTAGAAAACCCACACAATCCAAAATATGTTTACCAACATCACAAGCAAGTTTGACCATTTCCAGGGGCCTACACCCTTTTTACAACAGCAAATCCTGTCCATTTAATTGAACAAAATAAAAACCATTTTCTTCAAATATTTTGTAAAATTCTTTTGAAATGTTTTAAAGACAAACTTTGTGATTCCCATTACTTACATTTCATCTTCTGACAGCTAATTTTAGCTGATAGCGTCGTGTATTTTTTAAAACAATTCTTCATAATCTTTTTTTTTTGGAGGGGGACGTTGAATTTGTTTTTTCTGTTGGTTTCTGAACAATAACAAGTATTAAACTATACTATATCTTGCTCCAATAAATATAATTTCATTTAAACAGTTTTCTTCAAACTTGTCTTTTTTTGTGTAGTTGAATGTATTTATTTTATTTAGATGTGGAAGGAAAAATAAAATGTTTATAAGTGAAATGGAAAATTCATTAAAAAAATGAATTTAAATTAATTTATTTTAACTTGTCTTTTTTGTATGCAAGTATGGGAGGTAAAATAAAGTTTATGAGTGAAATGAAAAATTAGGATTGATTTCTTGAATCATAAGCACGGAGGGGGGGCTGTTTATCGGGACCGATGCATTCATGATTAGCAAATAAATAATGAGAGACTAAAGTGTTTTCTGAAAATGTATTATATGGTTGCAATTACAACCAACGAACGCCGGTTTTAATGACCCCAAAAATCGTGGCCGATTTAAACGTTTATTTTCTCCAAAATAACGTGTTTTTTTTAATTGTAAACTTACTTGTAAACCAATTGCTGATGAACGTGTTTTTTGTTTTGTTTCCGCTAAAGGAAATACAGAATGCAATATATTTCGATACACACTGAAATAACGTCCCTGCCAAAGGATAGTGCAGCTACCCGGGCAAAACACGTTGTGCCGTTGGCAGTTTATTAATTTGCGCAATAAAATACTGACTTACGCCATCAAAATCGAGTGCGTAAGTTGCGCCATTTTTGTGGCGCAACTTTCAGCCTTGCGCCACTTTCAGACGTGGCGTAACTTTCGTGAAATCGATCAAAACTTAGTGGCGCAACTTACGCACTAAACGTTGCGCAAGTGGACTTACGCAGTTGCGTAAAGTTTCGTGAAATCGGCTGCTGGGGCGGAACAATTTCAAAGCTTCATAACTCAAATATTACCTGCAAGAAGCCACTAATTCTACCGGATTCACAATCCTTGGCAGCATACATTTTTCTGCGGTGGGTTTTGGACGTCTTGTTCCTCATACATCCGTCATTTTCGTGAAATAATGCAGCTCTCAACGTTCAAAATTTCTGCAAACTGTATTTATTACGAAAACCTATGACGCGTGTGTCTGTAAAAACGTTAAAAATAAGTGAGCATACAATGGCTGAAAGGTGTGTAAATATATTGTGGGGCAGTTTTTACAAGGAAGCTTAAATTAGTTCCGTAAATGTTTCGAGAAGGACATTACAGACGACGAGTTTCAAACATGAGAACAAAAAATGCTTGTACAACATATCGCACTTCTTGGTCATCTTATCTTGACTGCACAGCGTTAACATGCAAACGCAACGAACGATATATTCGTCATGCATCCTGCGTCTTACACGCGAATAATATACGCGTACGCACCACATATACAACAGTAAGAATACGAAAAAATGTGTATTTTGTAATGTTGAGAGCTGCATTATATCACGAAAATGACAAATTTATGAGAAATATATGACGTCCAAAACCCACCGCAGAAAAATGTATGCTGCCAGGGATCACACCCAAGCTTACGAACCTGGGAAGCGGCAGCCAGGGGATCACCTTAAAGGCATCGTACACGTTTGGTAATTGTCAAAGACCAGTGTTCTTATTTGGTGTATCCCAACATATGCATAAAATAACAAGCCTGTGGAAATTTGGGCTCAATTTGTCATCGAAGTTGCAAGAAAATGATGAAAGAAAAAACACCCTTGTTGTACAAATTTGTGTGCTTTCAGATAGGAATAAAAACTTCTTGCAAGAAGTTTTTATTATTTTAGTGAGAAATTACCTCTTTCTCCAAAACTACGTTACTTCAGAGGGAGTCGTTTCCCACAATGTTTTATACTATCAACAGCTCTCTGTTGCTCGTTACCAAGTCAGTTTTTATGTTAATATATATTTTGAGTAATTACCAAACGTGTACCGTGCCTTTAAGGGGATGTGACTTTTTCATTTCAAATATCAAATAATAATCGACAAGGGAAACTGACTTGGTAAATTTTAATTAATTTTCGGTTCAACGCAGAAAAAATTGACGAAATCGGGACTTGAACCTGCGACCTCCGGATTAACATGCCGGCGCTTAACCAACTGAGCTATCCAGCCCTAATATTGGCAGTCTCCAAGTAACGCAATGACTTACCAATAGGAAAAACGAGGAAATACTTAAAGGCACCGGAAATAGTTTTTTTTATATTTTTTTATAGAAGAGAATATGTGTTTCAACAATAAAACAAATTTTTTGAGTAATTGTTTGTCACGATTTATATGTTAAAAAAAATGATAAAGTTGTTTGAGGGTGACTCCGCCCATCCCTTTTTGTGACGTCAATCGAGGCAGACTTCGCCGCGATCAAACATCGACCCCCCTCGAACTTGCCTGCATTTACGTGCAAGTAGTGAGCTTGTACGTTTCGTTTGGTTATCCCCAAAAAGGGATTTTTTGTGCATTTTTCCGGCAATACCGACCAGGTGTATTGCTGCTGTATGCAGCAAAACGACTAAAGATGGGGTCAGTTAGCATTTGTTTCCTGCAGATCCCAAATATAGGCAGTTACGGGCATCGAAAGTCAGGCTAACGAGGGCAAAGTGGTCCGCTCCGACATCGTTTTCAGCGCTGCAGCGAACATGTTTCTGGTGTTCGGATTGACTTGAGGTGTATACCGCGCATTGATCTCTACTATATTGTAGAGATCAATGATACCGCGCCGCGGCGCGCCGATCCGTTGTCATCACGGGGCCGCTAAAATACCTCGTATTATCCGTGTTCTCGTTATGACCGTGCTCGTATCTTCCGTTTTTTAAGACATAGAAACGCGCATATGGGACAGTTCGGGACCGGTGAAAAACCTCGTATAAACGTCGACTGTACACAGCTGTCCTAAGATTGCATTGGGTGACGTCCGAATACGAAAACGCATCATACTGATCAGGTACGCAGACGTAATGTACAGGGCCAGACTACACATTTTCTCTTCCAATAGACCTTATGCACATGATGTCATAACAGTAGGGCGCCCTCGTCTAGAGGTCAAAAGGAGCTTGTTCATTGGCCAATCCTGTGCGCCGCGCGTACAAATCTGTGCGTTTCGATTGTTTCGTCATCGTTTAACCTCTAAGATGGCGGCTGGATGACGTCAATGCATAAGGTCTATAGACCTTTCTTTTGCAACGTCACAGCCCGAGTTTTTGCCAACCGAGGTTGGAAAACTATGGAAAGCCATAAATGCAAAGCATAAGCAGATAGCCACAGTTTGTAATAATGTTACACAAATATTCAAAAATAGTGTTGAATTTGTTGGAAACAAAGCAACCAATCATGGTATGTATTTTTGGTTGATTGAAAATTTACAGAAATGTTGAATTTGGACACAATATTTGTTAAGACGATTGAATGTTTTGCTAACATTCGGCCGTCCATGCCAACCAGCGCGGTTTGTTTATCAACAAAAGAAAGGTCTATATCCCGCGCGCATGCATCCCGCGCCTCGATTGACGTCACGAACAGCGCCATGTAAACGGGGGCCTATTTTTAAATTTGTAATTAAAAAAACCCACAGTTTTTAAACCTTAGTTAATTGTTTATTCACATTCCACTCATAACAATGTATATATTAACGACAAAAGCTTTATTTTGACAAAATACCACTGCCAGGTGCCTTTAAATGTTCATGGTTTATAAACCATGTTTTGAAAATGCTTAAATATTCAAGGTTTATAAAACCATGTTTTGAAGGTGCTTAAATTTTCATGGTTTATAAACAATGATTTGTAAACCATGTTTTATAATGCTACAATTTTCATGCTTTATAAACCATGGTTTGTAAACCATGTTTTATGATGCCATAATTTTCATGGTTTATAAACCATGTTTTGGAGATGCTTAAATTTTCATGGTTTATAAACGATGTTTTGAAAATGCTTAAATTTTCATGGTTTATAAACCATGTTTTGAAGGTGCTTAAATTGTCACGGTTTATAAACCATGATTTGTAAACTATGTTTTATATATAATTTTTATGTATATAAGCAGACAGTTTCCCTTGTGGTTTATTACTTGATAATAATAAGAAGAAAAGTAGAAATACGATGATAGTGTCAGACGGGTGATGAAATTAACAGTAGACTAATAATGGCCACAGTTTGTCGTAGTACTTTCCTTTCATTGTGATAGTACCACGGGATTGAGGCTCTTTTCGTTTATCAAAAGAAAACTGGTACATGCAAATCTTCCTAAAGTTTACAAACATAAATTATGTTTGCAGGTTTTAAGTGTGGAGACGGTACCCAACTGGTCCATGATTGGGTTTGTGATGACTATCCCGATTGTGAAGACGAAAGCGATGAATCAGACTGTGATAGTAATGAAGTAGAGAAATGCCATGGAGACAGCGGTTGTCCAGATGAAACAGGTATGGGCTTGCCATTTATAATACATTGATAAATAGAACAGGTGCCCGTGCCATGTAATGGAAACTTGCATCAGGACACAAATAAAATAAATGCAACTCTGTGGTTTATGTATATTGTAATGATTTCAATTATAATTTCAGACCAGCCATAATCAATATCAGTGGCGTAACCAGCGGGGACCTCGGGGGCTGGACGCGGGGCCACCCCCGTACAATTCGACCGGGCTTTATGCCTGTGTCCATACTTGCGCTTTCAAAACTCGTTTTGTGCACCCAAACATAGGCAGTTGCAATTGGCTGAATTGGGGTGAGTGGTCAACCTGCAGTACGGACTGCGGCGCTGGGAAGAGATCAAGAGAACGAGTATGCTCATGTGCTGGCACTGGTAAATGCGGAGGTGATAGTAATGAAGTAGAGGGTTGCCACGGAGACAGCGGATGTCCAAAAGAAGCAGGTATGGGCTTGCCGTTTATTAATACATTTATAAATAGAACAGGTGCACCCGTGCCATGTATTGGAAACTTGCATCAGGACACCAACAAAACAAATGGAACTCTGTGGTTTATATTGTAATGAATTTTGCAAATAATGCGCTTTTACAACAACAATAACAACAAAAAGGGGAAAAATGACTTGATTTCCTCAAAATGTATTTATTATGTTTATTTCAATCCTCTGTCATTGTAATAATGAATCTTTATACACAAACCATAAAGCTCACAGGTTTCTTGAACAAAAAATGTAAAGAGATAAAACGTTTATTATAAAGTTATAAATTTCATTTTATCTGGGCCTATAATGTTCCATGTTTTGTTTTTGCTTTGGGTTTTTTAAAAGACAAGGGGTGTGGTACCCGACAAGAGGAGAGGATGAGGATTGTGGGAGGTGATGATGCAAAGCAGGTTGACTGGCCCTGGCAAGCTCAGCTCTTCCACAAGGGCTCATTCTTTTGTGGTGGCACGCTGTACAAAAACAAATACGTCATTTCTGCGGCTCACTGCTTCAAACCGTCGTGAGATGACCTTATCTTTTTTCTTTATGTTTGTTTGTCTGTTTGTTTGTTTTGTATTTAGAAATTTGATGTTTTAGTTGTAGTTGAGACCTAAGAGTACAAGGTAAAGACCAGTCAGACCTGGTATCCAAGCCAAAACAATACATGAAAACGATTTCTTTTCTGCTTAGAAAATAGTCGTTGCCGAACATTTTACAGAAGGTTTCATCAGGTTAACTCACAAACTGATCGAGCTCAATTTGGGGATACCGGTGACGTAAGTCTGGCAGGCACCCCTGTAATATTTGTTCACCTGTACACATCAATAGAACCCCCACCTTTGAAAACGCCTGGCAGTGGCCATTCATGATACCTTGGACTATGCCTAACATTTTCCAATAGGTTTCATCAGGTTAACTCACAAGCTGATCTAGCCCTGTTCGTGGCCCCCTGACCACACCCACCAGAATGTGCTCGACAAACGTCAATGTCCCTGTGTGGTGGGCAAACATGAATATTTGATAACTTCCTAGCTAGGGTGACCCCTCCCGGGGGGGGGGCTGTTATATATTGTGCTGGAAGCCTGTTTAAATACAATGTTTATGCGAGAATCAAATGCTTCAAAAAGGTAAGAAACTACGACCATAAGAACTTTCAAACTGACCCCGTACAACATCCTGGAAAAAATACATGAATCGGGGGTTTCTTCTTATTACCACATGTTTCTGTCGACCACAAATACTGTAGAAAAATAAAGCCTGTACAAAAACATTCACTCCTTATGTCAGTTGCTTTCATAGTGAAGTATGTAAACGTTAATTTTGTTGTACTACGTATTGTTTTCAATATGAATAGGAATGACAAGGCATCCAATTGGGAGGTACATCTTGGCAAACAGAAAACGTATGGTACCGCAATTCACAAGAGTGACGTCACTGAAATAATCTTTAACGGCTATAACGAACGCACATTTGACAATGACATTGTCGTTATGGTGCTAGAAACACCCATACCGAAGACAGACGAGTATGTCAACAATATTTGTCTGGATGTTGAGAAGACAAAGACATTCGGAGCAGGTTCGAACTGTTACATCACCGGCTTCGGCCTAACTGAAGGTATAAAATACACCAGACCATTTTGTACTTTAAAACTGATGACATTGCTCTTCGGAGTATATATATCTATAGAGAGAGAGAGTGAGATGGGGAGGGGCAGGGAGCGAGTTTTTTTTCCAACGAACTTTTTGTCCCCCCCATACGGCGAACTGTGTACAAACTTCTTTTGATAGCGCCCTCTTTTGACTCTTCCTTCTCCAGCCCATGTTAATTTCCCGTATGGGGACAAAAGGTTCGTAGGCAAAACAATCTTGCGTTCGGGGAAGAGGGGGTACTTTATTATTATGTTTTTAATACAACCGTATTATTGTTATTATTATTATTAAATTATAAACTGTATTTATTATGGCGTTGTCCAATCTGTTGCAATTGTCTAATCTAGGATGAATAAAGTTTTTTAAATTGAATTGAGTTGAATGATAACACCTGTTAGAAGCGTTAGAACTTTACGAACACAGGAGCATGTGTTAAAATACACAACAAAGAAACTAATTATGAATACAGCGAGTGGGTTTCTAATTGCGTGTTGTTGTTTTTAGTTTTTAATATGCCTGATAAGGGGTATCCCAGCATACTTAGACCAAACACTTAGTACAAGTTCGCGACAGCTTCACTAGCAACTTGTAACATTATCCAACGGGTTTTCCTGGCGCAAATTACAGTTCATCCTGGCTTTCTACAGTGTATGATGCAGAAAATGCAAGGTCATTCCAGTTACAAGGCCCTAACCTCTATCCCACAGGCCCTTATACCACAATGTGGATGTCGGGTTAAAAATGTGTCACAGTCAATCATATTGGCGCAGTGTTCAAACCAAAAATTGAAAACGCGACACCTGGAACCCCCCCCCCCCATCCTACCCCTTCTTGGGGTGGGGGAGGGTTGAGACCCAAGTAACCCTTGAAGAAAATTTAACGCAAGTCAGTTTAATTGAACTGGTACTTTTTACGGTTATTTTTCTTAATGTTTTTTATTTCTTTTCCCGAACAACAACACTTTATATAGAGGACGGGAAAGTGGCTAGCACCCTTCAGGAGGCTGCTGTGCCTTACATCACCCAAAAGGAATGCACAAAGACAGGTTACCCGGAAAATTACATCTCCAATAAGATGATCTGTGCTGGTTATCCCGATATTGGTGGCATCGACGCCTGCCAGGTAAACCTAATAACAGTTTTAACTATTCATGGGTCTTCTTTTTATCGTGTCCACACGCGCTAGATGCTGTGTTTCAGCCAGAACTGAGCACAGTCTTTGGCACTATCATTGAACTCAGCTAGGTCTACAGCATCACATCTCCGCTCCAGTAGGGGACATCTAAATATAGGTGATCCATTGCTTTTGATTCAGAACCGCATTTTCAGATTGCCCCATTTCTTGAGCGTTACTTTGCAGCGACCATGTACACGATCTGAGTTGGTACAAGCATTTCCATACAGCCCAGCTTGAGTCAGCGACGGGTGGGAGTTCTTCTTTTGCACTTACGCACGGGTCAGTTGTCTTTTAGTCCGTGACTGAAACGTGTATGGCTCATTTGGGTAAACGGTCTGTACATTGCGGCGGGGCAACATCTTTTTAAAAAGTCAATAATCTATTTGATTCAAGATCTGCACATAGTTCTTTAATGCAAAAAAGTCTCAAATTGGTGCTAGCCTTAAACTTTCAGACTCTTACTTACACATCAAATTTTATACAGAGTTTTGTTGTGAAAATTACAGCCTCACTATCATTTATCATCTGCGAATGACGCGAAATCCAGTGGTTTAACTGGGCGGGGGGGGGGGGGGCACGTGCACATTGATGTCCGTACCTCCTCCTCTCCTCCCCCCGGGCGCCCCCATTTTAAATCTGACTTTTGGGATTGGACATTTCCGGAATTTTAATCAATAGGCCTAATGTTTAAACAAAATATTTTGCAATTTACACGCAGACAAGGTATTTGTTTTTACACTAACGCCAAATAATCTTAAACAAAAAGGTTAATTTACATACAAAATGCGCTGAAAAGGGGCCCTTTTTAAGAAAAGGGCAACGGAAACTTGGCCACAAGTGCCCCCTAGAAAAAATGGTTCACCAGTGTGCCCCCCTAAAATGTTACCCTAGTTGCGGAGCTGGCAAATATTTTTACATTGGAATTCATCATATCAACGGTATGAGTAATTTTTCCAACATTGGTATGATAAGACGTATAGTAAACGTTATTTCTTAAAGTTAAAGTCATGCCAGATAGCCAGATACAACATTACGGACAGATATTGCATACTGTACAACCATTCTAGAGACGCTATGTATAAAGTGGTTACTGACTTGGATGGGTAAGATTGAGAAATTCTTTGTGTGTGAGATTGATCATTTTGGTTAGTTGAAATTACTATTAACTCTTGATATTACCAGTTATAGTTGAGAATGGAAATGTCAAAGACAAACAGTGTTTTTAATTTTAACACTTGTCTAGCACTTGGTTCCAACGTAAGTAACCACTGCAATTTAATTTCACTTTAATTCCCGCTCTTGTTACAGGGCGACTCTGGTGGTCCTCTTGTATGCACTGCACCGGATGACAACGGATTGACTCGTTGGTACCTTGCAGGGGTTACCAGCTGGGGTTCAGGCTGCGCTAGAACTGGCCTTCCTGGGGTTTACACCGATGTGTCAAAGTACATTGACTGGCTTGTATCACAGACAACACCATAATGTAGTCGTTGTCCCACTAACCACAAGAAGTTTTCAATTTAAGTAGAGGAATATTAAGAGCGATATGTAACCACTAACTATTGATATTGGTAACAGTCTTGCGCAAAGAATTGGGAGTATGTAGAATAAATTATCGTAAATATTAGTATAAAATAATAACTATTATCTATCATATTATACTGCCTGTCACTGTGTTCAGCTGTAGTATACGGTAACTTGCAAAGCCTATATTTTGTGGAGCGCCCTCTCTCGGTTGCTAATATTTAGTCTTTTGTTTTGTTGGCTGCTGTTGGGTTCAGTGACATGTAGAAATAAAGAGAGTTGTGAATATTGTTTCACGACTGATTATAACGTTAGCACTGCTTCTCTTTCACACTATTATGCCCTTTTCACTATTACAAAAATGTCATAATTTAGATATAATTAACATGGTAATCAACAACTTTATTAATTCGATCTATAAATTTCAATTTCACATTATTAAATGTATTTAAATTAATAGTTTAAAGTAAGGATTAAACATGAGCCGCTCGAAATATATAGACCCCAAAAATAACAAAATCAACAATTAATTCGAGAAGAGTGAATTTGAAACAAGAGGAAACCTACAACAGTACAAAGTCGGCCATACCACGGGCAATTATAATTGTCAAAGCTCATGTCTGGTTCTTGAAAATATGCATACATGGTTAAACAAAAAGAGCGTGTAAGATCCTAAAAGAATAGGTGCTACACAAATATTGGATAGCATAAAGAATGGCGCTTGACATGAATACAACAATAAAAACAAAAGCGGTGAAAGAAAAATCAAAATTGTTTGTTACTATCAATTTGTTTTCATGATTGTTTTTGTTTTGTTTCGTTTTGTTTTTGGTAAGGGTGATTACCCGGTCTTCACTGTATGTTAATGACCTTGGTTGGTGGCTGGCTGCTGATAATGGAACTTGCCTTCGGCTCGGTCTATTAACAGCAGCCAGCCATCGACCGGTCATTTCCACGCAGTGAAGACCGCTAGCTGTAGGGGTCATGACACTGTTATTCCCAAAATCAATTGGTACGCGGGACTTTTATCAAAAAATAGACCTAATCAACGACCTCCATTAATATCAATGGAGATCAACAACAGCTTCGCTACCATGGGCAGCGCGGCGTATCGATACCTCTCGTCACTAACCCCCGGAAGGGAAGCTTTGAAAAACAACGCTGATTGGCCACCAAAAGTGACGGCTTTGCGCGCACGCTTGTTATATAATAGAGATCAATGATACCTCTCGTCGCTACTTGATTCAAGTCCCGTTCTCGTGCGAGAGGTCCCCAAGCATATCGCGCCAACTAGCAAACAAGCCGTGCAGTGCGCGCTCGCCGTCAAAATGTGGTCCCGAGAATGGGACTTGACGAGGTCGTTCCTTACACTGCACGTTGTTATAGACCTTATGCACATGATTCAGTAGGGCGCCCTCATTTAGAGGACAAAAGGCGCTTGTTCATTGGCCAATCTTGTGCGCCGCGCGTACAAATTTGTGCGTTTCGATTGTTTCGTCATCGTTTTACCTCTAAGATGGCGGCTGGATGACGTCAATGCATAAGGTCTATTGGAAAATCTCCCCAAATGGGGAGGTGAACAAAACCAATGGGAGCGTGGAACGGAAGCGCTGCCCCGCCGGTAAATATTCATTACACTCTGTGACATCACAGTGCAAGACATTGTAAGTGCACGCGTCTAAACGCGGTGACACGTGGGGGCGGGCAAACTCATCAGCAGGCAAGTGGGTGTCGGTACCAAAGTCGTTGAATTGCACTTCCTAAAGTTCAAATTTTGCAAACAAAACCGACCCAAATGTATGTTACAACGTATGAACTTAAATTTTAATGAACATTCAGTGCTTTCTTTTTATAATCAATTGGTTATTCAAAAATGGTTTTCAATCCTCATCTTAAGTACTTAACCCCAACAAATAACAAATGAACGAGCCTTCTTTTTGAATGCGAATGATTGGACAACACGTGTAACGCAGCAAGTTTACATATTCATAAGTGAATACATTTACATATCAGGCGACTGCGGCATCGTCAAGTCCCTGTCCCGCGTGCGGAACAGGTTGGGGAATGCAGACCATCACAAAACAATAGTTTTCTGGCGATGGCACGGCTAGCGTGCACTGTCCGCGGCTTGTTTGCTAGTTGGCGCGATATGCTTGGGGACCTCTCGCACGAGAACGGGACTTGAATCAAGTCTAGATTAGGACCTGAGTCAAGTCTAACCCTAGACTTGACTCAAGTCCCAATCCCGTGCCATCGCCATAAAACTATTGTTTTGTGATGGGCCCAATTTCATAGCGCTGCTTAACGGTAAGCAAATTTTCGTGCTAACTGTAGCAGAAAAATTTGCTTAACCTTAGCGTATTTCACAGGTTAGCAAGAAAATACGGCAGCCATCTTGCACGTTCACAATGGTTTTGCATTGTTACATCATTCATTTTCGTGCAGTAAGCACCGGAAGGTTAGCATGCTTTTTCGTGTGCTTACGGTTAGCAGCGCTATGAAATGGAAACTCGCTCAGTAAGCACAAAAACGTGTGCTTAGCAGCTCTATGAAATTGGGCCATGGTCTGCATTCCCCAACCTGTTCCGCACGCAGGACAGGGACTTGACGATGCCGCAGTCGCCTGATATTCTCGGGACCACATATTGACGGCGAGCGCGCACTGTACGCGGCTTGTTTGCTAGTTGGCGCGATATGCTTGGAGACCTCTCGCACGAGAACGGGACTTGAATCAAGTCTAGTCTAACCCCTACTGGGAGGAAAACACTGAAGATCAACGCGGATTGGCTAAACAAAAGTGACTGCTCTGCGTGCACGTTTGTTAATAACATTCGAGTGCCCCTAAGTCGCTTCTCGGGCGCTTAGTACATACGTAGGAATTGCAAAGATTCCATATTTAAAGTAATCTCCGACGCATTGTCGTGATTGCGCAATCAGTAAGCTAGCCATGGTGTCCCATTTGTCACTTAATCGTTACATATCGTGGAAATACATTTGTACTTTGATTAGTTTTAATGGCTTTGAATAACTCTATAACTCTTAGTAAATGTGTAGATTTAACACACGTTGATAGGGGGCGCTGTAACAGGTGGTGACGTTACAAGGCAGTCAAGAATAACTACAACCAGCTACTCTACAAATCCAAATGTAGCTTCTTCAATGACAAGATTATCAACTGTGGTAACGACTCTAAGCAGCTATTTGGCATCATCAATGACAGCCTTCATAAGAAGAAGCCATCTAAGCTCCCAGATCTGTCCTGAGGAATTGGCAGAACGATTCTCATCATTCTTCAGTGACAAAATTCAGTCTATCAGAGACGGCCTCTCTTCTGCCACATCTGTTGCAGTTCCACGATCCAGATTAGGCTCGTCCTTGGATTCCTTCACAACAACTTGCGACGAAGAAGTGGGTGAGATTATCTCAAAGTCACCTAGCCCATCTTGTGTTCTAGACCCAATACCATCTTGGCTGGTTAAGCAGTTTCTGGACACTCTTCTACCTGCCATCAGTAGTATTGTCAACGCATCCCTCAAATCAGGAGTAGTTCCATCTTGTCTTAAATCTGCAGTTATCACACCGTTGCTGAAGAAACCAAGTTTGGATCCCAATACTCTAAAGAACTACCGCCCTGTCAGCAACCTGACCTTCGTATCCAAAGTACTTGAACGAGTTGTCGCCAGACAGCTGACCAACTACATGAGTGATCACCATCTTCATGAGCCCATGCAGTCTGCATATAAGCGCTTTCACAGCACCGAAACAGCACTCCTTCGGGTTTATAACGACATCATGTGGACCATGGAAAAGCAAGGTATCACCATTTTAGTTCTGCTTGACCTCAGTGCCGCTTTTGACACGATCGACCACAATGTGTTACTAGCTCGGATGGAAGAACTGCTGGGAGTGCAAGATGTTCCACTGAAGTGGTTCACATCATACCTGTCTGGAAGAACGCAACGTCTCCATATCAACAACCAGTTCTCGCAACCTCGTGAGCTGCTGTCTGGTGTTCCACAAGGTTCAGTCCTTCTAAGAAGCGTTAATGGCAGTAACGTTTCTCAGATCGAGTATTCCAATCTCAGATTATTCTTCCTGCGCCAAATAGAATTGTATACATTGCTGTACCCGCATGTTTACAAGTTATACTTCTATTATTTTATTTAAAAAACTATTATCTTTCTTCTAGCAGCAGCATGTGCATTGAGCCTTACGTCATCAGTTCTACCGGGCCATGTACTTCTACACATGCTTCTTTTAAGACACTTTCTCGGCTCATTGTACGTGCAATGCTCAGGGTCGCACACCCTTTACAAGCTATAAGCTCCCTTATGACCATCCGGCACTTCACCCGTGACCATTGCTTTGTTCTGTTCCATTATGAAATAATATGTTTGTTTCAGGGGGGGGGGGCGGAAGGGGTACGCCACCAACGCGCCACCTACGTTGAAAATAATCTCATTTGACTCTCGCGACGTGCATGGACTGGTCGAAGCTCCACAACAAAACACGGCCTACTACACGTACATACGCAGGGTATACACATTCCCTATGTGAATGGGTGTACATGTAGCCTATCGAACAAGAATTGAATTACACGCGTGCCGTTAAAAAAATGCTTGGGCGAGTCCATTTTATCAGAGGGTATCGTTATCTTTAAATCTTGTAAATTCACCAAATCTTTACACTAGAGAACATTCGTAAATGGTTTTTGTTTGCGTTACCAACTGCTTCAGTAATTTTATAATTTAATAAACAACATACCTTTAACGTAAACGACATGTATTACATATCTGTTTAAGATTTGTACTTTGCCTCATAACTAATATTACCTACGGCAAATGTTCCCGTCCGTTGACATCCGTTTGACGGACGTTCGTTTGCACGCAAACCAAGTATAGCAGAAACCATTTTCTCAAAAAAACATTCTAAAAATCGTAAAATATCTAGAGGATGTACGGAGGGATTTTGTTTAAACTTTCAGAAATGAAAGATCTATCCTTAAATATTACGTTCAGCGAAAAAGATCAGAGGATGAACGATACGAATTTTCACATTTTGTCGATATTTGTAACCATTTTAGGGGAGACGTTTTGTAATGAAATTCCCACCTGGCCCATTCATACACGTTACGTGCTGCAATACACCAACGGAAAATTTTCGGTAATATTTTTATGCATTTTACATAAAAATAACTACCTTAACAATTGAAAATGCTCTTACAATATATACTGTTATGTTTTCAGTGCTGTTAAAGAGAAAATTTTAACGGTATACATGGTTTTCTTTTTCTTTTTTATTGGTCTTCACCTCTTTTTAAAAAGGAGTGTACCCA
This sequence comes from Plazaster borealis, assembly GCA_021014325.1. NCBI lineage: Eukaryota > Metazoa > Echinodermata > Asteroidea > Forcipulatida > Labidiasteridae > Plazaster > Plazaster borealis. The sequence continues at coordinate 2,405,509 of CM037473.1, forward strand.
AACCGCGATTGCAATTTCTTGCGCAATACCCCTTCCGCCCCCCCCCCCCCGGTTTGTTTATTTCCCCATTAGGTGTTCGGGCATTAAGCCCAAACAACTCTTTGTTATTGTTCGTTTGTTTAGGTGTTCGGGCAATACGCCCGAACAACTCTTTGTCACTGTTCGGGTTTTGTTTAGGTGTTCAGTCATTAGGCATATGATAGATCAAGACAAGGGCAACATTTTAAAAAGTTAACGCCAAATTCATATGACCTTTACTTCTGGTCGAACCGAAAGATCAAAGTTTGCCTTTGTGAGTTTCTTACAGAACAAAAGTCCCGGCAAAAACCTAAACTTCTGTATATCAGATCAACTTCAAATGTACACCATGTTAGGACTTTAATAAAACCTCAATCAAGTAGTTGTGACGTCATGATGACGTCATCAGGTGTTAATACAGTAAATCAAGGTTTTAATAGTTCAAACACTCATAACTCAAGAAGTTTATATATCAATCTATACATCATCGGAGAGGTATAAACAAATATAGCAAATGCTACACAGAGTCTTATACCGTTTGACCTTGACTTCTTGTACATACCGGAAGTTGAAATTTTCAAAATTCATACTTTGAGAAGTACTCGTACTTTGTACATACACACTACTCACAATTTTTACATCTGGTTGTAGGTCCTTAACCCATCTCAAACTTAATCACAAAGATGTTACCTATTTGATCTTGACTTCCGCTTGAAATCGGGTATCGATTGACCCGCTGTTAAAAGTTGTGAAAAGAACTGCACTGAAAACACATACAACGCGCGATCTAAACCAGTTGCACGGCGAGCCCATTAAATTGACCACAGAGTTCAAAGTCCATCAAACATAGTTGTAGTCTAGTCTCTGTTCAAGGTTCACGCAACCTGATTTTGGCATTACTTGTTTGTCTCTAAAACAGCCGACCATGCAAACCTCGCTAACAATCAATGTCAGGCTTTGATCATATTTTTGTTTTTCACTTTTGCTAAAGTGTGTAGCTTGTTAGCAAACCACAAAACAGTAATAGTACCGAACACCTAGTGTTTGTTTTCACAAACACTATAAGTCTGGTTAGGTGTTCGTGCAATACAAGCACGAACACCTCTTTGTGATTAGGTGTCCGTGCAATACAAGCACGAACACCTCTTGTTTTTGTTCTGGGTTTTTTTCGTCTCCATCTTTTTCTTCTTCTTCCACGGAACTCTTCTCTACAGCATAACTCAAGATTGAAACTGAATTGAGCATTGAAACTCATCAGACAATTGAACCTCAATAAGGAGACGGCACAGTTTTCATGACGTCATTGGAAAAATATGTATCAATTTAATAAACAGTACACAGAATGTGACCTCATTTGACCTTTACTTCCGGTTAAAACTGGAAGTTGAAATTCAATGTTTCAAAAACCATAACTTCTCAACCACACATTGGGCTTTTACAATCTATACATCATTAGAAAGGTCTTTAAAATTTCAACAAGCGCTACACAAAATGTGACCCTTTCGATCTTGACTTCCGGTTTAAATCGGAAGTTGAAGTTTAATATTTTCAATCAATCATAACTCCTTAACCAGACATTGGTTTTTAAAAAGTATACAACATTGTTAAGGTCTTCAAAAAGTCAACAAACGCAGCACAAAGTGTGAACCCATTTGACCTTGACTTCCATTTCAAACCAGAAGTTGAATTATGATGACAAAAGTATAATGACAAAATCTAACTCCTGAACCAGACATTGGATTGATAAGGTACATGTCAACACCAGTTCATTCACTCATAATTTGATGACATCATATCACTCACGAACACCTTGTTTTTGTAGTTTTTGTAAATTTCTGGTTTAAATCTTGTTATTAATTTGTTATTCTTCAAGACTTCACCTTCAATACACTAATTTGTTGCACTTTGATCAAATATAGGCCTGTACGATAAGTCCAACAATTTGTATTATTATTTTTAATGAATCACGAGTCCAAGGTTTTTGATACTTTAATGTGTAATACCCCACATTTAACGGTTCTGTCAATGCTGTCGGTTTTAGGAAGCTAAATTTCCTTTGGCAGTTCATCTGAAAAAACAATTTACTTGGGGGGGGGGCTGGCCCCCTTTTGGATGGTTATTTTTAAAGTATTAATATTATATTATTATTATATTTTAAGAAAACATTTTTTGTGGGAAGGATTTCTGTGTGGGTGAAATCCGTTGAGTCTGTGGTGGGAAGTGGGCTGTCCAGTATGCAATCTGACCAGTAGTAGTTTGTTCAAAATGGGCAACTACTACTGCCTCCACCCTTTTGGACCCATTTAACAAAATAAATGTGCACTCGACAGATTAAAAATATCCGCCAACATAATGTAGGGCTAGATGGCTCAGTTGGTAGAGCGCCGATGTGGCAGGAGATTCAGTCCCCCCGGCGAACTGTGTACAAACTTCTTTTGATAGCGCCCTCTTTTGAATCATCCTCCTCCAGCCCATGTTAATTTCCCGTATGAGGACAGAATCTCTGGGGGACAGATTTCCCTGGGACACAGGCATGTTAATCCCACTCCAGTCAATTTTTTTTGTTCAACCCCAAATCATCGGATTAAAAATATATGATTTTTTTCTCCAACAGGCAAGCCATCTTATCTCCATGATTCGACGAGTCCTGATTGGGTACCTTCTATTGCACTCGGCTACGAAATGTCACTTCCGAGTCCAACAAGACACCAACGTGCTGTAAATCACCGTAAGCGCAAGAACACCGTTGAAGCACAACAGAAAAATCATCTAAAGAAGAAGATAGAGCTGAACCTGCAGCAGGCCACCGCGTTTGCAGTTTTCGTTTATCAGGCAGCTTGATGGCTACGACAGAGCACGATGAATCATCTCCTGAGATGACTGATCAAGCCAAGATGAGGAAGCTAATGGTAGATGAGATGAACCGGGCCTAACATTGTTTCCAAGACTGTTGGTGAATTTTTCACCCTTAAACCACAAATTTTCTGTTATTATTCCCCTACATGCACATTGCTTTACACGTTGTTTCGCTTGTGTTTTCGCAGATTTTGCCCGTGGTTTGGGGTATAGTCGGGTGCTGTCAAAATTACAGTATCCGGACGTTGATTTCCATAGGCGCTGTCGGTCCAACCTCGTTCCCAGCGGTGTACGATCTCGCCGCGCCATTTTTTTCTTTCCCAGAATGCCTTGCTCGATTGTGACTTTGAAGTATCCAAATATATTGGATATATTAATTGTGTTTCAGCCATGAGACTACGCAGAGCGCGCTGTCAAAATACGCATCATATCATAGAGCAACTGGCCCCAGCCTCGCTACCATGGGCAGCGCGCCGTATCGATACCTCTCGTCACTAACCCCTGGGAGGGAAATATTGCAAATCAACGCTGATTGGCTATCCAATGACTTGATGCGTACTTTGACAGCGCGCTCTGCGTAGTCTCTAACATAGAACGGATCAACCACATGGCTAATTAAAATATCCCTTATATTTGGATACTTTTGAAGTGGCACTTCCAGGGGTTACAATCGAGCAGGACATTCTGGGAAAGAAAACAAAATGGCGCAGCGAGATCGTACACCACTGGGAACGAGGTTGAACTGGCCCCTCCCATTCTTTTCGATCTTGTGATACGTCTAACTGTATGCAGAGACCATATAAAAACATAATTTATTTGAAATGTATTGCGTCGAAATACTTGCATTTTTACACGCGTTCTACGTGCATTTTTGCGCGCGAAGGGGATAGATTACACACCATCTTCTACATTATCAATTTTTTCAGTATGAAAAACACATTTTTCCTTATCGTGACGTCATCAGGTGTCAAGTTACGGTTGTACAATGGTTAATACTTAAACAAATCATATCTCCTGAACCAGATGTCATAAATTCGTAACATTTGTGCTCGTTTTGTAAGTTACAGCACCTGTAATATTTCTTTGAGTTATTCCTATTGAAGCAGGCATGTTGACCGGGTATTATAAACTTAAAAAGATGAGGATTGACGACTGGTTGCACTGTGGTCATCTCTATGGTTTTATTTCGTAGTTTGTTTGTTGGTGTTGGCTTTGTGATGTTCTTGGGTACAGCAGTAGTCGTAGTACTCACAAGTATTACAGTAGGTAGTCCTTGTGCCAGGCGTAAACATGACAAACCACCGTTCACTTTTCTATGCGTGATAAAAAAATATCCTGCTCCACCCGCCAAAAATCCGTAAATCAACACACAGTAGAAGGCGATGGTGGTCTTCATTGTTTCATTTGATCACCACGGTGTTTGTTTTATAACACCCTACACATGCAATGCAACACACACACTGAAGGTGTGACGCGACAGGGTGCTTCTTCTATGTTAAAATGCAGAAGTGTAAAGGCTATGACACACGATTTAGGGCGCTAGCGCTTGCAGCATAGGGGTAGTATTAAAGCAAAAGGAATATGTGGTAGAGAGCCGGGTTGACGTCAACTGGTTGGAGGTAAATCCCTACTCACCAATTTTGGGATGTCTTGGCCATAGCCTTGGTGGAACTCCCGGGATGGCTCTCTCTGAAAGTACGTCATAGGCATAGTTAAGACTATGCTTATGATCCAATTCGGGAAGAGTCATACTGTAGGGGTAGTGTTTAACGACAATAAAGAAAAGTTGAAAACACGAATTTAAAAGACATGAACATTTTCTAAAGAGATAAAATTCAACATAAGCCTATTCATAAATTCATATGTTTCTTCTTTCGCGGGTAACACCACGACTGGCCGCCGGATGGTTTCATGCTATTGAGGTTGTAGTATTTTATGTCTAACAGATGGAATAAAAACTTGTCTTGATTAACTCTTGTGTTAAAGGCATCGTACACGTTTGGAATTTGTCAAAGACCAGTGTTCTCACTTGGTGTATCCCAACATATGCATAAAATAATAAGCCTGTGAAAATTTGGGCTCAATTGGTCATCGAAGTTGCAAGAAAATGATAAAAGAAAAAACACCCTTGTTGTATACATTTGTGTGCTTTCAGATAGAATATTAAAAACTTCTTGCAAGTTTTTATTAGTTTAGTGAGAAATTACCTCTTTCTCAAAAACTACGTTACTTCAGAGGGAGTCGTTTCTCACAATGTTTTATACTATCAACAGCTCTCTGTTGCTCGTTACCAAGTCGGTTTTTATGCTAATATATGTTTTCAGTAATTACCAAACGGGTACGATGCCTTTTAAAGAAAATGGTGGAAATATCCTTTAGTCAGCTCAAAAGGCCAAAAACTATACGAGTATGATATTCTTCTGACGTTAACCATCAGCTTCATCAAGTTTGGGAATCTGAAAAATATTGATTCACTTCAATACGAAGAATGCGTATTTCTTCTCGCATGGGGGATCTTTAACTTTTACAGTTTTTTTAATTGGATGAGAATGACGACGGTGTTGAAGGTACACAGTTTAATCTGGGCAATCATCTTCTGTTCGAGGACGATGAACAAGTTATTAAACCTTCTCACTCATTATGAGAACGATTTGACGCAAGATGAAGATTTCGGTTTTCCAGACCTTACATCTTACGCAGAGGTGAATCCCGCTCTTCAAAGAGATGGGGGACCAGAACGTGTGGTGTCGATGCGGTCAATCAATTTTCAAGCGCTCGAATCAGTTATGGATTGGAACCCGGAACCAGTGGAATTGACATTGTAAGGAGGGCCCCGAGACTGCATGAAGCAGACCCATTTAGTTTGGAGACGGTCGAGTGGAATATCACGAGTGAGGACGAAGACAAAGCACCAGCCCAACCTAGGACGTCGAGAAAGAGGACTACTTCAGATGAAGACGGTTCTGAGGGAGAACATGAGCGAAAGAAACGTCGTGCTGCGGAGTATTTTGACATTGTGAGTGTGAAAGAGACATACTTTAAAAGGTTTCAAGCTTATACTTACGATTATAACGTACGCTTTCGTAATATTGATGATATAAGTTTTGAACAGGTTTTGCCTAGGTTAGTTTCTATTTTCGAAAGCTTGTTTGAACTTTTAGGAGAGGGTGTACAGCCACATGAGATGGTACGTTTAGTGTTTAATTCTCCGGTCTTAAACATCCCCATTTCGCTACCTTCCATTGAAATGAATGATTTAACCGTAGAAAGATTTCTTTCCAGGATTGAACAGGTGTTGCAGTCGTATAAATTTATTCGGTTGGACGAAAGGGTTCAAATTAATACATACATATGAAACTGAAAAAAGGGGGAAAAGCAAACAGTCCTAGAAATCTCAAAACATTTGATGAGCCGGGGTTGAAGAATTACTTCATCCGCTAAGGGGAATTGTATGGAGACTGTAGTGATCTACCTATAGAACATGATGTCATTGTTTCACGCGAGATCTCGGGATTCGAGAGCTCAGTTGTTGGTCTTGTTTTTACACGTGAATAGAACCTGAGAATAGACGTAACCTGAGAATAGACGTAAAGTTATCCCTGTTCCCCTTGTCATTTGTTGATATTACAACGACGAACACAACAAATACATTTTCAGTCAGACTTTCTTCTTTAAGTTTGTAGTCACAAGTACTTTAATCCAGCAATACAAATAAATCCATATAGATCCCTACCAAAAGAAAGGTAGTCCAAACTGCATAAAAGTCAGTTTGTATATCAAATCACTGTTAAATAAATTTGAAATAAACTTTGTTAATATTATTATACTTAGGTCATCTTTGATTGGAAAATAGCAATGAAAATATAGGTCTAAAACTCACCCAACATCAATTTCTTTTGAGAATGACACAGAAACAGCACTACATCAGTTCTGTGAGTGAAGGGCACAACACCACCTCCTCACTTCTCAATGAAGCTAAATGATCATAGGTCCCATTGACATTTCCACTTTTAATTCTCATGATAAAACTAACTCCCGAGAAAAATGGCTTTTTCCCTTCATGTGGCCTGCTCAAACACCATCTAGGCCTACTATACTAGTTGAGTGCAAGTGAAACTATCTCTAGTCTATATAGAGGTTACTGACCTATTTACATACTCCTTGATAACCAATGTGCCAAGTGTAGCAATTGACCAAACGGTCATTAAAAGCTAATTAAAAGTGGTAAACATAAAAATCATTTATAATTATGCAGGAAGCACTTTACTTACACAAAGTGAACAATGTACCCATGACATTTTATGATTAAAATCCACCAAGGAACTACTTTTGGTTGGAAGGGTATCACTGTTCCACCAGATAATAAAGGAACAGTCGATAATAATTGTTCATTGATCTGATATTTACATAAACCTTGAGACAGGATAACATTATATAAAAACATAGTGACGTTGTTTGTCTGTTTTTATGTTCACACTTGTTTTAATGTACATGGACAGCTTGGCCGGATATGTTCATTGATTGGATTACTGACAACAACTCTACTAACTATACTGACATCTGTTACAGTCTACTTTGCATGTTTTTAGGTTTTTAATGTGGCCTATACCCTTAATATGACATTCCTATTGGAAGAAGCATTATCTCTCTTGATAAAATTAATAATCACAATAACTATCCTTTTTAGGGCTTCATTGAGCCCCCGATGATGCAAATGAAATATTCGTGGTTTAAAATTTAATCGATAATAACAAGTCTTTCTGATTAAATCCTTTAGATTAACCTTGTCGTTTAAAAACATCCACAAACCCCAATGGTGAAGTCAATTTTCAGAAAGATAGTGTTTCGAATATGTAACAAGATCATTGAAAAAGAAATCTGTGTTTGAAAAAAAACACAAGAAAGTAACTATACTCACTATAACTAACTATAACTGCACTCATTCAGCAAAAAGGTACTGAACCCTCTGTTTCACACTATTTTCTACTTCCTTTGAGTTGTTCAGAAACTTGAATGTTGAATGTTTTCATTTTCAACTTGTCTCTTAACATTTTAATTTTGTTGGTTGTTTTTAAAATTATTATTATTATTTGTTTTACTTGGAATATTTGTTTTTATTACCGGTATTGTTTAGCGATTTGCTAGGTCATTGGTTGCTCAAAAGATTGTGATGTTCAAAAGATTCCTGACTGATGACAACTAGTCAGATCATTGAATGACTTAATATAAGGTACCGGTACTAGACTAAGGTCGCTGGACTAAGCAAACATTATGCTGGCTTAAAGATTAGTCGTACGAGACATCATTTAAGTTTAGTCACTGCACTAAATAAAAGTAGTCGCAATTTTTTTCTAAATCATTAGTCACGCTGTTTTCTGACTAATTAAAATCCGTCATGTGACACATAACGCTGGGAAATACGAAGCCAATATTTACAACTTTGTGAGAGTCGTGAATATTGAAGCCAAAATATTTACGAAGCAATTCAAGAATTAGACTTCAGGAAGTCGTGAATAGTAACACCAATATTTTCGCAAAATTCACTGTTTTGTGTCTCTTGTCGTAAGCAGTGACGCCAATATTTACGACAAAATTCAGGACTTGTGCCTCAAGTCGGGAATATTGACGTAATTAATTTTGACCAAATTCACAACTTGTGCCTCGAGTCGTTTATATTGACGACAAATTCACGACTTTGACATAAATTATTACGACAGTTATGACCAAATTCACGAGTTAACCTCAAATGCCCCAAGACGTGAATTTGGTCGTACATACTGGCGTCAATCTTCACGACTTGGAGCCCCAGGGCCACCATATCGTTTTGACATGTCCTAAATTTGTGATCCAACTAATCTGTGCCATATGTTCAGCATGTTGTCATTGAGATGACGTCTGTTGTGAAGTATTCCGATCCCAATACCTGTTTCCAATGCACGGGTGTGATTCCTTAAATATTGCTCGTACATTGGCGAAAACCTTGGAGTGATACCAGCCTTTTTCAAAGTGATCCCCACAAATGCATCATCGAGACGAAGGAACGGTACATACTTCGACGTCTCGAAGACACGTAAAGCTACGTCACGAGACATTGCGTAGCAAGCGCCGTTCAGAAAAGGTGGATACCTCGGATTGGCGTAAACCTCCTTGGGGATGTACCACTTGGATCGGTTGTTCCTTTCTACGATGACATTTGTTCTAAGATGTCCTTCGGCAAAATCAGACTTTGGCATTGTGGACAGACGTTTCACCAGTGTAACAATATTAATCATCATGTCAGCATCTACACTGAATACAAAGCTGGTTTGAGGGCAGTACATCGAGACCCACTTCAGTCCCATCATGTTCTTGTAAGTCAGATTTTGATAATTATCGATGAAGTCTTCTTGGACAAGATCGTGAAATATACGGTCTTCCTCTTGAATTTGTTTCTGAATGATAGGGTCCGTTGACTCCCCCAGAAGAAACATCGTCAGGACCCGTCTACCGAGCACCTCCGTGACACCTCCCCAAGTTTTCCGGATTTGCTCTCGGTCCAACTTCTCGAAAGTTGCACATTTGACGAGCAAAACCAAGAAGAGTTCTCCCTTTGAGTTATTCCTATTGAAGCAGGCATGTTGACCGGGTATTATAAACTTAAAAAGATGAGGATTGACGACTGGTTGCACTGTGGTCATCTCTATGGTTTTATTTCGTAGTTTGTTTGTTGGTGTTGGCTTTGTGATGTTCTTGGGTACAGCAGTAGTCGTAGTACTCACAAGTATTACAGTAGGTAGTCCTTGTGCCAGGCGTAAACATGACAAACCACCGTTCACTTTTCTATGCGTGATAAAAAAATATCCTGCTCCACCCGCCAAAAATCCGTAAATCAACACACAGTAGAAGGCGATGGTGGTCTTCATTGTTTCATTTGATCACCACGGTGTTTGTTTTATAACACCCTACACATGCAATGCAACACACACACTGAAGGTGTGACGCGACAGGGTGCTTCTTCTAGGTTAAAATGCAAAGGCTATGACACACGATTGAGGGCGCTAGCGCTTGCAGCAGAGGCGTAGTATTAAAGCAAAAGGAATATGTGGTAGAGAGCCGGGTTGACGTCAGCTGGTTGGAGGTAAATCCCTACTCACCAAGTTTGGATGTCTTGGCCATAGCCTTGGTGATGGAACTCCCGGGATGGCTCTCTCTAAAAGTACGTCATAGGCATAGTTAAGACTATGCTTATGACCCAATTCGGGAAGAGCCATACTGTAGGGGTAGCGTGTGTAACGACAATAAAGAAAAGTTGAAAACACGAATTTAAAAGACAATACATTTTCTAAAGAGATAAAATTCAACATAGGCCTATTCATAAATTCATATGTTTCTTCTTTCGCGGGCAACACCACGACTGGCCGCCGGATGGTTTCATGCTATTGTGATGGAATTGCATGAGTTGAATTCGTCATGTGACGTCGCACGTGATATGTGAACGACGTCATCAGTCATGTGTTCAGCTTGCACCAATAGGGTTGGTGCAAGATGCAAGTTCCCGCCACGAGAAGTCAGGTGAACTCTTGATTGTGTAGTTGTAGTTTTCAGTTGGGGGCTAGTTGCCCCGTAACTTTTTAGTTTGTTTAGTTGTTTTTGTGATATTGTGCGCTGTTTGTAAATTGGGAGTAATATTGTGCATGCAGGCGATCGTCGTGATAAATACACAAGACGATCAGGGGACCGAGCTGTGTGCTCAAGGCCCAAGGCAGCTGGTGTGCGCTGGGCTGGCGTGCAACCGCGGCGTGGTGGCTCTGTGTATGTGTTGCCTTTCACTCTGGTATTGAGTATTGCTAGGTAGTTGTTTACATGACTTGTAGATAATTTGGGGTCTCACATTCTAAAGCTTACAGGCTAGGTTATTTTTTTTGCCCAACTGGAGGAAGGTGAATGTCAATAAATTACTTTTGAGGTCAAGGTCATTGTTAAACTGTGTCCTATTTGTGTGATTATTTTAGGGAACTGTGTGTTCTCTGACAGAGTTAATAATCATAGACTGGATAACGGTCTGTGCCCGCCACACTATTGACGTTGTAGTATTTTATGTCTAACAGATGGAATAAAAACTTGTCTTGATTAACTCTTGTGTTAAAGGCATCGTACACGTTTGGAATTTGTCAAAGACCAGTGTTCTCACTTGGTGTATCCCAACATATGCATAAAATAATAAGCCTGTGAAAATTTGGGCTCAATTGGTCATCGAAGTTGCAAGAAAATGATAAAAGAAAAAACACCCTTGTTGTATACATTTGTGTGCTTTCAGATAGAATATTAAAAACTTCTTGCAAGAAGTTTTTATTAGTTTAGTGAGAAATTACCTCTTTCTCAAAAACTACGTTACTTCAGAGGGAGTCGTTTCTCACATTGTTTTATACTATCAACAGCTCTCTGTTGCTCGTTACCAAGTCGGTTTTTATGCTAATATATGTTTTCAGTAATTACCAAACGGGTACGATGCCTTTAAAGAAAATGGTGGAAATATCCTTTGGTCAGCTCAAAAGGCCAAAAACTATACGAGTATGATATTCTTCTGACGTTAACCATCAGCTTCATCAAGTTTGGGAATCTGAAAAATATTGATTCACTTCAATACGAAGAATGCGTATTTCTTCTCGCATGGGGGATCTTTAACTTTTACAGTTTTTTTAATTGGATGAGAATAACGACGGTGTTGAAGGTACACAGTTTAATCTGGGCAATCATCTTCTGTTCGAGGACGATGAACAAGTTATTAAACCTTCTCACTCATTATGAGAACGATTTGACGCAAGATGAAGATTTCGGTTTTCCAGACCTTACATCTTACGCAGAGGTGAATCCCGCTCTTCAAAGAGATGGGGGACCAGACCGTGTAGTGTCGATGCGGTCAATCAATTTTCACGCGCTCGAATCAGTCATGGATTGGAACCCGGAACCAGTGGAATTGACATTGTAAGGAGGGCCCCGAGACTGCATGACGCAGACCCATTTAGTTTGGAGACGGACGAGTGGAATATCGCGAGTGAGAACGAAGACGAAGCACCAGCCCAACCTAGGACGTCGAGAAAGAGGACTAGCCACTTCAGATGAAGACGGTTTTGGAGGGAGAACCTGAGTAAAAGAAACGTCGTGCTGCGGAGTATTTTGACATTGTGAGTGTGAAAGAGACATTTGTTAAAAGGTTTCAAGCTTTACGGTTGTAACGTACGCTTTCGTAATATTGATGATATAAGTTTTGAACAGGTTTTGCCTAGGTTTAGCTCCTATAGTCGTATAAATTTATTCGGTTGGATGAAACGGTTCAAACTAATTTATACATATGAAACAGGTCAACATTATTGCTACGCGTCCATTTTTACTGGTCCAGATGAACCAAGGACCATCTACCTTCACTTGGCATATGGCCACTTTACGTCATAAGATCAATGAAAGGATTTCTGAACCGTAGTAACTATCGTGTACCTGTCAGAAGGGGTACAACAGTGCGTCTTTTAATCATGCGTGTAGCGTTGCCAGTGTATTGTGTCATGTAATTGGATGTAAGAATGGTGAAATAGTTACATGGGAATATTGTAATGACTGCAATAGGTATTACAAAGATCAAGTGTGCTTACGCAACTATAACATTCTCCGGATGGTTAAGAAGTCATTGTGTGAGAAATATTACAATTTTCGGTTGTGTAATGCATTTGTTAATTGCTCGGTAACGCATTTGTTAATTGCTTTGGCGTGTCGTGGCCGAGCGGATAAGAACACCGAACTCAAGCTCTGGTGTTTCTGATCAGCAGAGTGTGGGTTCGAATCCCAGTCGTGACACTTGTGTCCTTAAGCAAGACACTTAACCACATGCTTCGTCCTTCGGATGGGACGTAAAGCCGTTGGTCCCGTGTACTAGGATTGGTAGTGCACGTAAAAGAACCCAGAACACTTATCGTGGAAGAGTAGGGGTTTAACCCCGGTGTTTCTGGTTCACATTGCAAGCACCCTTATTTACAGGTTTTCTCAGGCTTGCGAGCTACAGTGATTAAGTTCACTTGTGAGGCATCCTTGGTTTCATTACCAGAAATATATAATAATAATAATAATAATAATAATAATAACGGCGAAGTTAGAGGTACATGATTCTTCCAGGAAAATGTGTCGAGTATGCAACTAACTGGTTTCTTACGATCACAAATGTTACATTAAAATGGGAGATGGAAATTATGGGGTAGACTCAGAAAATGACACGTCCGTTGACGATCATACTACCATAGGTAGTGCCGCTAACAGGAAGAATACGAAGAAAAATATTGAAGTATATATATTTTTATTTTGAGTGTTCACAGGATATGGGAAACCACGTACCTAATTTATGCGTAGCTGAAATGGTCTGGGAGGTCTGTGCAGGAAAACCGTCAGGTTATACATGTAATACTTGCATCGATCAGAGGGTGTTTCGCGGAGAAAACACACAAGATGATTTATGTAACTGGTTATTTTCTTCCAGCGAAACCCAATCCAGCGTTGCCATAGCACACAATGCAAAATCACACGACTCATACTTTCTTTTGGCTGACTTATTTAAGAATGCATACATGCCAAAAGTGACTTACTCGGGTGCAAAAGTTACGGTTTTGGTTTGACGGAGAATAAGAAAGGGTTCTTCCCACATTTGTTCAATACAAAGGCAATGAAGAATTATGTTCGACCCCTCCCCCTCGCGAAGTTCTATGATCCCGAGGGGATGAATGTGGGAAGAAAGAATGAGTTTAAACTTTGGTACGACTTACAAAAAGAGTTGAACCAGTCCTTTAACCTTCAGGATAAACTACTTTCATATTGTAAGAGTGACGTAGATTAGCGTTCATGCATCCAATTCAGGGAGTTATGTATAGCTGTTTCTATGACAGATGCGAAAGGTGTTGATCCCTTCAAGAATTGTATGACCATCGCATCAGCCTGTAATTTAGTTTTTCGTAGAAACTTTCTTATTCCTAATTCCATTGCGTTTTTTTTTCACCCAATGATTACTCTGACTCTGAACAAAAACAATCAGAGAAAGCACTCATGTGGCTACGATGGATAAGTCGCTCCTAAAAGGTCTATATCCAAGATGCGGGTAACAGTATGGAAAAACAGATTGGAAAGTATGCCGTCGATGGCTGGTGCGTGGCCATAAGTATATGAGTTTCATGGTTGCTTTTTGGTTGCTTTTTAATCCAGTCTCAAATGTACCTATGTATGATTTGTATATGAGAACTAAGGAGAGAAAAACACTTCATTCAGAGCACAAATTTGGACTGTGGGAGTGTAAATGGGAAGGCATTCTCAATCAATTACCGATAGACGAAGCAAAGTCATTGGAATCAGAAATTTGGGAGAAGGGCAAACAAGAAAAGAGAGTGATACTTAATCATAGCATGGAGTAGGGACTCATTTTGGAGGACGAACAAATGCAGCACGTCTGTTTTATGAGATCAAAGGAATAGAAACCATTGAGTACCTGGATTATACTTCATTGTACCCCTGTACCAACAAATATTGTGCTTATCCCATCGGTCATCCTGTTCGGGGGTGCCCTCATAGGTGTAAAATTGAGGATGACATGCTCTCATACATCAGGGAGTATGAGAGTAAGGAGGGCATTCAGTTGAGAGGAAAAAACTGGAGAAAAACCCCGGCCTACGGGCACTTGCTAAACCCATGTTGAACAGCTCCTGGGGAAAAGTTGGACAAAGTGAGAACATGCCTCAAACCGAAATTGTGTCAGAGCCTTCTGAGTTGTACAAACTTTTACATGCCCATGATAAGACTGTCAATCGTGTCCAATTTTTTAACGATGTGTTAGCAGAAGTTCAATATCAGACTAAAAACTAAAAGGTAGTGTAGCCTAAGTAAATATTTATGAGAATTGTTCTTGTTTTTTCCAACATGAATAACCTTTCTTCAAACATTTTTTCAAACCTAACTGTGTGTGCAGCGCAGAACACAGCCAAACTTGATTAAAAAGGCCGTTTTTATGAAGAAAAAAAAAGTCGGGCGGTTTCGAAGGGTCGGGTGGGGACAATCAAATGCACCCTCGGCAGGGGGTAAGGTTGCTCATTGGCCATTCCTGCGCGCTGCGCGTACATAAACAAAAACATGAACACTTTTTTCAATTTTATGTAGAAAACATTGGAAACTTTCTTGGAAACTTAAAATTGGTTGTATTATTCATTTTAATATTTCACCTCTAATTATTGGGAATAATAAAGAAAAGTTATATATCCAAAAACTAAAGAAGTTGAGTATTCAAGGTTTCTTCCCCCCTCTAGTTCTAAAGTATTCCATCGATTATGTACGGCTACAATGTTATAATGGTGACAACGCTCATTATAGGACGTTATTGTTAAAGGTATTACACAGGATTTGTGCAGCTGACAATGTTGTCGCAGACAGTTTTCATGTTTTGTGTCATCAAAGATTGTACATGAAAATAACAAACCTGTGAAAATTTGGGCTTGTAAAGCAAACGTACAACATTGGTAGGTGTCAAAGACCAGTATCCACACTTGATGCGAACCAACATATACATGAAATAACAAACCTGTGAAAGTTTAAGCTAAATCGGTCTTCGGAGTCATGAGAAAACAGTGAAAAACCCCGTTATATATTTTCACTGTTTTCAAACATCGAGTTTTATCACCAGTGATAAAGACTAATTGTTTTACTCATTTCCTAAAAACTAAAGCATTTCAAGGGAAGTTTTCCACCATCTTTATACCATGTAAGTTATGCGCAAATCTGTGAACGTTTTTAAATATTTATCATTTTCAACCTTACCAATGTTGTACACACCCTTTAATCCGTTGTGTGTCGTGAGTCAAGAGAAAATAGTAACAAAACATGCTACATTTTCAGCATATACTGTCCTTAATTTTGGTTGCAACCACCCAAATCAGCTGTTGCATTTTTTAGGTTTTCAAATACATATTCCGCAAACATGACTCCATTTCAGGGTGAAATATTTCACAGAAAAAAAATGGTTCTAGTATGAAATTCATAATCAGTTAGCTTTCAGACTAAAATTAAACAATGATAATTTTTATCCTTACCAATTTTTGTATAATACCTGTAAGTCTATGTGTGTGCAGAATTATTCATCCATGCCCGTTTATGACAATAATTGATGTGTTACTTTTGTTTATTATTGTTTACAAAATAAATTGTCCGTAAATTCATATGTTAAAAGTAAATTTGTTAATCTTCTTTTGTTTTCACTAAACCCTCCTACACTTCATAAGAGATGAATGCCAAATTAAGCAAGCGGTAATTCAGTGTATAAACTTGAGTAACCCCAGGGTTTTCCCCAAGGTGCAGCATGGTAACACGAGGGTCAACCATGCACAGTGGTTTAAAACACTATGTGACCCAGACATCGACAGATTTCACTACAATAATCGGTAAAAATACCTTTAAAATATGTCAGGCATGTCTCAACGTCATCTTTTGGCCCATAAAACTTGGTTGTCAGTTAAAATATTACACATTCAACGATACGCGTCACAAATTGTGGGAAAAAACGCTGATTTAAAAGAGGGCGCTGTTTAGGAATTGCGCCCTCTATGACTGTTTTTACACTTGCAATCATCACCCGTCTGCTGTGTTCGTAACATTACCCAGCGCTGACATAAAATTCAACTTGTTTCTAGTTCCAGTTGCTATACAATTTGCTAAGGTACAACAAACTAAAACTAGCTTGAAAATCATTGCAACAGTTGTAAACTTTTAGTAAATATTAGTTAGTTTTGTTTACCTTGAGAAACTTTAAAATAGTAGTTTTTTTCCCGAGTGAACAACGTTGTTTTATGAAAAATAAATCAACTGTGGTTTGGACACTCCAATTTCCTAATCTTAGGTTTTACTTTCATCAATAATTATTTCGTCTGAGCTGCTGGCATGGGCCCACTTCGTCCGGCGGAATTATTTTCGGGCCAAAAAGTCCAATACTTCTGCTTCAGATCCTTTTTGACAAAGGGGTCCTCTTAATACCATTTCATCTCTTGAGAGAAATTTTTTCATAAAAATGTCAAGGTTCGTCTTGGACGTTTCCTTTGGCTTTTATTTGAAATAGTTATATGTGTAACTGTTGAGTTTCTGTGTTCTTATCCCCCACAAACTGTCCTCTCTTCTGTGAACCTGTTCCTTTAGGTCGTAATTTATTGCTAATAATTCCCCACACAGTTATTTAGCTCAACTTGTTGGAGCCGAGTATGTAGGCCTACATCCCCAATTACGATAATTTATTGCAAATCTCTCGATTGAAGGCGGGATCTTGACTGTTCCGAGCAGTAAACATAAACAAAAACCCTTGAATGAAAGTATCAAGACTTTGAAAAATGTATAATTTTAGGCACGCTGACGCTATTGAACATATTGGTGTTTTTTCCCTTTGTTTCTATAAACAATGTTTTTGTCTTGTAAATATCGGTGATCACACATGTTTATAACCTGTCTGACAGTATTTGTGAAGCTTGCAGCCTAGTGCCCGCGCTTTACATTAAGATATATATTAAAGACTTCATGTTTTTATGGGACTTTGTGTTTTGCTTCGGCCGTCTTGTATTTACAGAAAATATATGAATAAATAATAAAAGGACAGACCCCATGAAATTGGAACAGCCGGCCCTTTTACTGAAAGGACAGGCATTCCATACCCTCATCGAAAAGGTATTATATTATGTACCCAAACCATTATTTGACAGAAGAATAAGCTTTTCCAAAAGTAAAAGTTTGCTATACGACAATTCATAGTTAATCACATGACATTTTGAATAAAAATTAATGTCTACCCCCATACAATTTGTTTACGAACAAGTTATTTTCTTCTTCAATTTTATGAGAACACTTCAGCCCCTAGCTGTGTAACGTGAACATCTAAAATAAATACCTTTGTGAAATGTCACTTTATTTTTAAAAACCAATTCTGTAAAAGAAACTGCTTGATGTAAACGTGTAGTACGTTTACGTTATACGGGCGTTGACTATAAGGGAATTCCCCTATTCATGGAGTGTCAACAGAGGTCGCTCTTTTTCGCGCTCTCAGCTGATGTTTTCTGATGACAATGCTGGCGAAAATGATCAAATTTTCAGAAAGGTGATCTTGCGGGATTTTTGCGCTATTTTGTTTTCGTTGCCAAGTAGTCACTCTATCATGTTATGGAGAAAAATTCACAAAATATCTTGGCTGTTGGTGGCCGATTGACAAAATGTGCAACGTTTTGATTTTGTTTATTTTCCTTAACTTTGTGATAATTTTTTTAACTTATACGCTGTTTTATCTGACCTTTCGCCATAGGTTTCAAAATAAATTGTACATCAAATGAAAGAGTAATAAAGTGGCTTCAAGGGAAATAGATTATTAGAAATACAAAGTTAAGGCTTTAGACACAGCAACTATTTTTATATCATGTCGTCAAATTAAGATTTGACTTGTTGATTAAAGAGGCTTGGTTATGAAATGTCAATTTCGATGTGAGTAAGACCTAAAATATTTTTTATTTTAACCATTTCTTTAGACATGTCTGATAAAAGCATTAACAAAAACTGGGGACAAAAAATTGAAAGAAATGTCTGGGTCTTAAACCACTGTGCCATGAGTTACCACTTGTTTCAGTACACTTTTCATTCCTCCATTCTCCAACCACTGGCACAGATCTATCTGTGTACCGATTTAACTTTGTGTACAGTAAATATCTAGTATGCATTCACTGTGGTGTCATACTGCAGGCATGCGTAGCCCATCTATGCTTCAAAAACACTGTAGGTATTAAATGGTCAGACAGTAGGAGGGTTAACTGTGTGTACTATGTAGATGAATTCACCACATGTATTTGCAGGCTGGCATACATTTGTAGCACATCCATCATTCAAAACAACATGGATTTTATTGAATGGTCAACAGTAGGAGGGTTGACCGTGTGTACTGTGTAGATGAATTCACCACATGAATTGCAAGCTGGCATAGCACATCCATCATTCAAAACAATGTGGATGTTATTGAATGGTCAAACAGTAGGAGGGTTGACTATGTGTACTGTGTAGATGAATTCACCACATGAATTGCAAGCTGGCATAGCACATCAACCATTCAAAACAATGTGTATGTTATTCGGGGGTCAAACAGTAGGAGGGTTGACCGTGTGTACTACGTGTATGTAGATGAATTCACCACATGTATTTGCAGGCTTGCACAGCATATCCATCATTCAAAACAATGTGGATGATATTGAATGGTCAAACAGTAAGAGGGTTGACTGTGTGTACTGTATAGATGAATTCACCACATGAATTGCAAGCTGGCATAGCACATCCATCATTCAAAACAATGTGGATGTTATTGAATGGTCAAACAGTAGGAGGGTTGACTGTGTGTACTGTGTAGATGAATTCACCACATGAATTGCAAGCTGGCACAGCACATCCATCATTCAAATTAATGTGTATGTAATTCAATGGTCAAACAGTAGGAGGGTTGACCGTGTGTACTACATGTATGTAGACAAATTCACCACATGTATTTGCAAGCTGGCATAGCACATCCATCATTAAAAACAATGTGGATGTTATTGAGTGGTCAAACAGTAAGAGGGTTGACTGTGTGATTCACCACATGAATTGCAAGCTGGCATAGCACATCCATCATTCAAAACAATGTGGATGTTATTGAATGGTCAAACAGTAGGAGGGTTGACTGTGTGTACTGTGTAGATGAATTCACCACATGAATTGCAAGCTGGCACAGCACATCCATCATTCAAAACAATGTGTATGTTATTTAATGGTCAAACAGTAGGAGGGTTGACCGTGTGTACTACATGTATGTCCATAGATGAATTCACCACATGTATTTGCAGGCTTGCACAGCACATCCATCATTCAAAACGATGTGGATGATATTGAATGGTCAGACAGTAAGAGGGCTGACCATGTAACGTGTAGGCTCATTCACCACACGATAACATATTGCAGCCTGACATAGTTTATCCGCCATCCAAATCCGCAGTGGATGATATTGAATGGTCAGACAGTAGGGGGGTTAAAGTTAAAGACTTACATTAACTACAACAAATAACTATATATTGTATAGATGAAATATGCATTATTAATATAATATTTCAAACATGTTGAATCACATGGGACTCTTGGCCCTCTGGAACAGGTGTGGACTTGTTCCCGCCATTATCAAGTTCAACCGCCATACTCTCAAGTTCCTCAAGTCCCCTGGTGGAGCGTTCGTACTTATGCGCGACCAACTTGCGATAGAAATTGACGGCGAAGATGCATAAAATAATGAGAACTGGAACGGCGATCGCAGTGGATGCAATGGCTGCATGACTGTACATGTGGAACTTGACCCAGCACAATAAGATGATGTCGAGGAGGAAAAATACGATGCCGAAGATGGTGGAGAAGGCCCATGCCATCTCGATGTAGCAGTGGAGGCTGTCGTGGGGCGATTCATTCACAGCGTTCACATTGTGAACATTGCTGACGGCTTCAATGTTTGGCAATATGCACGTGCTGATTAACAATGCAAACATGTGAACCACAACCAGTAGAGTCGTACATACGCTGAAAGCAACCATGAGGCCGTTTGGAATTCCCTCTTGGTCCAGCTGAATTTCCACCAAGGCAACCTGAAAAACATTAATAAATTGAAAATGTTGCAGTAACCTCAGCCATGTAAAACCTGGATCTTGTCAAAAGTTTGTCATCAAACATAACTGAGTCTTAAAAAGAAGAGTGATGAACTCAACTACAATTTCTACTCATTACGACTAACAAATTATCTTCATTAAATTAGGCCGAGTAAAACAAAAACCCAAACATGTTTAGTGTCCAGGTTCCTGAAAAAAAGGAAGCGGGAGGGGCTTTTAATTTTTTAATTTTTATTTTCAAAATGGCCGCCATTCTTTTTAAAATTTTCGCACAATCATTGGTTTTTCTACTGTTCAACACACAATAATGAAAGGAACATGTTAGACAAGACATTGAATATGTTTATAGTGGTTTTATTTAATAGTTTGTTCAGTTAAACCCCTACTGTAGCTCACTTTCACAAGAAAAAATGTAAATGAACTAAACGATCTGTTTTTAACCGTGTAACCGGCACAGGCTAAGTTCTGGCTTGCAAGTATTTTATTTTCTGGTGTGTCAGTTGACATTTTATGGTTTTTAAATCTCATTTTGAATTGGTAAAAATAAAATCCATACGGCCCCCAAAAAGGAAGCAGGCTGGGACGCTAAACATGTATATTTGTTTACTTCGCCTTATGCTTAAAAGTGTTATACAGTGTACTTCTGTAACTGTGGTCCACTGGCCAAATTCCGCTGAATACTAGTTAAAACACTTGACTGAGAACTAGGCCTGGGTGACTAGTGTCAAAGTCACGACTATTTATGCCACTGTCCAGTTGCGACTCCCGCTGTTCAACTGTAGACCCGGTTAACAGCACCGCCACGACTACTGAAAAATAGTCGTGACCAATTGAAGCGCGACTAGTCGGGTAGTGATTCAATAGTCACCCAGGCCTTATTGTCATGGTCTGCTCTGATATATTGCTGCATCAGTTGCTGAAAACATTGTACAGGTTTTGCTTAACTGCAATGTCGTCCATTGCAATGCATACTTCACATTTCAGCCTGAATTTTACCATCTTGCGCCTGCGGAGATCCACAGTCTTTGGTTTGGAAAATAGTCGGGACTAGTTTCAAAGTTGCGACTAAATGAAGCCCGAAATATTCACTCCTGGTGGTCTGGCCGGATAACTCAGTAAGCACTCCTATGGACTAGTGAATAAGCTTGGGGACTAGTGAAACAACAAGCTCAACAAGGGTTCTGATAGCTAGTAACTGAAAAAAATAGGGGCAAGCCCTGTGTTTATATCCACCTGACTGGTCACAGAGCATTAACAGTAACACTGCTCCTGCCTAAGCCCATATTTGATTAATAGTGCTTATTGCTGCATTTAACCAGCTCTGGCTCTGGTGTTTTTGCTCAGAAGAGTGTGGGTTCAAGTCCCTGTCGTGACACTTGTGTCCTTAACCCTAACCCCCATCAGGGTCCCTCCACATACCCTGCCAAATACAACAAAATGCAACACAGTTGAAATGAGAACCATGCAAAATGCAACAAAATGCAACAAGGGATTTTGTTGCATTGTGCAGTCATGTTGTTTGTGTTAGGACTGAGCAAGGGGTTTGCCCTGCAGGCTAAATGCAACAGTATGCACATAAGTGTAGTGGTGACTACAACAAAATGCAACACCAATATGAAGTCACTAGACTGCTAAATGCAACAAATTTAGTCAAATAATGACATCTGAGTTGACTGCCAAATGCAACAGATTACAACAACTTTTACCATTTGGTGCATATTGTTGCATTTAGCATGGTTAGGGTTAAGCAAGACACTTGGGGTAAACTGGGATAAAAACACCCACTTGACTTGTTTCCACTGCTAGTAAAAAATGACATGTTGAATTATTAAATGGGGTATATTTCTAATAAGTACATTGACGATTGTATGTAAAAATTAATCACAGAAAAATTAATTTGTTGTCAATGTCATTCTTTAAGTGTACCGATACAAAGGTGCCCTCAAAAAAAAATTTTTTTTTTTTTTTTTTTTTAAATTGACAGTCGCAAGTTTTTTTCTGTATCACTTCACATGTTTCTCAAAGGGAAATTTGTTTTAAATAAAAAATGTTCAGTTGATAATTTAATTAAGAAGGGTAAATTACACCAAGGGCCTAATAAATTATTACAATTCTAAAACGAATTTTAATATTTGCTCAGTATTGTTTTTTGAGTTGGCGTTTTTACCTCGGTAAAACGCCCGGTAGCATCTTTGATGTAAACCTCTATTGCAGCCTAATTTATCTCCAAAACCTCAATGTTAGGATTTTATACAGCTGTATTCTTTGGCATGAGCGAGTTTTAGCTACTAGAAGTCCACCACAATACATTAAACAATGTATTTCTGACATTTTATTATTCAGATCTGATCAATTACAGCACTTTTCAACACTCGACTTATATAGGCCTATTCCTACCACTGCCAAACAACCAATGAAACTGCGATTGGTATTTCCTTGGTTTGGGCACTCAGATGTACCTAGACACTAACCATACATTTATCTTAAATTTAAGCAAACTGACATTTCATTTGGGAAAAAAGGTGGTTCAAACTCACCAAAAGTCCCTCACATCAGTAGATTTGTTTTTGTGGACACATGACCAAAATCTTATAACCAATTTTAACGACAGATTCTGATAATTTGGGCCACAATTTGATAAGTTATTATAGGAGAATCTTTTCCTGATTTTGAGATATCTTGGCCTCTGAAACTGCCCAAAACTCGCCGATACCATAAGGGATGAAAAAGGGGCCACAGCTAAATTGTTCAAGGGGTTGTATTTACTTATTTATTTATTCATTTATTTATTTATTCATTTATTTATTTATTTATTTTATCTGATTTAAACAGGATAGACCCATCAATTTTGGGTAGAAAAATTGTGTGTGTGTTTGTGTTCATTGTACCAATAGAGGATTCTTTTAAAGAAAAAAATAAGGTAAAAACTGACATGTGCAACACCTAGGTGAGTTGGTGCTGATTGTTGCTGTACAGTAACAAACTGGTCTCTGGTGATCTGGAGCTTCTGGCAGTAGTGTCCCTGGACCAGTAGACCCTTGCTGGAGATATGGGTTTTCTTAATTTAGACTTTGCAATGTTGGTCGGTCATAAGCCAACAAATTTGCAGTGTGCGATTTATGTCCGCTAATGTTCAACTTGCCTAGCATAAAGCCCGGTTCATACTTCCTGCGAATCCGAATGCGAAGCGAATTTTGGTGACGCAATAATCGGTACGCGCTGTATTTCCAATTGTGACGCAAGAAAATTCGCTTCGCACGACAGCATTCACAGGAAGTATAAACCGGGCTTTAGAAAACTTGTTTCAATTGATTTATTTTTTAGTTAAAGTTAACCAGCTGTGTTTGAAAAGTTGTTTGTAATTCAATTGATGTAGTATGTCTGAGTATTAAATACATTTTAAATACTATGGGAAAATATATGGTGAAGCCATCTTTAGACATAAACAATGGGCGGGCGCTTTTACCTCAACACCCGGGTAAAAACGCCCGCCAAATCCCCCCCACCCCCCCCAAGGATGGAAAATTTCCCCTTCTCAGTATAATCAAAATGAGTTTATACTTGCACACAATAGAAGAGATGTATTGCATAAAACAACACATTTATTTCCTAGCATCTCCAAGCAATGCTGGGCCATTCTCTGAAAAGTGAGCCTGAACCATCAAAATTTAAACCTATTTGTACAGTAATGTTATTGGTTTCACTTTGTGGCAAAATGAATGAATTTATTAATTCTGAAAAAAAAATGTAAAAAAAGTGTGGTTTGAGTCAGAAATCATCAATATCCGTGAAAATCAGTTAAACAAAATAATTCAAAAGCAGAAAAAATATTCCAAACAGTTCGCTTCAAAAAGGCTTCCAAATGTCACACACATACTGGGAGAATGGCCCTGCTGAGATATTTTGAAAAAATTTGAAAATCTACCATTTTATCTCAGTTTACCCTAACCATTATTGCTTTATCCTTCAGATGGGACGTAAAGCCGAGGGTCCTGTGTGTTGTTATGCACATAAAAAAGACCCCAGTACACACTTTACGCTAAGAAGAGAAGGTGTGTCTGGCAGTGCGTTTATCTTCAATCATTTGAATGCTGCACTCAAAAGTAAGAAGAAGAAACATTCACTGCCTTGCCAGTAAACATATCCCAACAAACTGTATACATACATGATACTGTTAGAAAGAGAAAACATTTCTCTTCAAAACATTCCTAGGACCACAGACTGCCACAAAGTACCATACCTTCCAAAGCAGAAATATATGAAATAACAAAATCTTATTTCGTACCAAAAGTCAAGGCCTACATAATTAAAACTCATTTGATTTGAGCTCCATTTTATAAGTACGAACAAAATAAGATTACGAAAACAACAAGATAATTAATAATAAAGAGAAATTTTTAAAGCACAAACAGTTGCAGATCGGCTCTGCCTAGCCTCAAGGCGCTGAATACAAGCAAAAGGATTAAAGAAAATACATTCAAAACAACGATAATTAAACAATTTTACAGAAATTACGTGTGGACCAGCCAAATAAATACTCGGTTAAGTAACCCAAAAAGATGACCTAGTTAAAATATAGATGAAGAAATTGAAATAGATACAGACTTTCAATAAGATAAAACAGTTCATTACCATTGCAAAACCAGCAAGCAGTGCTGAGGTTCTGTTGGAAGCTTTGAGCTTGGCCCTGCTGAGGTACAGGCGCCTCCATGACAGCGCCTGTACCGAATGTTGATTTGACATTTCTGTCACATAGGACCGGTACACCCAATCGGAATAGCTGCTGTTGGACTGAATGTTGGCAAACGTTCCGTAGCCCGCGCGCTGGGGCCCAACTCCTCCCAATGTTCACACAATCTTTATTTTCGGTTGTTGTTGTTGTTGACTTGACCTCGAACTTTGGTTAGGTACCGTGTCGTTTCATGCTAAATTGCTAGTCTAAACATGGAGGTAGGAATAAGTCTATGGTCTCACCACACCAGTCACAGAGAGTCAACAACACACTCACAAAATGAAGTCGTAAAAATGCCGGCAGGGTCTGCTTCGGTTCTAAAATTGTTGTAAGCAAATTCTAGTAATGACAATTTGCAAAAGTGTTAAATGTTAGAGATAGTGGTGAGGGCAGCCAAGGAATTCGACAAAAAATGTCCCAGCTGACGATTACTAGAATGATTCATGCGGAACCGAAAATTCTGTCCAGATCCTCCTCCTTCCCATTGTATTTTGCTCGATCCTGGTCCGACCATGGAGCTAAAAACCCAACCGACTTCGACTGCACTGACTGACGTACTTCACGACTGCTTATTAGACGAAGGTTTTTTCCTCTAAGCAAGATGTTATTTTATTATTATTGTTATTATTTTCGCTCTATACTGTTTGGTTATTTTGATTTATCGATAATAATCCCGGGGTAAACATTGAAATATTAATAGTTTGAGAACGACGCAGCAAGGGTCAAGGATCATTGGTCTGATCTCCGTCTCAAATCTGTTACAAGTTCCTGGTTAAAGCGCACTAAGCTTAGGTGCTCATCAGACTATTGTCAATTGTGAGCGAACGGTGTGTACGTGACCGACTTTGTACGTAAAAGGTTACCCTGTTTTGTTCTTGAAATCGCAATTTTCCCCTCATTTTGTGTGAGATGAACTGAAAAATGGCATCTTTGAAAGATACAGGGAGGAGCTTGGTATGTTTGATACATTTCAAATGGTACTTATTATTGTTTTTATGCGTGCAGCTTAACTTTCCCTGTATGATTGATACACAAACAGTTGAACTCGATTACGAGATTGCGCAGCGCAATGTCAAGATTTTGAGCCAGCAAGAATACTGCTTGTTGCATGCACTACGCAATATCCCAATTCAGCAAACTTGGGCCTTTTCGCAAATTGATAATGTTGCGCATGTTGTGAACAAGCGAAATTAGGACTGTGTTGTGACTTGTAATTGTATGTGTAGTCTTGTATAATATTAATAAAGTATGGTTAAAATGGCACAAATCAATAAATTTTGATTCAGTAACTGAAGTCTGGATGACAATTCTTTAAAAACAAATTAAATCCACTGTTTCACAATGGTATAGAATAGCCGATAGGCCTACACTTAGCTTATACAAGATGGGTTACCCACCGTGGGGGTTAGTACGTTTTTCGATTAGAATTCAAAAAAATCAGCAACCTATAAAAAGTGTCCAGTTATTATTGTTGTTGAAGTATTACTTTCCACTTTGACATAAAAATCATACATCGTTTGTCTGATTAAATTCGTCCACGACCTAAAAGTGTGCCTCCAGTCCTATAGTATTATCGTGGTAATCAATAATAATTTTTTTAAATGAACTATCTCTACATAAAAGGAACTAAATCCAAAGATAATATTCAAATATTTACCTAATACTGGAATTACGATGTTTAACTTCCCAGCAGATGGAAATTTTTTGATCTTTTAGGCATTTTAATTACCGAATACCGACAATTTCCTTAGTCACCCCTGCGCTCAATTTTGGACCAATCGGAAGACGTAGATTTCAAGCGCAAAGTAGTAATAGTTAGTAGTTAAACTTACATATTGAGGGCGCCCTTTGCAAAGGTGCTGAATTTTTTAGCCTTTTTAGTTTTCTATCCTTATTTGGACGGCAGACATTGGTTTACGTTTTTGAGGTGAAAATACGTACTTTCGATGTCAATCTTTTTTATACTGTGGAACAGGATCTGGGCACTGATATTTCAATACACAGAACAACATTTAAGGTAAAAATTTTAATGATATAATGGCACTTTTAACAGACATGGTCAGCGAAAATTAGTCCAGTCGGGAAAGTAGCGTTTTTTTCAAAATTATTTAAATTTAAAACGTTTCTGCTACATTTCATTATTTTTGTTTTAACCAGATCGGTAAAGGGTTATTGGCTATCGATTAAGCGTATGAAAGACGTCTGTTGATGACGTTTTGACAACAAAAAAAGTGAATTTTCTGCTACCACGGTATTAGGAGACCCACGGTAATATGAGGCTTGACTATACTACTAAGATTTGTATAAAAGTTTAAAACAGCGGTTTAGCTTGACGTAATGCTATGATTATGAATACAATTTTTATGTGGGATATATTTATTTGTCATTTTCAAAACATCCTATCTGGACAAATTAATCTTTTGGTAAGCCCTCTCACGAATCATACATAGTAATTCGCCATAATTATAAGGAATAAGGTGAAGTATGTCGGAGCAGTTTCCTATGTTTATAAATATAAATAAGATGGCGATATTTGCAATCAACTTCAAAGTGGTATGACTCCCTGTACTTTGAAAACTTAGGGTTTACTTTTTAGACATGTATAGATGGTGGGCTGTTATGGCGACTATGATAAGACTGAATCCTGATGTTAAAAAGAGAGCCATAACACTTAACAGCCCAACAAGATGGGCTAGGTGACTATGGAACTTGGAAGATATGGACACTGTTCCATATCTTGTACCAATACAATGGGCTTGTTCTGTCCCAACTTTACAATTGTCGTAACTATAGTTGGATAGAAACCCATCTTGATTGTTACAGTGGGCATGGTTAAGACGGCCCAACTATAGCTGGGGCAGTAGAGGGTACCAGCGGAACCAGTGTTCACAGGCTCTCTGCCTACATTGGGTGTTGCTGTTTGTGAGGGTAATTTGAGTTATTTGTGGACAATTTATGCAGCAGATGCCAAATATAAAATGTAATAACCTTTTTCTTCGTAACGATCTGTTCTACAGCGTGCCAAAGCAAGACGCCACTACAACGAAGGGGAGCATCAAGATGATGAGATTGAAGGAAAACGAACTTGGAACCTTGAGGAAAAACTCACCAGTGAAAGATTCACCAACAAATGGGTGAAAATAATGCAAGGACAAGGTGAAGTATGTGAGGAGTAAAAACAAGCTGGACACCATGTAATTGTAAGACGAAGAATGATCCCAAACCGTACCCAAACCAAAAATCAAAGAGCTGGTAACAATTTGGGTGATTTTTACGTAAAGTGCGCCCTCTACAGTTTGCCCAGGAGAGGCCATTTTCTGCAGTGCATTTTGGGAAAAGGTCAAATGTATTGCCTCCATCCCCTGGTCATTGCATGTCTTGGTGCTCAATGAAATGTTCCAGTGGAATTTGCTTTTCACTCATCGAGGTGCCCTCTACGAAGGAGAAACTGCCCTGCCCTAAGGGAGCATCTCAAAAGTCAGCCACATTGGAATGCTCCGCCGGTCCAACGAAATGGACCACGAGCACGCGCTGGAATACTTATCCGATCCAATAGAACATTCCTACCATTCCGACTTGTGAGACGCTCCCTTACAAGAATGAAGTATCCGGCCTGATACTAATGCACTAATGTTTCTTTAACTTGATGATAATTTGTTATATACAGAGTTCACCATGAAGTTCTTACAAGAAGGAGGCTTTGATACGCCCATGCTCTTCAAGAGCACTGAAGATTTAGGAATCAAGTGAGTTAAGAAGAATCTGTCAACACAATCTTTACTGCCAAAATCTGTTAAAGGTGTTATACAGGATTTGGTAGAGCTGACAAAATAGTCACAGACAGGGTTCATGTTTTGTGAAATTACAAACCTGTGAAAATTTTGGCTTAATACTTTGTGTGAGTCAGGAGAAAAATAGTGAAAACCATGCACAATTTTCAGCATGTAAACACATTGTCCTTAATTTTGGTTGTAACAACCGAAATCAGCTGTTGCGTGTTTTTAGGTTTTCTTGAATATGACTTCATTTCAGTGGGAAAAATTTTCCCAAAAATGCTTGCAGTATGAACTTCATAATCAGTAAGTTTTCAGACTAAAATTAAACAATGATGTTTATTAATCCTTACCAATCCTGTATAGTACCTTTAATGTGGCACAATACAAATTTTAACTTGATAAATGATTACATTTAAATAAATGACAAGGTCCCCTCACTGCATTTATCAAAAGTCTACAAAGTTACAATGTGAGACTTCAGGACGCCAGGTGGCAGCAGACATACCAGTTGAATTTCCATTGTTTGCGTAGTTCTGAGCATTCGCATATTTCCAAAAACAATGGATTTATTGCAGAAAGCAAGCAAGCTGCTGCCGTTGTTTTGCACTGGGTCGGCCATCACTGAGGTCAAACAATGGAAAACAGCGAACAATGCTTGTGTGTACACATGTGATATGAACTTTACAGCCAGAATTAGTGTGCTTTCAGATTGTTACTAAGCATAGCCCCTCCCCCCACTTGATAGTTACAAATACTGTACTGGATCGGTCCAGAGCTGTGTATTAGGAGAGTTGCAAAAACCATGCGATTTGAAATAATTTTTGGCCCACAAAATGCACGTGTGCACACAGGGTGCCAGACTAGACTGCATATTGGGTTGTGCTACATTTGTACCTAAAATGTTGTAGACTAAGAAAAACACACAGCTCTTGATCGGTCTGTTGTTGGATTTGTTTGTTTATACATGCCATGCGTCCTTTTCTCTTAACAGGGTACCAGGCAAAGACTTCACTGTGAATGATGTTAAACAACATGTTGGTAAGTCCAACCACACACACACCCCCCCCCCCCCAAACTGAAAACTGATTCACAAATATTCTTGTTGGTTTTACCATACACCGATGTATATAGTAAGCACTGTCTACTCCAAGACTTTCGGGAAAACAAATCCACAGACATACCACTCGGTTGGGATTACCCGAGTAGTATGCCTGTGGATTATATCTCAAAGGACTAGGGTTAAGTACTGAGCACAAATCGATTTAGTGTAAAACCAAAGATAATATTCTTTTTCCCTGATGCCATTAGTTCATTACAAATATTAATAATGTTTAAGTTTTCACTATGTAGTGGTATGGTGTGTAATGACCAAGAATTACAATAAAAAGTGTCAGAATTATTTTCTTTAAATGATAATGGGTCAAGGTGCATTTCTGTGGAGAAATAGCCTACACTCAATATTTGTTGACGCCCCCGAAAATTAAAAAAAAGTTCTTTGAAAAAGTACATTTTGGCCAGTCTAAACCAAATGTGGAATATCTTGTATTGTTGCTTGATATGGAAAAAGCACCAACATTGTTACAATGTTGGAAATAATTATGTATATGCCCATGAAAAAGTGTACTTGCAGATAAACAGATCTTTACCAGTAAAACCAGTTCATTGCTCGTCTTGAGACATCATTTTACTTTAGAGGAAGTCTTCATATTCTTTTTGGAAAAAACAGAAGGGACTTTTGAGCTGGGCCCAGTCTCATAGAGCTGCTTAATCACAAAAAAGATCCTAAGCACAACAAACTTATGCTTACCAGAATAAGGTTACCAGCCAAACTACCATGTCACATGTACCAGTTGCGACTGTTATCCTGCTCATTTTTGCGTAGCAGAAAATTGTTAAGCAATATTTTCTGCTTAAGCAGCTCTATGAAGTTGTGACCTGATCTAGCAGGGATGCTGAACAACAATTATTTTTTTTTAAACAGAGTTCTACTCTTGATTTTAAAACAAACTCCTGAAATATTTACATTGGTTACCCTTTAAGGACAGAATTTTCTTCAAGATCCTTTTGTATGTCTAGCCCTCATCCAAAGGCACTTTTACCACCTTCTCTCAGAAGGACTCCAACCGTATCATTCCTACCGCGAGTGTATGAGATCAATAATAAACATCTTTTAAGGAAATCACGCATCAAAACATCATGGGGTGAAAGATCGTTTACTTCTTCTGCCCCTTCATTGCAGAACAATTTACCGGATCATATTAAACTTTCTCCATCACTGGCTTTGTTCAAAACTTCCCTCAGGACTCACCTAATGAGGACTGCATAAACATCCCCCTCTATTGATGTGTCGCTGTGCCATCAGAGTTTGCCCTTATTTTTTTCAGAGACTAGCCAGTGGGACCAGTCAGGTTGTCATTTCACTAGTCTGTCCAACGTTTTCACTGGTCCATATTTTTCATATTAAATAGGGTGTACTTTCCACTGCTGAACTTAGCCAGCAGGACCACTTGAGTTGAATTTTGACTGATCCTTGGTTGTTTTGACTGGCGGACCACTGTTAAGGGAGAACGCTTATATGAGCATTTTAAGATGCATTATAAATGCTTGTTATTATTATTATTGCAAAAAGTAGTAGTTAATTGCCTGACGTTTTGCCCCTAGCAAAGTCTTTCTCGAAGGCTAAATGACAACACAACACAGAGAGAGAGGCATAATAAAGCACACAGAAAAAGCAAGGGGTAAACAATAAGGAGACAATGGGGAGAGGGGGGGGGTTGGAGGGAAGGGGCTGGTTTGACCACAAGAAGTTGGAAACACAAAGGACAAAATCAAGGTTGGGAAGAGGGAGAAAAAGTAATTAATTAGTGAATGAGGCAGACTAAAAAGAAGGATATCTGTGCGGAAAAATTATTTTTCTTGTCTATCGTTGCGTCTTTCTCCAGGGAGTCGACGACAAGTGGATGTTATGGATGTAAACACGCAGAAAGGAGTTGAGATGAGTATGGCACAGTTTGCCAAGTACTATGAGAACAAGGAGAGGGAGCATCTGTACAACGTCATCAGTCTTGAATTCAGCAAGACCAAGCTGGAGGACTTTGTACAAGCCCCAAGTATTGTGAGTATTCATAACATATTGTCAGGGCTCCAATTTTACACTGGTCCGCAGGCTCAAGGACAGTGGTTTTAGCATCGGGCCAGTAAACTCATGACCGGATAAGTCCGGTAAATAAATAATAACTCACTGTGTAATATCTTAAAGTTAAACCCATTATGTTCAAATGTTGACTTTGAGTCCGATAAAATTATTTCTGTTGAGTGATGAAGTATACCCATAAATTATATAAATCTTCTCTTACATGTCTTCGTGGTTTTTCAAAACATAAACAATTAAATGCATGTTAAACTGTGTCAGGAATTTTTTCTCTCATTTTGATTCTGGACTTGTAAGTAAGGCTGTATCCGAATTGGCAGCTACAGCTCTGGCTACGACTAAGGACATACTATACTTCAATCTAGCCATAGCCGTAGCTGTTGCCGTCAATTCGGACTCGGCCTAAACTTCTGGTCTAGTAAACCTTTTGAGCTACAAGCCCTATGGACTCCTGGATTTTCCCCGAAATTCAAGCCCTGGTTCTTTAGTGTCTATGTTTTGTGTCTGAAACTGTTTAGTGCTTGAATATTGTTCAACTTGTTCAAAGAAGTTGGCTACAAACCTTTATTATTGAGCACAATGACATGCATCAGACACTAAGCGGAACTTAAGATGTTTGAACTGTATTTTGTTCTTTTTTCTTTGTACTTCAGGTGAGGCAAATCGACTGGGTGGATATCGTTTGGCCAAGACATTTAAAAAAGGATCAGCGTGACAGCACCAATACCCTGGCTGAAATGAAGTACCCGAAAGTACAGAAGTAAGGACACCTAGTGATTTAGTGAGAAAGGCCAGTTTATACTTTGTGTAAAAGCAAATCCAAAGCAATTTTCCAAGGTGGCCAAATCACGATGCGAACACGAATAAATCTCTGGAGAATTCTTACTCATCGCGTGACGTGTCGTGGCTGAGCAGATAAGAACACCGGACTCAAGCTCTGGGCCCAATTTCATAGAGCTGCTTAAGCAGAAAATATTGCTTAACATTTTTCTGCTAAGCACAACTAAGCAGGACACCAGTTACATTTTGTACATGTGAAATGGTATTTTAGCTGGTAACCGTATTCTGGTAATCATAATTTTGTTGTGCTTAGCAACTGTTTATGCTTAAGCAGCTCTATGAAATTGGGCCCTGGTGTTTTCTGATCAGCAGAGTGTGGGTTCGAGTCCCGGTCGTGACACTTCTGTCCACATCTGTCACTTAGCCATTATAGCTGCGTCCTTCGGATGGGACGTAAAGCTGTAGGTCCCGTGTGTTGTGTAAGGCACATAAAGAATCCAGTGCACTTATCGTAAAGAGAAGGGGTTTGCCCTGGTGTTCCTGGTCTGATCGGCAGCATATGCGCCACAGCACCTTGTAAACCTATACATGGTGCTATAATTGAATAGGTCTCATACTTCAAAACAGAGCTCCACATACCTTGCAGGAAAAATACTGAGCGCTTTGATACGCCTATTGGGTGTGATAAAGTGCTATATATAAGAACCAAGTATAATCACAAAAAAGTTTGTTCATACTTTTGACCATTTTTACTTGGGAAAATCCATCGCGCCGGTTGATTAGAATAGAGTGCTTGTTACTGCCTGCCTGTTTTCCTTTCCACATTACTATTTTAAAGAGCTACTTTAAATTCCATATCCAATGCACTAATTTGTCAAAAACATAACTTCCCAAAGTGCATCCTCAAGTGGTAGGTAATAGTGCGATTTGATTGGCTTAAATAGCTTTGCGATTTTCTCAAAATCTCCTTGATCCTTCAAATTTTCTTGAAAGAAGTAAACCAATCACCAAAGGGGGGAAAGAAAAAGTCCATATTGTGTCCAAAGTAGTTTTGTGTTTCCGATGGAGCGCAGAGTCTGTAAACCTCTTGAATTGTAACATCTGGGAGGTTCTGGGTCTAGAATAAGAGGGAAACCTCGGCCTGCAAGCAATTTTTCAGAACTTTTCACATTTTGTCAAATCTCATCCCTGGTTAAAGTCAGCTGCCAGCTAGCTAGGTAGATTCCCAAAAAGTCTTGCCTTGCGATAAATGTACTCATTTTATGTTTTCTGCATTCTGTCTCCATCTAATTCCACTAGGTACTGCTTGATGAGTGTGGCAGGGTGCTATACAGATTTCCACGTTGACTTTGGTGGCACTTCAGTCTGGTACCACATTCTACATGGGAAGAAGGTACATGTTTTCAATACAACTGTCTTAATTTGGTCACAAAAAAATGATTCTGTAACAAGATTTGTTTTTATTGCAGCAGTATTAAAGACACTGGACACCTTTGGTAATTGTCAAAGACCAGTCTTCTCACTTGGTGTATCTCAACATATGCACAAAATAACAAACCTGTGAAAATTTGAACTCAATTGGTCATCAAAGTTGCGAGATAATAATGGAAGAAAAAACACCCTTGTCACACGAAGTTGTGTGCTTTCAGATGTGATTTTGAGACCTCACGCGTGAGGTCTCGAAATGAATTCAAATTATTTACTGAGAAATTACTTTTTTTCTCAAAAACGACGTTACTTCAGAGGGAGCCGTTTCTCATAATGTTTTATACTATCAACAGCTCTCCATTGATCGTTACCAAGTAAGTTTTTATGCTAACAATTATTTTGAGTAATTACCAATAGTGTCCAGTGCCTTTAAGGGTTTAATAATAACACCTTCCATTGAAAAATACAGACTGGCAATTTGAATCCAGGACAGGTAGTCAAATAACAATTTCCGATGTCAAATTTTTTGTCGGACTGTATTTCTATGAGAGACATGGGGCGGATTGCACCAAGCGGTCTTAAACTGGTCTATGCGCTATAGCCGGCTAACTTGAGACGCGCTCAGACAGTCTTTAATTATAGACCGATTGCAATAGCGCGGTCTATAATTAAAGCCGGTCTTAAATCTTAAGCCCGCTATGAGCTGGCTATAACCGGTCTTAGTTTTGGTTTTTAAAAAGATGGCGCTGTTACTAGTTAGTTGTAGACGATTTGATGTGACGAGCTCTACGACGAGATGATGATACCATGGAGGTAGAAATAGATCGTAAATATAGATTCCCAAGAGTAAAAATATTACAACTCACAGATTTGATATCCGATGATTTAAACCAAAGCAATGGGAACATTGGAGTGGAAACTTTATTGTTTTTTACTCATTATTTCATGTTTGCAGGTGTTTTGGTTGATTCCACCCAGTGAAGACAACTTGGAGCTTTACGAGAATTGGGTTTTATCCGGCAAGCAATCGGATATATTTCTCGGTGACAGAGTTAAGGAATGCACCAAGATTGTTCTGGAAGCTGGCTATACATTCATGATACCCAGTGGTAGGTCACATTGTTCATTAATGATTGTATTATTATTATTATTTTTTTTTTGAGAACATAATTTTCCTTGTAAAGAGCATTCCTTTGAAAAGCTGTATTTCTTTAGTACTTTCAAACTTGACTAATTAAACATTTGTTTAAAGGTATCGTACACGTTTGGTCATGACTCAAATATTGGCATAAAAAACTTAATTGATCAAGCAACGGAGAGCTGTTGATAGTATAAAACATTGTAGAAAAACGAATCCCTCTGAAGTAACGTAGTTTTTGAGAAAGAGGTAATTTCTCACTAAAATAATAAAAACTTCTTGCAAGAAGTTTTTATTCCTATCTGAAAGCACACAAATTTGTACAACAAGTGTGTTTTTTCTTTCATCATTTTCTTGCAACTTAGATGACCAATTGAGCCCAAATTTTCACAGGCTTGTTATTTTATTCATATGTTGGGATACACCAAGTGAGAACACTGGTCTTTGACAATTACCAAAAGTGTTCAGTGCCTTTAAGAGGGGCTCAAAGGTAAAATTCAGTTTTGTGATACACTCATTTTCCAATAGATAGAGTCCTCATGAAAGTGGGGGGAAAATTACAAGTCTCTAACCTCATGTTAAAATGGTGTAAATCTTCATTTTATTTGATACTCTTTCAGAGCGAGATTTGAAACATGACATCATCGGACGTCACAAACAAAAGGGTCTGTACATTCCAAAAAGGAATTTGTACGCCAGTCAAAAGGTCATGTTCAAGGTCGTTTCAATTGAATGTCATCAAAATTTAGGAATAAACTAAACATATCCTCGGTACAAAAATGTAGAGACCATAATATTTTAAATGTGATTATCGAGTGTTTTTAGATTTTGACAAAAAATTGCACTAGGAAGGGTATCAAACACAATGGCATTTTATACTGTTTTAACGTGAGGTTAGAGACTTTGACATTTTTTAATAGGGTTTTGCGGCTGATGAACTCGGCCTCTACAAGTATGATTAATATTTCATTTTAGTCTGCGAATAGGCCCAAAAACAAAATACTCTACAAGTATGATTAATATTTCATTTTAGTCTGCGAATAGGCCCAAAAACAAAAACCCTTGAACTGAGCATTTGATTTCACAAAGAAATAAGATTCATCTTAGTTGTCACTATTACCATAGTGATTCATATTGTGACATCACACTTTGCTTAGCAGTTAAGACTGATTTACACTTAAAGGTAGGGTCATAGATTGGTAAATACTCCGAAAATTAATGGCCATAAAAAGCACTGCAGCTGTTGATAGTATAAACTATTTTGAGAAAAGGTTCCCTTCGAGGTAAAATGGTTTGGATAATTTTTCACCCAAAAAACATTTGGATCTGAGAAAAGATTCAAGCATGAATTGTTCTCAGATTTCTGAGGGTTGACTTAAAATTCCAATTTCCTAGGTGTCTGTTCGTGAATGCTGCAGCCAGAGATTCGGTTGGTACCGTTGTCGCCTTGCAGCGCTCTTGGTGAAAATACCATGAAAGTTTTTTGCTGTTTCCTCAACAAGTAGACACTGTATTCAGCTGAAACTTTCACAAGTGACTTTTATTGTGTCTTTCTTGATAATTTTTCATGTAAATCAGTATTACATTGACAAAAACCAATTAATGACCCTACCTTTAAAACAATTCTTGTAGCTCTTTGTGAAATTGAGCTCAGGAAACATAGGTTATTATTATTATTATATGTTTCTTGTAATGAAACCAAGGATGCCTCATAAGTGAACTTAATCACTGTAGCTCGCAAGCCTGAGGAAACCTGTAAACAAGGGTGCTTGCTATATGAACCAGAAACACCGGGGTTAGCCCCTATCTCTTCCACAGTAGGTGTTCTGGGTTCTTTTACGTTTACTACCAAACCTAGTACAAGGGACTTACGGCTTAATGCCCCTTCTGTTTACGATAAGTGCACTGGGTTCTTTTTAGGTGTATTACACAACACACGGGACCTACTGCTTTACGTCTCATCTGAAGGACAAAGCAATTGGGTAAAGTATTTTATTTTGACACAAGTTTCATGACCGGGACTTGAACCCACACTCTGCTGATCAGAAACGCCAGAGCTTTAGTCCGGTGCTCTTAACCGCTTGGCCACGACACGCCACAGGTTGCACTATTATAACATCATGTTGTGTAGTTTTCATCAATTGATTTTTACCTACCTGTACAAGTACAATTTCTGAAATGGGTCTTCAGGTTGGATCCATGCTGTGTACACGCCAGAGGATTCCCTGGTGTTCGGTGGCAATATTCTACACAGCTTCCATATACACCGACAACTAAGAGTGGCACAGATTGAAGATAGGACTCATGTAAGTGTCAATTATTTTCAAATCTATTCGGGTTTGTTATTATTATTATTATTAGTAAAGGCGCTGTACACTATTGGTAAGATCGAAAAACACAATGTTCACAGATTCACACATAACTTACATGATTTAAAGTAAGTAATGGTAGAAAGGGTTCCTTTCTGCCTAAAATGCTATCGTTTCTGAGAAATGAGTAAAACAATAGTTTTTATCACGCGCGATAATTTGAAAAAACACATAAATTATTTGAAAAATTTGAAAAACACATAAGGTCTCATTTTCTCGTGACCTCGATGACCAATTAAGCTCAAACTTTCACAGGTTTGTTTGTTCATGCATATGTTGAATCACACAAAATGTGGACACTGATTTTGAGCTGTTACCGAAAGTGTACAATACCTTTAAAGAGGAAAGGAAATTTCAAATTCAATTTTGTGCTGTACTCATTTTCCAATTGATAGAGTCCTCATGTGAGTGGGGGGGGGGGAAATACAAATCTCTAATCTCACGTTAAAATGGTGTAAATTGCCATTGTATTCGATACCCTTCCAGTGCAAAATTTGTCAATATCCAAAATATCAGATGACGACATTCTGAGAAAAATGGGTTTGTACATTTTTGTACGGGATGTTCTGGTTCATTCCTGACTTTTTCAGAGCAAAATTTTAAACATGACGTCATTGGATTTCAACATTCCAAGGAGGAATATTTCGTCAGACAAAATGTCAAACTCAAGGCTGTTTTGATTGAATATCTTTGAAAGTCAGGAATACACCAAAACATCACCGTAAAGATTTACTCAGAATGATGTCATCGGATGTTTTGGATGTTGACAAATTTTGCCCGGAAGGGTATTGTATGCAATGGTTATTTACACCATTTTAATGTGAGGTTAGAGACTTGTGATTTTTTTCCCTCACTCACATGAGGACTCTATCTATTGGAAAAATAGTACATCACAAAATTGAATTGACATTTCTCTTGCTCTTTAAGTGTTATTTATACAGGGCAGCCCCATCAGTGTGAAAACACTGTTTTCCCTGAGGGCCCTGTAATAAACAACAAAACAAACAAAAAACACAAATGAAAACAAAACCCATAAAGCAACAACAGCAGTCTAAACCAGTGAGAATAAAAGCAAAGTAGACTCAGCAAAAAAAAGCAAGAGAGAGAAAAAAAAAACAGTAAACGCCAGTACCGTAATTTCCTGCGGATAAGGCGCTCGGGGGATAAGACGCAGGTCCCCAAAATCACCAGAAAATATTTGAGGCTCAACAGATAAGCATACCGCCGCATAAGACGCAAT
Source organism: Plazaster borealis (assembly GCA_021014325.1). Lineage (NCBI taxonomy): Eukaryota > Metazoa > Echinodermata > Asteroidea > Forcipulatida > Labidiasteridae > Plazaster > Plazaster borealis. Next base: position 2,444,690 of record CM037473.1, read on the forward strand.
CTTCAACATTATACACGCTCGCGAAGTAACATACTGCTTGTACATCAACACATACAGGGGTCATTGTGATGGTATAAGCACACTTCACCATAGCGCAAAGGGAGCGTAATTTTATAACCACGAAGACGAGTAAAACATCACTGTTATTTTTTTGTTATTATCTTATCCAAGTTCGTTTTAAAGATTTTTTCGAAAACCATAGCTTTGCAGTTTTTCGTTTTTACACAACGAGCGCGCGCAGATAAATGTTTTCCCAACGTTTCCCAATGAATTGGCTGCTAGTGTTTGCTATCTAGCTTTTTTGAATACTACAATACATGCAAGAACCAACGAACGCTAGAGGGCGCTTTCTTAATAATGCTTTCACATCGCAGACATAATAATACCTTATTATAATGCCTGTGTTTCACATTAGGAACGTACGCCCTCTGTTGGCGAAATTCACGATTACATTCAAAAACGACTTGTTTAATAAAGACTAGTACCTGTCATGTGATACCTGTCATGTGATATAGCTGTGTACTGTGTGCAGCATGCAGCATGCATTGATCGTCGCTCATTCGCGACGGCCAGTGACTTCGCTCTTCGGTAAGTTTCGTAAAAAATGTGAATGGTTTAGGTTTTATTTAAAGAAAAATGTGACATGTAGAATTTCCCTGGACGAAATAAAGGAACTATTTTGCAGTTTAAATGTAAGATTTCACATTGTAATCATCAAAATGAACTCAATCGAAATCAGATAAGGCGCATCGGAAGATAAGATGCAGTGACTTTTTTGTACCATCGAAAGTCAGATAAGACGTGTCTTATCCGCAGGAAATTACGGTACATGGAAGTGAAAGAAGTCAAGGTGGGCTCATTACGCAATCTCTCAGGCAAACCGTTTCACATAAAGGAACCTTTGTAAGAATTGAATCGTTTGCCTTTCTCAGTCCTAACTTTAGGCACACACAACCCATTACTCTCTGCGTTTCTGGTGGAATAATTATGCCTTGTAGCCATAGGAGTAAATAAGTTGCACAGATATTTGGGGGAATTACCATTGATGGCATTGTGAACTAATTTGATTATTTGAAATTTCCATCTACTTTCGATAGAAGCCCATCTTAATTTTGAGAAGACAACATCAGTAGAGGTCCGAGGGTCAGCGCTTGCAGTGTAATGAGTCCCATTTTTTTCTGCAGTTTGATAAGATTATCTTTGAGGTTGGCATTACAATTTGACCAGGCACAGCACAATAATCGAAATGTGGTTGTTGCTGTGAAAATGACCATTCAACAGAAAAGCAAATAGGGTGTATTATTACTGGCGATTCACAATATATAGTGCGCCCTCTACAGTTTACCCCGGAAAGGCTATTTTCCCAAAAAGTGGTTGACTAAACTGACTAAAGAAAACTGGCATGCAACTCAGCTGCACACATGCGTTAGGGATCTTTAAATGTCTTGATCATGAATGGCAGCCTCACAAAAAAATATCACATCGTCCTGCGTGAGGACTACTAATTTGTAAACCTTTTTTCCATGATACACTGCGAAAATGGCCTCTACTGGGCAAACTTTAGAGGGAAACGCTATTGCGAAGTGCACGTATGTCTTGTTGAATGTTTGGAAGACAAAAACCATCTTTGTTTAAATCTCTGTCTTCAGGTACCCTTCAAGTTTCGCTACCCTTTCTTTTGGGAGATGAACTGGTTTGCGCTGGAGCGCTACGTCCACACCCTAACGGGGAAGTCATTTCTTGCGAAACCCACAGTAGATCAGAGGAAAAGTTCAAAGTCTGCGGAGAAGTCCGATGAAGAGACGACTGAGTTGCAGGTTGTTGTCAAAACGGAGAAAATGGATGATGCAACAGATGAGGTTGATTCCAAGGAGAGAAACAATGGTGCAAACTCAATCTCGGACACAAGTGAAGTGTTTGAGTCGTCGCTGATGACGCAAGGCGTCTTTGGAACTACCCAGAAAGTGCAGGTCAAAGAGGAAAATGATGTCGCATCGCCAGAATCGGACAACACGGAAGAGATGGACTTTCACGAAGAGACAACAGAGACTGAGATCATTGTGGATCAAAAACCCGATCCGTTGAAGCAGTGCAAAGCATTAACGGATTTCACAAATAGCGGTAGTAGCGAGACAATGTCGAATGGAGACCACAAACCGAAACGTCTCCAGAAATCCCTGTCCAAAGACGACACGTGTACATCGAACTCAGACTCTGTGAAAGTCAAACAGGAACCCGTCGACGAAGGGTACTCGGACCGTCAATGCCCTGAAATTAAAGTAGAGCGCGAAAGTGACGAGAGCACATCAGCGGACACCACAAGAAGGCAGCACGTTCATTTGTGTCGTCATGAGTTAATTGGACTCCGAGTTCTACATCACCAACTTGAAAATCTTCCCCACGGCAAGAGAAATGTCCCGGAGCAGATCATAGACCCTGATTCCCTTCTTCAGAATGCAAAGGTAAGTCTCTGATCGAACTTGAGGAACATTTTGACGACTATAACATCTTAGTAAAGATACATATTGATTTCTTTGTGCTCATAATTGTGCTTCAGGGACCTTGTCAAGATTAGTCCAGGACAACCAGTGGATAAGTACTGTCCGGGACAAGGTTCTTTACCCGCCGTTAATTCACCTTGTTTGAAATTGGGTGTCGGAGCAACCATGCGAGAAGTTCATAGGGCCTGGGGTCACATTTGTTTGCAAACAGCTAGAGACTTATCACTGTCTAATCAGAAACAAGCAGGGGGTCTCTACATGGCTCACTATAATCAACTCCTCTACACTACACATCGTAGTGAAATACAATGACCTCCAAAACTTCCAGATCGCTCCAGAACCGCAAATATACCATATTTAATCACAGCCAGTCAGACCGCAGAGCACTCAGCGGGGTGCATTGGCATAAGGCATGTCTTTAGTGCATCGGAGGATTGTGTGCCTTTCAGTGAGTAAAACTATGTTTCTCATAGAATTATAGTCCGACGGAAACCCAACAAAAATTTGACATCGGAGAACTGTTATCCGACTACGTGTCCTGGATTAATTTTGACAAGACCCCTTACATGTATTGTACTGTTTGAGTTTTTCATTTCAATGCACAATTGTCATATGCATCTAACACGTCTAATGTTTTCTTTAGTTGTAGCTGCTACAATTCATTATCTTTTATTCTTTGCAATTTTGTATTATGTTTTGTTTGAATGTGGTTTGTGTTCATGGGTGTCATATAAGCATTTCGTATTATAAAGGATGTCATTTACATGCATGTGCCTTCTGCTGTTTTATTGTTTTTTTACCCTGACTATGATCTGTCCACATTTTAACAAAAAACCAACACAATACGAGGCTGGAATTTGGGGAGAAAATCTACAAGACTGCAGGGCTTGTAGCTCGAAATTTGTACTGGATCAGAATTTATTTTACATGACCAGAATCAAAATGAGTTGAACAAGTACTCAGAGAAGATCTATTTCATTTGTGTTTTATGTGTAAGTGTTCTTCGATACTCTTGCAAGAGAATTGAAAGATAATTATCACATTCACAGTCAACATTTTTTCACAAAGATTTTACACAATGAGGTGTTTTATTCAATTGAAAAACACAAGACCACCGGGCTTGTCCCATTGTAAGATTACTAGCACGACGCTAAAATCACATGCCTTGGTGTTTCTGAACAAGCCTTGGGCCTGTGGTCCAGTTAATTTCAATCCCTGCCATATGGTATGGTTACCCAACACCAAAATGTTTTGGACTCTGATTCCGCTATATATTAATAATAAATTGCTGTGTTGTGGCTGAGCAATCACTGGACTCAAGCTCTGGTGTTTCTAAACAGGAGAATGTGGGTCCGAGTCCCGGTCTTACATGTCTTAAGCAAGACACTAAAACCAATATTGCTTCGTCTTAGGATGGAACCTGAAGTCGCAGGTCCATGTGTTGTGTAATGCATGTAAGAGAACCCAGTACACTTATCATTAAGAGAAGTATTGTTTTCTCTTACGGTTGGCCGCAGCACCTTTTTAACCGTTTCATGTGCTATGTAAATAAATGGATCTTATATTTTGAACATAAATTTGGTAGAAAAAAGGTAGAAACAATTACGAAAGCTTTGAGACGCCCTCTGGTGCAATGAAGCACTGTAATAAGAACTTTGTATTATTATAATAAATTTTTGATCAATTTTTGAGTTTTGATCACATTTGGTGGCAGCCATTTGTCAGCCAATTATTAATTTTAAAAAATTATTAATTTATCAGCTTCACCAGTTTTGGCAACCTGCTTACTAAACGTTGTTTTTGGTGTTATTCCATACATTGTCTTGTAGGAAATGTTAGCAGAGCATCTTGAAGATTCCCAAGAGGGAGCTGTGACAGGACTACCTGTGCTAAAATGCCCCAAGTCCACCGTCACAAGAGTATCCGTAAGTTGTTTCAGTCAGGCCTGTGAAATCTCCGCTTTAACAGTTTAAAGCGGATATCCGTTTTTGGTTTTTTTGGTCAATTTTTTATTTTCCTTTTTCTTTTCTTTTTTGTCTTTTTCCCCCCGTTTTTTTTCTTCTTTTTTCTTCTTTTTTTCTCTTCACTTTTTGGCCTTATATATGCTTGGCAACAGTAAGGTACAACTACAGTAATGTTAAATAAGCCTAGTTACTGGATCAATGGGGTGCCCCAATTCGACCAGCGTAAATGCGTGACGAGTGCTCACTTGACGTTCCACGATCATTCTTTTATCATGTAGTGTTTCAGCTCTTTTTTTTAAGGGTCCACTCACAGGCCTGTTCAGTTAAGCAAGTGTGTTTAGACTTATTTTTGTTGACGTGTAACTATTTCTGCAACTGTCAGCGTAGTGTTAGCCAGAGGGGTGTCTGGGTGTCTTTTGGACACTCTGTTTTAAATTTGGACACCCTTTTGTGTCTGTCATTTACATGTAAATTTGGACACCCTGTTGTGTCTGTCATTTACATGTAAATGTATGTAATTGTAAATAAACGATTTGGACACCCAGTTTTTAAATTTCCATCAAATTTGGACACCCTTTTACCAAATCCTGGCTAAAAACCTTGACGGTCAGTTACACATTTTACAAACAAAGTTTAAATTGTTTACATGACCACGCCTGTGATCAAAATGTAGTGTCTCCATCACAGCTTTTCAACTTTGAGCGATCACCCCGCAAAAAAACACTCTAAAAAACTCAAAAACAAGATGAAAGAAATCTCACATTTTACTGTAAAAATAATATTATCGTTCGTCCAGGGTATCCTAAAAGTTATCTCACCTTTATTGTAGCATGTAAAATAGCGAGATAACTAAGACTGCGAGAATGATTGGAAACGATGTGACTGCTTGTGTGTTGCACGGACGTGTTTTGCCCGTTGTGTACATCATGATCGCAATGTTGTCTGCTTTTCACAGCATTTTTGAGTGAAGGTTTTGAAGGTTATCCAAAGCATAAAAATGTAAACATGAAATCGAAACGAACGGTCGGTTAACCAGCACTGGCTTAGTTTCAGTAGGTTTAGCAAAGACAGTGGAGGGTAATCCCTGGTAGAGTGCAATCAATCTTGCTCATTTAGAGTGACATAATTACACTGTAAGCCACGCAAACTGGCTCTACAGCATTTACCAGAAGCTCATGTCGTAGGAAATGCATTGAGCTCAGCTTTTGTTGTGGATTTACGTGTGTATAGGAAAGCAAATAATATTTGGACTTGCCTTTTCACATACGTTTCGCAAGGTTTCTAAAGATTTTTCTAAAATTATCAGTTCATGTCACAAAATACTCCTTTTAAAGGTATCGTACACGTTTGGTAATTACTCAAAATATATATTAGCATAAAAACTGACTTGGTAACGAGCAACAGAGAGCTGTTGATAGTATAAAACATTGTGAGAAATGACTCCCTCTAAAGTAACGTAGTTTTTGAGAAAGAGGTAATTTCTCACTGAAATAATAAAAACTTCTTGCAAGAAGTTTTTATTCCTACATCTGAAAGCACACAAATTTGTACAACAAGGAAGTTTTTTCTTTCATCATTTTCTTGCAACTTCGATGACCAATTGAGCCCAAATGTTCACAGGCTTGTTATTTTATGCATATGTTGGGATACACCAAGTGAGAACACTGGTCTTTGACAATTACCAAACGTGTACGATGCCTTTAGCCAACAAAATATTAATTTAGTAAAAAAAAATTGTATACAAAGAGTGGTAACTTTGGAGCCAGAAGTAGCCAAAACATTACGCATGCACCAGATGTGCGTGCGTGTGACGTAGTGACTTGCCAACAGAATAGACCATGTGACTCATGACATCACATGGTTACAAATGTGTCACAGAGCCTGGACTTTCTGCAGACACAAAGTATACACATCTCAATGGATGATGGGCCCCTACAGAAAGTTCTAATTTCACAAAGCTGTTAAAGGGTGTGTACAACATTGGTAATTGCCAAAGACCTGTATCCAAACTTGATGTGACCCAACATATACATGAAATAACAAACCTGTGAAAGTTTAAGCTAAATCGGTCTTCGGCAGTTCGGAATCATGAGAAAACATTGAACATGTTGAAAAAAAACCTTATGTGTTTTACATTTTTTTCAAACATCGGAATTTATCCTGCAGGATAAATACTATTATTTTACTCATTTCGTAAAAACTATGGCATTTCAAGCAAAACTATTTCAAGGGAAGTTTTCAACCATGACCATCTTTAGGCCTATACCATGTAAGTTATGTGCAAATCTGTGAGCATTTATATTTTCATTCTTACCAATGTTGTACACACCCTTTAAGCAGAAAGTTTGTTTTTAGCAATTTTTAGCAGGGGTCCAGTCACAAAGCAATAAACGTTGCATAGTATTTCGGCTGGTAACCTGTCTTTGCTAAGCAAGATTTTTCTGTGCTAATGAAATTAGTAATAATAATAATAGTGAAAACTTGTAGAGCGCGTAAATCCACAAAAGTGCTCATGGCGCTAATACAAACAATAACGTGTACAGGTACAATCATTAGAATGGTAACTTACATGTAGGCCTAACCTTAGAAAATCTGGAATACAATACATGTAGTACAGAAATATAAAATTAAACACAGGAAAAAACAAACAATTACTCAAATACTTGATTGAAAAGATGAGTCTTTAGGTTTTTTTAAATAAGTTATAGAAACAGTTGATTTTACTTGTGATTGGGACCTGTTTTTTGTTTACTGATCGTATTCCAGAAGGCGCTGAGGTGTAAGGCAGCTCTTGGCTATCGTCCAGTTGGCCCTAAGCGTCTAGCTAGCGGCATGAGGAGGAGGAGGACACGATGCAGAAAATGTGACAACTGCACCAGCGACGACTGCCGGCAGTGTCATTACTGTAAAGACATGAAGAAGTATGGGGGACCCGGCCGCATGAAACAGTCCTGTGTAGCCAGGCAGTGTCTGTATGTAAGTATGGACAACTCATTTACTTTACATCAATAAGACAACAACAGAAAAGCTCATCCATGCTTTTGTAATTTGTCACCTTGATTTACTGCAATAGTCTCATTTACGGATTCCCGATCCGTGGATTGCACTACATTGTACTTATAATGATTGAGCAGTCGTAATGCTCATTCAATTATTTCTTTTGCCAACTCGTACAGCCATGAAAGGTTCGACACTTCATTGGATTTTAGAAGAGTAAATTCATTTCCGCCCTCCTGTATACAACCAACCTTTTAAAAGTCCATCAGATTAGGTTTTGTCTTTATGAAAACGTAATGTCTTATTCCACGTACTGCATCTCTTTGGAACTCCTTGCCTGGTGCATGTTTTCCTCCATCCTACAATCTAGACTGTTTTAAGAGGAATATCAATTCCTACCTTCAGCTCCCCTGAGTTATTTTCATCTTAAATATTTTTCTTCTTGTAACCCCCTACCAAGAGTGGCTTTTAGCCTTGTTTGGGGCGAGCTTGCATAAAAAAAAGAAAAAGAAAATATTGTTCAAGTTTGTTGTGCTTTTTTTGATTTGTGATGAAAATGAGGACTGAGTCGTGGGGTACATTTTTGTCACACTCGACAGTATGTCGGGTGAAAATGTTCTTCTGTGAAAATTTGTTGAAGCTCATCAGACAATTAAGACGGCACCTGAACAATGATGTCATGATGACGTTATCAGGCGTCAAACTCCATGAAACCAAAGTTTAATATTTGAAAAAAAATATCATAATTTATGAACCACATATCGGATTTATCAATCTATACATCATCGGGAAAGGTCTTCAAAACTAAACAAATGCCTCATAGCTTTGGCTCAAGTTTGACCTTGTCTCCGGTTCAAACCGGAATTTGAAAGACAAAAACCTATTAAAATCAATAATTCAGGTTGAAAGTTAAAAGGACATCCTCATTTGACGACATAATTCACGAACACCTTGTTTTTGCATTGTCACAAAAACTGATTTTGTTTTGTTTTCTTCACATAGCCCATGTTGCCCCATAATGCAGTGTGTGTCATCTGCACCAAAGAGGACCGCCCGGGGTCATCAGAGGTCAAAGGTAATCCAGAGGTCAGCTCGCTCATGGAATGTCATCAGTGTAACGAGATTATTCACCCGGAGTGTCTGACAGAACAGAATGCGTCCGAGGTGGAGGGTGTCATCAACGAAGATCTGGCTAATAGTTGGGAATGCCCCAAGTGTGTGGCCAAGAAAGACACGCAGGTGAAATAAATCAACCAATCTCTTGGGAAAGGATTGAAGTCCAACATTGGGACTTCTTAAAGCGCGCAAGTTTATTTCCCTCACGCGTAAACCCTTTAGAGACTGTAGTGATCGCGAATGGCATGTAACAAAAATACCCATAGCTGCCGTTAACAGCCGCATGATTTGACCTACTTTCACTCACGTGAAAAGGTCAAAGTAGAGGTCGTGTCCCGAACTGACATTTTCCCAATGATTTTCATGTTGACATAGAATCTACAATTCAAAAACAAAACCATATATATTCCTGTTTCTGTGGTTGTTTTTCCAGACATTCTTTCCGGAAAAAAAAGGAGTCACAAATCAACAAAGTTTGCCATGTCTGGACACATGGTGATAATGATACAGAAATGAATGGTCTAAAAAGGGTAGAGCAATGTACGCATGTTTGAATACAAGCAAGACTTGCTTGCTCTGTAGAGAAACTTGTAAAATTATCACAAAGGAAATCAATTTGACAACTTTTCTAGATTGATCCACTAATCTCCATCCCTAATCCCTAACCCTCCCAAATCCTCCAAAATCCTCTTCATGAAGTTGGAGGATTGCGGAGGATTGAGGACTGTAGGCCCAGCTAACAATTGCTTATCACCGGTCCAGGCATACCAATCTTGTCCAAGTCCAAACAGTCGGTGTCAAGCGACATAAGAGTGGATGCTAGTGAAGGATTGAGGTCACTTCTTGGCAAGTGGGCCAAGGGAGATGGGGTTATTGACCTCAAATGCAAGGCGGTCAGGTTGGTGTAGTGGTATCTTTCCTCGCCTTCCACTTCTAGGACCCCGGTTCAAATCCCACCGGGGGCACTATGTGGATTGGGTTTTCAGTCTCTACCTGATTGAGTGGGTTTTCCCTGGAATAATTTTCTGGGGTTTTCCTCCCACATCTAAAACAGAAACTTCCTTCTTTGTCTTCTCTCCATGGGGTTCTTGGTTAGTATAGTGAGTAAGTTCGCTTTTCTGAGAGTCCTTGGCTTCACAACCAGAATAAATGAAATAAAATGAAATGAAATGAAATGCATCGCTCTCACCAGGATTTTCTCCAAGGGTGGGGGAAATCCATCGCCACAAATGTTAGCTTGTTTTCGGAAACCTACACAACGTGTAGGCTTTATTTTACAAATATTACACCAATTAGGATACCTTAACGTAAAATTTATTTATTCTTTACTTTGTTTTGTTGTTTGGGGGAATTTTTTGTGGGGTGTTTGCCCCGAGTCAAAATGCTGTGATGAAGATGCATTGTTTTTTATCACATGTGGGTTATGTAAAGGATTTTGTTTTTAAACCTTGGATTTTGTTTCTAAAACTGTTTTAGAAATGGTCACTTGTCTTGTTAAATTTTGTTAAATTTAGTTTTTGCCATGATGTCCCTCAAATTCGACCAAAATGCCGTGGTGCACTTTTTACACTTTTGAAATTGCTGTGTTACCCTCTAAATTCTAGAAAAAGCACGGCAATTATTGCCGTGCCCTTTTGAACATGAATTTCGAAGCCTGATATTGTATGGTAGTGCTGATCTGGAAACTGTTATAATAAAAAATATTTTACAGAGTTCATTTGATTGTTTGATTTCAGGATGAAAATACGGAGGACATCACAGTAATCAAAAAGAGAAAGGTGAGAGAGGTGTTAAGGATACCGCGTTGAGTCTTAAAACTTGTTTGATTCTAAAAACTTACGTAAAGTTCACACGGGAAAACACGTAGATGAACAAGATGTTAGTGTCTTTCTTTGTACTCTCACTAGTACTAGTGTTATGAGATGGAGTCATGACAAAATATATATCACATTAAAGAGAATGAGGTGCTCTTTCAAACAGTATACAGTTTGTTGGGATTTGTTTATTTGCAAGTCAGTAAATAAAAGATGTTTATTGTAATGCAGCAATGAGTGCTACATTGACTTAGACAGGAACAGTGTTTACAAACTGTGACCAGTCAGGCGGATATGGGTTAAAGATTAAAAAAAATTGTGTATTGATTTTATTTTAAAATAAATAACACTGAAGCATACAAATCCAATGATGTTATTCTTCTGTCGTATGCAACAACGACTCAAATGTCAAATGTCGAGGTCCATGTCCAACAGCCATCCTGTCGCAATTGGGTCATAGCTGGCCCAAACGAACGATTCCACCGTCCAGTTTTCTAATGGGGCTCTTGTTGACGATGTGCCTTGCGGTATGATCAGCAGCCCCACAGTCACACTCAGGTGTTGGCTTCATATGCCACTTGTGTAGCAATAATGTTAATAAAATTTGACAGATAAAGTTCCCTCTACGTGGAAACAATCGAATGGCCGTCTATATTTTCAAGAGCTGCTCCTTTGTCACATTTAGATAGACTGTTTTTGGTTACTGATCTGTTTTTGCAGAGCTCTAAAAAATGGTTGTCTGGTCAGTGAATTTTCCATCGGAAACTTATTGCTGTTCAGTGTCCCCAGAACATGCCCCCTGACAAAATGTAGGCAAACTTGTATTAAAATGAATTATCCGATGTATAGATAATTCCCACTTGACATCACACAGTGTAAAGTCAGACATCTTAAGGGGCAATGATACATTATTTTTGAAAGCACAACTATGTGTAGACTGGTCCCCTGTCTTTATCCGCAAGGATAAAGACAGGCACTGATTTCATTGGACACAATAGTTTCATTGGATAAACGTGCAGTGACGTAAGCTTCCCATATCTGTGTTATGATTGGTCCGAGGTGATGTAGTTTGTCAGCTTGCACTTTCGGTTGTCTGCATGCAGCGTGTGCATAATGTTTGTATATACATGTAATATGGTTTTATTCACTATATTCTCATGTGTACATGTACGTGTGAATTGACTGAGATCAACTGGCAGGATCAAGAATCAAGGATCCTGCCAGGCGCTCAAAGGCCGGTATCTGGCATTATTCACGAGCCTCGAAGTGTGACGTCAGATGTTCAGGCTAAATTATGTGTTGCGTGTAAACTCCTGTGTTGCTGCAAGTAGCAGTTCTATCGAATTCCTTGCATGATTGGTTGGTGAACCACTTTGACTGCCTAAAAAACTCAGAATGCTTAATGCGGCTCAAAGCCAAAACCCAAGTTGCCCGAAAAGATGGTGTATATCTGGAACAGTCTATAACCATAACAGTATAAGTAAAACTTTACTTTTAATTTTACAGGAAAGTGGCAGTAACGGAATCAAAAGTAAACCGAAAAGAGTAAGTTATTCATCATGAAGTAGTTTTTCCCCCGTAATAAACTAATGACTAAAAGAAAAGTGCAATGGTGGAAAACTGGTTAGAATTTAAGGTTTGCACTAAGGGAACGTGTCAAGATTAGTCCAGGACAACCACGGGATAAGTACTGTCCGGGACAAGGTTTTTCACCCGCCGTTAATTCACCTTGTTTGAAATTGGGTGTCGGAAAAAACATGGGAGTAGTTCACCTGGGGTTACATTTGTTTACAAACTGCAGAGACTTGGATCGCTATCTACTGGAAAACAAGCAGGGGATCTCTACATGACTCACTAAAAAATCACACTACACATCTTAGTTAAATACAATGACCTCCAAACATTCCAGATTGTTCTCACCACTGTGGCCCTGGTTCGATTCCTGGCTAGGGCCGTATTGGAGTAGAGTCGTGCGTTGGTTCTCTCCTATGCCAGTAGGCTTTTTCTTCGGGCCCTACGGTTTTCCTCCCTCTGGAAAAATCAAACGCTTTTAATCTCTGGCCGTGCTCCATGGTCACTTTGTCCTTCACAATTCAGCTTCTCAGCTGCAAGTAAGGATGATTAGCCTCCCAAATTAGTATTATTATTGTTATTAGTTTTACCTTAAACATGTTAAGCAATCAATGTGTTTAATGTGTTTGTGGTTTTTGTTTGTGTTTTTGTTATCAGGGTCGGCCACCACTGAAGAGTACAGAAGTCAAGACAGGCAGTCTGGTAAGGTCTAGACTTAGACTCAAAACTAGACAATCTCGCAATAAATTCCTGCGCTAGTTACACCTTAAAGGTATACAGGATTAGTTAGGATAAAAAAAAACCCATCATTTATTTTTTGTCTGAAAGCTTACTGATTATAAAGTTCATACTAGAACCATTTTTTGTTCATCTGAGAAATTGTTCTCTCTGAAATGAAGTCATATTCGAGAAAATTATCTGAAAATCTAAACAAAACTGCAGCAGCTGATTTCAGTTGTACAACCCAAATTAAGGACAATGTATTTACATGCTGAAAATTGTGCATGGTTTTTCACTGTATGAGCCCAAATTTTCACAGGTTTGTTATTTAATGTACATGGTTGGTCACACAAAACATGAACACTGTCTGCGACTAATTTGTCAGCTCTACTGATCCTGTGTAATACCCTTAAGGGTCCCTTTAGTTGGTGGCTATTAGGCCACATAAAAAAAAAATTTGTTGATCGTCCCCGTCCGACCCTTTAGTTGGTGGCTATTGGGCCACATAAAAAAAAAATTGTTGATCGTCCCCGTCCGACCCTTTAGTTGGTGGCTATTGGGCCACATAAAAAAAAAAATTGTTGATCGTCCCCGCCCGACCCTTTAGTTGGTGGCTATTGGGCCACATAAAAAAAAAAATAGTTGATCGTCCCCGTCCGACCCTTTGAAACGGTCTTTTTAAACGGTCTTTTCAAGGATCTTTTCAGTCAAATTTGACTCCCAGATTTTTCTGCTGAAATTTTTTTCAAAATCTATAGGTAGGAAGAAAGGTTATTCAGGAACAATTCTTTAAATATTTACTCAGCCTACACTGCGTTTTGGTTTGTGAAAATGTTTACAGAAAATGTCATCTAGGAGTTAAATGGGTTTAACAAAACAATTAAAAACATCAAAATCACACAAACACTCTGTTTTATAGTGATTGTGATGATTTCTTTATTTCATTTTTTGCCATGTAAAAAACCCCCAGAAAACACAAACAAAAAAACCGCCCTCCCACCCCCAATTCCCCCCAAAAAAGGACGATCAATTTTTTAATTTTTATGTGGCCTCATTAAGTACAAGCATCAATAGAGAATGACCAGCTGAACATGTGTGTACGTACGGCAATCATTTTATATAATACATGGTCTCTAAAATGCCATCTTGCGAAAAGTTACTGCACCCAGAAGTGCAAAGAGATACCGCTACTCTAAACTATCTTAATAAGAAGCAAATATATAATAAATATAAACTTGCAGGTACATCCACGTGTGAAATCTCTTTTGTGGGAGTGTTGGCTCTGAAAAGAGCCGGTGTGGTCTCGGCAATTCGGACAGTATTCTCTGTTCGTCTTCAGGAGAAACCACATAGGCTCTTTTCAGAACCAACACTCCCACAAAGGAGAATTTACACATGGTTGTACCCGCAAGTTTACTATTTATTAATAGTTACTTCTTAATTTTCCACACCATGCAAAGCTTCAAACACCACTAAACTATCTTGTTGTCACTGGGGAGAAGTAGTTATCAATAAAGATTAATGGTTGAACTGAACTAATGCCGAATTGGCTGCTATGGCTACAGCTGCGGCTATTGCTAAGGGTGTTGCTAAGGGCAGCCTATGTTTAATGCATGATGATGCGGTGACCAAGCCGCAGCCTCGGACGTAGCCGCTAATTCCAAAAAGACCTGAGTCACTGACCATTAATTTTGAAACTTGAAACTTGATAATTATGTGAGTTTCAAGTATTTGTAAATCTGATGCCCTTGTCTTAATAGGTGTAAACCTCTTGTAAATAATTGTTTTTGTTTTTTTGTGGGTTTTGTTGTTCAGTGATCGTTGATAAAATAATTCCTAAGGCTTAGTGTACAAATCTTTTTACAGGGGAGTGTTTAGTCATTCTTACAAGTTCGTGTTTCCTTTAAAAATTGTTTGAATACGGTTGCCGTTAATTACTTTAATTAAGAATATTTTCCAGCGTAACTTATCAACCGATACCAAAGATTTTGTGCGATGTCAGTATACGTACGTGTGCAGTAGGTTACCTGACAGGTTGTCAGGGATGTTGGGACTGGGGGGGGGGGGGGGTTAGGGGAGTAGAGTCTGGGGAGAGGGTGGAGCATGTGGTGCCCTCCAATCGGTAAGTGAAGCACCATACCAACTGTTTGTTCAGTGTAATTATAATAATAAAAATAGTGGCTTCTTATATAGCGCTCATATCCGTCACTCAGCGACGCTCAAGGCGCTTCAACATTCAGTATTTTTCCTGCAAGGTATTGTGGAGCTACGTTTTTGAAGTATGAGACCAATTCCTTTACATAGCACCATGTAATGGTTTGGTGCAATATGCAGCCAATCAAACCCCTTCTCTTTTCAATAAGTGCACTAGGTTCTTTTACGTGCATTATACAACACATGGGACCGGGACTCAAACCCACACTCTGAACAGAAACACCACAGCTTGAGTCTGGTGCGCTTGACGGCTCGGCCATAACACGCCAATTATTCTCTCAATAACCAAAAACTCTTGTTGTACATGTACGCCTAGTCTGTGATGTTTGGCTTGGAAGAGTGAGCCGCTTTGTCTAAAACAAAGGCCCTTAGTGCAATTGAGGGCTTAACGTGGGAAATGACCACTTTATTTATTTCAAGTATTTCAATGTTTGTATTTTTTGGATGAAGGTTCTTGGTAAATCACTTAAGAGAGTCGGGTAAAAAGTTGATATGAAAACAAACATGTGTTTTGTTCCATTGTTTTAGTTGTTTCACATTTTCTAGTGTACATATTGTGTCTGCAGGAAGTCCAGGTTCTGTGGCTGTTTTGTAAACATGTTAATTCATAAAGGAACATGGTATAACATACTGTTCCACAAAGTTTACAACAGCGGCCTGTTGCATTCCGTGGCATTTCCTGGCAGGCAAGATACCACTCTGGTCATAGGAGAAATTTTACATTTTTGTATCACCACATAAAATAAAAAGTTGTAAACATAACGGCTGAACAAGTTTTGAGATGTGCCCTCTTTGGTCATATCAAAAGTTGATGAAAATCAGATGCTGCAATCTTTATAAAATGTAAGATTGGTGTTTTTTCCTGCCACGGAGCTGTGTACAATTTGTGCCTGCAGGAATTCCAGGCGCTGTGACTGTTAAAAACATGTGATGTCATGTTTAGCATTGTTACCATGAACTCATCGTAAGAAAAGATCTTTGAAAACAGTGTATTTCAGTGGGAAAATTGTTCTAATTTATGCAGTCAGTATTGTTTGTCTTGAAGAAAAGCAGGTCTTCCATTAGTATTTAGGATGTAACACATGTTGAAGAAATTGTAATTCTTCCTTTATTGTAGAGGCCATTGAGTTTTGTTCATGCACAGTGAAGACATTTTTTTTCTGTTTATCTTACACTTATAATAGTCCTGAAATAGTGTTGTTGGTTTTTAGGTTTTTTTGAGGGGGGGGATTTTCGTTCAGCAGATAATTCAAAATTTCACTGTGCATGTTTTATTTAGGAGAACAGTTGTCCTGAAAAACTCAGAACTAAGTTGTAGGATTTTGTTTTTCTTCTTTTAAGATTTAGGAATTGTAGTTTAAGGTTCCATGATTGATGAGGTTAGGGTGGGGGTCTTGGGTAGAAACAAGTTCATGGTTAGAGTTTGTGATTAGCGGGTTAATTAACTATCAAAGAGTATTGGATGTGAGACAATTGGAAACTCTAGGTGGCAGCAGACTTACTGGGCATGAGGTGTTGCTCTGCTTTTTTTTAATGTGCATTACACAATGAAGTGGACATACAGCGTAACTTTCCATCCATAGGACAAATCAGTTAGTGTGTCTTGCTGAAGTGGGAAAACTTACCATATCCAATCTCCACTATTTTTCTGTTAATATTCTTACCTTATTTATTTGTTAGAAAGGTCAGTATTTAGCGTATTTACTATCCAAGATTTTCCCCATGCACAAGTTCATGTATCAGGGCGAGAATTGCAGGCTGATACACCAACATATATTTACAGTAATATTTTGTGGGTTTTTTTCTCTCAAGGTTTATGATAAAATTTACAAAAATCATAAAACAAAATAATTAAAAATGCTCCAGATTGCACAGTAGAGCTTCTAAAGCCAAACATAAACATCAGGTAAAACACATTCCAAGGAACTCGTTTCAATTCACTGGCTTAGGTTAAGGGGGTGTATACGTTTGGTAATTGGAACCCAATGTTTGTTTCAATCCTATATAGTTGCAGATATATAAAACTAACCTGTGAAAGTTCAATTTCAAAAGGTGGTAGCATTTTTGAGATATTGCTGAAAATCTGAAACGGTCATGTCCACGCATGAAGAATAATCTGCAATTTGAATACACAATCTCTCAGATTCAAATTTTGTGGGGTATAAAGTGATATCTTTTTCTGAAAGCTTACAGGTTATGAAATTCATACTAGAACCATTTTTTCGTGGAATATTTTCCTCTGAAATGAACTCATATTCGAGAAAAACTATCTGGAAACCTAAACAATCGCAACAACTGATTTCCGTTGATTATAAGCTATGCCTACAGTTCTGTCTGATTGTAAGGTACTGTATGCCTACAGTTCTGTGTGATTATAAGCTATGCCTACAGTTCTGTGTGATTATAAGCTATGCCTACAGTGCTGTCTGATTATAAGCTATGCCTACAGTTCTGTCTGATTATAAGCTATGCCTACAGTTCTGTCTGATTATAAGCTATGCCTACAGTTCTGTCTGATTATAAGCTATGCCTACAGTTCTGTCTGATTATAAGCTATGCCTACAGTTCTGTTTGATTATAAGGTACTGTATGCCTGCAGTTCTGTCTGATTATAAGCTATGCCTACAGTTCTGTCTGATTATAAGCTATGCCTACAGTTCTGTCTGATTATAAGCTATGCCTACAGTTCTGTCTGATTATAAGCTATGCCTACAGTTCTGTTTGATTATAAGGTACTGTATGCCTGCAGTTCTGTCTGATTGTAAGCTATGCCTACAGTTCTGTCTGGTTATTGCTATGCCTACAGTTCTGTCTGATTATAAGCTATGCCTACAGTTCTGTCTGATTATAGCTATGCCTACAGTTCTGTCTGATTATAAGCTATGCCTACAGTTCTGTCTGATTATAAGCTATGCCTACAGTTCTGTCTGATTATAAGCTATGCCTACAGTTCTGTCTGATTATAAGCTATGCCTACAGTTCTGTCTGATTATAAGCTATGCCTACAGTTCTGTCTGATTATAAGCTATGCCTACAGTTCTGTTTGATTATAAGGTACTGTATGCCTGCAGTTCTGTCTGATTATAAGCTATGCCTACAGTTCTGTCTGATTATAAGCTATGCCTACAGTTCTGTCTGATTATAAGCTATGCCTACAGTTCTGTCTGATTATAAGCTATGCCTACAGTTCTGTTTGATTATAAGGTACTGTATGCCTGCAGTTCTGTCTGATTGTAAGCTATGCCTACAGTTCTGTCTGATTATAGCTATGCCTACAGTTCTGTCTGATTATAAGCTATGCCTACAGTTCTGTCTGATTATAGCTATGCCTACAGTTCTGTCTGATTATAAGCTATGCCTACAGTTCTGTCTGATTATAAGCTATGCCTACAGTTCTGTCTGATTATAAGCTATGCCTACAGTTCTGTTTGATTATAAGGTACTGTATGCCTGCAGTTCTGTCTGATTGTAAGCTATGCCTACAGTTCTGTCTGATTATAGCTATGCCTACAGTTCTGTCTGATTATAAGCTATGCCTACAGTTCTGTCTGATTATAGCTATGCCTACAGTTCTGTCTGATTATAAGCTATGCCTACAGTTCTGTCTGATTATAAGCTATGCCTACAGTTCTGTCTGATTATAAGCTATGCCTACAGTTCTGTCTGATTATAAGCTATGCCTACAGTTCTGTCTGATTATAGCTATGCCTACAGTTCTGTGTGATTATAAGCTATGCGTACAGTTCTGTCTGATTATAAGCTATGCCTACAGTTCTGTCTGATTATAAGCTATGCCTACAGTTCTGTGTGATTATAGCTATGCCTACAGTTCTGTCTGATTTTGCAAGAACATCTCATGTACTAAATTGATCGTTGTTACTTTCTTCAGAGCAAATGGGAACACATTTTTGCCAAGTTTGTTTTTATGCCATGAGTCATGAAGAATCAGTGATACTTGTGATAACAATTTGACATGTAGGTTTGCTTGGTTTTGTCCCTTGTCTTTTTATATTTTTGTATCACTTTGTATAACAACAGTTCTATCCGATCATTTTGTGTCGTTGAAAAATCGTTATGCAGACATGCAACTTGTCAGGTGATCAGCTGGTTTCCACATTTTTGGTTTCTCAAATGTGCCGTGGAGAATTGATAAACACAGTACAAAGTCTTTCCTGTCTTTATTTTGACAGTAGCAGTTGCATGCCTGATTATGGTCAATTATTTAGGGTGGCATGGTTGGCTAGTGCGTAAAGCGCTCGCCTCTCACCCCTGTGGCCCTGGTTCAATTCCCGGCTAAGGCCATATGTGAGTAGAGCTGTGCATTGGTTCTTTCCTATGCCACAAGGGTTTTTCTCCGGGCCCTCCGGTTTGCCTCTCTGCGGAAAAATCAAACACTTTCAATCTCAGGCTGTGATCCGTGGTTGATGTGGCTGGCTGCCGTAGGCGCCCTTGCATGCCTGCAGCTTGAACACATTGTAGCCACATCCTTCGCAATTCAGCTTCTCAGCTGCAAGTGAGGATGATTAGCCTCACAAATTATTATTTTGTTCAAAAGTATGTTAGTCTTCTACTGCAGTATACATTGAGTCAATGTTTTTTTTAAATACATTTGTCCCACAAAGTAAGCGATAGTACTGTCAAAAAGATACGGAGTTGATCTGTTTTTTGATGTGAAAATCAAAATGATTAGATTCAGTCTAAAAAGTTTTTGTCACTTGACGTAATGTTTGATACACTGTCATGACTTTATGTTTTAATGGGCAGTTATGTTGGAAATGTACAAAGGAACGTTAAAGAACTTTGACCAACATTTTAGAACCTACTGCCAGATTGTTTCTTAAATGTTATCACTGATCCTCAGTAAGTTTGTATGTATTTTGAGTTCAACAGTTGATTTGTTTCAAACAATTTTCCCATGTTTTTGTAAGAGTTTTTGTTCAAAGTTGGGCATCGTCGCAATTCAAATATGAAGCTTCTAATTGTTGAACAGTATTTGACTTTAAATGTGTAAGCGAAATATTTGTACATTTTGTCAAGCTTTTAATATTAAAGCCATCTTTCATACAAATTGTTTAACTATGGACAGATTGTGGTTCATGACACGGCAATAAAGATGTTTGGAGTTTAAGAACAAACTGAAACGTGTTCCCATTTGCTTTATTTTTCATGGACTGTTTTCTATTTCCTGTCATTTTTTGTGTGTGTTTTTGTTTTTTACTTCTTGATATCCAACAGTTCAGTAAAAGCATGACTCTGCGGGGTATTGGAGGATACAGTAGCGCTCTGAGGTTCTATAGACCGGGTCGTGGTCGTGGAGGAACTCGACAGCAGCTTCTCGCCAAACAGAAAGTTCTACAAGCTAAGATACATAGCATGAGGGGTAAGAAACGCCGTATTTCCCGGGAAGCTAGGGAGTCACGTCAATCTCCTTTGACTACCAACCCCGAGACTGAAGAGACTGACCAATTAGTCATAAAAGAAGAACCCAAGGATAGAGTTGAAACGATTCTGATGGAGAAACGACCAGCTACGGTTAAACCAAAGTTTATCATACGACCGCTGCCCGGTAACCAGCCCCCTAAGTATTGCCCTATGATTGATGGCACCAATCACAAAGTTCAAAGGTCAATCTGGCTCCAAGTGTTTCACTTCCTCGGCCACGGAGACCTCTGTCGTTGTTTACGTGTTTGTAAGACGTGGAACAGGTGGTGTTATGACGCCTCCCTGTGGCAAAATATAAATCTAACTCGAGTGCCCTTAACTAAATACACAATGGCTGGTGTCGTACGTCGACAACCTTTTTGCATTGATCTAAGTGGATGCAATATAACCAAGCAGCAGTTGGCATGGTTGATTGTCCGCATACCTGCATTGAAGGAACTGTATTTAGCACGTACTCCCTTGCAGGCGTTAGTAGCACTGTGCTCGGCAAACTGTCCGCAGTTGCTCGTTCTTGATCTTCAGTGGGTTAGCCTCAAGGATTCCCACCTCGCCACGTTGCTGTCTCCAATCAGAGAGCACCGACCGGGATTACTTGACGACTGCACCAAACTGCACAAGCTCCGAGAGTTGAGATTGGCTGGTAGTGACATCACAGATGCCAGCATGGATCTTCTAGTTCAGCAGGTGCCATACTTGATGAAGTTGGACTTGAGCTACTGCGGGAATATCACCAATGATGGACTCTGTGCCTTGATGACAGAGGAATCACCTTTGGTACACTCACTAACAGGTAAAACTTGGTCAACTGATTAACTTAAAGGGATTGTATACGTTTGGTAATTGGAACCCACTGTTTGTTGCAAGCCTATATAGTTGTAGATATATATCATAAAACTAACCTGTGAAAATTTCATTTCAAAAGGTGGTAGCTTTTTTGAGATATTGCCGAAAATCTGGAGCGGTTATGTCCACGCAGGAAGAATAATCTGCAATTGGAATACACAATCTGAAAAGGGGGATAAAAAGTGATATCTTTTTCCATAACTGCAGTACTTCGAAGTGAAAAGTTTCTCAAAATGCACTATACTATCCAAAGCTGCTGTTCTTCTTACCCAGTAAGTTTTTATTGACATTACTTTTCAGAGTCATTACCAAACGTATTCAGACCCTTTAAAGGTAGGGTTATAGATTGGTAAATACTCCACAAATTAATGACCATAAAAACTTACTTAGTGAGAAGCACTGCAGCTGTTGATAGTGAAAAACTATTTTGAGAAAGGATTCCCTTCGAGGTAATATGGCTTGGATAATTTTTCACTCAAAAACATTTGAATCTGAGGAATGATTCATGCTTGAATCTGGTTGATCGTGGGTTCGAATCCCACCCGTAGCGCCTGTGTATTTAGTTTCCCTGAGGGACCCAGAAAGCAAGGAGTATATGTTGTGGGGAAAAACAACTGAACCATGTTGCAACTGCATCATGATGGCAATTTAAAAACATTTCGTTTTTCATGTATCTATTTTGTCAGACTTTTGTCAGCTGTTTTGTTTGTAATACAAAGGTTTAAAGGCACCGAACACGTTTGGAAAATGTCAAAGACCAGTGTTCTCACTTGGTGTATCCCAACATATGCATGAAATAACAAGCCTGTGAAAATTTGGTCATCGAAGTTGCAAAAAAATGATGAAAGAAAAAACACCCTTGTTGTACAAATTTGTGTGCTTTCAGATAGGAATAAAAACTTCTTGCAAGAAGTTTTTATTATTTTAGTGAGAAATTACCTCTTTCTCAAAAACTACGTTACTTCAGAGGGAGTCGTTTCCTACAATGTTTTATACTATCAACAGCTCTCTGTTGCTCGTTACCAAGTAAGTATTTATGCTAATATTTGTTGTGAGTCATTACCAAACGTGTACGATACCTTTAAAGGAAAGATTATAAAGCGCCGAAGGCACTAGATGGGGAACACGTGCTGAGTAGTGAAATGTTCACTGGACGCCATTTCAACAAGCAACTCTTTTGAAGCAAGAATAGATCAGTGCACACAATGACTATTGCTATCAATGCTATAACAAAACAGTTGCTTGCTGAAATGGCGCCCGTGTATATTTCAAGTTCCAACAATAGATGGAGCTCCAGTTCCCCATCTTGCGCCTTTGGCACTTTATGATCTTTGGTTTAAATCATGTTTGGCTTGAACCTTGTGAAAATGGTACAAACTAAGTGATCTTTTTGAGACAATAACATCACAAAATAAGACTTTCCACTGCATGTTTTAAGTTAGAAAGATGTGTACAATTAGTGTTCAGGGGCTCGATTTCACAAAGTGCTAACATCGATTTTAAATGTGTATCAATCTTAATTGCTGAGCAAAGTGTGATGTCACAATACAAATCACTATGGTAATATTGTCAACTCATCTTAAGATGAATCTTAGTGCTTTGTGAAATCGAGCCCAGGTTCCCTTTTGCCCATTGTTTTTTTCTCCTTTTGTACTAAATCTTACTTGTTATTTTGTTTTTTAAATCTAGAACTGAATGTATCTGGGTGTTTTCAGCTTACTGACGCCACTTTGGTTAGTTTTGCCCATTGCACTACACTGCAGAAAGTGATGGTTCAATCTTGTGCACACCTTACTAAGGACACTTGGGAGGCTTGGGCAGCAGACAACAACGTACAGCTTATCCTGTAGTAATTCTGTACCTACAGAGAGATCCCTTCCACAAAATTACTGACACTGTGAGGGCTGCTCAATCTTGTACTCACCTTACTAAAAGGACACATGAAAGGCTTGGGCAGCTGAAAACAATGTACAACTTATTCTGTAGTAGTTCTGTACCTACAGACATCCTGTTCACGTGTGGATGGATTAGCGCCACTGATGACAGAATAATGTCTCTGTGTCTACAGAGACTGCTACAAGTCCCCAACACCAGTAAACTTCTCCAGCAAACGACTGGCTCAATTATGTCCTCATTCTGTAGATACATAGATGATTTTGAGAAATTGTACTGAAGACAAAGCACAGCTCATTCTGTAGTAAGTGTGTAGTGTGGCAGGAGATTCTGTCCCCCCGGAGATTCTGTCCCCCATACGGCAAACTGTGCACAACTACTCAGACTATTGTAACATTATTATCGGACTCAATCAACTGAACTAAACTACTGACAGTGATGGCTCAATCATGTCCTCATTCTGTAGACTCTCAGATGATTTTGAGAAATTGCACTGAAGACAAAGCACAGCTCATTCTGTAGTAAGTGTGTAACTACTCAGACTATTGTAACATTATTATCGGACTCATTCAACTGAACTAAACTACCGACAGTGATGGCTCAATCATTTCCTCATTCTGTAGACTCGAAGATGATTTTGAGAAATTGCACTGAAGACCATGTGAAGACAAAGCACAGCTCATTCTGTAGTAAGTGTGTAACTACTCAGACTATTTATAAGACTATTATCAAACTCAATCAACTAAAGTAAACTACTGACAGTAATGGCTCATTGTTTCCATGCAGTAATATGCCTGTACATTGAAGGGTTACTACTCCCAACCAAGCCTGATTCATCCTTCACGGGAAAGCGAATGCAAAGCAAGTTACATGGTGCAAACAATCTTGTACTTGCTGTTTTGCAATTGTGACGCAGGGAAATCGCTTCACTTTCGCATTACATGTGAAGTATGAACCGGGCTTAATTCTGTACAGCAACTATATGGACCATTAGAAACCAGTGCAGGTACAGGATGCGTTATGACGTCACATGGCATTTACATATTGTGTATGTATATACTTTGCTAAGATTAGATCTTGTGATGCAACTTAAACCAACACAAACTTTCACTGTTTTTGCATATTTTAAGTGGGTTCATATTTATGACATGAACATTATCTCCATGCTTTTCCTGAAATTCGTAAAAATTGGGAATTCATAAGATACAAATGTAACTATTTTTGCTATTATTTATCGAGGAAAATCCATACGGGAATTTGACGTGTGGTGCAGAAACGCCATGCGGATTCTTTGAAATTTACCGCACAGAATGGTGATGTCATCCATAATTTTTCCGAGCCGCACAAGCATCCCGTACCTGCACCGTTTTCTAATGGTCCCTATTAGACCTTAATGCTGTGACGTCATTTGAGTAGGGCGCCCTCGGCTAGAGGACAAAAGGAGGTTGTTCATTGGATCATCCTGTGCGTTCATACATGTAGATGTGTGTTTTCCATTGTTGCATCATTGTTTTACCTCCAAGATGGCGGCTTGATGACGTCAATGCATAAGGTCTATTGATACAGGCTATGTCACATGAGGCAATTTACAGGCAACCAGTTCCAGGCAATCTCCAAGAAGAAAATTCATTCACATTTCAGTTTTCTCAATTTTTTCTTGGGGATAGCGAGTTACAGCTAAGAAGAATGTCTCCTGTGCTGCCAAAGTGTTGCTTGTGTATACAGTGCAGTTGGTTGACTCCAAGTTGCATGAAAAAATTTGCCCTGTGTTACATGGCCTTAAGAATTTACTATTTCTCAAAGATTTAAAATTGTTCCCGAAATTTCCCTTTCCTTTCTTCAGTTGTTACCAATGAGAATGTACGCAATGCAACATAACTGTTTCAAAACTATAAGCCCATGTGATTAAATCTAAAGCTAATGCTAATGGTTAGCAGCTTATAACAAATGTATTAAAAAAAATGTAAGTTTGCATTTTTATGTAAGTCTAACAATTAATTAACCACTTTACGACAGTAGTTTTAATACATTTCCGTGCCAACCTGCAGTATTATTTTTGGGGAGTTTTTAGGAGCTTCTTGAGTAACCATTTTCCTTTGAAAATATAGTTGCTACAAATACAATAAAACCCGACTTGACAAAGGAAAAACAACAAAGATGCTCATAATTAGAGCCATGGCCAAATATCTGCCATGGTATGCTGGAATCTTGGACTGCTCGGACTTACCTCCCATTGAGCCGAATATAATGACGAGCAATGGTGGCAGCCTGTACATTCTTGTATGCCACATTTGTATAACAAACTGACAAAAGGGACAAAGTACACAATAACCCCACCAGAAAGGGATTTTACAAGGAAAGTTTTCCAGAACCAGTGTCGGTTTTTGTACGGGTGAAACAGGGCGTATCACAGTAAGTGCCTGCTTAAATTTGATCAAATCTCAAGGGGTAAGCCTTGCATTTTTGTCGAAAATTGGCAGAAATTTGATAAATTCCCAAGGGGTAAGACTTGCATTTTTGTCAAAAATTTGCTGAAATTTGATAAAATCACAAGGGGGTAAGCCTTGAATTTTGGTAAAAATCGGCAGAAATTTGATAAAATCCCAAGGGGGTAAGCATTTCATTTTTGTCGAAAATTAGTAAATCACAAGGAGGGGTAAGCCTTGCTTTTTTGTCAAAAATTGGCTGATATTTGATAAAATCGCAATGGGTAAGCCTTGAATTTTTGTCAATGGGCTGAAATTAGTTAAATCCCAAGGGGTAAGCCTTGCATTTTTGTTAAAAATCGGCAGAAGTTTGATAAAGTCCCAAGGGGTAAGCCTTACATTTTTGTTGAAAATGGATAAAATCCCAAGGGGTAAGTCTTGCATTTTTGTTGAAAATGAGCTGATATTGGTTAAATACCCAAGGGGTAAGCCTTACATTTTTGTTGAAAATTAGTAAATCACAAGGAGGGGTAAGCCTTGCTTTTTTGTCAAAAATTGGCTGAAATTTGATAAAATCGCAATGGGTAAGCCTTGAATTTTTGTCAATGGGCTGAAATTAGTTAAATCCCAAGGGGTAAGCCTTACATTTTGGTCAAAAATTTGTAAATCACAAGGGGTAAGCCTTGCTTTTTTGTTGAAAATGGCACGAAATTTGATGAAATCCCCATAAGCCTTGCATTTTTTACCGAAAATGGGCTGAAATTTGATAAAATCCCAAGGGGTAAGCCTTACATTTTTGTTGAAAATGGGCTAAAATTTGATAAATTCACAAGGGGTAAGCCTTGCATTTTTTACCGAAAATGGGCCGAAATTGGATGAAACTAGAGGGATGTCAATCATTCTCCCTGGATAGCAGGATTGTGTCGGGGACTAACATTATAACAAAAAAGATTTACTGTCAGCTTTGTATAAACGTTAAAACGTTAAAACGTATTATACAGGATTTGTAAGGATAAAAAACATTGTTTATTTTTAGTCTGGAAGCTTACTCATTATGAAGGTCATACTAGAACCCTTTTTTTCCGTGAAATATTTCCCCCTGAATTGAAGTCATATTCGAGAAAACCGTATCTGAAAACCTAAAAAATCAACAGCTGAGTCCCGTTGTTACAACTACAGTTAAGGTCACTGTGTTTACATGCTGAAAATTGTGCATGGTTTTTCACTATTTTCTCCTGACTCACACAACGGATTAAGACCAAATTTTCACAGGTTTATTACATGTATGGTTGATCACACAAAACATGAACCCTGTCTTGTCAACTATCTTGTCAGCTTTACCAATCCTGTAAAAAACCTTAAAGGAAATTTTAAAATGGATTTGATTGTTTTTACATTGAAACGGCCAAGCCCTATTTTTGTTTCTATTGCCATGCAACTACTGAAATATAACAGCAGTGTTTGATGTAAAAAGGACATTTACGGAGTGGTTTACTAGTACAGTGCAAACCATCGGAAGAAATGGAAGAACACGACTTACTTCAATGACTTTGCTACAACCATAAAAAAGTAATGATTTATTTGTTTTTGATTTGATTTGAAATGGTTTATTGCAATAAAATGACATTTGCAGCCTAAGGCTGAAATGCGGTCAAATTACAATAGAGTTTAAAATAATAACATTCAGAAATCAACCTAATTACAACCAAATTAAAACCAAAACCAGAATATAAAAAACAAGAGAAGTACAAAAATATATAAACATAAGAAAATATAATTCTTTTTAAACAATGTCATCACTAGGGAATTTTTTCACCCCCCCCCCCCCCCGAAATTTTTACAGGTTAGCTTCATTGTATATCTACATTTGGATAAGATTTTTATAAAACCAACAGTTCCAAAAACCAAAGGTATACTTTGCCTTTAACACATGGCTTCAACTTTTGGTTGACATTGCCTGGTGAAGAAAAAGCCCCCTCAATATTTCACAGTATTACCAGAGAGTTGTTGACAACGTTCCTCAACAGATGGCTTCAACTTTGGGTTGACTCTGCTGGTAAAGTTCCCCCCCATCATTTTAAAGCTGGACTTTTTAGATTGGAGATTTCCAGAGTAAAATATTACAGTTTATAAACTTTAATGTGATAATTTCAATGTTTTTAAAACTATTTTTCCATTTACACACAGACAACGTATATATTTTTACACTCACACCAGATTATCTTATAAAAAATAGTAAATTACATAAAAAAGATGCTGAAAAGGGGCTTGTTTAAGAAAAAGGCAGACAGAAACTTAACAGAAGTGCACCCATAGAAAAATGGTGCACCCCCTACAGTGTTACCCTAGTTACGACGCTACATATTTGTAGAGAGTTGTTGACAACGTTCTTCAACCGATGGCTTCAACTTTCAGTTGACGTTGCCTGATGAAGATCCCCTAAATATTTCACAGTATTAGTAGAGAGTTCTTGACAACGTTCCTCAACAGATGGATTCAACTTTCGGTTGACGTTGCCTGATAAAGATCCCCTAAATATTTCACAGTATTAGTAGAGGGTTGTTGACAACGTTCCTCAGCAGATGGCTTCAACTTTTGGTTGTCGCTTTCTGGTAAAGATCCCCTCAATATTTCACAGTTTTAGCAGAGAGTTGTTGGTAACGCTTCCTCAGCTGATGGGCTGCTGCTTTTGGCTGACGTTGCCTTGTAAAAATTCCTTTTTTGTTGCCAACAACTCTTGTATCCGCTGTTGGTAAACAAAGATCAATGAAATTCAAGTTAACAACTTTTAACAACTTTTGATTGGGAAAAAAAGGAGGCACAGAACTTGTTCAAGTGTGATGTTTACAGTACTTGACTTTACATGGAAAATACAATACAAAATAACTTCCAATATAAACCAATATGTGACTTGATGCATTGCAATGTGAGGTGTCAATGTATATACGGTTTGGTAACACCATGTGATTAATAGCTATGTCTCGTTTGCGCATGGATAGCATAACAACCACTTTCAGTGGCTGTGAATATCTCTCTTTGTACATTTATGAGGTTTTTACACAATCGGTCTAAGTGTACATCGACCTGTAGCAGTAGCATTTACATGTAGGTAAAAAAGGAATTGTTAAAATCAGCAATTGATCATATTTTTGACCGCACGAGGGCGCTTTCATCAGGGAATTGTCTTGCATCACAATTACAGTTTCATCTTATTTTAATTGCCTGTATGTAGTTTTCTTGCGTCAATGACCAAATACGTACATAAACACAATAATAACAACAATGAAAAAGACCCAGTTTGTTTACTTGTTTTGCATCGCGTGAATTCGGTTCACATAAGCCCTCACGAGATCAAAAATACAGCGAATTAGCACAAAAAAAACTACAAATAACCAACAGACAAAAAGTTTATGGTCATGCTATTCATTTGAGATTGGACTTCTTTGGTGTTGTGTGAATTTTGGTAGTCTATTTAGACTTTGTATGGAGGAGCCTCTCGATACCCAATCTACTCCCCGGCATTAGATAAACAGCAGGACAAGTTGTTATATTTTTATTTGCCTGTGTTACGGTTGTATAGCAGGCAAAATTTGTCTGATCGGTTATCAAACGCATTCTGAAGGGGTGGTATGCGAGGAACAAAAGAAGATATTTGGAAAATTGTTATTGGAAGAATGTGCAGGAAAGCATAATTGGTCATTCTAGCTTGCGACTTCAAAGGACAAAGCATTTATAAAAGTATCTTGCTCAGGGACAAAAGTGCCACGACCAGGACTCGAACCCAGACTCTGCTAATCAGACACACCAGAGCTCGAGTCCGGTGCTCTTAACCACTCGGCCACGACATGCCACACGTGTCTGTTCAAATGAAATCTTACATTGCACTGTCATGAAATCTGCAAAGTTCCAAATAAGTTCTCCAGTAAGGAAGTCATGTCTTAGACTGTCAAAGGTTTTGTGGTAACCGGCCATCAAATCACACTGGTACTCCTCGGTAAACATCTGAGCTGGGTCCTGGAAAAATGAGATCAATCTGTTTATTTCCCATACAAAAAAGACATACGACAACAAGTTATTTTTAAAGGAAATTTCAGTAACGTTGCAATAGACTGTGCAAGTCTCGCACATAACGAAAAGGGAGAAAAAAACTTGAGTGAAAACTGTATTTTTAAATGAAATCTTTCTTCTTAAAATAAATTTATACAAAATTCTTGAAAATAAAAATACCCATAGCAAGTTGTTATAAATAATTTTTCATTTTTTTGATTGCATCAAAATACATGCATTTTGACACACGCGTACTAAGTGCCATACAAGCACCCAACAAGCACTCAAAAGATTTTAAGAAGCGTGCCTGCAGAGCATTCACCAAGGTTAGTGACGAGAAGTATTGATAAGTGCGCTGCCCATGGTAGCGAGGCTGACTTTTGCTGTACTGGTGAAAGAGAATTTTACCAGCGTCTCAAAGTCTCCTATTTTAAAGAAATACAGACTAATGAAAGAATAATGAGCACCTTGCACCAAAAAGATTGCAAAGCAATGCTCTAAAAGTTGCAACTACAGCACATAGTTTAAGTGTCCTTCTATTATTAAAGCTCCATTAAAGAATTTCTGAGTTTGGCCACAAAAACTCGGAAAGTATACATCCTTTTCACCGGTGGGTATTGTTTACATTGAATTAATTGGGTCATTAAACTTAATGGATGAGCAGCATGCCTGGGGCAGTCAGCAGCCCTACTGGTTTGTGCATGATCCAATTAAGTCCACTGTTTGGAAAAGAAATTACATGGAGATAACAGGTGTACTGTTAGTTGCGAGACGAAAAGGATGTGATATTTAAGCCTCTTTCTTTAATGGAGCTTTCCCGTAATGGAATTCAAATGAGAAAAAAAACTTGCCGACACAGTATTCAGCGTGCATTAAACTGTTTTCATTTGAATAAATACTAAGACATGTAAGAGAATATTTATCTCGTTTGTCTTTCATATTAAGTATTGATGATCCAATTAAGTCCACTGTTTGGAAAAGGAATTACATGGAGATAACAGGTGTTAGTTGTCAGATGAAAAGGATGTTTTTATTTTAGCCTCTTTCTTTAAGGGAGCTTTCCTGTAATGGGCCACCTGGTATGTGGCCCTCCATTGGAGGGCAATAATGAATGACCAATGAGCAGTAGCCAGAAGGCACCCCAGGGATAATTGCTTTGATAAAAAGGAGTCAATGGTTCTTCAAAAGCAAAATCACATTTGATTTTTCCGAAACGATGTACATGTAAAAAGAGAAACCTTGATTACCATGTGAAGACCCGGTATTGTGTCGGCTCCGTACTCGGTCTGCATAATCGTCTTATTGAACAAGCGATGCCACTCCCACAAGGATGAGTTGGACTGTAACTCAATGACCTCAAGATGACCTGGATCACTGTACCAGGAGAAGTAATTATTGAGACACAAGACATCGCACAAGTGCGCCTGAAAGAAAAAGTATTGCGTTCATTAAGACACAAGACATCGCACAACTGCACCTGAAATAAGAAGTATTGCATTCATTGTGAGAAGACATCGCACAACTGCGCATGAAATAAGAAGTAATGCGTTCATTGAGACACAAGACATTGCACAACTGTGCCTAAAATAACAAATATTGCGTACAATGAGAGAAGACATCGCACAACTGCGCATGAAATAAGAAGTAATGCGTTCATTAAGACACAAGACATCGCACAACTGCGCCTGAAAAAAGAAGTATTACATTCATTGAGACACAAGTCATCGCAAAACTGCGCCTGAAAGAAAAAGTATTGCGTTCATTGAGACACAAGTCAATGCACAACTACGCCTGAAATAAGAAGTAATGCGTTCGTTGAGACACGAAGACATCGCACAACTGCGCCTAAAA
Organism: Plazaster borealis; assembly: GCA_021014325.1. NCBI lineage: Eukaryota > Metazoa > Echinodermata > Asteroidea > Forcipulatida > Labidiasteridae > Plazaster > Plazaster borealis. Next base: position 2,476,090 of record CM037473.1, read on the forward strand.
TTAGAAGTATTGCATTCATTTAGACACAATATACATATAGGGTTTGTTCGATTAGCTTCCCCGTGTGTACCGCGGATTTACACTAGTGGTAGCCACGAAACGAGGTTAATCTACCGCTGCAGTGTTTTCACTTGGCACTCTGGGAAAATTAAGGTCAAAAGTTGTTGCGCAAGTGTAAACAGACAGCTCCATCGTTTCCGTCGTCTGCTCAATTGGAAAATGTCGATGCCCGTGACGACACAATTTAATTATATCATTAATAATTTGTACACACTCACCAACTGTTTGTTTTTCAGGAAAAACATTTCCTTTTCATTTACCATAATTGTTTTATAGACGATAAATCTGTGTATAATATGTAGTTTTTGTACTCAAGTCGAAATCAATTTGTCCCCCGCTATCTTGGTATGAAACTACGTCATTACACCTGGGCATCCACCAGAGACCCGCTCGTGAGCTGGGGCTGTGGTGGCTGACACGAGTATCATGTGATGGCTAATCGAACGCTCTCATGTAAGTTTTACTTACACGTGTAAGCTAATCATACACACTCATTGTAGAGGTTGTACAATGAGTTAGAAGTCAGGCCATAAATGGATTATCGAGCGTCTTACCACTTTCTCTCTGGTGGGGGGAGTACTACCACCTCCCATTACAAAGGTGACCATTCTGGTTGGATCCAGGCTTCTAGTGAAGTTAATGACACTCCTGTACAGCAAGTTGTATTTAAAAAAAAGAATACAAAATTGAATTCTCATCTGGCCAACTCAAGTTTCCTCATATCACTTTGACATTTTTTTTATATCAGAAAATTATTATTATTATTATATTTTACCCTTACACTGAAGTTTGATATGCACTGTATATGCAATGCTTTCTAAGTATTATCATTATAATAAATTTCTGGTACTGAAACCAAGGATGCCTTAGGCCACATAAAAAAAAAAATTGTTGATTGTCCTTTTTTGATGGGAAGTGGGGGAGGGAGGGCGTTTGTTTGTTTGTTTGTTTTTTGACATGGCAAAATATGAAATAAAGAATAAAGATATCATCATAATCAGTATAAAACAAAGGGTTTGTGTGATTTTGATGTTTTCAATTGTTTTGTTAAACCCTTTAAAATCCTAGATGACATTTTCTGTAAACATTGTCAAAAAACTAAAACGCAGCCTAAGTAAATATTTGAAGAATTTTTCTTGTTTTGCGAACATGAATAATCTTTCTTTAATCATCTGTTTCCGACCTATGGATTTGGAAAAAATATCAGCTAAACAAAAATCTGGGAGCCAAGTTTGACTGAAAAGATCATTAAAAATACTGTTTTTTATGATTTAAAAAAACAAAAAAAAAACAAAATTGGGGTCGGGGGGTTTTGTAGGGTCGGGCGGGGACGATCAACAATTTTATTTTTTTATGTGTCCTTATAAGTGAATTTAATCTATGTATCTCGCAGGCCTGAGGAAACCTGTAAACAAGGGTGCTTGCCATGTGAACCAGAAACACCGGGGTTAACCCCTACTCTTCCACGATAAGAAAGTGTTCTGGCTTCTTTTACGTCCACTACCAATCCTAGTACACGGGTTAGTTAAAGTTAGTGTCCTACCCGATGGACAAGCAGTTATGGTAAAGTGTCTTGCTCAAGGACACAAATGCACGACTGGGGCTCGAACCCACACTCTACTTTTTCCGAAACACCAGAGCTTGAGTCAAGTGCTCTTAACCGCTCTACCACGACATGCCACCAGCACTGCAGAAAAAGAAATTTAGAGGGTACTCGGGTGGGATTTGAACACTAGACCCCCGCATTCTAGAGCAGATGTTACCCACAGGATCACCGAGTGTCTCTAGTTGTGAGAGGTACGAATCCTTGAGTATCTCAAGTCATGAAAATCACTCACTTATCCAAAATTCTGATACTTGGGTCATAGCACTGCGAGTCACGTAAGCCATTTTGAGATATGGTGGACACATTAATATATACATTGTTTGGTTTGGGTAAATATGTCTGTATACATGGTATACACCCAAACCAAACAGTGCACTCCTATAGTGTCCACCATATCTCAAAAGGCTAAAGCCCGGTTCATACTTCACGCAAATAGACTGTGGAAGTCTCGCGCGTATTTGAACATTGGGACCCATTAAAGTGCACGAGTTTGTTTCCTTCATGCGCTAAAGCAATGTGTTGGACCAAAGTGGTCCCAAAAATGTTTGAATATGCGCGAGATTTGCACGGTTCATTGCAAAAGCGAAGCGAATTTCCCTGTACCACAATTGGGAAAACAGCGTGTACAAGATTGTTTGTGTCACGTAAATTGCTTCGCATTTACTTATGAGCCAGAAATAACAAAAACCATATCTGAAGAACTAAACGACCGTGCAGGTCTCGCACGTTTCACAAACATCTGGTGAAGTTAAAGTGTGCAATTATGTTTACTTCACACATAATGTATTTGGGTAAAATGATAGAATATGCAAAAAACTTGCACACTCTATTGTTTGTGGTAACCACTGCTAGTTACCCTGCAGGTAAGTCGCTATGTCACAAGCATGAATCTGTTACACTCAAAATGTTTTAACTTCTTCTGGCTCCAAACCGGGCATTTTGGTGGGTGTTATAATTTCACCCCAAATGACTCATTTTACCTTTAGAGGACAACGTTCTTAAGACAGAACTTTATACGGCCTTGGGTCTATACAAAATGTATGCGAAAGTCAAGTACCAAATATTCATATTTTCTTGTGAACATCTTAAAAACTAGCTCATTGTGCCTACTATGGGTTTCTGATCATCATTTGGAACCGATCTTTGTATCATTGGCATGGTTTACCTTTGGCTTACGTTACACTTACCCATAGGATATGATTCAAATTTGTTACTCATCATCGGGCAGTCCTGCCGCCGATATCATGAAACTTTTACGCAACTATGTAAGTCCACTTAGGCAACATTTATTGCGTAAGTTGTGACCACTCACACATAATTGTTGCACAAGTGGACTTACGCAGTTGCGTAAAAGTTGTATGAAATCGGCTTCTGGTGGTCTGGCAATAGAGATAACTGCTCTAGAAGGCAAATTGTTGGTTCTAATCCCACCCGAGGCTGCTATTAATTTTTTTCCACTTGACTTGGGAATCACCCAGTATACATCACCAGCATCCAAATTATAGGAAGTATAGGAAGCCCATAGCAACAGCCACAGCCACAGCCGTAGCCGCCAATTCAGACAAAGCCGTACTCACCCAAAATAGAAGACTGCTTGGGGTATGGTTGAAGCCGGCTCGTTAGCCACTGACCACATGACGACAGACGGACGATTCTTGTCGCGTTGATACATCTCCATCATGACGGAGAGGTGATGAGCGAGGGAAATGTTCCCCATATTGCTGGCTCTGAAAAAATGATATCACCAACACACCTTTAGAAAATAAGACAATCTGTGCTTTCAATTCACCATTGAAAAAGCATCATTGAAGAAGATTAATTGCTCATTTCTTATCGATTTATAACAATATTTCTGCTAATAGACAAGTCTCGCGCATATCGAAAAAAGAAGATTCAAAAGATTGTAAACGTTTGGTAATTGGAGCCCACTGTTTGTTTCAATCCTATATAGTTGTAGATATATACCATAAAACTAACCTGTTAAAATTTCATTTCAAAAGGTGGTAGCGTTTTTGAGATATTGCCGAAAATCTGGAGCGCTTTTGTCCACGCAGGAAGAATAATCTTCAATTAGAATACACAATCTGAGAATTGTTTCTGACAGAAACGATTTACAGATTCAAATTTGTTTTTGATAAAAACTGATATCTATTTCCACAACTACATTACTTCAAAGTGAAATGTTTCTAACAATGCTTTATACTATCAGAAGCTGCTGTACTCCTTACCAAGTAAGATTTTATTGCTATTAATTTTATGAGTAATTACCAAGCGTATAGAGACCCTTTAACTGCTCATTTCTTATCCATTTATAACAATATTTATAACTGTCTTGAGATCATGCATATTTATGTAACATCAACATACATCTACAATTAGGCAGAGATTGGTGACTTTTTAACACACTGCCGCAAACCTTTTCTAGTGTAAATATCTGGCAAAATAATACAAAACAGAATTTGTGCTGTTTTTAAAATAATTTTGTTTGTATGCAATTTTGCCCCAAACAAGGCTGAAAGGCACTCAAAGGGTTACAAGAGGAAATATATACAAGTTTTAATTTTGTTTCAATGTTAATTTTAACAAATGATTTGAATTATACACAAATTGAAATTGTTTTTGTATACAAAAATTGTTGCATTTGTTTTTTCAAGAATGTTGTACAAATAGAATTTAAAAAGAAGATTTGATTTCACAAACAAAGTATAGTCTTCGGTCTTGTTTTCTCATTTGCGAGACTTGTACAGTCTACTTTTCATCCCTGAGGATTATCAGTAAACAGGGCGCGAATTTTGCACTGGACCACAGGCCCGAGGCCAGTGATATTAGCATAGGGCCAGTAAACTCAAACAAGTCCGGCTGTCTTGTGTTTTTCTACTGAATAACAATACCTCACTGTGTGGTAACAAAACAAATTAAGTTCAAAATTGACTTTGGGTCTGATATATACCTTTAAATTCTGTTGAGTAACGGAGTATACTTAATATGAAAGACAAACGAGAACAATCCTCTCTTACATGTCTTTGTATTTATTCAAATAAACAGTTGAATGCACACTGAATACCGTGTCAGCAATATAATTTGTTTTTACCCTTACACTGATGTGTATTAAGCACTGTATACTCAGTACTTTCCCGAGTTCTGTGAAAAGAAAAATCCATAGGCAAATCACTCGGGTGGGATTCGAACCCACGACTGTGTCAGCAAGTTTTTTTCTCATTTTGAATCCGGTCTTGTAAAACAAATTCTGGTCTAGTAACAATTTTAAGCTACAAGCCCCTGCGATCTTGTGGATTTTCCACCAAAATTCAAGCCCTGGTAAAGTAGCCAGCGTCGTGACTCACTTGGTAATTCCTACACCCGGACTCTCGTCAATGACAACTATTCCATGACGATCACATTGATCCATAAACTCCTCAGCGTAAGGGTAGTGACTGGTACGCACCGCATTGGCGCCCAGCCACTTCATCAGGTTGATATCTTTAATGAGCAGTGGAAGGTCCAACCCTTTCCCTCTAATCTGGAAAAAAAAAGTTAAAAATTCTGTTCACTGCGAGACTTTTCGGGACACTAGGTGGCAGCAGACTTATCAGGTAAATCCGTAGACCCCTTGCAGAGGCTGCCATTGCCGAGGACAAACAATGACAATGCCCCAACGAGTGTAAGCGCCATGCACAACTCTCAACCAATGATAACTGTCTTCCCTTGAACTTAGTGAGGGCGCTGTTTGAATTTCTTTTTATGCCATAATAAAGGAGCCTGCTGTTCTCCGAAATGTGCGAATGTTTAAACAGTATCAATAATTACCAGGTATGTCTGCTGCCCCCTAGTGTTCAAAAGTATTCCATTCAACCTCGTATACATTTCTATGTCAACAGTAAACAATGCCAGAAAAGACAATAACATATAAATAAATCAATAATTATATACAAAATTAAATAAACTAAGAATGGAAGCATCGTCTTGAAGACAAGGCTTGTGAGGAGCCGTTACCAAAAGTGTACAATACCTTTAAATAAAACGGGGGAAAATCATAAATCATTAAGGCAATTTTATACTACTGAGCAGCTTAAACTTACTGATAACCCAAAATCTAATACCGCCTAACTCTATCTTAAATATCAAGTAATAAACAACAAGGGAAACTGACTGGATAAATTTTAAAATAATTTTGGGTGAACAAATATAATTGAATAGAGCGGGACTTCAACCTGCGACCTTCGGATTAACATGCCGGTGCTCTACCAACTGAGCTCGCCCTTTGTTGGCGGTCTCCCTATTTTGTCAATATCTTTGTCCGGGGGTGCCAGTCAGAACCCATACAACCCTTCACTACCGTATAGCCAGGTATCACACCCAAGTTTGCGATACAACCTGGGAAGCGGCAGCAAAGGGATCACCTTATGGGGATGTGAATTCTTTTAGGAGACTAAACAAATCTCAACCCTGGTTCTTCTCAATTCTAACACTTTTCATAAAAGAGATTTTAATCACGTGGTTGTTTACCTGTAAACCGACTCGAATAAAATACTGTTTGAAAAAGTTCATAAGTTTTTAGTCCATACTTACATCAGCATCTTCATGTTTACTAACTCCATGGAAGTAAAATGGCTTCCCGTTGATGAAGAACTGTTTGTTGGATGTAGAGACTGTGCGGATACCGACTGGTAAGTGGTACTCATCACAGCTGGATGCACAGTTAATGGATACCTGTGATATGGGAACCAATGAAGGCGGATTATGCTATGCAACTATGCAACAAATGTAACGTGCACACTCAGGGCTTTCCAAGTCTTTCAGAAAAAAAATCTGGTGGGATTCCACTTAATAAACTCCCATAGCACAGTGCACAATGCTAAATATTCAAAACTTTTATCCTCTGCTCAATTTGATATGGGGAGTCCCAAGGCCCAGAGAGTTATTCTACCTCAAAATTAAAACACCCCTACAGCAGTGAAATTTTCCAAACGTCCGCGCATCAATCAAAATGTCCCTACACCTCTCGGCAAATAGGACCATGTTTTTCAGGGCCTATGTCATCCAAAATACTTTAAGTTGGAAGTCAACAACCCCAAGGTCACAATTGGGCAATTTTACTCCTTTTTTGGGGCTCTCAAATCTGTCTAATATAGAGTTTTTTGAGGGCCTACAAAATATTAATGAGGCTGACGCTCTGATTTCTCCCTATTTTGTGGGGTGAACCCTTAACCACAAGCCCATTGACCTTGCCTGGTGACAGTTCAAATCCTGTAATTACATCACAGTTTGCCTAGCAATTTAAGATTCATACACATCTTAAGATCAATCTTAGCTCTTTGTGAAATTGAGCCCTGGGTTCAGAAACATGCATTACACAATGCTCATATGGACAAACATGTATTGGAAGGGGAAAGTAATTATGGCTGTTAGTGTCTCACTCAAGGACACAGGTGTCAAGACTGGAACTCATACCCACACCCTGACAACAGCAGAACTTCATTCTGGTGGACTAGATTGCTCTACCACGACACTCTACAAACAATGTTTGTATCAACAAGCGATAACTGAACAAACCAAATTTAATAATAGTAATAACTAGTTATTATATAGCGCTTTATGTACGGGCGTCTCAAAATGCTTATCATTAGTCATTCCCAGACAGGTTTTTGAATTTTTTGAATTATGAGACCCATTTATGTAACGCCTTGTAAGGGTTTACAAGGTGCAGCCACTGCCAGAAACATCTTAGCAATAATTGTAACTGGGTTCTCTTACATGCATTACACAACACACAGGACCAATGGCTTTACGTCCCATCCGAAGGACGAAGCAATGCTTGAGGACACAAGTGTCAAGACCGGACCTCGAACCCACACTCTGCTGATCAGAAACACCAGAGCTTGAGTCCGGTGTGCTTGACCGCTCAGACACGACACGCCACTATGATGCCCATGGCTCATGAACATTAAATCACTGGGCTATATATTTCATTCCTTATACAGTCTCAGATTCCTGAGAAGCATACAGCCTGTGCTGCCAAGTTCGTAGCACAACAAGCTAAATCAATCACAAGAATTATTTCTCCCCACAGGTACCCATTTACCCCTAGGTGAAGAGAAGTAATTATAGTTAAGTGTCGTGCTCAACAAACACTTTCTACTTTCCAAGAACACTTCACAGCTTACATTAAAAAAATACGCAAATAGACCACCTCGACTTAAGCTCCCTCTCGGGTTCCAGCTCCGTTTGATGTTGGAAACACCGAACAAAATGCACACTGCTCCAAAATACATGACGGAGCCCAAGCCAGAGCCAGGGCCCAAGCCGAGGTTTGTGAAAAGTCCCAGGTGCGAGTTAGACTTGAATATTGTCCGATACAATGACTTACTTTAGTCACAAGTTACCGCTGAAACCTGAATTCCTCAGCCTGTAGACAGTTGCTATGTTGCAAGCTTTTGTACAGCAATCTCCAGATGAGCAAAGTCTTGTAACATTGTGCCATACACATTTATTCAAAGTTGTGTATGGGTGTTCGCCATAACATAACTATGCAAAAGCCCCGAACCATGTGACATAGCAACTGTCTCTGTAGTCTGAGGAATTTAAATTTAAGCAGTAACTTGTGACTAAGCAAGTCATTGTACCAGACAATATTCAAAGCTAACTCGCAAGTGGCTTATTAGTGGCTATGGCTATTAATATGACTTGCAGCTCCGGCAGCTCTTAGCAACAGCCACAGCCGGAGCTGCCAATTCGGATACGGCCATACTTACTTTTAGAGTGTAGAGGTAGCCTGGCTGTTCACTCATTGTGTATGGCCACCACAGATGGGCATTGATGATGGTAAGTTTGCCTGTCAGGCTACTGGATTCAGCTACAGTTGTTCCCTGGGCATCTTGAAGTACAATGGTGGATTTCAAACTTCCTTTAGGTGTCCCGCCGTATAAAACCTTGTAATTCACCACACCTTGATATCAGAAAAGAATCAGATAAATGCAATCACAATTTCAAAATTGAGGAACATTTTTGAAAACGTAATGCTGTTTTATAGGCAAACCTATCAAGAAAGATACAATAAAAGGCACCTGTGAAAGTTTTAGCTGAATACAGTGTCTATTTGATGAGAAAACAGCAAAACACCGTCCACTATTTTCATCAAGAACGTCGAACCCATCAACGTTTAGCGAGATGACGCGGGTACCAACCGCATCTCTGGACGCAGCATTCACAAACGGACACCACAGAAATTTGAATTTCTAAATCTCACCTCGAGGTGAATTTTGGATATTCAAATTTCCGAAAAGCTTTTTATTGATTTATAATCAATGGGGGCCTTTCAGACAAAATTATTTTGCAGGATGCTTACTACCATTACCATCTTTATATCAACGAGGCTTTCAAAAAGAAATTACACTTCTTCTTTTTCAGGGTCATTACCAAAGTATGTTAAGTATGTAAACTTGCTAAAATCTTCACCAATGAAATATGACATGTAAGAATACTACCTGGAGTGTGATTGAGTCATTGCTAATACAAAAACATCTGAAACTACGATCTACATATTAGTTGTGTTCAAATAATGGCATTCCTAACATTTAACATAACAAACCCATGGCATTGTGAATTTCAATGAGTTTTTGGGACCAGTATCCTCAGCACAAACGAGGTAGACCAAAGAGCAAAATTTCTTTATATCTGAAGAAAATAACGTTTTTTCTGAACGGGCAGACTTAGAACAAAACATTTCGATAAAAGTTTGAAATTTCTAATCCCTGTGCCTGTAGCTGTTGTAGAACACTTACCAGAGTCGCCGATGATGTCAGTGGTAACCGTTATATCACTGATGTAAACCGCCGGCGTCGTGTAGAGTTGTACGGAGCGATGGATACCAGCGTAGTTAAAGAAGTCAAACTGGACATTTTGAACGAAATAACCCGGCGGGTAACTGAGAAACATTGGAAAAAATTTCGGAATGCAAATTAGATGGATCAAAGACAAAGGAACAGACAACCTTGATATCAAGTTGGCCAATTAAAATTCCATTCACTCAGGAACACCATTTGCTAAAGCTTGACACTATATTTAACTTGATTTGGGGTTGAACAAAGTTAACGATACAACCTAAGAAGCGGCAGCCAGGGTGCCGCTTCCCAGGTTGTGTCATATACTTGGGTGTGACCCCCGGGCTACACGGCAGTTAACGGTTGTATGGCTTCTGACTGGCACCCCGAACAAAGATATTGACAAAATAGGGAGACCGCCAACATAGGGTTAGATAGCTCAGTTGGTGGAGCGCCAGCACGTTAATCCGGAGGTTGCTGGTTCAAATCCCACTCTTGTCAATTTTTCTTGGTTCAACCCCAAATCATAAAATAAAAAAAATTACCCAGTCAGTTTCCCTTGTGGTTTATTATTTGATATATTTAATTTGTTTACAAATAGTATAACCTTGTATATTCCAGGGCATTTCCAGGCAGGCAACATACTACACTGGTCATATGAGAAAGTTTACCTTCTTTGTCGCAACTACATATACCACATGAAATAAACAGTGTCAAAAATGTGCACAAAGTTGTTCTCATTGCAATTCTGGTCTTATAATAAAAAACTTCTGGTCCAGTAAACATTTTCAGCTACAAGCCCTGCGGTCTCGTTGATTTTGCCTTCAAATTTGAGTCCTGCAAACATGTTTTTCTTTTTTCTTTCATTTCACTTCAGTTTTATTCTCCAAACACTCACAGGACTATGGTTTACACTGAAAAAAGTTACACTCAAAATATTAATTTATTTCACAACAGTATTAACCTGGACCTAGGAAACTTTTATACAGAGCAATGTGTAAAACACTTACTTCCATGTATTTGTTTGAAATGTTAAGCTGCCAGGCGGCAGTGTTGTTGGAGTTAGGGTGTTGTTCAACGCAACTGTGATCCTGTTAGCTTGGTTGTATACAATGCTTTTGGTAATGTTGACTTCAAATGGTAGATGTCCACCTTCATGTGTCATAACATGCAATCCATTCAACCACTGATAAAAGAAAAGAGAGGAAAAAGAAGGGGGAATTTTGTTTTTAATAGATGCCACATTTGTAAAGAATATTATTTGTGCTTTACCCATACACCGATGTGTGTTAAAAGGAAAGTATACCCTTGGCTTTTGGAACCGTTCGATTGCTTTAATCCTATATATATAAATGAAGATTTACAATCAAACTAACCTGTAAAAATTTCATTTCAAAAGGTGGTCGCGCCAAAAATCCAGAGCGGTTATGTCCACGTAGTAAGAATAATCCGTCATTGGAATACACAATCTGAGAAACGTATCTGACAAAATCGTTTCTCAGATTCAAATTTTGGGGGATAAAAACTGATATTCTTTTCCATAACCAAATTACTTTGAAGTGAAATGATTCTCAAAATGCTTTATACCATCAAAAGCTGCTGTACTCCTAACCAAGTAGGTTTTTATTGCCATTAATTTTAAGAGTGATTACAAAACGAATACCATCCCTTTATAAGCACTGCATACTCAGTACTCCCCCCCCCCCCCCCGAGTCCTTTGAAAAAGAAATCCACAGGCATATTACTAAAATGAGATCCAAACCCACGACCTTTGCCATGCTAGTGAAGATGTTTTACCACTAGACCACCGGGATTGCTCGGTGGCCAGAGGCAGTTCAAATCCTATAGTTTAGCAGTGAGTACCGCAACAATTTACTGGATGTTAAATTTGCATCAGGGATAATTGATATTATTTGGTTTTAACCATTCTCATTTGTTTCAAATAAAGCACGGCCACGTATGACATGGGTCCAAGATTTTCCGATGCCACGCTGTTCCACTCACCACAATAGTATTGTAATGAGCACTTGCAAACCGTAGCACAACTCTAACGGTAGGAGATTTCCATCCAGGCGGAGGGTAGAATTCCCGATCGTACCACACCCACCCAACAAAGTCCCTCAGGGTTCTATTCTGGGTCACATCGTTAAAGCTGGACGGTACAGGCATGTCGATCACAGCACCCGTCTATAAAATTAGAAAAAACATGTTACATAACACACATAAAACTATAAAACACATTCAATAGATTATTATTATTGGACTGTTTGATTAAGACAGAGCTTTTAAAGGGACATAGGTGAAAAAGACATCAGGAAAAAATTATTGTCGAAAATACAAGAAAAATGATATTTGAATGGTCCACCATGTGAAAATGCTCCTATTCATTCATCATAACTTTTTCCCCCTATTACACACCCAGCAGCAAACAGCACAAGTGCCAATAACAGGATGAATAGGAAGAAGAGATGTTCAGTTTTAGATGTGGGAGGAAAACCCAAAATGGGGAAAACCCACGAATCCAGATGCAAGGTTCCAGTCTGAGGTGGGATTCAAACCAGGGTCCACAGAGGTGAAAGGCAGGGAATGAAACCACTGAGCTAACCTGATCTATTAGTATTGTTTCAACACCAACACTAGTGCTCGCCCATAACACTAGCCCGGCGTACATTGTCCAGTAAAAACGGCTATGGGCTAGTAAACACCACTTCTCAACTTGCCCTGTGGGCTACTAAAAACTCTGCAACATACATGTTCTTTTTTATAATGCTCATATTTCTTCCATTTCAAATATACATAGTTAGTTTTAAAAATGTGTTAATAGGCCTAATGCTGTGATCGCCACCATTAATACATCAGAAAGATAAAGTTTTGACAATACATGTTTAAAGGTACTGAACACGTTTGGAAATTGTCAAAGACCGGTGTTCTCACTTGGTGTATCCCAACATATGCATAAAATAACAAGCCTGTAAAAATTTGGGCTCAATTGGTCATCGAAGTTGCAAGAAAATGATGAAAAAAAAAACACCCTTGTTGTACAAATTTGAGTGCTTTCAGATAGGAATAAAAACTTCTTGCAAGAAGTTTTTATTATTTTAGTGAGAAATTACATCTTTCTCAAAAACTACGTTACTTCTGAGGGAGTCGTTTCCTACAATGTTTTATACTATCAACAGCTCTCTGTTGATTGTTACCAAGTAAGTTTTTATGCTAATATTTGTTTTGAGTCATTACCAAACGTGTACGATACCTTTAAAGGCCCTGTACACTATTGGTAAGATCGAAAAACACAATGTTCACAGATTCACACATAACTTACATGATTTAAAGTAACTAATGGTAGAAAGGGTTCCTTAAAATATTTCTGCCTAAAATGCTATCGTTTCTGAGAAATGAGCAAAACAATAGTTTTTATCACGCGCGATAATTTGAAAAAACAGGAAACACATAAGGTCTCTTTTCACTATTTTCTTGTGACCTCGATGACCAATTAAGCTCAAACTTTCACAGGCTTGTTTGTTCATGCATATGTTGAATCACACAAAATGTGGACACTGATTTTGAGTTGATACCAAAAGTGTATAATACCTTTAACATTTGGGCTACTAACTTCCTTGGGGCAGAAGTAGAAAAAAAATATACCTTAGCAAGGGGCGCCTCAAACCATCTATCAAGAAATCCTTCATTCCTAGATGGAGAGACGTCAGCTCGGAAATTCCACAGTCCGTTTAATTCTTTGATTTCCCTGCTTAGCGATTCTCTTGGATACAGCATTGGCTTGGGTTCGATAGACTTGTGCGGTACCTCATTGATAAAGACACGCTGTGATGTCACAAGCATCAGGTAACATGTCAGGCCAACGAGGGCCGTTCCACTTCGCATTATGATCAAGCCCTTCATATGTTTGGTAGCTATTAAAAGAGAAAAAGGAAAAACAAACAAATGAATTTTGACGTTGCATTGATACACCCCAATGCACAAATATCCAACCTTAATTCACACAACACTCATGCATCATCAGTTCTACCCTTTAAAGGCACTGAATACGTTTGGAAATTGTCAAAGACCAGTGTTCTCACTTGGTGTATCCCAACATATGCATAAAATAACAAGCCTGTGAAAATTTGGGCTCAATTAGTCATCGAAGTTGCAAGAAAATGATGAAAGAAAAAACACCCTTGTTGTACAAATTTGTGTGCTTTCAGATAGGAATAAAAACTTCTTGCAAGAAGTTTTTATTATTTAGTGAGAAATTACCTCTTTCTCAAAAACTTTGTTACTTCAGAGGGAGTCGTTTCCTACAATGTTTTATACTATCAACAGCTATCCGTTGCTTGTTACCAAGTAAGTTTTTATGCTAATATTTGTTTTGAGTCATTACCGAACGACAAACGTGTACGATACCTTTAAACACTGTTCCCGATGGAATATTATCCAATCACAAATAATCGTTCATCGAGGCAGCAAGGGGACATTAAGCAAAACCTTGTGCAGATGCTGCGCACCAGAACTAGAATCTTTGAAAACAGTTTCTTTTCAAGAACAATCAGAGACTGTAACAGCCTCCCACCTAGCATCATTGATGGCATTACATTATCGCACTCTGCATTTAGCATGTTTAGAGATAATCTGCTGACCCTATATGGAGGGAAATGAATCATCCCCTCACCCTTGTGACATGCAAACCAAACTAAGTTACCCAAGTTGGTGTGATGTTTCCTTTGATAAGAACACCGAACTCAAGCTCTGGTGTTTCTGATCAGCAGAGTGTGGGTTCGAATCCCAGTCGTGACACTTGTGTCCTTAAGCAAGACACTTAACCACATGCTTCGTCCTTCGGATGGGACGTTAAGCCGTAGGTCCCGTGTGTTGTGTAATGCACGTAAAAGAACCCAGTGCACTTATCGAAAAGAGAAGGGGTTCGCCCCGGTGTTCCTGGTTTGATCGGCAGCATATTGCGCCACAGCACCTTGTAAACCATTACATGGTGCTATGTAAAGGACTTGGTCTCATACTTCAAAAACGAAGCTCCACAATACCTTGCAGGAAAATAATGAACGTTAAAAGCGCCTTGAGCGTCACTGAGTGAAGGATATGTGCGCTATATAAGAAGCCACTATTATTATATTATTATTTAATTCAGATTCAGAAGTGCAACTGGCCTCTCGTCAACGGGCATACGCCAGATCCGGCTAGCTTTTAGTAAACATTCTTCTTCTTCCTTTTGAGTGCAGCTTTCAAATCATGATTGAAGATAAACGCACTGCCAGACACACCGGGGCGAACCCCTTCTCTTAGCGATAAGTGTGTACTGGGGTCTTTTATGTGCAATGATAGTTTTTAATACGACACACGGGACCTACGGCTTTTACGTCCAATCCGAAGGATGAAGCAATAATGGTGAAGTGTCTTGCTTAAGGACACGTGTGTCACGACCGGGTCTCCACACTCTGCTGATCAAAAACACCAGAGCTCGAGTTCGGTGCTCTTAACCGGTTGGCCATGACACGCCGACAGATCGTATAACGCCCTCTTTGATGCATATAAGTGAATGTTTTTACTTTCAATTTACCGAAAATTTGGACCACTGCCGCATAGCCAAGTGGGTTAAGCTCCCGCCTTTCAACCAACACCTTTGAGGATCGAATCTCGCCATTTTTGTTTGTATTCACCCCCCAAAATAAGAATATTCTTCTTATTAATAGTATTAATAATATTATTATTACAAATTCATTTCTACGTTTTTTTCCGATTTGCGGCTCCCAGGGATTTTTTTAAAGATACATGAAGTCTGAAATTGTAAATGGTCTGAGCAACAGACCCAGCTTAAAATACTAAAGAAAGCAAATAAATTTAGGATCACTGGAAAGCCATTCAAAATACCTTTCCAATGATACCAAGAACTCCATTCTCACAATGCCGTCCCCTTTTCCTTGTCAAGTTTTTTTGTACATATTATCATCGAGCCACGGGACAAAATTGTTTTTCCTGGCCGCGTTCTGGCAGTTATAAAGTCATCATTAGCATTTTTTTGACCTTTGTTTGTTAGTGCTAAAGGTGCCCATAATCTACTCTGCATCAATGTTGTGCATTCTGGCCGTCATTCTCTCTCTGCAACTCCTCTGTTACTTCAAGATTAAAATAACGCTTGTACTGGCTTGACTGGCGTTCCAGTACCCCAACTATTGCTAACAAACAGCAAGACATCATTTTGTTGAATGAGTCTGTGTCTGCTGGCTCTGCCTGAAGTGCTGTTACGGTTGGATCTTCTCCGAGCTGTCTTCCGGTCGTCCTCCCCTAGAGTATCTCTTTGACGTGTTGCTGCTTGCTCAAGAGTTGACACAAACCGTTTTACCATTTAAGTGCCGTCAATATGGCTAATGGTGTCTTGTGAGGAGGTATAGAAGAGTTGCATCCATGGGCCTGTCAGTAACTTCCCAAGAAGCCCCAGTACTTGCATTTCTATCATTCCAGTTTCACTTTGGAAATCTTTCTTCATAATTGCCACCAAATGAACAGGCTCCAGAGGAGAAGAATTGGAGAAACAATTTGTGGTGATGTACAAACCTGTTTCCCCTATACCTCCGAATTATGCCTATACAGGCATGCCATTGTCTTTCAGAAATGTCTTCAATCCCTTAGGGTTCACCTTTCCGTCCTTGTATCTTAGCTTCTTGACCTGTAATACAATATTTGCCGAAACACAGTCATTGCCCAATAGATCACCTCTAGTTGTTTCCAAAGACTTCAAGACATATCTACTCAAACTTGCGATTGTGTCTAGAGGGTGTACATGTAAATGACAATTTAGTTCATTACTGGTCTTACCCCAACACTCATCCAACTTCTTTATTGTTGCATGATTCACTGCTACCCTGTCATACTGGTCTTACCCCAACACTCATCCAACTTCTTTATTGTTGCATGATTCACTGCTACCCTGTCATTCAAAATATTACTAATGTTGTAAATAACTTTGGAACGACAAACTGAATCCTCTTTATGGAAATCAGAGTAAGTCTCAGCCAAGTAATCTACTGAAGGGCTGATGTGATTAAAATAGTCTCCGACAGTGCCCCCTGGCAATTCATCTACTGCAATGTTATTGCAGTCATTTTGTGTTGTCACATGAATACTGTTTATATGTACACCTTCCTTCGTTTCGAGGACTTCTGAATCAATGTTGGGACATTTTGCACTGGTACTTGATTTATAATATGATCAAATACTTCCTAGCGTGTTCCAGTGATTTATGTTTTGCCATCTGCTTTTGTTTCTTTCTCTTTTTAATTTTTATCCTTTTCCATCTCTGCTAATTTCTGTTGAAGTTCACAAATTTTGTTTTCGTATTGATTGTTCATTTCCTTTTTTGTTTTGAGTTCTGCCTTTACCTTCATGTACTGTTTCTTTGGTACAAATTCAGTTGTAACTTTCTTGCGTTTGCTCTTGTTGGATAGTTTCAGGCCTTTGTGGCTACGGTTCAGTTTTTTAATTGTTTCTTCATTTTGATTAGGCTCATGTTGCCAAGCAGGTTTTTGCTGTAATTTTTCCAGTTCCTTGATCCTTTTCATTAGCAGCAATATGTTTGCATCTTTTTGCTTCATGGAGTTTCGCTTCCTTTTGATATCTTGGTTGAGATACTTAATCTGATTTACTTTCTGAAAATTCACTTTCTCACGTAAGTCTATGATCCGTTTCTGATATTTCTTCTTTTCTGTGCTTGATTGATGCAAGACGAAATTAATTCTTTTCTTTAACTTCAATTTTTGAGGCATAAGTTCACCACCTCTGAGTCTTGGCAAAGGTCCTGGAACAGAGTCTGGTGAAGGTCCTGGAACAGAGTCTAGTGAAGGTCCTGGAGCACCTGAAGGTCCTGGAACAGAGTATAGTGAAGGTCCTGGAGCACCTGAAGGTCCTGGGACAGAGTCTGACGAAGGTCCTGGAACACCTGAAGGTCCTGGAACAGAGTCTAGTGAAGGTCCTGGAGCACCTGAAGATCCTGAAAGAGAGTCTGGCGAAGGTCCTGGAACACCTGACTGTCCTGGAACAGAGTCTGGTGAAGGTCCTGGAACAGAGTCTGGTGAAGGTCCTAGAACACCTGAAGGTCCTGGAACAGAGTCTGGTGAAGGTCCTGGAGCACCTGAAGGTCCTGGAACAGAGGCTGGTGAAGGTCCTGGAACAGAGTCTAGTGAAGGTCCTGGAGCACCTGAAGGTCTGGAACAGAGTCTAGTGAAGGTTCTAGAGTACCTGAAGGTTCTGGAACAGAGTCTGGTGAAGATCCTGGAACACCTAAAGGTCCTGGAACAGAGTCTGGTGAAGGTCCTGGAACAGAGTCTGATGGAGGTCCTAGAACACCTGTAGGTCCTGGAACAGAGTCTGGTGAAGGTCCTGGAGCACCTGAAGGTCCT
This sequence comes from Plazaster borealis, assembly GCA_021014325.1. Lineage (NCBI taxonomy): Eukaryota > Metazoa > Echinodermata > Asteroidea > Forcipulatida > Labidiasteridae > Plazaster > Plazaster borealis. The sequence goes on from CM037473.1 coordinate 2,493,987, forward strand.
GGAACAGAGTCTGGTGAAGGTCCTGAAACAGAGTCTAGTGAAGGTCCTCGAGCACCTGAAGGTCCTGGAACAGGGTCTGGTGAAGGTCCTGGAGCACCTGAAGGTCCTGGGACAGAGTCTGGCGAAGGTCCTGGAACGCCTGAAAGTCCTGGAACAGAGTCTAGTGAAGGTCCTGAAACAGGGTCTGGTGAAGGTCCTGGAACACCTGAAGGTCCTTGAACACCTGAAGGTCCGGGAACAGAGTCTGGTGAAGGTCCTGGAACAGGGTCTGGTGGAGGTCCTGGAACACCCGAAGGTCCTGGAACACCTGAAGGTCCCGGAACGGAGTCTAGTGAAGGTCCTGGAGCACCTGAAGGTACTGGAACAGAGTCTGGCGAAGGTCCTGGAACACCTGAAGGTCCTGGAACAGAGTCTGGTGAAGGTCCTGGAACAGAGTCTGGTGAAGGTCCTAGAACACCTGAAGGTCCTGGAACAGAGTCTGGTGAAGGTCCTGGAGCACCTGAAGGTCCTGGAACAGAGTCTGGTGAAGGTCCTGGAACAGAGTCTAGTGAAGGTCCTGGAGCACCTGAAAGTCCTGGAACAGAGTCTAATGAATGTCCTGGAGTACCTGAAGGTTCTTGAACAGAGTCTGGGGAAGGTCCTGGAACAGAGTCTGGTGAAGGTCCTAGAACACCTGAAGGTTCTGGAACAGAGTCTGGTGAAGGTCCTGGAGCACCTAAAGTCCCGGAACAGAGTCTGGTGAAGGTCCTGGAACAGAGTCTGGTGAAGGTCCTGGAACACCTGAAGGTCCTGGAACAGAGTCTGGTGAAGGTCCTGGAGCACCTGAAGGTCCTGGAACAGAGTCTGGTGAAGGTCCTGGAACACCTAAAGGTCCTGGAACAGAGTCTGGTGAAGGTCCTGGAACAAAGTCTGGTGAAGGTCCTGGAACATCTGAAGGTCCTGGAACACCTGAAGGTCCTGGAACAGAGTCTGGTGTCTGTTGTTTTTCCTCTGGTTCTTGTTGCTCAGAAGATGAAAAGGCTGTGAATGGTTCATCACAGAAATCCACAAATTTTAGTTTCTCAGTCTCTCTACCTAGATTCTTGTATGATTCAAATTGTTTAATAATTGGTTTCATAAGATTTGAAGTAGTGCATGTTGCTCGAAGTAGTTCACAGAGAGCATGGATGGTCTTGGCAACTGACTTCCCATGATCACAAAACAAAAGGAGCACATGTCCTATCTTTAAGTCTTTCCTCTCAGAAGGGGCAGAACTATAAAGTTCCTTAAGATGTTGAAGCGCACGTCCTGATGTTGAAGCCTCAACCGCCTAAGAACTGGCTACGGATGGTGCAGAGTCCTAATGCAGGGGTGGGGTTTCAGAGATGAACAAACAGCATGTGAATGCGGCCAGGAACAGGCAATGGAACACCTGCTAGTCTAACCACTCCTGCCAGAGCCATGCACCCAATATGACGTGGAAGCCGTGAACTGCCGTGCCAGAGCCTGTGTGGAAAACTGGATGGGACTTGTTGGCGAGGGTCCCAGATGGTTGAACAATATTCTAATTGTCGTCCGACAAGGGCTCTGTAGGCTGTAGCTTTGATGCTCTGTTGACAGTGGTGGAAGTTTCTACGAAGAGTTTTGTTAGCTTTGGTGACTGTTTTATTGATGTGGTTGTCCCACGACAGTTTGTTGATGATAGTCACTCCCAGATAAGTGTGGCTGTCAAGGTAACTGCTAATGTCAAACCTCCATCAAAATTGGCCAAGAGGTAGAAAACAAGTACAAAAATATTATTATTGAGGTTTGATAAGGTATTTTACTCACCATGAACAAGAACGAACACCAAACTTTGAGTACCTTTTTTTTTAACTTCCAGATGCCACATCCAGAAAATTCGAGAACGAGGTTGAAGCTGAATATGGTATATAAATATGCCTTAAAAAAAAAATACTGGTACGGTTAAAAAAGCCCTCAAGCGAAGCGTGAACAAGCGAAGCTTGAACAATTTCAGCAACACTACGGTGTTTTTGCCACAGTGATTGAACGCGACACGGACACCGCGGCCGGTAAAGACCAGCTGTAATGCAAAGGAATGCCACATACCTACATACTATTTATATATAAGTCACAATTGACATGATTGACAGAGCTGCCAACTGAACATACATCTTGGAATCAGGGAGATTGTGTACAACAATCAGGGAGATATTTTTTACGACATAAAAAAAGGGAAAAAGTTTTCATAATCTGGGAGTTTTTCAAATTTGTTCATCAGAACATGGCAAATTGTTTTATTTTCAGAGAACTTTCTGCAGGAACCAGGGAGAGTTGCAGCTCTGCAATGACAATGTTGGCGAGGGTAAACAAATTAAAAGTCAAACAGTTTACTACTCTAGTAAAAGAAAGCAGGTGCTGGCAAAATATCAACTTCTTAATAATAATATTATGATTAAAACTAAAAGTTGAATATTAAATAAAAAAGCCAAACAAAAAGCATTTTGAATTTCTGCACTGTTCTGTCATGTCTCATGTCTGTGAAGCCAAATGCACAACTGAGTGTAAGGTTTTATAGCTCCATGGTTTAATATGGAGGTAGAAATATAAAAATTACTCAACTATTCACAGACTCATCTGCAGCTATAGACGCAGTAACTGGGGCGCTGTACTCCTTTTTCGAAATTTTGACATCATTTCGAAAAAGGAGTACAGCTCCCCAGTGCAGTTATGGGTCACTGGGTCACTGCTGCAGCTCCTGACTAGTGACTGAGTCCTACACCTGCCTACGATTACGAAGTCCTTTCCTCCTTTTATTTTACGGAGTCAATTATGCATTAACTTTTGTAACTCGATATCCTAATTTATGGAAGAAAATATTAAAGTCGGAGTAACTATAGAATGCAGGGCCACTTGGTGTGTGGACTATATTTCCCTTTGTTAAACAATCCCTCTTCACCAGTGTGTTCTTATATACAGCTCTGAAGTGGCCCTGCATTCTATAGTTGAGCTTTAAAGTCTTACCCTTTTCCCGACCAACTTTCGATAGAAAAGAAAGACAGCTGGCACATTTCACATTTACTCGAACCGCATCAAGTTATTTAGCCGAAACCTAGAGCTTTGTGCTCAATAAAAATAATAATACCGTTTATTACCGTCACTACATGTCAGTCTTATAGGGCCCTGTCACACGAGGCAACTTTTACAGGCAACTTGGAGGCAACCGTGCTTGCTACAGGACCACTTTGGTAGCACATGAGTCATTTTTCAAACAATGTCTTACGATTCCCAAGAATAATATGTGAACATTCAACTGGGAATGCCTTTTCTTCTTGGAGATTGCCTGGAACTGGTTGCCTGTAAATTGCCTCGTGTGACATGGTTTCTACTGTTTTGAACGCTGGCGTGGAATGCCCTCACACAACATCCACTCATGCGCGCGTAGCAGAGAATGTGCTGATAATGTGTGTGACGGTCGTATACGATAACTGACGGTAATTGATAATGTTGCGGTCAACTCAACATTGGCGTTACTTCAGTCCGGTGACTGGTCATGTGACCAGTGTAAAACGGACACGTGGGTGTGGAGAGAAATTGAGTGAAACAAAACACCACTTGACACATACATCAGGTAAGGAAATAAAACTCCAGATTTATACGATCATGTTTACACAGACGTTGTTGTGTTTTGATGTGATGTGATGTTGCAGTGGGCTGGCATGTAATGACCTGGGTGTGGTCAGGCCCGCGAGAACTCAATTTGGCATGGGGTGCTGGTATTTTTTGAGTTGAAAGACAATTGGCGAGCGCGAAGCGCGAAGCCACACGGCTTGGGGTCTGGGGCCCGCTTAAGGGCCCCAGTAGACCCAGTAACTGGGGCACTGTACTCCTTATATACGCCTGCTGGCTTCTTGACATGTCGAAGATGCAACATCAGGCATTTAAATGGCAAGTTGCACTTGTATTACAAAAATTTGTCGTTTTTTGCATTTTTTCTAGGTACAAAAAAATATGTCATACTGTCAGGGCCATAAAAAAATTTGCCCGCCGAAAAAAAAAGTTTCAATTTTTTTTTTCAATTCAATTATTCAAATCAAAAAAATCATGTGACTTAAAAATCTGCTGGGGAAAAAAATACAAAGGCTTAAAGAAGAAGTGCCCCATATCATTTTCTCCTTCTATCATAAATTTTTTTATAATTTTTAATTTTTTATTTTAAAATTTAATTAATTTTTAAACATTGGTAAAATATTCAAATATCACTGTATATTGATATATATTATTATAAAAATATAAAAAAAAAAAAAAAAAAAAAAAAAAACACAAAAAAAAAAAAAAAATTTTAATTATTAAATTTTTATTTTTTAAATTTTTTTTCTTTTTTTTTTTTTTTTTTTTTTTTTTTTAATTAAATTTAAAAAATTAAAAAAAAAAAATTTTATATAAAATATAAACATTTTACATAAAATGAACACAGCACAGCGTCTCACAGAACACACTTCACAGTCAGATCACTGCTTCTTCCTTGGCTTCACTCTTCTCCTTTCTCACCTTTCAACTCTCAAAAACAGAAAACTCAAAAAACGGGGGACGCTATTGAAGTCATCGAAGAAAAGATCAGTGGTGTGAAAGTTTGGTGTGAAATCATCATTTAATATATTTTTTTTATATATTTTTAATAAATTCTTATATTATACTCACGATTTTGTATTGTGCTGCAAATTTACGTTTTTTGTGAAGCCGATCTGAGCATATCGGTAAAACCATGGAGGTAGGAATACCCTCCATGGTAAAACCGCCATGGCATCCAGCGCTCAGCTGTATATGATGGCCATGAAGGAAGGGACATCTCATATTGCAAATAATTATGTGCGCAGACTTGTGCGATGTCGTGAAATTAATCGCGAATATCGTCACCGTTTTCACAAAGAGCCACATATCTTAAAATGACAAATATACTAGTAGGGGGCCTTTATCTCAATGAATGCATTTTTGCGTTTTCACAAACAGCCATCGGCCCAAAAATGCATTGTAATGCATTGCAACAAATGTAGGTCAAATCGTTTTTCCGTTTTCACGAAGAGCCACTTATGTCAGCGCGCGTGTGATCACGTGACATACGCGCCCCTTTCCTATGTAAAAACGCGTTAACCAGTTGGATGTTTAAGTAGGTCAACTCACTTTTTCGATTTCACGAAGAGCCCTGTATCTTTGACTAATTACTATGGCAATTAGCCAATATATTTAACGAAATTAATTAGTCATAGGGAGGTTAACTTATTCAGAATCATATGAGAGGTCTTTGAATGCAAACCGTGGCTTTAGTATTGCAGATTTTGCAGTTTTAAGCCAAGCACAGTGTAAAATGTAAATCTCAATCAAGCGTATGGACATATGTGGCTCTTCGTGAAAACGGTGACGATATGTGCGCAGACTTGTGCAATGTCGTGAAATTAATCGTGAAGATGTGCGCAAACTTGTCATACTTGTGCGCTAGTCATGTAGGGTAGTAGTCATTGTTGACATCCAAAGATATTTTGTTGGGTATTTTTTGTCGTTCTGAGGCATTTTCACAGCCAATTGAAGATCCTTCAGGGAAAATACGATAAGCTGGGGCGCTAGTACGACCGGTAATGTCAAAATTTTAACAAAGGAGGAGCAGCGCCCCAGTTACTGGGTCTAGGGCCCCAGAAGCTTTCGGGTCCTATAGATGCTCTGTCATGCCATCATAGAGAATGGTCATGCAATCTGAGCCACTATTTGGCACGTAAATGTCCCCTCTTTAGGGCGGGATATTATTAATATTAGTGTATTTGCAAAATGATTATACCCACAATGAATTTTTCACGAGGCGAATCTGGGTGAAATGGATAAGCCAGATTTCACTGAGTGATTATATTCGACAATGCACGACGATCGGAACGCATTTCATGTTAATTTTGTTTAACTCACACATAGATCCTTGTCATTCAAAATATTTTTTAATATAACCAACCCACCTTCTGAAAATTCTATAATTTTTTTTTAATAGAAAAACAAGAAAAAAAACACCTGACTGTGTCGGCCGTGACATGACCCTGCCTCGTTTGGTTAAACGGGCGGGAACAATTGTTTTGGAAACCACACTGCGAATAGTCTCCTATATTATGCCTTCTCCAAACTTTGGCTTGGGCTCATCAACTTTGGAGCGGTGTACATTCTGCAAAGTGTTTCCAATATCAAATGGAACCGGAGCCGAAGCCCAAGCCGAGGTTTGAAAAGAAATCCCTTCAATAGACTCTTAGTCTTACATTAAATTTTGGCGCGTCGCGGGCAGTATAAAGCAAACTTTTTAAGCCCGGCAGTACAAAGCAAGTGCTGTACGCCCTGCTGCCATTTCTAGGGACGCTGGCAGTGCAAGGTTTTGTACACAAAGACATGAGGAAACTGCCTCTTTTGAAAAATTGGACTATAAGCCGAAAAATCCCTGTCAACCCCGTTCAATCGTGCATTGTATGCATTTCTTACAGAGAATACGTAGGGGAGCCTAGATACAAACATAAAGGGATGGCCAACCAGCCGACCAGGCACACATAACAAAAATTGGGCATATCACAGTGTATGATAATGCTGGTCGTGGTCCGGGTCAGCTTGGTGCCGAATATGATTTTTTGTTGCAAAGACTTGATGTCATTTGAAAGTCATTCCCTCTTTGGCTGGAGATCTCTATGAAAATAGAACAAGATAGTGACATTTAAAAGCAAAAAGAAGAACCACTAAAAATAGAAACCCGATAAGAACTCAGGTTGATACAATATAACTTTTGACCTGTTTAAAAGCTAATTGTTTGAATGTACATGTACTCCTTCTGTTTCTTAGATTTTAAGAAAGATGGTGAAGATCGAAGATGTCATGAGTCCAATGACCTTTAACCTCATGATGAGCATGGGTGCAGGGGTCATACTGGGCTGGTTGGTTAAGGGAAAGTACGGACGTCAAGTTGAGCTTCGTAACGAGCTGCCAACTGAGGAGGAAAATGTAAGTCCCCCCCCCTCCCCCCCGAACTCAAGCTCTGGTGTTTCTGATCAGCAGAGTGTGGGTTCGAGTCCGTGTCATGACACTTGTATCTTTGAGCAAGATGCTTTACCATAATTGCTTTGTCCTTCGGATGGGACATTAAACCGTAGGTCTTGTGTACTAGGATTGGTAGTGCATGTAAAAGAACCCAGAACACTACCATGGAAGAGTAGGGGTTAACCCATGATGTTTCTGGTTTACATAGCAAGCACCCTTGTTTATACAGGTTTCCTCAGGCTTGCGAGCTACAGTGATTAAGTTCACTTATGAGGCATCTATGGTTTCATTACCAGAAAAATATAATAATGAAAATAACTGGGGGGTTTTCAGAACCACCACAACTCAGAGACAGATTTCATGTACATGATTTTGCAGAAAACCTTTGCAAGATTGTATTTCCACCATGCAAAGTGTCAAATCCCACTTATTTACTGAATTTATTTTTTCGTTGGTCTATACCTGCAGATGAGTGTTATGGGAGAAACAGGTGAATATAAATTGGTGTTAGTGGTGAGGACAGACTTGAAGATGGGTAAAGGAAAAGTGGCTGCACAGGTCAGTATTAAGGGCTTGAATTTTACACTGGACCACAGGCCCGAGGCCAGTGGTTTTACCCTTGATTCTTACCCAGCTTTGAGCCCCAATGACGACTTTTAAATAGTCGACCAAAAACACACAAAAACACGCATTCTATTTTTTACATCCCTGTGGAGACATCTTTTGTTCTTTCCTTTGTCCCTGTAGTTAAGAACCTCCCATAGACTTTGTACACAAAATTCCTTGTGGAGCACCCAAGTCTTTAGAATTCCCCTATGGAGACCTTTTGTTTTCCCTTTTCTGTTTTGTTGTTTGTTCTTTGTGCTAGTGAATATGAAGGCACTCGAGCTTGTCACAAAGGTCATTTGTTATAAAGCTGTAGTTTTGTCCATGTTCATTCTCCATGTTCATTCTCCAAAGAGAAAGATCGGATCTTTCTACTGATGGTAAAATACAATAAAGTTGCTATTATAGAATCCGTTCAAATTGGAGTTGAAAGATCTGAAATGGCAAACACCTACGGAGCGCCATAAGGTTGTGTACAAAAAAGTGTTTGAGTTTACAGAGCACACTGAGGAAACAAAGACCAAGAACTTGAACATTTAATTGGTTGATCTCAAAGATTTTTTGATTAAATGAAAGGAAACTCAATATGTAAGACATTTTGTATTACTTACTTAATGTATTATGCTCTAAAATGAAACCTTCAAGGTAATAATAGAGTTTGTAAAATTGACCTTTGAACACAAGCTTTCTGTTGTGTGAGAATGTGTGCTTAATGCTTGGTCAAACCATGGAGGAAGAAAATAGAAGGAGTCACATCGCCCAGCCTCTTATCTCATAACCAATTAGCACTTCGAAGTGGCCCATTGGAAAAAAGTTAGGGACGCGCGCTGCGTGCCCCCGCACGCGACAAACCCCTTGTGTACAATGTCTTTTGCTGCTCAGCCTGCTGGCAGCAGGCCTACATAATTGGAGGGAAGAAATCTGTAAACAAACGAATAAACACAAAACACATGCGCACTACTATTAGCGGGCTTTTTACATTGTGCAGTTCATTGTTTTCAACAGCAATTTGTGATCAAGCAAGTCATTGTACCAGACAATATTCAAATCTTATTTGCAAATGACTTATTGGGAAACGAGAAGGTTAATAAACCATTTATTGTATAATTTCTTCACTGTAAACAGTGTAGCCACGCAGCAGTGTCTTGCTACAAGCAGCTTGCAAGACGGAATCCAGAGATGTTAAAAGAGTGGGAGCACTACGGTCAACCCAAGGTGGTTGTCAAAGCACCGGATGAAGAAGCATTGTAAGCACATTCTAAATACTCATTGCGTTGTGTCGGTACAAAAAAGTTGTATCTCCTAAAATAGCACTTACGTTATGCACGAGTTTGAAATTGTCAATACGTCAAATTCCGCTTAAAGGCACTGAACACGTTTGGTAATTGTCAAAGACCAGTGTTCTCACTTGGTGTATCCCAACACATGCATAAAATAACAAGCCTGTTAAAATTCGGGCTCAATTGGTCATCGAAGTTGCAAGAAAATGATGAAAGAAAAAACACCCTTGTTGTACAAATTTGTGTGCTTTCAGATAGGAATAAAAACTTCTTGCAAGAAGTTTTTATTATTTTAGTGAGAAATTGCCTCTTTCTCAAAAACTACGTAATTCAGATGGAGTTGTTTCCTCCAGTGTTTTATACTATCTACAGCTCTCCGTTGCTTGTTACCAAGTAAGTTTTTATGCTAATATTTGTTTTGAGTCATTACCAAACGTGTACGATATCTTTAAGATAGCCCGAAAGTACACACAAAACAAGTACGCGCTGAGATACAATGTTTTCGCACGGAGCATTTTCAGTGGAGATACAGCATTTTTGCAAAATCGAGAAACAGCCACTGACAAGACCACTGGATAGTTTCATTCTTTTAATTTGTGCCTTTGGAGTATCCATCTTTGAATCTTGTAAATACTGTACAGAATTGCCATTTAGTCCTAAGAGGGTGTCCACAACATTAGTAAGATTGAAAATATAAATGAGCACAGATTTACACATAATTTACATGGTATAAAGATGGTCATGGATCATGGTGGAATACTTCCCTTGTAACCTGAAAGGCTATAGTTTTTGAGAAATTAGTAAAACAATTTGTTTTAATACCACAAGTCAAAAACCTGATGTTTGAAAACTGTGAAAACATATAAGGGGATTTTTTCACTATTTTTCACGATTGAGCTAAAACTTTCACAGGTTTGTTATTTCATGTGTATGTTGGGTCACATAAAGTGCGGTTACTGGTCTTTGACTACATTAGTAATGTTAGCCGCAAGCTTTAAATGAAGTCACAAGTTAGGGCTCAAGTTGAGTCCGTGAGGCTATTTTCTTCATCTCTTGGTGTATGTTTGTTGTTTGGACCCTTACAGAGCAGAGCTAGCTTTAAGGGCCCGTAGTCTAGGTCTGACCACAGCAGTAATCCAAGACGCTGGTCGGACACAGATTGCCCCTGGATCAAGAACAGTACTAGGAGTTGGACCAGGTACAGTAACAAACGCATCCTTGTATAACTTGTTTTTACCCTTACACCAATATGTATTAAGCACTGTATACTCGGTACTTTCCTGAGTCAAGTCAATCGGGTGGGATTCGAACCCAGGACCTTTGCATTGCTAGAGCAGATGTCTTACCACTGGACCACCGAGCTAGCCCGGTGGCTAAAGGCAGTTCAAATTCTATGTGTTAGCAGCGGGTACCGCAACGATATAACAGATCATTTTTATTTTTTATTTTTTTACTGTTTTGAATTCACTTAAAGTCTCCTGCAGACGGCTAAAGCACGAGTCAAAATGTTGAGACCAAACCAATTAACTTGTTAAGAGCCAACACTTTTTCAAAACAGAGATTAAGACATGTGTACCCATAACAAATTAAAACATACAATAGTTAGTTGCAATGCTTTTACCCTTTAGAGACCATTCATTTCTGTATAATCATCACCATTCGCCCAGACATGGTTTTATTGTTGATTTTTTGAAGCAATTTTTTTTCTCGTAGAAGAGTCTGGAAGAAATAATATGAAACATAAATTTTGTTTTGTTCTAGACACAAAGACACTATGCTAACTTTGGAAACATTGGAAGATGTCAATTTGGGTCATGACCTTTCACTTTGACCTTTTTGGTTGAGCGGAAGTAGGTCAGATCTTGCAGCCGTTTGCTGCTGCTATGGGCATTTTGGTACAAACCTTCTATGATCTCTAAAGGGTTAAATGAACCAGGAATCTTGGGGCTTTTTCATGAAACTTGGCTTAGGCTCCGGCTATTTTTGATGTTGGAAACACCATGCAAAATGTACACTGTTCTAAAATTGATGGCGGATTCCAAGCCAGAGCCAGAGTCCAAGCTGAGGTTTTGGAAAAGGCCCCAGTCTCAATACAGGTGATTTACAATACAGTTTGCCCAGGAGAGGCCTTTTTCACAGTGTATAGGGAAAAAGGTCCACAAGCTTTTTTGTTGTCGCGCTGCACTCACAGTTCTTGTTTGTAGTTTGCGTGCCGATAAAGCAGCAAGGTTGTAGTTCCCACTATGTTTACGGCATAAGATGGTATCTTTTGTGAGTCCGGTGAATGCTTTTCACATTCATGTACATGTGGGCTATCTCATGGTCCTAAACTCTCTTTACATTGCCGAGTTGTGAGTTGTATTTTCGTTAGTCGACTGCTTTTTGACAAAATGGCCTTTTGTCGGTAAACTGTAGAGGGCACACTTTTGAATCACCGTATTCATCCAAAATACGCAGGATCTTTGTGCAATGTACTTTTGTACTTTTTTTCTTCATACTGAAGATAAATAATTGGCCCCTATCTTTAAATAAATTCATGGCCTCTGCCATTATCTATAAAATAGTAATCTTGAAAAATCACTTTACAGTCATACATTGTTGAAGGATGAAATAAAACAAATTGTTCATTATCCTTGAGTCAAGAATGACATTAAATATTAATCAAGTTATCAGACTGAAAAACCCATTTCAGAACTCATAAAACTGAGTGGACAGTGGTTTATCATCGTAAATCCTTGAAGAACAAACCTAAGATTGATTTGGAATCTTATAGCATTGACCAAGCTCTGTATTTTTTTCTGTTGTTGGATCTACATTTGCTGGACAGATGCCTTGGAGTTAGGGCTAATGGAATTAGTCATTTATAGCGATACTTTATGGAGCTATAATTATTGTAAGGAAGTGGTCATCTGTCTGTACATTATTAACCACTTCACGACAGTATTAACAAATCATTACAATTAAGGCCTCTGTGCTGTATTATTTTTTCTTGGCCTGAAAAGTAAGAAACTAGTGCATGTTAAAAAATTCTATTGATAAAACATTTGATAGAGTTTGAACAGTTTAAGCCCCTGAGTACAGGCCGAAAGCACAAAATTCAAGATGGCTGCTCAGTGCTGGATACGACGGCAATTTTGAATTCCAACAATGTATTTAACACTGTGACACATCACTACCACTGTCTTGAAAAAAGTTTAAAGCAAGTGGACATTTTGTTGAAAGAGACAACAAAAACAAAAAACGCAAAAATTGTTTGACTCAACGTCAAATAACAATTAATATGATAACAACTGACCCTCGATAAAAACTATTTTTGGAAAATATGACCCTAGATAAATATTGGGAAAAGTCATAAAATCTGGTGGTTATCGGTTGCAGCATTAAGCATGGTAGGGGGCACATTGTGAAGGGGGGGGGCAGATCAGTCCCATTTTTGTCTTATTCACCATATCTCTCTCTGTCTTTCCCCTCTTAGCACCAGCTTCTCTTGTTGACCAAGTAACCGCTGAACTTAAACTGTATTGACGACGATGATGGTGTGAGTGTAGTCTCTATCATCGGTAACCCGAGAAAACCAGTCAAAGTTGGGAGTGTACGACATCAAGTGAAACGCTTTTACACATGGGTTCAGGTCAGCCTGGCAACTTCTACCACCAATGACAGAAAAAGGGCCAGCCTTAATGTGTACCTTCTGACACACACTGCACCAGTGTGCCTTTCTAGCGCGTCGTTAACTATTTATCGGTGACGTGACATCTCCATGTAGGCAGGCAGTGATAATTCAGAGATATTAGAAATGTGATGGCAGCTAACGATTTTCCTTGTATAGCAGAGCAAAATGCTACTCAAAAATCATCATTTGCTACTCCAATATTGGCATTCAGTGTGCACAAAATAAGTTCAGTCTTTATTTTTGTTGCTATGCAAAATTGCTGGACGAAATTGTTCCCTGGATGGATATAACACTGGATCGTCCCTTGTCAGCCAAGATGCCGTTTCTCCGTTTGCCAGTTTGCAGTGTTATGTGACTTTGTGATTAAGACCGAGTCTTGTTTATGATGTCCCAGAACATTCCAGGGGTATGATGTTTTATAAAAAGCATTATAAGTGGACATTTTCTTCTAATATGGAGTGGCCCCTGTTCACTGTAAGCAAAGCAAAATGCATGCTAACTAGGGCCCAATTTCATAGAGCTGCTTAGACAAAACAAAAATAGCTAAGCACAAAAAAATTATGCTTACCAGAGTAAGGTCACCAACCAAAATACCATTTCACATGTACCATTTGTAACTGGTATCCTGCTCATTGATGCTGAGCAGAAAATTGTTAAGCAATATTTTCTGATAGAGCAGCTCTATGAAATTGGGCCCTGACGGCAGTTCTTGTACATTTTGTAAGCAGACAAGACAAGTGACATGGCATGGCAAATCCATTGTAAACATGCTCTCTGATCATCTTGATCATTTACAAAATACATTTTTGCTTTACACACATTTTCCTGCTACATTAAAACTACAAAAATTGTCTTACCGGTAAGTTCTGTAACCAGCTTTTATGAAAATAGGTTCGGGGTAATTCCTGGCAAACAATGCTATAACTTGCTCATTAGAAATTTTTTAAAGGTAGGGTCATACTTTGGTAATGATTGTGAACAAGAAATGTGTAATTTTTTTCCGAAAGCTTACTTGTTATAAAGATGGTAATGGTGAGCATCCTGCAAAATTATTTCATTTGAAGTGCCCCTGTTGATTAGAAATAATTTGAATCACCAAAGATCACCAAAAGACGACTTTTGAAGATTCAAATTTGCATAATGTGTCCGTTCGTGAATGCTGCAGCCAGAGATGCAGTTGGTACCCGCTGTCACCTCGCTAAACATTCATGGATTCCACGTTCTTGATGAAAATTTACCGTTACAGTTTTTGCTGTTTGCTCAATAAGTAGACAATGTATTCAGCTAATACTTTCACAGGCGACTTTTATTGCATATTTCTTCATAATTTTGCCAGTAAATCAGCAATATGTTGACCAAAGCCAAACGATGACCCTACCTTTAAATTTTGTATTCAACATTACTTGAACATCAATAATGTATTGTAAAAGTATCAGTTCAATGAGTTTAGGGAGCTGCTCCTTTCTGCATATCGAAAGTTTTGATTAAAAATCATTCGCTGTCACCTACATGAACGAGTAAGATTTTGTTTTCTTCCATAGAGTTGTGTAAGCTTTCTTTCTGGCTGTCATGTTTGTGCTCTATTATAATAAAATTGATGTCTTAATTTTTTGTGTACCTAAACCACAAGCCGATATTTCAGTTTGCGCGTGCCCACTCAGTTTGTCCCACAAGGAAATATATATTGGCTCAACATGCTCACCTTACAATGTCATTAAAACTATTAAAATAATTCTATTAAAGGGATTGTATACGTTTGGTAATTGGAACCCACTGTTTGTTTCAATCCTATATAGTTGTAGAAACATACCATAACCTGTAAAATTTCATTTCAAAAGGTGGTAGCGTTTTTGAGATATTGCAGAAAATCTGGAGCGGTTAAGTCCACGCGGGAAGAATAATCTGCAATTGGAATACACAATCTCAGAAACGTTTCTCAGATTCCATTTTTTGTTTGGATAAAACCTGATATCTTTTTCCTTAATCATATTACTTCAAAGTGAAATGTTTCTCAAAATGCTTTGAACTATCAGAAGCTGCTGTACTTTTTTTTTTACCAGGTAAGTTTTTTTTGCCATTCATTTTATGAGTAATTACCAAACGTATACAGACCCTTTACTAATTTAAATGTTAGCCACATACACTGCAAATCCCATGGGAAGCTGTGGAAGGAAAAAGGTAAAGTGCATTATCCAAAAGAAGTGTGGGGGTTGGAAAGTAAACTTTTTCATGTCATTCTTCCATTAAAATTATTTTCTTTTCTAAATCTTCCTCATTGTATCAACATTTCTGAATTAGAAACAAAACAGGAAAACTCATTAGACACAAAAGTTTTGTGAACAATGAAATAGCTGATCTACTGATGTCAGATTATCATTATTTTATATTTCTGGTAATGAAACCAAGGATGCCTCATAAGTGAACTTAATCACTATGGCTCGCAAGCCTGAGGAAACCTGTAAACAAGGGTGCTTGCTATGTGAACCAGAAACACCGGGGTTAAACCCGTACTCTTCCACAGTGAGTGTTCTGGGATCTTACTTGCTATACGAATCCTAGTACAAGACCTACGGCTTAATTTCTCATTCGAAGGACAAAGCAATTATGGTAAAATATCTTGCTCATGGACACAAGCGCCACGACCGGGACTCGAAACCCACACCAGAGCTTGAGTCCGGTGCTCTTAACCGCGCGGCCATGACACGCCATTGTGGTAGACTGGAAGTGCTGCCAACCCTCCCTGATTCTGCAGAAAGTTCCCTGAAAATAAACCAATCTTTCCACAGATAAACAAATTTTGAACCCTCCCTGATTGTGGAAACCTTTTCCCTGTTATGTTGAATGCACTTTTAAATATCTCCCTGATTGGTGTACAGAACCTCCCTGAATGCAAGATGCAAATGTTGGCAGCTCTGGTATGGGCACACCCACGTGGTCGCCCAAGAAAGTGTTGGATGGGTCATTTCCCAGTCGAACTCAAGTCGAATCTGACTCAAGTGCACCGACTGGAACCTTATCCAAGACATGGACACAGCGATCAAGCCAGACCGACATGACCTTCAATGCATCCAACCCTCAACTTTTGGGAACAAGCAACGTTAAACCATGTGGCTGAGTGGCTTAGAGCATCGAATTCAAGTTCCGATGGTTAAGTCATCGGTGTGTGGGTTCGAATCCCGGTCATGACATTTGTATCTCTGGGCAAGATACTTCACTATAATTGCTTCTCTTTACCCAGGGGTATAAATGGGAACCTGCGAGGGTAGAGGTTGAAATTGTGTTTGAAAAGCCTTTGGAGCGCCACGGCAGCTCGGGCTGTATACTCCCCAGGGAGCTGAGAAAGATTAAAGGAAGGTTATTGGCCCAATGACCAGGGCACTAATGTAAAGCGCATTGAGATGTTATTGTAAAATGCACTGTATAAGAATTATTTATTATTATTATTATTAGGTCGAACAGTTGGTAAGAGCATCATCTAAAAGAAGGATGAGAGTTAAGGAAGTAATTAATGTCTTAAGAGTCGTTGTGTTCTGAAGTTCTGAGGGCAGAAAGTATTAATTCTGTCCTTGCCCTGTTACACAATTTAATGGCATACTTAATTGCCTGTCAGTATTAAGGTAATTGATCAATCATGCCTCAACCATATGTTATTAATGATAATAATGTAGATATTTTTATTAAGGACGGCATGAATCAAAAAATCCAGAGGCCCTTATCGGCTATAAAAACATCTTAAAACCTTGAAACAGTTAACGATTCAATTGATCATAAATACTTCTTTAAACCCTTACTCTTCTCCCCCAGGGTTTGTTGGTCTTGGTCCCCTCTTCTTCTAGACCCAGAACCTCCCAGATGTTACAATTCAAGAGGTTTAAAGACTCTGTGCATCACCAGAAACTAAAAACTACTAGGTTTGGACACAATGTGAACTATTTCTTTCTCCCTTTGGTGATTGCTTTACCTCTTTCAAGAAGATTTGAAGGCTCAAGGAGGTTCTGAGAAAATCCTGAAATCAGGAAAAAATCCTGAGAAATCACACACGTGGTATTTACTTTTGAAACTCTAATTTGGTCATCAAAAACGACAACGACACAGTTTTTGTTTTATACTGATGGCTGTTTATTTTGGAAACTGTTGTAGAAAAATCTTTTTACATTGTTCAAAAAACCCTAAAATGCAATCAGCTGAATATTGTTGAGTCAGTGCAAAAGCATTGTATCTCCTAAAAAAGCATTTATGTTTACATGCGAGTTTGAAATTGTAAAAGCATTGAAAATAGCCCGAATGTTCACACAAAACAAGTACATGCAGAGATACAACATTTTTGCACTGGCGCTATGATATATTTTGAAGAATTTTCATGTTGTGGCTAACCATACCTTTAACGGTTCATTTTCACTGCAAGAATCAAACAATCTTGATGTATTTCATGGATCTTACAAAACATTCACGATGGCAAATTCTTTTGTCAAAATGTTGAACCCTTAACCAACCCAAATGTTCCGCAATCCATCTTTTGGTCTTAGCTTTATTTATCTGTTTGTTTGTATAGATGATCTTCCCAACAAGGGAACTCGGCAAAGCTCCCACAAGGGTGATATAAACACCAAGCTGGCAACAGCCAATCTCTCTCATTACAAACATTGGTTTAACGTCTATGATTATGAATTGCACTAATCAAGAAATTGTGATTCGATAACTAGACAACAATACTTATTCTAGTCATCATGAAATCAGCAAGTAAATTGTTCGCGGAACATGAGTTAAGCAATAAGCCATTTGCAAGTTGGATTTGAATAATGTCTGGTACAACGACTTCCAAGCGACAGCTGAAATTGGAATTCCTCGGACTAGAGACAGTCACCATGTCAAATTGTTCGGGGCAAGATTTTTGCAAAGCTACGTATTAAAGACGGCGACACTCATACACAATTCTGAACAAATGTGCATGGTACCAGGGTTTGCCCATTTAAAAGTTGCCCATTTAAAAGCTTGCGCCTGAAACATGTGATGCGGTAACACCTTAACAGTTTGTGGAATCCAATTTGAGTGTTCAATTGGTGGAAGTTATTGTACCGACATTATTCAAAATCCAACTTTTTATGTGCAATTTCTGTTATATTTTTATATTGTCCTTTTAATTGTAACATACATGTAATTTGGCTTTTTGGCCACCAGATGTATGAATAAATAATCAATCAATCAAAAACTCGCAAATGGCTCACTGATATAAGCACAGATCACTTTTTGATTTCTTTTTGGCATATTATTTAGTGCAAAGGTTATTTTTGAGAGCGGGCATAACAGTTTTATTTCCAGATTAAAGGCACTGTACACGCTTGGTAATTACTCAAAATATATATTAGCATAAAAACTGACTTGGTAACAAGCAACGGAGAGCTGTTGATAGTATAAAACTTGTGAGAAACGACTCCCTCTGAAGTAACGTAGTTTTAAGAGGTAATTTCTCACTAAAATAATAAAAGACTTCTTGCAAGAAGCCTTTTGTTCCTATCTGAAAGCACACAAACTTGTACAAGGGTGTTTTTTCTTTCATCATTTTCTTGCAACTTCAATGACCAATTGAGCCCAAATTTTCACAGGCTTGTTATTTTATGCATATGTTGGGATACACCAACTGAGAACACTGGTCTTTGACAATTTCCAAACGTGTTAAGTGCCTTTAAAGTCAAAAGGTTAATCTATTGAACTTTCTTTTTCTAAGGTTTTTTGTTCGTAAGAAAACAAGACAAGCTTTAGTTTCATAAGAAAAGTATGCTTTTCCCCAGACTTCTTTTTAAAATAAATAAACTATAAAACATCCGGTAGCATTTTCATAAATGTATAAATCGAATCGTGAACCAACCCAACCAAGATGTTTCTACAAAAAAAGTATCAAAACAATCATTACATCTGCAATCTGTTGTAGTTAATTATTAGGATCTCTGCCTATGGTCTTTATTTTGTAAAACTGTTAACAACGTGAAGGACATAAAAATGAAAAACAAACGGTAAACAGACGACATTCTTGTTAAAGTTGGAGTACTGAGCTCTATTGAGTGCAACATAATCAAATATCGAGGTAAAGAGATGATTTATCTCAACTAGGCGACTTATTTTATAGAATAAGTCGACCTGTCATGTTATTTACCTCACCGAGATTTCATTTTTTTCATTTCATTTCATTTATTCTGGTCGGGAAGCCAAGGACTCTCAGAAAAGTGAACTTAATCACTATACTTGCCAAGAACCCAATAGATAGAAGACAAGGAAGGAAGTTTCAGAAATTTTTTCTAAGGAAAACACACACAATCAGGTAGGGACTGAAAACCCAATCCACATAGTGCCCCTGGTGGGATTCGAACTATGATCCTAGAGGTGGAAGGCGAGGAAAGATACCCGACCGCCCCCAAAAGATGACTAAAAGACACCAGCATCAACTCACCATCTAAGTTTTAGTAAGTCGTCTTAGTCTGAGTTGACTTCTGTGGTTCAGAAAGTCGTCTTGCGAGATTATATTAACACATTCCGTGAATCACTCATTAGGAGCGAACCCAAGTTTGCCTATGACAAACTCGGATCAGTACTCTCCGGTTTGGGATGGAGCAGTTTTCAACCTGATCTCTCTTATTATATTTGGTTTTACCCATACACCGACGTGTGTAAAGCACTGTATACTCAGTACTTTCCCCGAGTCCTGTGAAAAAAAATCACAGCCATATTACTCGGGTGGGATTCGAACCCACGACCTTTGCCAATCTAGAGCAGATGTCTTACCAACTAGACCACCGAGATTGCCCGGTAGCTAGAGGCTGTTCGAATCCTAAACTGATCTCTCTTCTCTGATCGTGAGTTCATAAGGTGTGAACAGGCAGTTTATTGTTCCACTGCCTGCAAGTTTACTAACAACAAATATCTACACAATTCCATCAGGTTCTTGTATATACTCTGAAGTATTGGGGAAACGTGTCTAAAGTTATTATGCAAGCAACTTTGAATCATAAAAATTGACCAAATATCTCAAGAAACTGAATAAGAAACAGTCAAACCTCATCCATGTTCTTCAATGTTTCCCGTCTTTGACACCAGCAGCTGGTTCCAGCCACTATAGATTACTTTACATATTACTAATGTAATTGATTGGGCATTAATCCAGCTCATGGTCACTGTCCTTGGGGAAGTGGAAGGTGCAAGGGTGCAGTGCTTATCTTATCATTACTTTACTGATAATCAGCTGACAACGAGTCAGGATAAAAGTGGCAGGACTGGGTTCTAGAATTTAGAATTAAACAGTTAGGAGCGACTGGACGCGTTGAAAGTCGAAAGATCGACTGTTGCAGTTGTTCCGAATGACTCTGGAGCATCTTGGTTTCAGACGTTGATCTTGTCATGAGCCAAACCTAATGTAAATGTTATGTTAAGTTCGCCTGTCTGAAACCAAAATTTATTTGGGTCGACATAGAGTCGCTCCTAATCTATTTGGTTCGGCGCAAATCTGGAGCACCTGTCAGAACCGGGTGTTAGTTTCAATATCAGTGAGATAAATTATTTCGGTTATTAAACTGATATGGCACTTCTGGAGTTCTGTATTTCAGTGTGGCATGAAAAGCACTCGCTATTGACCCCCTTGCACTGACCTTACACGCGGTCTGTCCACGGTCTACCATTTTGGGAGTCAAGTTGTATGCAAAGGTATGGCAAGTGTGTAAATGTGGGCGCGTCGCCTAAAATGCGCATTACAGTACAACACTCACGTAAACTGACTTCCAAAATGGCGCAGCAAGATTGATTGTGGTGATGAGGTCAGAGGAATTGAGTCAGTACAGACAACTTGGGGCCAATCTCAAAGAGCTACAAACAGAAACATTTGCAAAGCGCAGGAAAATATTTTGAAACTCATAGCGTAGTAGGACACACACACACACACAACCCGCGCACACTATACAGACAAAGCTGCCGTCAAAGTTTAAGCATGGCAAGGAATTCTTTTTTTCCTTTCAGTACGTCCAGCAGTTCCTTGGAGGATTCATGATAACTTTTCTCAACTCGTTTCCAGATCGAGTTAGTTCCCACAGCTGTATCGTTCTCGATCTGTGTGAGAGAAACCAATGGGAATAATAGACATTAAATAAAGAATATTATTCGTTATACCCCCTTTTATTTTAAGCGATCGCCTAACATCACAAGACCGGACAGCCACTTTAAGGTGAGGGCTACACTTAACTGATTTGGACTATCAACCCAAATCAACTGCAACCAGGGGCACGTTGCCACCTACTCCTTGGGCTGAAACAGGGTTACCCCTTTCATACATGTAGTTCGTAAGGATGTAGGCACCACTAGGAGCCTGGTTGGTAGAACAGAATGCAATACCTTCCCAACCTTTTACGAAGCAATTGTGGTTCAGTGCCTTGCTCAAGGGCACAAGTGTCATGACAGGGATTCGAACCCACACTCAGCTGCTGATAGCAACAGAGCTTGGGTCCGATGAACTGCATACTCGGTACTTTCCAGAGTCCTGTGACCAAAAATCCACAGGCATCTAACTCAGGTGGGATTCAAAACCCACATATGAATGCGTTTCTCTAGAAGTGAACCCTGTGCGAAGCATGTCAAGATACTCACTTTGGGTTCTACCGCAGTGTCTGATAATTGGAGCTTGCCGAGGTCCAGAGAAAGCATTGTGGGATCAATGTCCTGCACTGCGCAAGTCAAGCCATCAGCCAGCTGCTGGACATTCTCAATGTAGTGCTTGAAATGCTGAAAAACTGGAGGCTAAAAAGAAGATCACAGTACAAGCTTTAAGTATATTTTTTCAGAATTGGCAATAATCCTGAAAAAAATATTGAATCACTTTAATTTGAAATTTACTGACTAATAATAATAATAATAATAACTAGTTCTTATATAGCGCATTTCACAATAACGTCTTAATGCGCTTTACATTAGTGCCCTGTTCATTGGGCCAATAACATTCCTGTAATCTTTCTCAGATCCCTGGGGAGTATACAGCCCGGAGCTGCCGTAGCGCTCCGAAGGCTTCTCAAACACAATATCAACCTCTACCCTCGCAGGTACCCATTTATACCCCTTTGATGAAGAGAAGCAATTATAGTACATAGTATCTTGCTCAATGATACAAGTGTCATGATCGGGATTCGAACCCACACCCGATGACTTAACCATCGGAACTTGAATTCGATGCTCTAAACCACTCGGCCACATGACACCCCACTACTACTATTATCTTTATTAATTTCTGGTTATTTTTTTTTTTTTTACGGGAATGCTATTTAAACTTGTTTATAATGTAAACACATTATAAACAAGTTTAAATAGCATTCCTGTAAAAAAAGAAAATTAACCAGAAATTTTGTTTATCATTTATTGTAATTTTGATATTTGCACACTTTTTGTAATTATTGATTAAAAAAATTAGGCCCCAACCTCAAGGTTTTGAAAAACTAGAAACACTTCTGCATTTGACGGCTTGCGTCAAAATTACAATACTCTGACGCCATGTGTGGGAGGTTGCTTTGTTATACCTCCATGCTGCAACAAAGCGGCTATACAAAATGGACCTCCCACAAATGACATAACATAAGTGATGACGTAACAGGGCTTTTCGCGAATCTTTCTGAAAAGCACCGGAGAAGGGTGTTCAAAATGATTGTTTTTTTACACAATTTAAATCTGTTTAATCTCATGTGAACTCAATTTCCTTATTGATTGAAACATTTTGAATGAATTTCAGCAAAGATCACTTGTTGCCGTTTTCGTTCAAGTAGGTCTTTAATAATAATAATATTATTAATATGGTACATTTATATAGCGCACAATGCAGGAGCCTCTATGCGCATAAAACGCAAAACATAAAACAATGAAATACATAAAGCAAAGATACAAAAATGTAGATTCAAACAAGTGAGTCTTTAAAAGTCCCCTGAAAAAAATCAGAACAGAGTCAGCTTGGCGAATATAAACCGTTTTTTTTTTTATAACGTTTCTTTCGCACCTTGACCGTTGCCCCGCCCTTCTTTTTCCTACTCTTCCTATTGGCTGCTGCCTTCATGGGTTTGAGAAGTCTGTAGCAAACACCTGTCAGTAAGATGACAAAACCTAATGTCTGCAGAAGGACAAAATACCGAAAGAAACAATTGGAATATGAACGTAACATTCATCAATCATACGAACGCCATGCACAAAGTTGTGGTGAACTTTTGGATTGTGAGGTCAGCAGCTGCCGTAAAATAACGGCCCGCTAGGTTTAAATACGGGAATCAAAGTGTGGTGAAGCGGTTTTAAACTTGTTCTTTAAAAACGCTGAGGACTGGTTCTTCGTCTCGATAAAGTTATCAAGGTCCAGGCCTCACTGTGTTTAAACAACTAGTTGAAAACCAATTCAATACGCTTTGATTCCCATTAATAATATTGAATCTTATATAGAGCAATTCCAAAGAATGATCATTGCGCTTCAAACATTATTACCCCTGGTCACTGGGCCATTATTTCATTCCTTAAACCATCTCAGCTCCCTGGGGAGTATACAGCCTGTGCTGCCGAGTATGTAGCGCACTAAAAGCTAAATCAATCACAAGAACCATCTCTTCCCTCACAGGTACCCATTTACCCCTGGGTGATGAGAAGCAATTATAGTTAAGTGTCTTGCTCAAAGACACAAGTGTCATGACCGGGATTCGAACCAACACCCTGATGACTCAGCCACCAGAACTTGAGTCCAATGCACTAAACCGCTTGGCCATGACACGCTACTCAATTCATAAATACCTTTCTGTTACAAACATCCAAACACCCTCTAAAAGTTGAGAACAAATGTAACAGTTTAGCCTGAGCTCACGTTGACTCTGCGTTGAATTTCTATGCATGTGTTGAGCGCTGAGTAGCTCCTCGCGCCAGTTTCGAAATTGCGTGCATCAGTTTAAAATTATTGCAACCAAGTTTCAAACTTGCGCTAGCCAAATATGCGACCCATCAACTTAAATTGGGCCATGACATTTGCGCACTCCACGCACCCAAAGCCGTATATTGAGAGAGTTGCGACCATTTGCGATTAGAAGCCGTGTCCCAAAAAAAACGCATGGGCAAACACAGGGTGCCAGACTAGACTGCACATATGGTTGTGCTGCATTTGGACCGAAAATGGCATCCAGCAACCACGTGATCAAAGAAAACTGGTCCCTCTATATTGCAACTCTTTCAATACACCCTGCGCGCACCCATCAGATAGCGTCCTCTTTTGACTCAATAAGGTCAGGTCAAGTTTAATCACTTCTAACTCTGCTTACATCGCATGCTTAAACATGACCATGTGATCTCCTCTCAACCAATCCGAATGGATAAACTGTCCCGGGTATTCATGAATGACAGTTCCTGAACATTAGGCACTAGACCTCTGTGTAACGCTCAACAATAGTGAAATGTTTTACCTCGACAAGCATAACCAGTTCAGGGAGAATATGTCTGTCAAATATCCTGCCCTCTTTGTCTTCCCGTATAAGGCACCGTCTACTTCTCCTGATGGATTCTGTGTCATTTCAAGGAAATCAATTAACATGAAACACGATATCTCAAATACATACAATTCTATTTACTGCTGGTGATGGGATTCGTTCGCAGTTTAGTTCTCAGCTGCAGCAAACCTAAAAAAACACCTTCTTTTTACTTAGCAGAGAGACTTGGGTCCAAGAAGCCAATTGTGGGTTAGATTGGAATAGTGTGATGCAATGACTTGCTTAGTCACAAGTTGCCGGGAAAAGAGCGTAAGCAATTAATGTGCAAAATGTTCAAGAAAACTTAGAGTGAAAGGTTTTCTGCTGTTCATAAGTCATTATAGGAAGGTTAAAGAAGGTTAAAGTTCTAGAAACAAAAATGTAACAGAAATACCATATTTTTCTTTGTCGGAAGCCATTTTATTGCTTAAAACCAGTTACTAGGACAACAATATTTTTGTTATGTGCCTCGAAGAAGGTGTAGAGCCTTATGCCCTACAGGCACACAATGAGTTGTCTGCCCATCAAATGCCAGTTAAAACTTTTGAGGACCAGTCAAGATTTTGTCAAAGAGTGCTCTGGCTGGCTAGTTAATTCCGGGTATCTGCACACTTTAAAAAGTCAAATTTAAAACTTTTTAAGACCCTTTTAATGCTACCCTTAACAAAATTTAAGACCAACAAAAAATATATGAATAAGGCAGGGAGAAACAGCTATACTCACTCAAACTTTATGTTACTTTTTTTTACACTTTTTTTACAGCGTAGTTCAGTTCTTTATGAGCTGATGGGAAAATTCAATACAGGCTTCATCCATTTTTTTTAAACCCTCAAATAGCTGAATTTATTACTTTTTAATGCTTCTTGAGGCCTTGAATTGTTATTGTTCAATTTAAAACTTTTTAATACTTTTTAAGAATCTGCAGAAACACTGTCATTGCTTCCAAAAACTACATGTTAAATAATGTTTCGAAGAAATTTTACAAAAATATGGCACAATGAAAAAGCCGACAGCCCAACGAAATGTCGACAAGGTATGAAGACATCTCACTGGTTAGTTAAGGCTGGCTCCCCGTCTGCCATTTTGTTGCATCACAACGAAAACACAAAGCCTACCTGTACATTTGTCGATGATGACGGTGAAATCTTGCTGTATTTTACTCTGCAAATCGGCACTTTCTGATGAGGAAAAAGAAGGGGAAAAAAATAAAAAAAATTGTGAGGAGCTTTTCATAACAGCTGCTGTGATTCGTCTTTGAATGTCCAGAATTATGTTAGAGCTTTGGTCATTGGCCAAGCATTTTTTGCCTGTTCCCTTGAGCTGCCATAATGTAGTTGTTCTGACTAAATTGTAACTAAATGCTTTATACCATGCCCGATATGGTAAAAGAGGGTACCCCCCTAGCCTCCCCATGCTCCCATAATTTAACACACTATTTTACTGTTATACAGAAGTACCCCCCCTCCCCTTAAGAAAGTCGTAATACCTTCATTCTGTGTTGATAATTCATGTATTCGATGTACAACCTTCAACGTGGTCAAGAGAATATTGCCACATTCTCCCTTGAGGTAGCTAGCTGTCCTCGTGCTAGGAGGCCCCTGAACGGGAAACTGAAACAGAAAATTTGTAGAACATTTCAATGTGCCACCATGAATATGATCTGGGTTTGAAGTCATCGAAGATGAAAAAAAACCACTCAAAAAAAAATGACAATACGCCCTCGGTGTTAGACTTGAACGATGACTGTCACAAGTGAATGCTCGATAGGCCATATTATTTATTATTATTACATATTTTCTGGTAATGAAACCAAGGATGCCTCATAAGTGAATTTAATCACTGTAGCTCGCAAGCCTGAGGAAACCAGCTAACTGAATATACAAAGATACCTCACCATGCAAAGCTTCAAATCCCAAATATTTGAAATGTTCTCCAAGTACAGCTAGCTGCAATTTCTTACCTTTCTATGCGTAGTGGGATCTTCCGCCGTCTCCCTCAGGTAACTTTCCAGTTGCTCTATTAACATGCCCAGCACTTCCTCGTGACCCGGGCCTTCACCATTATTAGTAGGGGTGTTTGTAGCCCCTTGGGGAGGGATCGGGACGAGGTAGGTGGAAGCAGCGAGAGAGCGGAGAATGAGCTGTCGTAATTTCAGCCAAGCCTTCTCCTGCTGAAGGGAAGCCACTTTGTCCTCATCTGTAAGTTGCCTGAGACATTTAAAACGATAACAAATCACTTGCTTTTGTTTGCAGTAAAAGGAAAAAACACAGAATGGATCAACCACAGGGGTTATGATCAAGGAATATTCAGAGGCATTCTGGGAAAAAAAAAATGGCGCGGCTTGGTTGACGCACCATGCACAACTCTCGGCCAATGATTGGTCTTCTTTTGACCCTTAGTGAAGGCGGTGTTTGAGCTTGTGACCTCATATGCAAGGAGTCTACAAGTTTGATCATTAGTTACCTTTGTTGAGGTGCCCATGACAACATAACATCCAGATCGCGGTTATCCGTGATCTCCTCCCATTTTGTATCATCTGAAACAGGAAAAGGAAAAGTTAATTCATAACTCTTGTTTATACAATTTGAACGAGTCAACCAAGACATGACATTATTCCCGTTTTAAATGGTCTGTATACGTTTGGTAATTTACTCATAAAATTAATGGCGATAAAAACTTACTTGGTAAGAAGTGCAGCAGCTTCTGAGAGTATAAAGCATTTTGAGATACATTTCACTTTGAATTAATGTGGTTATGGAAAAAGATCTGTTTTTATCCCCAACAATTTGAATCTGAGAAGCGTTTCTGTCAGAAACGTTTCTCAGATTGTGTATACCAATTGCAGATTATTCTTCATGCGTGGACATAACCGCTCCAGAATTTCGGCAATATCTCAAAAACTCTAACACCTTTTGAAATGAAATTTTCACAGGTTAGTTTTATGGTATATATCTACAACTATATAGGAGTGAAACAAACAGTGGGTTCCAATTCCCAAACGTATAAAATCCCTTTAATGAAAACGTTATATGCACATTCTTATTACTTTATGTATATCCAGATTTTTGGAAATATCTCAAAAACGCTACATCTTTTGAAATGAAATTTTCACAGGTTAGTTTTATGGTATATATCTACAACTATAGAGGATTGAAACAACAGTGGGTTGGTTCCAATTACCAAATGTATACAATCACTTTAAACGGGTACGCCCACGATATGACTTCAGCCAACACTCCTCCAAACGAGATTTTACACATGGTTGTACCCGCAAGTTTACTACTTATAGTTGCTTTGTTATTTTTCCACACCATGCAAAGCTTCAAACACCACTGACATAAGTCTATTGGAGAATAAGTTCACTTGTGTCGGCTCACCTTTCTCAGGACAGATTTCCATGTCCAAGATGAAGTCTTGCAGTGAGTTTCCTCCACTGAAGTCAAGATGCAACCAAAAGAAGAAATAACAAAGAGGAAAATATTCACTATGTTAAAATGTCTTCATATACAAATAGACCTTATGCACATCATGTTATTTCAGTAGGGCGCCCTAGAAACATAGATACCTTGTTAACATGGAAAACATTGGGAAATGTCAATTCACGTCATGATGTTTACTTTGACCTTTTGGGTCGAGTGGGAGTAGGTCAGATCTTGCAGCCGTTTGCGGCCGCTACAGGGCATTTTGGTACAAGCCGTTTAACGGCCGCTATAGGCACTTTGGTAGAAGCCGTTTACGGCCGCTATGGTCTCTAAAAGGTTAACCCTTTAGCAGCAGGCATACCGCCTGCATCCGCACTGCCTGTTAGTTTAGCAATTTGGCCGAAACCCTTGGCGACACAGTTGGGAGTTGTGATTGGTCAACGGGTGAAGGGGCGGAGCTTTTGAAGGCATGATATTAGTCTCTTTGGAAAAAGTAAGAAAATTTTATTGCATACAAGTGCTAACCTACATAGCTTGTACAGGCTTTTATAGGCTTTTCAGGCTACTTAATAACAATTTTGCAGAATCTTCTGCATGTAAAACAAAAATCGGAAATCAGATTAAAGTAGGAAGAATATCCTGCCTGCTTTCGAAAGAATATCTTACATTTCTGCTTCAGTGAGCAGCTCCAAGAGTAGTTTCTCAACCGTGACCTGAGCACAATGGATTGAGTGACTTATTCTCCTTCTAAACGTCAAGAACTCTGGAATCTTGTGGAATGTCCCAAACTTATATGCTGTTATCATGTACTCGGTGGTCTAACAAAAATAACATTCAAATAAAACACTTTAGTAAGTTACGGTCATAGATTGTGTCTTTCACTATTTTCTCCTGACTCACCCAACGGATTAAGCCCAAATTTTCATAGGTTTGCTATTTCTTGTATAAGGTTGATCAAACAAAACATGAACACTGTCTGCGACTATCTTGTAAGCTCTACCAATCCTACATCAATCCTTTAAGTATAATTTTCTAAGTTAAACGTCTACATATAAACCGCCCAAGATAGATACAAAATAAACTTACATCTTTGTGGTTTACGGTGAAGAACTTTAGAGTTGTGTTGAACAAGGCATTGGCGGAAGTAAAGTGACCCAAACTAGTTACGTATCCTGACACAGTGTACCTAGATTTTGTTTTTATTGTGGAAAAGAAAAACAAATTAATAATACAAACTGTTCAAGTGATACTTTGTTCATTCACTCAAGTTCAGATGATAACGCCTGGCGTGTTGTGGCCTAGTGGTCTGGCCAGGTCTCAAATTTGGGGGGAAAATTCACAAGACCGCATGGCTTGTTTTTCAACATTTTTACTGGACCAGAAATTCTTTTTACAAGACCAGAATCAAATAGAGACAAAAAAATGAATACACAGTTTAAAATATAAACTGTTTTTAGTTGAAAAAGCACTAAAAGAAGATTTATCTCATTTGTTTAAGGGCAGATATACTTCCATAATCAACAAAATTGAAAGAAATTTGTGAGACTAAAAGTCTGAAAAACCACAAGACCGCCAGACTTGTCCAGTCATGAGTTTACTGGCCCACCGCAAAAATCACTGGCCTCGGGCCTGCGGTCCAGTGTGAATTTCGAGCCCTACTAGTGCATCAGACACAAGTTCTGATGACCTAGGCCCAATTTCATAGAGCTGCTTAAGCAGAAAATATTGCTTAAACATTTTCTGCTAAGCAGAAATGAGCAGGATACCAGTCACAAATTGTACATGTGACATGATAGTTTGGCTGGTAACCTTATTCTGGTAAGCAAAATTGTATTGTGCTTAGCTACTTTTTGTGCTTAAGCAGCTCTATGAAATTGGGACCTAGTCATTGGAAGGTGGGTCAAATTCCCCGTCAAGACACTTGCGTCCTTGAGAAAAACACTTAACCATAAATTGCTTCTCTTTACCCAGTTGCATAAAATGTGACCCTGCAAGGGCTGGCCTTAGCGCTATATTAAGAAGCATGAGGTTGTTTGCTCCCCAGAGAGTTGAGAAAGTTTGAAGAATGGTTTAAAGGCCCTGTACACTATTGGTAAGATCATAAAACACAAATGTTCACAGATTCACACACAACTTACATGATTTAAAGTAAGTAATGGTTGAAAGGGTTCCTTAAAATATTTCTGCCTAAAATGCTATAATTTCTGAGAAATGAGTAAAACAATAGTTTTTATCACGCGCGATATTTTGAAAAAACAGAAAACACATAAGGTCTCTTTTCACTATTTTCTTGTGATCTCGATGACCAATTGAGCTCAAACTTTCACAGGTTTGTTTGTTCATGCATATGTTGAATCACATAAAATGTGGACACTGATTTTGAGCTGTTACCAAAAGTGTACAATACCTTTAAGTATTCCTGATGAAAAGGGATAATGTTGTACCGTGCCTTGATCTAGCTACTAGGATAATGTGCGTTATACACATATATAAGAACCCTGTAAAATTAAAATCAATTCCATTCCAATTGATCTTGACAAATAAAGCTTTAAAGGTATTGTACACTTTTGGAAACAGCTCAAAATCAGTGTCCACATTTTGTGTGATTCAACATATGCATGAACAAACAAACCTGTGAAAGTTTTAGCTTAATTGGTCATCAAGGTCACGAGAAAATAGTGAAAAGAGACCTTATGTGTTTTCTGTTTTTTCGAATTATCGCGCGTGATAAAAACTATTGTTTTACTCATTTCTCAGAAACGATAGCATTTTAGGCAGAAATATTTTAAAGAACCCTTTCTACCATTACTTGCTTTAAATCATGTAAGTTATGTGTGAATCTGTGAACATTGTGTTTTACGATCTTACCAATAGTGTACAGGGCCTTTAAAGGGTGTGAATAACATTGATAAGAGTAAAAATATAAATGTTCACAGATTTGCACACAACTTACATGGCATAAAGATGGTCATGGTGGGAAACTCCCTTTGAAATATTTGTGCTTGAATTGCAATAGTTTTTGAGAAATGAGTTAAGCAATTATTTTGATCTTGCAAGTCCAAAACTCAATGTTTGAAAACAGTGAAAACATTTAAGGTTTTTTTCCCATTTTTTTTTCGTGACAGCAATGACCGATAGAGCTGAAACTTTCACAGGTTTGTTATTTCATGTACATGTATATGTTGGGTCACATCAAGTGTGGAAACTTGTCTTTGACAATTACCAATGTTACACATGTGCTTTAAAAGAAGCACTGTTAAGTTAACAAAATGGTAAGACATCTGCTCTAGCAATGCAAAGGTCGTGGGTTCGAATCCCACCTGAGCGATTTGCCTGTGGAATTTGTTCACAGAACTCGGGAAAGTGCTGAGTATACAGTGCTTAATACACATCAGTGTAAGGGTAAAAACAAATTATATTCTTTATCCCCAATGCATAATTAACATCTATTAAAATGGAACGAGTCAACCACAAAGGAAAACATGAAAAATCTAATGTTAATTCCACACGACTTGAGATATTTCATGCATTGATTGTCAATGTCATAGTTACCCTAATGTATCTTGTTGTATATGTTTGATGTCCAGTCCATCATACAAGTCTGGTATGGGCCCAAACGCACCTGATAGGAAAAAAACACAAAAAGAAAATGTAAAACTCTATCCAAATAATTTCAAATAACCATGAAGCCGTTAGAGTTTCATCGCCCCATTTTTTCGCCAAAAGAAATTTATAATTGTTTCCCAACGTCATTCTAGGCACGCTGTTCCTATAAAGGGAACGAGAGGTGGGTCAACCTACAGAAGCGGGTTGGGCGGCAGGGTCCCTGGGGTCTGGAGACGCTTCCGTAGGTTGAGCCAGCTCTCATTCCCTTTGTAGAGCAGCGTGCGCAGAGGCAGCCCATGCCGTCAGAACCGTCTCCAGGCCCCAGAGACCCTGACGCCCAGCCCGTTTCCGTACAATGACACAGCTCTCATTGCCTTAATAGGAGCAGCGTGCGCAGAGGCAGCCCATGCCGTCAGAAGCGTCTCCAGGCCCCAGAGACCCTGCCGCCCAGCCCGTTTCCGTACAATGACACAGCTCTCATTGCCTTAATAGGAGCAGCGTGCGCAGAGGCAGCCCATGCCGTCGGAAGCGTCTACAGGCCCCAGAGACCCTGCCGCCCAGCCCGTTTCCGTACAATGACACAGCTCTCATTGCCTTAATAGGAGCAGCGTGCGCAGAGGCAGCCCATGCCGTCGGAAGCGTCTCCAGGCCTCGGGGACCCTGCCGCCCAGCCCATTTCCGTAGGTTGACCCAGCTCTCATTCCCTTTAAAGAGCAGGTAAATGTTTCCCCATTGAAGCCCCTCTTAGCATAGAATCTGTCTTGCTATTGGTTGAGAGTGTGTTGCATAATATGCTTCTTTTTGTTTACTATCAAGTCACCCAAATCAATCAAAAGACGATCCTGGAAAAAGGCTACCACCCTAGCAACAAGGGAATTCTCGCATGGAACAAGGTGTCTACTTATTACTGTACAGTGGTGCTTGTTATACCATGGTACTAAGATTGCGAATTTGTATTGGTCGAGAATCAATTTTGCGATGTTCTCCAAAGACGCATGAACATAGCTCAGGAGAAAATGTGTGATGGGTCGTTTCCAGAGCCTTGTACAATATTAGAAATAGCCCGGGTTCAAGGTTGTAATCACACTGGTACTAGGTAAATTGATAACATTCCTGTGCGATGTGCCATACATGCCATAGGGAACAGTGAAGCATGGTCAAAACTATGTCTCCCTCGATGATCCCCGGAGCATTCTGTTGTCCCTCGACTTTCCCCTCGGTAAGATAGAACGCTCCGAGGATCACCTCGGGAGTCGTAGTTTTAAACCATAACACTCGAACGGATCCTACAAGCGGGCAAAGTGACCATTACACTCCATAAAAGAATTTCCGAGTTTGGCCACAAAAACTCGGAAAGTATGTGATACATCATTTTCACCACTGGATGTGTTTACATTGAATAACTTGGGCCATTAAACTTAATGGATGAGCAGTTAATCTGCATTGGGCCAGTCAGCAGCCCTGGTTTGTGCATGATCCAATTAAGTCCACTGTTTGGAAAAGGGAGTTACATGGAGATAACAAGTGTTAGTTGTCAGATAAAAAGGATGTTTTATTCTAGCCTCTTTCTTTAATGGAGCTTTCCTGTAATGCTTACCTATGAGACAATACAGTCGTATTAGAAGCAGCTTCATGTGATGACAGGACGTACTCGCCTTCAGACCCTTCTCCAAGATCTCAATCATTCTCCACAGATACCTCTCGGTCCCTGTTAGAATCAACGTACAGGATTGGTGTCAATAGAGTGCGCAACTCTCACGCGTAATCGGAAACGAGAAAACAACTCAACTGAACAACCTGACGTTAAGAGATTGTATACCTTTGGTAATTGGTACCCACTGCTTGTTTCAATCCTACATAGTTGTAGATATATACCATAAAACTAACCTGTGAAAATTTCATTTGAAAAGGTGGTAGCGTTTTTGAGGTATTGCCGAAAATCTGGAGCGAAATGTCCACGCAGGAAGATTAATCTGCAATTGGAATATATACAATCTGAGAAACGTTACTGCAGCAACGCTTCTAAGATTAAAATATTTTGTGATATCTTTTTCCATAACTGCAGTACTTCAAAGTGAAAAGTTTCTCAAAATGCATGATACTATCCAAAGCTGCTGTACTATTACCAAGTACGTTTTCATTGCCATTAAGTTGCAGAGTCATTACCAAACATATACAGACCCTTTAACATGGTGAACATTATATTATTTGATACTCTTTCAGAGCAAAATTTTAAACAAAGACGTCATCAGACATTTAAGAACAAATGGGTCTGTACTTTCCAAGATTAATTTTTGCGCCAGTCAAAAGGTCAAATCAAATGCCGTTTTTGATTGAATACCATCAACATTCAAGATTGAACTGAAAATTCCCCGTACAAAAATGGACAGACCATGTGTTTGAAATGTGACGTCATCGAAGGTTTTTATACTTTGAAAGGCATCGAACACGGTGGCATTTTACAACATTTTAACACAAAGTTAGAGACTTGATAAATGTTTTCCCATTTTCAGAGGGACTCTATCTAGTGGAAAATAAATGGATTGCAAAACGGAATTTGACCTTTGAGCCCCTCTTTAACGGGAGGGTATACCTTTGGCAATTACTCCAAAAATTAATGATCATAAAAACTTACTTTTTTTAGGAAGCACTGCAGCTGTTTCGAAAGAATGTGGTTTTAGAGAAAGGGATTCAAAACAAAATTCATTCTGAGAAACGTTTTATGCATGAAACATTTCGCAGATTGTGTATTCCAATTAAGGATTATTCTTCCTGCGTGCACATAACCGCTCCATATTTTCGACGATTTCTCAAAAATGCTACCACCTTTTCAAATGAAAGTTTCTAAGGTTAGTTTTATTGTATATATCTACACTTACATAGGATTAAAAAACAATCAAACGGTTCCAAAAACCAAAGCTATACTTTGCCTTTAAAAAACCCAGTAATCACCTGATTCCTGCCAAACGTCTAGAAGTAAGTGAACAGCCATGACAAGGTATTCGTCCCCAAACTGCAGATCGGTGTTCAGTAAATCCTGGCCGTATTGCAGCGCTGCTTCGCTTCGCTTGATGAGCTCATCTACCAGCGACAACTTCACGTCTTGTGACAGCTCGTCCTGAAGACCTAAACGCCGACTTATCTTCAATATGCATAGATGCCTGTAGATTTGCTTCACCTGTCAGAACGGAAACGAAAAGAGAGTATCATGATTGAGTATTGCAGCTTTAAGGCGTCGTACACGTTTGGTAATTGTCAAAGACCAGTGTTCTCACTTGGTGTATCCCAACATATGCATAAAATAACAAGCCTGTGAAAATTTGGGCTCAATTGGTCATCGAAGTTGCAAGAAAATGATGAAAGAAAAAACACACTTGTTGTGCAAATTTGTGTGCTTTCAGATAGGAATAAAAACTTCTTGCAAGAAGTTTTTATTATTTTAGTGAGAAATTAGTTTCTCAAAAACTACGTTACTTCAGAGGGAGTCGTTTCTCACAATGTTTTATACTATCAACAGCTCTCTGTTGCTCTTTAACAAGTCAGCTTTTATGCTAATATATATTTTGAGTAATTACCAAACGTGTACAGTGCCTTTAAAGGTAGGATCATAGATTGGTTTTGTCAACGTAATGCTTATTTGTAGGCCAAATTATAAAGAAAGATAACAGAAAAGTCACTTGTGAAAATTTCAGCTGAATGCAATGTCTACTTGCTGCGAAAAAAGCAAAAAAACTATTATTATATTTTCACAAGAATGTTGAATCCATCCACGTTTAGCGAGGTGATAGGGGGTACCAACCACATCTCTGGCCGCAGCATTCACAAAATGACACCAACCTTCAGAAATCTGAGAAACGATTCATGCATGAATCCTTTCTCTGACTCAATTGTTTGGGGTGAAAATTTTGCCAAAACATTATACTTCAAAGGGAATCCTTTTTCAAAGTAGTTTATACTTTCAACAGCTGCAGTGCTTCTCACCAAGTAAGTTTTTATGATCAAAATTTGTTGGGTATTTACCAATCTGTGACCCTACCTTAACTCAACAACTGCAGGCATAATATTTTGGTCCTTTGAAAAAAAGTGGGCAAATTGTATTGAGTGCAAGGGCTAACCAACATGTACACATGGTATCGGCATTTAAAGAGGCTTTTTGGGCTATTTAATAACAATTTTGCTGATTTTTCTGAGGGGAAAACAAAATCTGAAATCAGGTTAAAGTAGAAAGTACATCATATATTAGTCCAGGAGTTCCTTTGTTGCTAAAACTCTGCAATTTTGAATTGTATTATTATTATTTTTTTATTTATGTATTTATTTTTATTTTTTAAATATTTTTTTGATGGGTGGGATATTTGATCCAGATAGAACTTCCTTACATTATTAGATATAATCCTCATGAGTATTTTGTCCTATGATATTTTCTTTGTTCATCTTTTTATTTATTTTGTTCATTGTTTTATTTCTATTAAGATATTTATTTGTTTATTTGTTTGTTTGTTTGTTTGTTTGTTTGTTTGTTTGTTTGTTTGTTTGTTTGTTAGAGTTGTTTTCTTTGGGAGAAGTGGGAGAGGGAGGCTGGGGGATTGCTTAAGGTACTTACAGAACTTGCATATTTGATTCCATCTTCAACAGTCTCTAACGGTACTGAATCCAGAAGACTGTCGACGAACTGTTGACGGTCTTCAACCGCAAGAAGTGGCAGGAACTGATTGATGTCGTCATAGCAACAAGGCCGATCTCCAAACAAGTCAAAGTAGCCTTTCAAAAGACGTTTTGGAGAACCTACAGGGGAGTGTTTAAAAAAAAAACCCCAAAACATCAAGTTAATGAGTAATAAACAAGCAACAACTGTTACAACAAAAAACTCTGTGAGTCATAGGTTCATAGGTTCATTGTATTTTCCACAGTATCAACAAATAAAAATACATTATCACTCAAGAGCGATCAGTAAAGAATACAATACAGTAAAGATATATCAAGATGAAAATAAATATGATACCGCAGAGGGATCCATTTTAGAAGCAGAGCTTGTAGGCAATGGTGCCTTAAGACATGCATTGCATAGAGACACATATTAATTACACTTCGGTGAACCAAAAGGTCCGAGGGCGAGGCGAGATCAAAAAATAGTAAAAATACATCTCAATGCGCATGTAAACTCAATAAGAAATTTAAGTAAACACTAACAACGAATAGAACGAAGGACGTAAACAAAACACTGGACAAAAACTAAACACAACGGCCTTGCAGGTCTGCTAGTTAAGTACCGACCGAAACAGAATGATCACACCCAGGGGATACCACCAAGGGAAAAACAAGCTTGGAAATGGGCAATGTGGGCGAGGATCCCCGGCGGAGGGGACCAACCATTCCCGGTCAGCACTGTACATGTTTAGATAATAAGTACATGGTAAATTCATACATATCTGTTCACTCATCTACAAATAAGATTCCAACGTGTCAAATTTAAAGAGACGGTTAAAGATAGATAAACTTTTGGAAACTAATTGAGTCAATTGATTTGTAGTGGCCTCGAGCTACCATGTAAAAGACATCCTGGCATGACATTTGGTTCTTGGAAAAAAGTAGGAACATTTTTCGAGTTCAAGAGCTAACCTACATGTACATGTACACACGGTGTAGGCTTTAAGAGACGTTTCAGGCTATTTAATTGGGTTTTTTCTCTGATTTTCAAAGCGCAGAAAAAATCGGAAATCAAATTAAAGTAGGAAGAATATCATGGTGTCATTTTAGACTTTAAACTAATTTCCTTTAATGTCTTAACATTATATATTTCTTAATTTTACTATTTATTGTATTTTCATGTCCTTTTAAAGGCATCATACATGCTTGGTAATTGGAGCCTATTGTTTGTTTCAAACCTATATCATTGTAGATATATACCATAAAACTAACCTGTGAAAATTTCATTTCAAAAGGTGGTAGCATTTTTGAGATATTGCCAAAAATCTGGAGCGGTTATGTCCACGCAGGAAGAATAATCTGCAATTGGAATACACACTCTAAGATTCAAATGTTTTGGGGATAAAGAGTGATATCTTTTCCCATAACTGCACTACTTCGAATTGAAAAGTTTCTGAAAATGCATTATACTATCCACAGCTGCTGTACTTCTTACCAAGTAAGTTTTTATTGCCATTAATTATCAGAGTCATTACCAAACGTGTACGATGCCTTTAAGCACTAGAGCCAAGGCAATTTTTATTGTATAGGGCCTTCTTGTATATAAATCGCAATAAACCAAATCAATCAAACAATAAATCAATGCCAAGGCCCAATTTCAAAAAGCTGCTTAAGCAGAAAATATTGCTTAAAAATTGTCTGCTCAGCAGAAATGAGCAGAATACCAGTCACAAATTGTACATGTGACAGGGTATTTTGGCTGGTAACCTTATTCTGGTAAGCATAATTTTGTTGTGCTTAGCGACTTGTTGTGCTTAAAAATAAGATTTTCTATTTCATAGTAAAATAAAGTTGTTTTTGAGTTGTTTCCTGGTTTTTGATACGTGCGAGACTTGCAGAGTCTATTCACTACGTGTGTTAGAATTTCACTCTTCCAACGACCATTGACGCAATCCACCTGAAGTTATTGCCCTCAAGTTAAGAAATTGACAATTTAAAAAGCATTCAAAGCCCCTGTTATTGGACTTTTAATCAACTTGGCAGCCTAGACTGCAAGAACTGATTGTATAATCAGCTGAATACTGTTAAGAACTCATTTCAGAGGGATTAGCGTTAGCCTAGACTAAGGATGGAGTCCCACATCCAGCTCGCCCTGATGTAATTGGTTATCCACTCACAATGGAACAGCATCAAGCCAAGCATTGTCACAATAAACCAAGACTACCCCCCCAGGTTTAATGATAACATTAACGTCTTGCACAGGAGAGAAGAAGACACAAACCCCAGCCCCCCCTAAAAAAACAAAAACCCCAATCCCTCAAGGGGAAAATACCAAATCAAATAAAGTGAGAAACCCGGAAGAGGGAGATAAACAGGGTTTAAGCTTTTTAAACACTGGTCTTGGAACGTGTCGGGACATCAATAGAAAGACAGATGGTGGCCCATTGTCCGTGTCCGGAGGATGGAACCTAATGAAGATTTGACCAGCATTTGATCCCACTGTCGTGATTGTGGAATTAACCGCCGAAACAGCTTGCCTAGGGGTGCATTAATTTGGACTTCGGTAATTGGTTATAAATGTGTTTTCAAGACTTAAGGTCCGCGTTTCGGCGATCCCGACTGAAAGAATGTTGGAGCTTCGGTCATTGGTTGTTTTTTTTTGTGAGTTTGGTTAAGCCGCAGTGTTGCTGCTACTCCGACCAAAACAATAACCAAGTTGTTGGCTCAGTTAGGCTTGGTTTCAAGATGGCGAAATTTGCAAGCGAAGTTCCATTACTTGAAAATAACATAAAGGGCGTATATTTTTGGGAACATTTTGAAGACATTTTTGTCAGCACTACTGACTCTCATCCCTACAAAAAGTCAGTTTTCTTACTTTTATTTGTTGTGCTTCTCTTAAACAATTGTTTACAAGCAAGGTCATGTATTTTGTCACATCCGGTTAAAGGTCACTGGCATAGCGCCCTCATGTGCTTATATTTAGTCAGCCAGTTTGTTTCACCATCGTATTACCTACGTCAGATAATCCAAGTACCGACACCAGTAAGGTTTACCCATTGGAATTTTACCTATGGTCTCAGTTCAAATGGATGAAAACAATCTGGAACAAAAGGACGTCAAAATGGTACATGTCGGGGGGGGGGGGGGTTGTCTGACTTTAAGTCCTCACCTGTTCTTTCTACATCTTGAGATCCCCTTTCCTTGAGTATTCTCAGCAACTCCATCCGGGCTAGGGACACTCCCCTTGAAGGGGCGTGGCTCTTCCCTGTAGCTATCTCGGCGTCTGCCGCTGCGAGTTCATCGATGAAGTCCAACACCATGTCCACCGTGTGGTCTGCCTGGATAACGCTGTCACTAAAACACCAAATGTAAGAGGAATATACATCAAAGCATTCGTGTTTTTGCAGCAGATGTTTTAAAACAATTTTTCTTTGCTGGAGTGCAGACTGTCAGGCTTCTGACCAAATGCACCCGACGTCATCATCAAAATAATCTTGGTTGCACCACTTTGGTAGTCAATGTTCCCTGTTATTTTATCGTTATTTTTATCGGCAGACTGAACCTTTAGGTTATAGGAAAATTTTATTTTCCTCCTCAGTCTAGCCTTCTCCATATCCTTTGTATATCTTTTATGTGTAAATTTTTATTGGATTTGTGGAGAGAAATAAAATAATAATAATAATAATGTGCTTTATACAGTTTTGTGCACATTTAAGGCCCCACAGCGTTTAATAATGATACTACTACTAATAATAATAATAATACTGGGTTCTTTTATAGCGCTTTATCAAACTCCTAGGGGCACATCAAAGCAATCAATGAAGAGACCCATTTATGTAGCACCTTTTAATGGTTTACAAGGTGCTGCGGTGCATTCAGCAGCCACTGCCAGAAACACTGAAGCAAACCCCTTCTCTTAGCGATAAGTGTAACTGGGTTGTTTTACATGCATTACACAACACACAGGACCTACGGCTTTACGTCCCATCCAAAGAACGAAGCAATAATGATTAAGTGTCTTGCTTAAGGACAGAAGTGTCGCGACCGGGACTCGAACCCACACTCTGCTGATTAGAAACACCAGAGCTTGGGTCCAGTGAACTTGATCGCTCGGCCACGACACATTCATCATAAAACATGCTTATTATAATTTTTCCGCACTATTTGACTCCCAAAATGGTTAGCGTACAAATTAGCAGACAGTAGACGCGCTTGACATTGTTGCAAGGAGTCAATAACCCTTCCTTGGACTTTAACTATTTTACAGAATTTAGGAACAGTGGAGTGCTTAGAGATAGGGTTACGGAAAGGTTTAGTTTTGGGGTGTTTTGGTACTCTTGTAAATTGTCAATTTTAACATTATTTTGTATGGAGAGTTGCTCTCCTAAGTTCATTTTATATATCTACTGTCCTAATATTGTTACTGCTTTTTGCCGTTTAGTTTTTTTAACTCTTGTAAATTTTATTATTTTTTTGTATGGAGAGTTCTGTAATGGTCTTGTGTAATCATTTATTTTTTATTTCTATGGATTGTGGTATATTGTACCAATTCTTTTGTGTTCATTTTGTGATTTTCCTGTTTTTAGCTTTTTAATCATTGAAATTTGTTGTTGTTGCTTATTTAATTATTAACTGATTATATTGTTATGCGCCTGTGTACGTTGGAATGGGCACAATATAAATCAATAAATTATTATTATCCGTGTTGTCGCATAAGTCCATGAAGTGTCGCCCGCAATTCTACTGTTGTTGTTATTATTATTTACATACCTGTCATTTTGATTTGTAGGAGACCAGTTACTGTCAATGAGGGCTAGAGCTGACTTCAAGTACTGCTGATAAAATCGCCATTCGTCGGGTCTAGATACAATAAAGTGAAACTTTCATTACCATATCCTTGTATATACACTTTCTCCGTCGCCAAAAGGCAAGATTAATATAGACTGTGCAAATCTCGCAAGTATTGAAAACAAGGAAAAACTCAAACAAACAATATATTTTACTATGAAATCAAGACTTTTTTAAATTCTATACAAAACGACGTTAAACTTTAAGTATTTATTGCTTATCTGATCTGATAACTCATGGTTATTATAACTACATGTTTAAATATGTATTCTGGGTTCTCCCAAGGTTTTTTCAAAACTGTGGGGCATTCTGGGTCAAAACTTTGGGATGTTTGGCCGAAGCGCGCTGAATTGAAACAAGGTCTTCGGAATGTTTTCTACTTGGTGTTTTTCTTGGTTTTCAAAGCCCTACTAATTGAAATAGAGTTTGGGGCATTATATATGGTTTTCTTTTCATGTTTTTTGTGAAACTACCGTATTCAAAATACTTTTAATATATATTTAAAAAAATTGGTGTATCGGCCAAAATTTGCGTGTATCGGCACGCAATTCGCGCGTATCGGCCCGATACGCTAACTTGTGCATGGAGAGAACCCTGGTATTCTTTGTGAAGAGGGCAGACCTCGTACAAGCTTCAGCTTCTTGTCTGACCTCCCCGTATTATTAAGTTCCATTAAATGTTTCCCTTGTATTGCACTACCTTAAAGAGATTGTATACGCTTGGTAATTGGAGCCCACTGTTTGTTTCAATCCTATATAGTTGTAGATATTTACCATAAAACTAACCTGTGAAAATTTCATATCAAAAGGTGGTAGCGTTTATTGCCGAAAATCTGGAGCGGTTTGTCCATGTTAGAAGAATAAATAATTTTTTGGGATAAAAAGTGATACCTTTTTCCATAACCGCAGTACTTCGAAGTGAAAAGTTTCTCAAAATGCATTATAACTATCCAAAGCTGCTGTACTTCTTACCAAGTAAGTTTTGATTGCCATTAATTTTTAGAGTCATTACCAAATGTATACAGACCCTTTAAAGTATGGAAATAAACACTCCTTGGTCACCTCAAGAGTCGTGGTTTTAACCACAGCACTCAAAGCAGTCAATATTTGTATACTATCACCAACTATGCTCATTTGTGGGGGGTTTTGAACGGGTTTGATGACTTAAAACAAAGCTTTGAAATCACGCTTCCTCAAATTTGCGTTTTTTGATTGCGTTAACGTTTGGACCACTCAGTCGGGGTTTTTGTCCCTCGGTACTAACCTCTGTCTCAGTAATCTCCGATAAGCTCCATTTGCCTCTGCCCACTGGGACATGCTGCAGTAAAGCTCGGCCTTGCGGATTGGACATGCACCAACCTCAGCTTTCAGAAATTCTAGGGTGAGAAGATACAAACGCCAATAAAAATACCAAACTAAACTCTACTGTTGAATACACATTAACCATAATGCTTAAAAACCCTTTAACCCTAACCCCTATCAAGGTCCCTCCACATACCCTGCCAAATACAACAGAACGCAACACAGTTGAAATGAGAACCATGCCAAATGCAACAAAATGCAACAAGGGAGTTTGTTGCATTGTGCGTGCATTTTGTTTGTGTTAGGACTGAGCAAGGGGGTTTGCCCTGCTAAATGGAACAGTGTATGCACATAAGTGTAGTGGTGACTACAACAAAATGCAACACCAATATGAAGTCACTTGACTGCTACATGTAAATGCAACAAATTCAGTCAAAGAATGAAATCTGAGTTGACTGCCAAATGTAACAGATTACAACAACTTTTACCATTTGGTGCATATTGTTGCATTTAGCATGGTTAGGGTTAAAAGGCCTTTACATAAAGCACTATTGACCAAATTCACCAAATTCACGATAGCATCACTCAAAAGAAATCTTAAGTTACGCCGTTTGGGGAGTCAGATTCCGGTTAACTGCGCATTTTAAAAATAAAAAGTAATAATAATAAATCTTTCTCACCTAACAAAATTTATCTTGCTGATTTGTGTTGCATTGGTACATCCCAAAGTCAATAGTATTTCTTGAGTGATATTGCCCTCTCGTGATAACATGTATATTATGGGTCGTATATAGTACAATTGATGACACTTTTTGAGTACATAATGGATCATACATGTACGACCTTGGCACTGAAAGAGTTAAGCCTACATCTTCAAAACTGCCTGATGTTGGAATGCTCCATTTCTCATTTAAAAAATTAAAGGCATCGTACACGTTTGGTAATGACTCAAAATATATATAAGCATAAAAACTTACTTGGTAACGACCAGCAGAGAGCTGTTGATAGTATAAAACATTGTGAGAAACGACTCCCTCTGAAGTAACGTAGTTTTTGAGAAAGAGGTAATTTCTCACTAAAATAATAAAAACTTCTTGCAAGAAGTTTTTATTATTCTATCTAAAAGCACACAAATTTGTACAACAAGGGTGACTTGCAACTTCGATGACCAAATTGAGCCCAAATTTTCACAGGCTTGTTATTTTATGCATATGTTGGGATACACCAAGTGAGAACACTGGTCTTTGACAATTTCCAAACGTGTACGATGCCTTTAAACCACTGGTAATTTAATTTATGTTGTTTAATCCATTTTTGCTTGTATTCAGTGCCTTGAGGCAGAACCGATCTGCAACTGTTTGCGCTTTATAAATCTCTCTTTATTATATTATTATTTGTTGTTATTTGCAGTTATATAAATCTTTCTCTTATTATTATTATTTTATCATTATTTATTCGACCAAAACAACACAAAATGTACAATAAATAAATCAATATACATAATAATATTTAAAGGAACGTTACAGAACTGGTAATTAAAAATTTCTTTAAGATCACAGATTTACATAAAACTTACACGGTCTAATGATGATGATAGTAGAAAATATCCCTAGAAATATTTCTGTCTGAAATGCCATATTTGATGAGAAATAAATAAAACTAATTTCTGATTGGAGTTTATCGCTCATGAGCGTTTTATTCATGCATTGTATAACACATGCAAATGTGTAATCGGTTTTTCACTATTTTCTCGTGACCCAGAGGGCCGATCGATCTCAAACTTCTACAGGTTTGTCAGTTTATGTATATGGTGGATTATATTGAGTGCTTACACTGTTTTGTTAGCAAAAACCAATTCTATAATGTTCCTTTAAACGTGATAAAAGGAGCACGATAAAGTATAATAAACACAAGAATAATACAAAATTAACAGAAATACACAGAATCTAAACATCTTAAGGGCCAATACAACAATAAATACAAATAACTATTGTTGTGTTTACAAACCCTATGCTAATTCATGTATTTTATATTTTCCTTTAGGCGACACTTGAGGGCGCTATATACTGTCCATGCTTGCTATGCACCTAGGCTTGCGCCATATTTTCTGGAATTGTGTTATAATAAAGGTCTTGTTCAAGTTACACTCCATTCTCGTCGTGTCTATCTTTACAAACACTACAACCATGGACCAAAAATGTACAACAAAAAACAGCAACAGCTATTTGGTTCAGGGGCCGCAAAAGTAAAGTAAACTACTATTACCCCCAGGTATGCAGTCCCGCACATAATAATAATAATAATAATAAAAATAATAATAATGATCAGGTTTTATATAGCGCTTTACACACCCCAAAGGGCGTCTCAAAGCGCTTCCAACATTATTACCCCTGGTCACTGCGCCCTTTATCATTCCTTAAACCATCTCAGCTCCCTTGGGAGTATACAACCTGTGCAACAAATGTGATGCGATCAAGCAAAATGAGTCGTTTGTCAACGCAGGTCATTTTTCATTTTTTTATCTATTTGAAAAGAGCATAATCTATGCTTTAATACTGTTAAAACCCCATGTTGATACCACCTTTGGTTCAAAAGTTGTGAAAGTAGAAACATCAAGAGATGCGAGAGAATGAAACTGAGAAAAGGGGGTTTAAAGTTGAGTTGTTTATTGAAACTACATCAGCACGTTTTCTTTCAAT
Source organism: Plazaster borealis (assembly GCA_021014325.1). Lineage (NCBI taxonomy): Eukaryota > Metazoa > Echinodermata > Asteroidea > Forcipulatida > Labidiasteridae > Plazaster > Plazaster borealis. The sequence goes on from CM037473.1 coordinate 2,538,611, forward strand.
GCTAATTTTAACCTCTTTTTGATGTTATTTATCAGGAAGGAAGTTGCCAACTTAAAATAAGATATATTTTGGCATTTAAATTTACAAAAAAAATATTTTTGAAAATTTCACCCTTTTGGCCCGTTTTGGCTTGTTTCTCCATACTGATATTTCCGACAAACGAATCATTTAGCTTGATCGCATCACAAATATGCGCTACTAAGCTAAATCAATCACAAGAACCATCTCTTCCTCACAGGCACCCATTGTAACAGGACGCGATTATACAAAGCATTATTCGTTTTTCTTTTTGAGACGGGGGCGATGGTAGATGGTGATATGACTTCACTATGGCCTGCACATCACCTTGGACTGACAATAAAACATTATGTCTGATTAATTGATGATGGATGTAGGAAAGGTCCATTTCCCTCCAATTCATTAACTCGGCCGGCAAAATAGTCCGAACACGGAAATGGGAAGGGTAATTGATTCTAAAAGAGTATTTATTGTCATTCGGCTGGTTTCCTTCCACCGTAAGAGCAACTACTAGAAAATTAATCCCAATTAGCATTTTATAAACGAGAATTTTATTTAAAACAATTTGTTGGGAGGGGGTTATGTTCCTTTTACATTCCTTTTTTTTAAACGGCTACTTGAGTGGGGAAAAAATAGTTAATGGGAACATTATTTAAACTAGCTTAATGTCTTTGTTTGTCATTTAATGTAAATGTAATTCTCATATTTTTAAAATTCTGAATTTGTTATAATTATTGATCCAAATATAAGGCCCCAACCGCTAGGTTTTGAAAAACTAGCTACTTCTGCCGTTGACAGCGTGCGTCAAAATGACAATTACTTTAACGTCATCTGTGGGATGTTGCTTTTTTATTGCAACAAAGTGTAAATACAAAATGGAGCTCCCACAGATGACATAACATGAGTGATGATGTCACAGGGTTTTTCACCAATCTTTTTGAAAAGCACCAGAAAAGGGTATTCAAAAATTATTGTTTTTTACAAAATTGAAATCTGTTTAATACTCTCTTGTGAACTCAATTTCCTTATTGATTGAAAACATTTTAAATGAATTTCAGCAAAGATCACTTGTTGCCGTTTCCATTCAAGCTGGTATTTAACATGTTCAATGTTCCTGTTATTTTATGTGAATTTTTCCATCATTACTTGTTTTTCATTCAGAGACACTGATCAACAACTGGCCCCAATGAGCTCTTCCAATAAAATATGCTAATCACATTCAATCATAGGTATAGACACTACAGCGTTAGCCCTTAACAGTGGTCCACTGGCCAAATGCCAGTTAAAACACCTGAGGACCAGTCAGTTTTCACTCCAAGTGGTCTGGCTGGCTAGTTCAGTGTTGAGAAGCATCCCTATTTCATTAGAAGTATGGACAAGTGAAAAAGCTTGTGGACTAGTGAAATGACAAGCTAACTGGTCTTGCTGGCCAGCCACTAAAAATGTTAAAGGCACCTGGCAGTGGTATTTTGTCGAAATAAAGCTTTTGTCATTAATATATACATTTTTATGAGAGGAATGTGAATAAACAATTAACTAAGGTTTAAAAAATTGCATTTTTTTTATTATTTACAAATTTAAGAATGAGCCCCCCTTTACATGGCGCTGTTCGTGACGTCAATCGAGGCGGGATATTTGAAGCGAAAATGTGTAGTCTGGCCAAGTTCGAAGGGGTCGATGTTCGATCGCGCCGAAGTCTTCCTCAATTGACGTCACAAAAAGGGATGGGCGGAGTCACCCCCAAACAACTATATCTATTTTTTTAACATATAAATCCTGACAAACCATTACTCAAAAAAATGTTTTATTGTTAATATACAATACTCTTATGTTAAAAAAAAATATATATTTCCAGGTGACTTTAAGGGCAAACCCTGCACTATTAGTGGGCAAACCCCAAAGAGTTGTGCACTAAGCAGACGAAACGTGTATGCGCCACGCCACCATCAGCCCCATACAAAAAGGTGCGATGTTCCCTCATTTTGCCCACCCGGAGTGTTAGTGGGCAAGTGCGATGTGTAATTTACATACTTCAAGGGGGAAGGTTTAATTCATAGAGCTGCATTAAAAGCACTTAAAGTACAAAATGTAGCTAAGCACAACAGAATAACGGTTACCAAAATAAGGTTACCAGCCAGAATAACACCTCACACAATCGGTGAGTGGTTTCATGTTTACTTTTGGTTTTCCAATCGCGCAAAAAACAGCAACTTCTTTTTACCATAAAAACTGAATTAAACAGTTTGATTTTGTTTAAATTTCACAATTACTAAAACTTCTTTCCATCACAAAATACTGATGATGAAATTTGGTTCAAGAAATGATGAAATTGAAAATTAAGAACATTTTAAACTTTGTTGTCATAGGGAACTGCAAATTTGATGACAATAAAACTGTTATATTTGAAAACGTCATGAACAGAATGTCATTCCATGCACTGAAACCATGTCCAAATTCCATTTCATGTTGACTGCAAAGCTGTAATTGTGGATTTGTAATAGTTTTTCACTTTAACTTCCGGCTTGAACAGGAAGACAGTGTCAAATTGGGGTCGTATCTGTGACACGTGATTTTTCCGATGATGTATAAATTGTAAAAAACCAATGCGTGGTTCAGGAGTTATGACTCTTACATTAAACTTTGACTGAATGTAATTCAACACCCGATGACATCACCATAACGTCACCAAATATGTGCCGTCTTCATATTGACGTTCAAGTGCCTGATGAATTTCAAGGCTCAATTTAGTTTCAATCTTGAGTCATGCTGTAGAGAAGAGTTGGGGGCAGCATACAGGTTGACCGGTATTGGATCATTTGCATATCCAAAATGTTTGGATACGTATGCAAATAATACTGAATGAGTACATCTTAACATGTTTACGCTAGACTTTTGTACACCAGTCGTTGTCCAATCAGGGTCCAAGTAAGGAGTTTCCCTCCCAGGGTTTACTATTATAAACATGGTTGGAAATAAAGTAAACCATGGGGACGAGGTTGGGGCAGCACAGTGTTAGCCAGAGGGGAGTCTGGGTGTCTTTTGGACAGCCTGTTTTAAATTTGGACACCCTGTTTTATCTGTCATATCTGTTGTAGGTGAGCAATTTGAACACCCAGCTTCTAAATTTCAAGCAAATTTGGACACCCTTTTACCAAATCCTAGAAAACCTTGGGGGCAGTGCAAGGAAAACAAATAAAAACAAAACAGAACAAAAACAGGAGTTGTTCTCGCTGCTGCACGAACACATAAAAAAGGGGGGGACAGAACAAAAACAAGTGTTGACACTGATGCAAGAACACTGCAAACAAAAAGAGCAAAAGGTCGTCAATATATCAGCCCAAAGTTATTTGAGTGATTGCTGAAAGTAGCCAAATTTGACATCATGCTCACGGCAGTACAAGTATCAGTAACAAACTGAAAGCTTTCCCTAATGGAGAAAGACATGACATCAACAAAATGGAACAAGCCCAACAAGATGCTCTGTGCATACACAATGATGACGGGCCAAAACAGCTGCTGAAGTAAGACTGATCAAAATCACCATTGTTCTTTTTTTTCCTTCTTTTTTTAACTTTTTATTATTGGTTTATTGGTTTATTAAAAACATTTCAAAAATCACGGCCAGAGGCCGAATCAAATTTGAATTACAATATTTAAAAAATAAAGGTACAAAAGGCACAAAAGCAAAGTAAAAAAACCTACTCCAACTAAAAATACTCTTATTAAAATAAATTTACGGGGAAAAAAAAGGAAAAAAAATACACAGAAATCACGACAATAAAAGGACGGAAAGCAAGTAGCATATCTGCCCTTAGTGATTTCAAAGTTGCCCCAAAAACCCATATCTTCCAGAATACATATAGTGCCATATAAATACAACTCTTCCTGCTGGTAGTCAGCTTAGTTTCAGATATTGTTTTTTTGTATTGTTTAACGTTAAATGTATGCTGTTTTGGTACGTTGCTATATCATTATTTTGTGTAGGCCTTTTTGTTTTGTACCACACCATGAGCGTCAAGACTTGACGGATACCGGGGCGTTATAAGTGTTCTTATTATTACAGGCCTGTGAGTGGACACTTAAAAAAAGAGCTGAAACACTACATGATGTAAGAATGATCGTGGAACGTCAAGTGAGCGCGTTGAACGTCAAGTGAGCACGCGTCACGCATTTACGCTGGTCGAATTGGGGCACCCCATTGATCCAGTAACTAGGCTTATTTCCATTATTGTAGTTGCACATTACTGTTGCCAAGCATATATAAGGCCAACAAGTGAGGGGGAAAAAAAGAAAAAAAGAAAAGAAAAAAAAACGAGAAAAAAAAAAAGAAAAAAAAAAAGCGGAAATAAAAAATCGACACAAAAAGAAAAAAGCGGATATCCGCTTTAAAGCGGAGATTTCACATGCCTGTTATTATTATTATTATTATCAAGTGCATGAAAATGGACCAGCCAAAAGTGATAACGAAAAAACAAAATTGTTAAGCTCTATTTAAAATGCGAGTAAGCTACGGGGTAGCAGTTTTTGCCATATCTAACAAAATTGAAATTTGGTATTTGAAATTGGGGTGTGTGTCCGAGTGACATAGAATGGGTTTTGGGATTTATTTGGAACCAGAAAATAGAATTAGCTCTTGCAAACTGCTTTACCAACCACAAGAACATGTCATAAATGCAAACAAATAAATAGTTAATGGCCTGACGTTTCGACCCTAGCAGAGTCTTGCTCGAAGGTTAAATGACAAGACAACACATAAACAGGTACATAAGTACATGTAAGTGTAAAAGAAGCAGTCAAGTGGAAATACATGAACCAATTACTAAAGCGGTTAGAAGCATAACTTATTACATGTATTAACCTCATCAAATTTAACAGAGTTCCAATGTTTGTAATTTTGTCTTTTTCAGATGCTTAAATTATAATGGTAAAAGGAATGTTGCCACTTTAGTTCAGTGAAATCATCTGTACTTCAAGAAACCAAATGATCATAGATGGTATCAGCAAAAAATGTGCTTTCATTTTTTCATAAAACAGACACCCCCCCCCCCCCAATTCAAATCATTGTTACCTAACTGAGGTATAGACGATGTGACCTGTGACATCACATGTTTACAAAAGAGCCACAGAGCCTGGACTTCCTGCAGGCACGATTTGTACACAGACTAATGGAATAAAACATAAAATCTTATATTTTATGGAGATTGCATAAATCCTATCAACTTTTGATATGATGAAAGGGGGCACATCTCAAAACTTGTCCAGCTTTTACTTTCATAATTCTTGGATTTATGTGGAAATTATGACACAAAATGTCAACTTTCCCATAGGACCTGTGTAGTATCTTGCCTGCAGAATGCCCAAAGAATGCACAAGGTCACACTTATTGTAAACAAAGTTCACATGGTCTATACCATGCCCGATATGGGGCAGAGGGTGCCCCCTTACCCCCCCCCCCCAGCCCAATGCTCCTATACTTGAACACACTATTTTCCTGCTGTACAATTGTACCCCCCTAAAATCCTCTACAGAATTCCTGAGATTCCAAGCACACAATAAAGACACAATAAGGGGTGGGGGTACACCATGCCCCATATTGAGCAACAAATGTACCAAGGTGAGGCAAGTAGTCTGGACCCTTTAGTTATAATGTGAACCAGCATTCCTAATTGCTACTGCAGCCAGGGAACATGACAGCCAGCATTTCAGCATGATAAAGCGGCTATTGATGCCAGACTAGACACAACATAACTACAGGCAACTCGTAAATTTCAAAAGTTGTCAATGCATTTCTGCTTTCGGTGGCGGGAGCATTGATATGCCATCATAGTCTTTTTAAGTGCGACAATAAGCGGGCTCTATACGGAAGTAGCAGCTCAACGACATCGGGGTTGAATTGTCCGAGCGCAATTAAGGTGTCCTCACCACTTTGTAATGCGATTTTCCTCATCAATCCAAGCAAAGGCCGACATTTATTTATATCAATTTACTGGCAGTGCCTAATGAAATCATCACATTAGTCATCAGAGGCCTCCAGGCTCACAAACAAATTTGTCACCAGGGATATTGCTGATGAGTTTCAAATATCATTACTGAGGTCATTTTTTTTCTTCTTCTTCTTTCTTCCCCCTTTTTTTTCTTCTTTTCTTAACGGCGTCAACAATTTTCAGCCTTGGGGAGCCGTCTCCTAAAATGGGATGGTGCAAATGGTGGTTGGCACATGAGAGATATTGCCCTCACCGTTTGGTGTTGGATTTTGTTAGAGTGAGGAAGGATCCTAGTAAATCACTCATGGGCAGACATACCACCATAATCAGAATCCAACAGTTTGGGTGTTGAGTCACCGTATGGTGTTGGATTTTGTTAGAGTAAGGAACCTAGTAAATCACTCATGGGCAGACATACCACCATAATCAGAATCCAACAGTTTGGGTGTTGAGTCACCGTATGGTGTTGGATTTTGTTAGAGTAAGGAACCTAGTAAATCACTCATGGGCAGACATACCACCATAATCAAAATCCAACAGTTTGGGTGTTGAGTCACCGTATGGTGTTGGATTTTGTTAGAGTGAGGAAGGATCCTTGTAAATCACTCATGGGATCAGGCATACCACCATAATCAAAATCCAACAGTTTGGGTGTTGAGTCACCGTATGGTGCTGGATTTTGTTAAGAGTGAGGAAGGATCCTAGTAAAACACTCATGGGATCAGGCATACCGCCATAATCAGAATCCAACAGTTTGGGTGTTGATTTACCATTATTGTTGGACTGAGGACTGCACTAGTAAACTGATCATGCTTTACATGGGATCAGGCATACCACCATAATCAGAGTCCAACAGCTTGGGTGTTGATTTACCATTATTGTTGGACTGAGGACTGCACTAGTAAACTGATCATGCTTTACATGGGATCAGGCATACCACCATAATCAGAGTCCAACAGCTTGGGTGTTGAGTCACCCTATGGTGTTGGATTTTGTTATAGAGTGAGGAACGGTCCAAGTATAAATCACTTTAATCTGTATTCAAAGGAGTTAAGAATAATGTATGTCAGGTGTTTAATCTGGTCATTTCACGAGGTTGGTCCATTGAGTGACAGTTGTGTTCGTTGTTTAAACCTAATTGACTCAATTGCAACATTCGATTTGCCTTTGAGGGGGAAAAATATCTAATTAAGATGTACATGTGTAACATAGACACCTTGTCAATGTTGTGTAAGGATATTTTTTCTTTCTTTTAAACTCAATCAAATACATTATTTAGGGGTGAGACTGTATGAAAATTTGACAAAAGTCTCTCTTTGTAATAATAATAATGATAATAATAATAATAAGGTTTGGAAAAAAGCTAACACCCAAAGTATTGATTATGACGATAGAGATCTCTGGTTTCGGTTGCGACATCGCATTCTTCCTACTTGTGATGTTTTACAGAAAATGAAAAAAATAGAACCTAAGGACAATCAATGTGGTTTATGTAAACAAGAGGAAGAGACTATAGAACACGTTTTTATATATTGTAAATGTACTTGGACTTCTTGGTTATTTTTGGAATATGTTCTTCGTAAGTATAAGGGTAATAAACACTTTTATCTCAACGACAGTAACAAAATATTGGGATACGGCAAACAAATTGACAACATATGTTTGTTCCTAATAGCTAAACTTCACAGAACTATCTGGAACTCCAGATGCAGAAATCTCCCTGCAATCAATTCGGTCTCTGATAAAAAATTGTTGAAGTTGTTCCAGCACAAACTTAAACGAATGATTCTTTTGGAAAAACAAAGACTTAATGATGATGATTTTGTTGAATTGTTTTGTAAAAACCAGGCTTTGTGCCACATGATTGGGGAAAAAGTTGTATTTTCGTTCTAAGTCCTCTTGTTTTGTTTTTTTCTTTTTAGTTTTGTATATATAATGGTCTTTTAATCATTGATCTGTTATGTAGTGTTGTTGTTTTTTTGTTGAAAGGGTTTTGATGGAATGTAATAAAAGGAGATGTATGTCTCCATTGCAGCAAAAAAATAAATAAATAAATAAAAATAAATAAATAATAATAATAATAATAATAATATACTGGAGTCTTAGTTTTTATATCTCTGTTTTTAATATATTTCTCAAGGTCTTTTCATCATTTTGTATTTTTGGAGTAGTACATGTACATGTAGAAGCATTTTCAGTCAAATTTAAAGTCCAATTTTGATGCCAACCTTTTGCCTTTTGTGATACAAATAATGTATGATTTCAATCATTATCTTCCTTTTTTTCTTCTTAAAGTTTAGCTTAACTTTTTTCTGTGTACTTTTATAAGGTTTTTAAAATTGTAAGTTTAAAATGCAAAACAGTCGTTGGACGATAAATTGTTGAACGTTTTAAATACACTATAAACAATAAACCATATAGCGCAGACATCTATCAATAAGTTACTCAAGTTTTTTAAAAGATTTTTTGTTTTTTAATGAGATCAATTTATGGGTTTAAAGGTATCGTACACGTTTGGTAATTACTCAAAATATATATTAGCATAAAAACTGACTTGGTAACGAGCAACAGAGAGCTGTTGATAGTATAAAACATTGTGAGAAACGACTCCCTGTGAAGTAACGTAGTTTTTGAGAGAGAGGTAATTTCTCACTAAAATAATAAAAGACTTCTAGCTAGAAGCCTTTTATTCCTATCTGAAAGCACACAAATTTGTACAACAATGGTGTTTTTTCTTTCATCATTTTCTTGCAACTTCGATGACCAATTGAGCCCAAATTTTCACAGGCTTGTTGTTTTATGCATATGTTGGGATACACCAAATGAGAACACTGGTCTTTGAAAATTACCAAACGTGTGCGATGCCTTTAAGGGTTTACAAGGTGCTGCGGCGCATTCAGCAGCCACTGCCAGAAACACCAGGGCAAACCCCATTCTGTTAGCGATAAGTAAAACTGGGTTCTTTTTACATACATTACGCAATCCTGAAAAAAGGAAAAAATCCTGACCAAGTACATGCCTCATAACTATGCAAACTCACTTTGTGTACTAATTAATTACAAGAAACACAATGCTATCAATTTGGGTGTCAACAAACTGAAAAGTGACAAAAACCCACACATTCGTTGACACCATGTCAATGCTACAACTAAATACATTTGTAATCGTATTTTTTATTAAAATAACTTTAAACGATTGAAACTTCAGCAAACAATCAAAAAGCGAAGAAATAATTGAGTCAAATGTAAGAATACTTTTAATGGTATATGGCGTGGCGTGGCCAAGCGTGCAAGAGCATCAGACTCAAACTCTAGTGATTCTGCATGATCAGCAGAGTGTGGGTTCGAGTCCCGGTCGTGGCACTCGTGTCCTTGAGCAAGATATTTTATAATAATTGCTTTGTGGTGGGACATAAGCCCTAGGTCCCCATGTACTAGCATTGGTAATGCCTGTAAAAGAACCCAGAAACACTTTATCATGTTTCTGGTTCACATAGCAAGCACCCTTGTGTACAGGTTTCCTCAGGCTTGCGAGCTACAGTGATTAAGTTCACTTATGAGGCATCCTTGGTTTCATTACCATAATTGTATAATAATAACAAATGTCACATCGGGTGTGCCAACCTGGTGGAATGAACCTAGTGCAAAGTGTAAGCCATTATTACAAGAATGACTAACCATTCTAATTATTATAGAATGGTTGACTCATGTCGTTCAATATTAACTACTAATGGCCAAAGGCAGAATACAAAATTTAAAAAAATTACTTTTAAAAATATGAAACCCATTCAGCTGAGTTTCTACATTAATATATGTCAACGTTTTTAAAAATATATTTTCTAATTTCCTAGTGCATTAGCTTTTCAACAAAAGCCTAAAGCAAATGGAAACCAAAGATGCTGGGTCATGCAAACTGTGAATATTTGTCTTTGTACATAAAATACCAAGCCTAGATGTTTAAGCTCAATCCCTCATCGGAAGTTTCCCCCAGGATTTGTCGAAACTGTCTGTTTTTTCAAAATTGTCTGGGTTCGAGTCCCGGTCATGACACTTGTGTCCTTGAACAAGATGCTTTACTATAATTGCTTCTCTTCACCCAGGGGTATAAATGTGTATCCGCGAGGGTAGAGGTTGATGTTGTGTTTGAAAAAGCCTTCGGAGCGCCACGGCAGCTCGGGGTTGTATACTCCCCAGGGAGCTGAGAAAGATGACAGGAATGTTATTGGCCCAATGAACAGGGCACTAATGTATTGAGAAGTTATTAAAAATGCGCCATATACAAGAACTAGTTATTATTCTTATTATAAATCTGAAGTACAAGTGGATGAGCAGTCAAGCGTGCCGGACTCAAGCTCTTGTGTTTCTAATCAGCAGAGTGTGGGTTCGAGTCCTGGACATGACACTTGTGTCCTTAAGCAAGACACTTAACCATTATTGCTTCGTCCTTCGGATGGGACATAAAGTCGTTGGTCCCGTGGTTGTGTGACGCACGTAAAAGAACCCAGATACACTTATCGCTAAAAGAAGGGGTTTGCCCCGATGTTTCTGGCAGTGGCTGCTGAATGCTCCAAAGCACCTTGAAAACTCTTACAAGGTGTTACATAAATGGGTCTCATAATTCAAAAACTTCAAAAACCTGTCTGGAAATAAATGATGATTTAAAGCACTTTTAGACGCCCGTAGATAAAGCGCTATATAAAAAGTTATTATTATTATTATTATTAATGTTAACTTACGTCCCAGTGTGCCATCCAAGACTTGGATGGCTTTGTCGTGTTTCTTGAGGTAGCCCAGAATCATCAGGTAGATGTTCACTTCAGCCTCGGCTTCCATCTTCCCTTCGTTCACCATTCTATCCACCATTTTCTCTGCTAAAGGCAGGTACATTGTCTGCGCCAACTTGTCATCGGTTGACGTCAGGGCCTGAAAGTTTCAATAAATATTACTTTGTGGCTCATATTCAGGGGGAAAAATCCACAAGACAAGCAGTGCTTGTAGGTTACAGTATTTACTGGACCAGCAATTATTTTACAAGACCAGAATGTAATGTAGGCTAATGTACAAGCAATGAGAGAGAACCTTCTACACAGTTTAAAATGTACTAATGTAAACTACTTTTATTTGAACAAGCACTAAGAGAATATCTCATTAACTTTTGTCTTAAAGAGTTAAATATGCTTTAATACCCAACATAATTGAAAGATATTCACATATCAACATTGAACATCGTTTTCTTTTTGTTTTATACACAGTGAGTGAGGTACTTTTAGTCATTGGAAAACACAAGGCCACCCAACTTGTCCGGTCCTGAGTTTACTGGCCCGAGGCTAAAATCACTGGCCTCGGGCCTGCGGTCCAGTGTCAATTTCGAGCCCTGTACTTCTTTTTGTTTTTTTCAACAGATGAGATGTAAAACATAAAATAATGACAGAGACATGTGATAACAAAATAACGGAACAATTTGGAGTTTTATTATTTATGTGTCTTTTGTTGGATGGTTAAAGGCACTGAACACGTTTGGTAATATTGTCAAAGACCAGTGTTCTCACTTGGTGTATCCCAACATATGCATAAAATATAACAAGCCTGTGAAAATTTGGGCTCAATTGGTCATCGAAGTTGCAAGAAAATGTTGAAAGAAAAAACACCCTTGCTGTACAAATTTGTGTGCTTTCAGGATAGGAATAAAAGGCTTCTTGCAAGAAGTCTTTTATTATTTTAGTGAGAAATTACCTCTTTCTCAAAAACTATGTTACTTCAGAGGGAGTCGTTTCTCACAATGTTTACTATCAAGTATTTAACAGCTCTCCACTGCTCGTTACCAAGTCAGTTTTTATGTTAATATATATTTTGAGTAATTACCAAACGTGTACAGTGCCTTTAATCTATCATTGTTTATTTTATTTATTTAGTATTTGTTTTATTTTTTTGTTTATTACACATCTAACAGCACAATTGGCGCCAATAACAGAATGAATATGAAAGAGAAATAAACGTTTTTTTTTAATTAAAAATAACAGTCCCAAATCTGATGCAGAAAATTGTCCGACTTTGTAGGACAAAAAGCAGTTCCACAAAAACAATTGCTGATCAATTGGGCTGCCAAACCAATCTTATCTGAGTCAATTTATGTTAGAGTTCATACATGTACATGTATCTACATGTAATTATTTTCAACGCTTCAAAATAATCCAATAGGAAGAAAATTCTCATGTTTTTTTAACGTGATTGAATAAAATTCTGAATCTAGGTTTTTAAGTTATCATAGACTGGGATATTTTGGAGGATACTGCAGCAAAAGATAGGGGGAGGTGGGGTTCAACAGGGGTCAAATTTTCTGGGAAAATCCACAAGACTGCAGGGCTTGTAGCTCAAAACATATGCTGGTCCAGAAATTTTTCACAAGACCAGAATCAAAATGAGAAAAAAACTGTATACACATAGTTTCAAGATTAAACTGTTTTTTTTTATGTACTTATGGGTACAACTTTTATAAATACTCAACAGAATTTAAAGATATTTATCCGACTCAAAGACAACATTTGAACATAATTTGTTTTTAAATAAGATGAGGTGAGATATTATTATTCAGTCAAAGAACGCCGGTCTTGCCCAGTCATGGGTTTACTGGCCCGACGCTAGTAACACTGGCCTAAGGCCTGTGGTCCAGTGTTAATTTCAAGCCCTGTTAAGGGTTAGGTGTTTTTTTTTTTAATACTTTTTTTTCAGCAGAACAAAACAACAACCGTTGTAAACAAAGACTTACTTGAAGAATGATGCTCATTACGCCCCAGAAGTAGTAGGGATTCTTCGGGAACACCTTGTACAATTCCTTAGCAACCTGTGTACAGACAACATTACGATTTCATTTTTGAGGGATTTAAATAAACTCTTAACCAAAGGCCATCAAGGGGTTGGTCTAGGGGGTGGGGGGCTGGAACTCTTCCTGCTCTCAGGTACTTAAAACAAGTATTGGAAAAACTGCTGACGTGACAAGTGGTACCATTTATATTGTGTTTTCTGTCATCTACATAAAGTACATGTAGACCCCTTTGCTCTGATGTCTCAAGCACTTACTGTTTGACTACGGTCTGCTATTTGGGGAGTCAAATTGCAAAGTGTGCGACTGAGCATCTTACCATGCGAACCGCCTAAAGTCTCTCAAAACACAAAACACCTCATGTCAAAAACATTTAGTTCTTCTTAACTGAATTTTCTATTGGTTCCTTCCCCTTTTGTTTTGTTCTCTTCTTTTGTTTTCAGCGCCTTGAGCACCTTTGGTGGATATGTGCGCTTTATAAGACTTCAGTATTTTTTATTATTATTTTGTCTTGTGGCTTAGAACACTTGTGACATTTTATTAAAAAAGATGACCCACTTTGACCTTTACTTTTGGTCCAAACAGGAAGCTCTAAAATTAAACAAATCATATCTCTTGAACCAGATGTCATAAATTTGTAATGTTTGGGCTGTCTTGAAGGTTACAACACCTGTGACATTTCGTTCTTAAAGATGACCCCAGTTTGACATTTACTTCCAGTCCAAACAGGAAGCTCTAAAATTAAAAAAATCGTATCTCCTGAACCACATGTCAAAAACACTTAAAGTCAAAACAAAGGCCTATCAAAGGTGAAGGGTTTTTAATCTCAAAGTCAGGCTGACTTTAAAGGTCTGGAGCGATTAATCAAAGTAAAACAACACGGAACACCTTTGTGTTTGTTCAAAAACACCTAATGTCTAGTTATTAATATTAACATGCTCACTTCACGGTAACCCACTGGGCATTTGACTCCCTAAAATGATGCAAGGAGGATCTTTCTACAAGGCTGAACGAGAACGACTCCGATCCGTGTGGAAACGTCATGTCTTACAATTTTTTTCTGGCATTATCTTCAAGCAAGCTTGAATCCTCGATTCTGATTGGTTGATCCTTAGAAACAAGAGTGTGATATTAACTGATATTAAACGGCCCATATCGAACCCTGTTCTATAACGCGTTATTTCAAACTATGCGTCAAGTTTGCTTGAAAATAAACTCAGCCGCGTTGGATATGGGACGCGGAAGCGCTATATTTTTCAGTAGAAATCCACTCCCGCTTGTGTATTTAATAATGTTTTACACACTGTCATGACTGTACCGCAGTCATTTTGATTGGCAGTCTTTTCCAATATGCTGTTCCTTTGTTCTGTATCCATTTGTCATCATTTTTGACAGACAATTAATATCCGTGTCACAGTAAAACTAATTGTTGATCGTCCCCACCCGACCCCAACGAAACCCCAACCTCATTTTTTTTTTTTTTTATAAAAAATGATCTTTTCAATGATCTTGATTGTCAGTTAAATTTTGCTCCGAATTTTTCAGCTGATCTTTTTTCAAAATCCATAGGTTGGAAATAGATGTTTGAAGAAAGGTTATTCATATTGGCAAAAACAAGAACAATTCTTCATTATTTTTACTAAGGCTACACTGCGTTTTAGTTTTTTGAAAATGTTTACAGGAAATGTCATCTATAGGAGTTAAATGGGTTTAACAAAACATTTAAAAACATCAACATCACACAAACCCTCTGTTTTATAGTGATTGTGATGATTTCTTTATTTTTTATTTCATATTTTGCCATGTCATTTTTATTTTATTTTTTTAAACACCCTCCCACCCCTACTTCCCACCAAAAAAGGACGATCAACAATTTGTTTTTTTGTATGGCCTAATGAGTACATTTTGTTCGCTGTGCTTCAGTTTGAAAGTAAAGTATTAATTGTGTCGCCAGTAGTCTGACGTGCCCCCCGCGACGTAATGTCTGCGACGAAATGAAACAAAACATCCCTTCAATTCGTTAATCATATAGGCCATTACCATCACATAAATCTATAAAAACCCAATTGCTTGAAATCTCAATAAACTCTTACTTGTTCATTTATTTTCAACGTTCACCTCAGTAATCATTCTCGTGACTCATATCTTGTCGCCATTACAACAACCCCCCAGTAGTGATCTAATTGACAGGATTTCGGTGCCGCCACTTTGTCAGAACAATTGTTGTCAAGGGTTTACTTTATTTCATGACTGCATCCGGGGGAGGACAATTGTTGTTTCCTTTGTACATTTTTAACCGAAGTGTGATGAGCATCACACACACAATGATTTTAGAGGAGAGACCAAAATCTACCCAGAAGAGTGTAGTGATGAGAGGTCAGTTGGTATCCTGCGGTTAGCAGTGGTTACAGGAATTAGTTAGTTGGTATCCTGCGGTTAGCAATGGGTACAGGAATTAGTTAGTTGGTATCCTGCGGTTAGCAATGGGTACAGGAATTAGTTAGTTGGTTTCCTGCGGTTAGCAATGGGTTCAGGAAACAGTTAGTTGGTACCCTGCTGTTAGCAATGGGTACAGGAATTAGTTAGTTGGTATCCTGCGGTTAGCAATGGGTACAGGAAACAGTTAGCTGGTATCCTGCGGTTAATAGCAATGGGTTCAGGAAACAGTTAGTTGGTATCCTGTGGTTAGCAATGGGTACAGGAAACAGTTAGCTGGTATCCTGCGGTTAATAGCAATGGGTTCAGGAAACAGTTAGTTGGTATCCTGTGGTTAGCAATGGGTACAGGAAACAGTTAGTTGGTATTCTGCGGTTAGCAATGGGAACAGGAAACAGTTAGTTGGTATCATTTTGACATGCGCGCATAGCGCCCTACAAGTACTCAAAAGTTTTAACAAGCGTGTGCCCAGAGCAGTTGCTTTTGGTCAGGCAATCAGCGTTGTTTTGTCAGTGCTTCCTTTCTAGAGGTTAGTGACCAGAGGTATCAATACGGCGCGCTGCCCATGGTAGCGAGACAGATCTGAATCAGTATGCTTCAGAAACCAGGGTTTGTCCTTAACGTTTTCATCGACTAGCCAGCAGGACCAGTTAGCCTGTCATTTCACTAGGTCTGTTAGCTTTTTCACTTGTCAATATTTTTAAAAAAACAGGGATGCTTTTCCAACGCTGAACTAGTCAGCCGGACTACTTAGAGAAAATTTTGACTGGTCCTCAGGTGTTTTAACTGGCATTTGGCCAGAGGACCACTTTTAAGCCCGGTTCATACTTCCTGCGAATTCGCAACGAACACTTCGGAAGAGTTGCCCTCTGCTCAACTCTTGCAAAACATTCGCAGCGTAAACAGAGCTGTGACGTCAAATTCGCTTTGCATGAAGCATTCGCAGGAAGTAGGAACCGGGCTTTAATGTTTAAAAGAGAACCTGTTAAAATTGCACAAAGGGGGTCTCAGAAAAGGAGGTGTCAGCAAGATACTGTTTTTGGCTACTTTTTTCTCTTGAACCCACATGACCTGAAATGAACCATGTACAAATGACTTTGACTCCCTTTCATTATCATCTCTTGGTGTAAACAGGGTCATCAAAAGCTGATCAATAAACGATTAATACATGTGCGCACAACCCAGTGGCCTTTTTGTCCCCAAAACCCATTAAATGAAATGACTGGTTCTTTTGTTTTTCCCCCTTTCCAATAGCCCCCATGAAAGTCGATACCGCAAGTTCAATTACAGTCGCGTCACACACGGTCAGTTTTCACGGCTCGAAATTGTTGAATTATGTAAACATTTAGTTTGTTTGAAAGTATCATTCTCTTCCTCCTCAAGTTGATTTACATCCATTATACTGACAACGCTTTTCAATCAGATTCTTTTCAACAAACGGCGCTGAATAATTGCCATCATTTGTGAAACCTCACCTCTGCAGGTTCCCGACTAATAAAAGAATGGTGTCATCAAGCCGATTAAATTATCGAACATCCATCATTGTCAGGTAGGGTATCAGTAACAACAGAAATAATTCATTTGCAGTTTTCCACAACGTTGGTTCAGAAACATGTCTTCATTTTTTTTCATATTCATTTCGTGGGCGTCCTATTTGCGAATAAGAATTAGACTCAAATCTGAAAATAACATCACCAGGGGCCTGTCAATTTGAGATTCTAAAAGCAAATAGACAAACTAATCAAAATTCCCCCCTTTTTAAGGTGATGCCTTAGAGCAACGCCTACTTTGTAATGATCTTTAAAAATGGTGTGTTGTTGCCGAGTGGTCCAGGGCATTCGACTCAAGTTCTGATTGCTTTCCATCGGGGTGTGGGTTCGCTTCCTGGTCATGACACTTGTGTCCTTGAACAAGGTACTTAACAATAATTGCTTCTATTAACCCAGGTGTATAAATAGGTGCCAAGGGCTGAGATTTATGGTGTTGGATTAATCCCTTACATGTGACACTTCCTTAAAGGTATCGTACACGTTTGGTAATGGCTCAAAACAAATATTAGCATAAAAACCTACTTGGTAACAAGCAACGGAGAGCTGTTGATAGTATAAAACATAGTAGAAAACGACTCCCTCTGAAGTAACGTAGTTTTTGAGAGAGAGGTAATTTTTCACTAAAATAATAAAAACTTCTTGCAAGAAATTTTTATTCCTATATCTGAAAGCACACAAATTTGTACAACAAGGGTGTTTTTTCTTTCATCATTTTCTTGCAACTTCGATGACCAATTGAGCCCAAATTTTCACAGGCTTATTATTTTATGCATATGTTGGGATACACCAAGTGAGAACACTGGTCTTTGACAATTTCCAAACGTGTTCAGTGCCTTTAAAGGTGGGTGATAAATTGGTAAATACTCGGGTCGGTATCCCATGGCGAATGCTGCGGTTGGTATCCGATCGCGAATGCTGCGGTTGGTACGTACCCGCTGTCCCCTCTGGACGGATTCAACACTGAAATACCGGGACTTTTTATGTATCTTTCTTTTATAATTTCACCTACACAACTGTATAATCAGCATGCGTTGACAAAAACCAATCTACCTGTATGACAGTACCTTTAAAGCAGCTTGGGCTGTACGCTCCCTAGGGAGTTGAGAGAGTTTGAGGAATGGTCTCAGCACGCCTGATAAACAGGGATAATATTGTTGTAAAGTGCCTTCATCTGCATGTCTAACAAGATACATGCGCTATGATGATGGAACAACCAAGTGTTATGATTATGTAAAACATGCTCTATTGACCAAATTCACCTGCCGACATCACCAATGATAAATCTTGGTCCTGCCATTTTGGGAGTCAAATTCCCTGTGTGTTACTGTGTGAGTGCGCATTTTAGGCGACGCGTGGGCAGTGAGATCCACAAATATCTTTACATAATGCAGTTTGACTCCCAGACTGGCAGACGATAGGTAGACATGGCGTGTCGTGGCTGAGCGGTCTAGTTCACCGGTCCCAAGCTCTGGTGTTGCCAGCAGCAGAGTGTGGGTTCGAATCCCGGTCATGACACTTGTGCCCTTGAGCAAGGCACTTAACCATAATTGCTTCATAAAAAAGTTGGGAAGGTATTGCATTCTGCTCTACCAGCCACGCTCCTTGTGGATGATACCCCTGCCTACATCCTTACGGACTGTGAAGGAGGTAACCCTGTTTGAGCACCAGGAGTAGGTGGCAATGTGCCCCTGCTGGCAGTTGATTTGGGTCGATAGCGCAAATAAGTTAAGTGTAGCCCTCACCTTGAAGTGGCTAAATTCAATTGAAAAACACAAGACCGTTCATGACTTTTCACTTGGCAGTAATGCGGTTATGGAAAAATATACCACTTTTTATCCCCCCCCCCAAATAAAATTTGAATCTGAGAAGCGTTACGCGTAATATTTTACCTGTTGCTGTCTTTTGTAATCACCAACTCTAACTAGCGCCATGAAGAGGTGCGTATGGAACTCCTCGTTGGTCGGGTTACTTTTCAGAGCTGTTGTGTATAACTCAACGATCTGCTCCGCTGCAAGGAAAATTGTCAAAAACAGAAATTCTTTTTGAGCACTTCAAAGTCCATCATTTTGTATTGGTTGAGTGAATTAATTCCCGGCTTCTAGTTTTCAATAAAAACACATCGTCTAAATAACCTGTGAAAATTTCACCTAAATTTGTGATACTGCTTTAAAGGCACTGAACACGTTTGGTAATTGTCAAAGACCAGTGTTCTCACTTGGTGTGTCCCAACATATGCATAAAATAACAAACCTGTAAAAATTTGGGCTCAATTTGGGCTCATCGAAGTTGCAAACAAATGAATTACCAAACGTGAACAGTGCCTTTAAAGGTTCTGTATTTGTTTGGTAATGACTCTGAAAATTAATGGCAATAAAAACTTACTTGGTAATAAGTACAGTCAGCTTTGGATAGTAAAATGCATTTTGAGAAACTTTTCACTTAGAAGTACTGCGGTTATGGAAAAAGATATCACTTTTTATCCCAACAAATTTGAATCTGAGAAGCGTTACTACAGAAACGTTTCTAAGATTGTGTATTCCAATTGCAGATTATTCTTCCTGCGTGTACTTAACCGCTCTAGATTTTCGGCAATATCTCAAAAACACTACCATATGTTTGAAGAAAGATTATTCATGTTGGCAAAAACAAGAACACTTCTTCAAATATTTACTTAGGTTACACTGCAGTTTTAGTTTTTTGAAAAGGCTTACAGAAAATGTCATCTAGGACTTTAAATGGGTTTAACAAAACAATTAAAAACATCAAAATCACACAAACCCTCTGTTTTATAGTGATTGTGATGATTTCTTTAAAGATTATTTCATTATTTGCCATGTCAACAAAACTAAAAAAATAAAATAAAATAAAATAAAATAAAAATGCCCTCCCCCCTCCCCCCCCCAAAAAAGGATGGCTAACCTTTTTTTTATGTGGTATTAACAATATCTTCTTAAAATTAATTCAAGGTGTCTAGGAAAAGACTGACCAATCTCCAGACATACATGTAGTGTTAGCCAGAGGGGTGTCTGGGTGTCTTTTGGACACCCTGTTTTAAATTTGGACACCCTGTTTTATCTGTCATTTACATCTAAATGTGTTGTAAGTGAACAATTTGGACACCCAGTTTTTAAACTTCCAGAAAAGTTTGATACCCTTTTGCAAAATCCTTGCTAAAACCTTGTCTCCAGGTGCTATTGTCTCTTAAGAATCCAACTGGGAACATCTTTGTCGTGGGCTACAATTCAAACATTTCTCAAAAAATAAACAATGAAAGCCTTGACAATGTCTAGTGCTTCAAATAAAGTAAAAATGCTTTATATGCCTGTGCTAAAAAGCTTGAGACTCCCCAGTGAGGAGTGGGTGTTTTTATAAATAATTTATCTAACTCAATCATGACTAAGGAAAATCAATAGCACTTTACCATGATGGAAAAAAAAGCAAATGTCTTCAAACACACTCACAACTCAAATAATGACCAAATTGTCATTAATATTTCATTTCTCTTTATTTTTATTTTTTTAAAAGAATCCTTTTAATGTTTGATCGGAACTGGGTGGGCGGTAACTTTAAAGGGAAGGGGGGCGGGGGCTTTACATCATGCATGTATCATTGTGTAAGACTTCAATTAAAGGTATCGTACACGTTTGGTATTTACTCAAAATATATATTAGCATAAAAACTGACTTGGTAAAGAGCAACAGAGAGCTGTTGATAGTATAAAACATTGTGAGAAACGACTCCCTCTGAAGTAACGTAGTTTTTGAGAAAGAGGTAATTTCTCACTAAAATAATAAAAGACTTCTAGCTAGAATCCTTTTATTCCTATCTGAAAGCACACAAATTTGTACAACAAGGGTGTTTTTTCTTTCATCATTTTCTTGCAACTTCGATGACCAATTGAGCCCAAATTTTCACAGGCTTGTTGTTTTATGCATATGTTGGGATACACCAAATGAGAACACCGGTCTTTGACAATTACCAAACGTGTACGATGCCTTTAACCATGCAATTGTTGTGGATGGATGCCCCATGCTTGTGTACTGGTACCCTTTCTATAGTTCAACACAAATATGACAAACTTTACATCTTTGTTATGGAACTGCCGTTTACCAGGGAAATAATTGTGCTGCTAACTGCCTGCAATGCCCTATGAGAAATAAAGTTCAATGACTGCTTGTACATTAACAAGCAACCAGTGACTGGTTACCAGTTCGGACCGGGATCCCTAAATGGTATTAAATTTCAAAACATCCAGAGTGGATTTTTATTTTTTTTAAAGAATATATCCTTGCACTCGAGTCCACTCTTGTATCCTTGTTAAAAAATCTGAACAATACACATCATCTGAGGTAAGTGGTTTAAGGCACTATACAGACCTTTAATATGCTACTACATGTACCATCTTAGTCATAATGACTGCTTGTACATTAACGAGCAACCAGTGACTGGTTACCAGTTCAGACCAGGATTCCTAAATGGTATTACTTTTCAGAACATCCGGCGTGGATTTTTATTTTGTATTATTATTTTTTTTAAAGAAGAATATCCTTACACTCAAGTCCACTCTTGTGTCCTTGGTAAAAAATGCGAACATGTACAATGTACAGTATACACGTCATCTGAGGTTAAGTGGTTTAAGGCACTATATAAACCTTTATCATGCTACTACCATCTTAGTCATGTTCCCTGTATCAAATAGCAGAAATTAATATAAACATTCATTGTATACAAAAGGAACCAGACTATTTGCCCTTCCAGATGGCTGCACCCCAATAAATGTCTTTACTTCATGATGGTAACAACGTGCTTCAGTACATCAACAGTAACGTATATTATTTACAATGTAAATTTCCTCATGTTATGTGCAGTTGATCATTTTTTCTATAATATGGAAATCCAGCAACACAAACCTCAAATTATTACCGCATCAGTGCAAAAACAGGTTTTTTTTTATTTTGAAAAAAAAAAAAGCCGTTGTATCTCGCACGAAAATGCTCAGTGCAAAATTGTCGGGGCCGAGCGGTTTAGTGCATTGGACTCAATTTCTGGTGGCTGAGTCATCTGGGTGTGGGTTCGAACCCCAGTCATGATACTTAGTGTCCTTGAGCAAGACACTTAGCTATAATTAGGGGGGGGGGGGTAAATGGGTACTGTGGACAGAGATGGTTCTTGTGAATGATTCGTAGCTTGATGCGCTACTTACATGTATCTGGCAGCACACAGGCTGTATACTCCCCAGGTAGCTGAGATTCTTTTGTTCCACAATATTTAAACTATTGCATTCTCGTATGGGGTGGTTCTTCAACTCAGTGTAAGAGACTATTTATTTTACAAAAGCGGGCTGTTCGCATTATTTCTAATGCTGGTTATCGTGAGCATTCAGCTCCACTTTTTGAACAATTTAAACTTCTAAAATTCAATGACCTTTATTACCTTAATTTAGGTAAATTTATGTATAAATACAACAATAATTCATTACCTTCTTGTTTTAACTCTTTCTTTACATTAACTTCTAATATCCATTCTTATGATACTCGAAGTACCCGTAAGAAAAATCTTTATGTCCGTTCCAACAGAATGTCATTGTTTAGAAATAGTATTGTCCAACGTGGTACTACATATTGGAATAGTCTCAGCGATTCTTTAAAATCTGCACTTACTTTGGCTAATTTTGCAAAAAAACTAAAAGCTCAGTTCCTTAATTCTTAATAGTAAAAGAAAAGTTATGGCCTATTTTCCGGTTGATGATTTGTCTTAGTGCATACATGTTTATTTGTTTAGTCAGTGTTGTTTTAGTCTGTTAGTGTGTTTGTTTGTTTGTTTGTTGTTTGTCTGTCCGTAGGTACGGGAACAAAAGCTTTTGCTTCACCCTAGGCCTAAATGTTGCCCTGTTATGTCATTATTTATTCAACTTCCGTGTAAAGGTTTGCCTTTATATATTTATAATCTTGTACGTTAACTTTAACGTTGTACCCTGGCTTGTAATGTAATGGCAACATTGAAATAACTGTGATTGTAATAATGGCTTGAAGTAAGAAATAAATGGCCCAGTGATAAGAGTAATAATGTTGGAGCGCCATGAGCATCACTGATTGATGGATTTGAGCGCTATATTATTAATCATTATTATCTCGCTGCGTGCTTGTTTTGTGTACACGTACATCCGGGATATTTTAGGCAAAATACAACAATTTGACAATTTCAACATTGCGCCTATCAGAAGTGCTAATTTTAGGAGATCAAAATGTTCAACACTTTTGCACTGACACGACAATATAGCAATGTGACCTCTGTTTACATTCAAACCACCCTCTGTTGACAAAAGTCATGTTTCCGCCGGGCAAGAAGACGCGTACTCATGGTAACATTACGTGTCCTTTATAGCTGGCTGTCAGTACACAAAGGTTTTGCCCGGCGACATGCGCGCGCATCATGTTATGATTTTCGAATGACGTCAGAGGTCACATCGTCTATATGCCAAACTGCCAGGGTTCTGCCCACGGTGGTCGGTGCCGGAAAACCCGCCCGGCACTCGTGATTCCCCGACCACCACTGGCGGATTTTTCTCTTTTTCCGACCACCACACATTTCCCCCTTTTTTGCCCACTTCCTTCAAAACATTACCAGTAAAAATTTCATCAAAAGTTTCGAGTAGCCTACTTCTTTGGTTTGAGTCTATTTTAATGATCCAGGATCGAGCATCTGTCCCGCCTGTACGTACGTACAATGTACGATGCACATCCAACGATCCAACGGAAACCTGCATTGATTTTACAATGGTTCCCAGTCACTCTGATTGTAGCTTTAACGCTTGGAATAACATGATACCAGTTTCATCGTGTACGTGTTGCGTATCCTATTCCACGGCATTGAATACAACGTAAAATGAACTACAGAGTAAGGCACCATGATGTTATGCTGTAAATTGTTTTCCCATGGCGGTAAAGGCCTGCGCGCACTGTGGAGGCCTACATGTAAATTCACGGCACGATCGTGCACGGACACGATCGAAAGGAAATTGGCTTGACCGTACTAGAGGAAAAAAAAATTTCCACCACTAAAAAAATCCTGGGCAGAACCCTGAACTGCAATATGATATCATGTGGTTAATGCATCAACACAGTACCTGGTCAACCCTCCTGTCTGACCATTCAATATCATCCACTGTGGTTTGGAATGATAGATAAACTATGTCAGCCTACAAATCAAATGTGATATCACGTGGTGAATGCATCTACAAAGTACACAGTCAACCCTCCCACTGTCTGACCATTCAACATCATCCACTGTGGTTGCAAATGATAGATAAACTATGTCAGCCTGCAATATATACATGTAACATCGTGGTGAATGCATCTACACAGTACACAGTCAACCCTCCCACTACTTGACCATTGATTATCATCCACTGTGGTTTTTAATGATAGATAAACTATGTCAGCCTACAATATCATGTGGTAAATGCATCTACACAGTACACGGTCAACCCTCCCACTGTCTGACCATTCAACATCATCCACTGTGATTGCAAATGATAGATAAACTATGTCAGCCTGCAACATATAACATCGTGGTGAATGCATCTACACAGTACACAGTCAACCCTCCCACTGTCTGACCATTGAATATCATCCACTGTGGTTTTTAATGATAGATAAACTATGTCAGCCTACAATATCATGTGGTGAATGCATCTACACAGTAAACAGTCAACCCTCCCACTGTCTGACCATTGAATATCATCCACTGTGGTTTTTAATGATAGATAAACTATGTCAGCCTACAATATCATGTGGTGAATGCATCTACACAGTACACATACAACCCTCCTACTGCCCACTGTCTGACCATTCAATATCGTCCACTGAATGGTAAATAAACTTCATGTATGCCAGCCTACGAGATCAAATAATTCAGCAGGACGCTTTACAACATGTACCATCTTTATAACAAAAAGACTTTCGGATAGAAATAACAAACAACAAATTCTCAGGGTCATGTCCCTTAAGCCAATTTGGAAATTCCCTCTTTAATTGAAATCAAAAAAATTATGCAAATTTAATAAACAATGTGTTCGTCCTACATGTACATCTACATGTAAGCTACGTTGTATTGCGTTTCTCTGAAACTGCCTCTTTAAAGGTAGGATCATAGATTGGTTTTGTCAATGTAATGCTGATTTATAGGCAAAATTATCAAGAAAGATACAATAAAAGTATGTGAAAGTTTCAGCTGAATACAGTGTCTACTTGCTGAGAAAACAGCAAAAACTGTCACAGTATTTCTAACAAGACTGTTGAATCCATCCACAGTTAGCGAGGTGACAGTGGGTACCAACCTCATCACTGGCCGCAGCATTTGCGAACGGACACCAACCCTCAGAAATCTGAGAAACGATTCATGCATGAATCAATTCTCAGATTCAACGCTTTTGGGTGAAACTTTTTCCAAACCACAATACTTCGAAGGGAATCCTTTCTCAAAATAGTGTACAACAGCTGAAGTGCTTCTCAACAAGTAGGTTTTTATGGTCATTAATTTTTGGAGTAGTTACCAATCTATGACCCTACCTTTAAAAGAGACAATGATCTGCTTGTCCTACCTAAGCTACATAAAGAAAGAAAAAAAGATTGTAGTAGAAGAGTTCAACTCAAGTTTCTACATTTCTCTGAATTACCCTCTTTACCAAAGACAATGAGATCTGTTTGTCCTACCTGAGATTTATATAAAAAAATAATGGCTGTAGAGGAAGAAGAGTTCAACTCAAGTTTCCACATTTCTCTGAATTACCCTCTTTACCTAAGACAATGAGATCTGTTTGTCCTACCTGAGGTTTATATAAAAAAACAAAGGCTGTAGAAGAAGAAGAGTTCAACTCAAGTTTCCACATTTCTCTGAATTACCCTCTTTACAATTTAAGACAATGAGATCTGTTTGTCCTACACATGTACCTTAGATTTATATAAAACAAGAATGGTGTGTTGACAAACACAAAATGCCCCGCTGAGGTTAACCTCATTCTTGAGTTATCGCTTAGACAACATTTCTTTTGTTTTAGCCATAATGACCTTGACATTTGTTGTAGGGTGTCCAAAAACAATAGGCTTCTCGGGGATCACATGACCAATCCACACACCAAATTTGGAGTTGATATGCCAAGTCAAAGGACAAGGCAAACACCCCTTCGGCTTGCTTCGCCGGCGGGGCTTAAAAACAAAGGCTGTAGAGGAAGAAAATATCAACTCACGTTTCTGCATTTCTCTGAAGCAGATAGACAAGGCCTGTAATGTGGGCTCGTCAACTGGCTTTGTGGACATCACGTCTTGGGTCAAGGCAAAACTCTCCAAGCGTTTACCAATTCTCAGCAATGCTAGGGCCTTCAAAACCTGAAGAAAAAAATATGAGTTTACCCTTTAGACCTCTGAAAATTGTTTTTGAAAACTAAGTCGGGGCTCATGCTTAACACCAGCCCGGTGTACATAGTAAAAACTGCTACAGGCTAGTATTAGTAAACACCACTTCTATACATTTGGTAATGACTCTGAAAATTAATAAATAGCAATAAAAACTTACTTGGTAAGAAGTACAGCAGCTTTGGATAGTATAATGCATTTTGAGAAACTTTTCACTTTGAATTACTGCGGTTATGGAAAAAGATATCAGTTTTTATCCCCAAAATTTGAATCTGAGAGGCA
The DNA here is from genome assembly GCA_021014325.1 of Plazaster borealis. Lineage (NCBI taxonomy): Eukaryota > Metazoa > Echinodermata > Asteroidea > Forcipulatida > Labidiasteridae > Plazaster > Plazaster borealis. The sequence goes on from CM037473.1 coordinate 2,565,113, forward strand.
TTACTGCAGTAATGTTTTTCAGATTTTTAATCTATTCCATTTTGCAGATTATTCTTCCAGTGTGGACATAACCGCTCCAGATTTTCGGCAATATCTCAGCGCTACCACCTTTTGAAATGAAATTTTCACTGGTTAGTTCTATGGTATATATCTACAACTATATACATGTAGGATTGAAACAAACAGTGGGTTCCATTTACCAATCGTATACAATCCCTTTAAAACTGTGCAATATACATGAACTTGTTTTAAATGCTCACATTTCTTCCTTTTCTGATGAGAATAATAAATATTAAACTGGTTGTGATCGCTACCATTAACATATCATGTATTACAATACATGTTTAAAATCTGGGCTACTAAAACTTCCTGGGGGCAAATAAACACACAGCTTAGCCTACTATACGGCCTGCTAGCCCAGTGGGCTAATTTACAAAAAGCTTAAGCACAAGGACTTATAGAAATAATTTATGAATGCTCAGCTGATGTCAAATACATAATTCTTTAGAAACATGACACAAAGATATCTTCACTACTGCGGTTGCGACCGCGGCCACATTAAATCTAGCAAATATCAAGACTTGTCAAACCATTTTAAGAACTTAAAAATAATCTTTCTTTTGGATTTTATCACCATTCCCCTAATTTATTGTAAAAAAAAAAAAATTCTGACTCGCCCAGCGCACTAGTAAAGGAAGGGATTTGACTAGCCCATTGCCGTTTTTCACTTGCACCTGGCGACCAGACGATCCATAATTTCGAACCCTGACCACCCCTATTTCGTATGAAATATGGACTAGTAAAACAGCTGAATGGACAAGTAAAATGACAAACTAACTGGTCTGGCTGGCCAGCCACTAAAAAAGTTAAGAGCAAACCCTGCGTAAATGAAACTTTGTATAGTGTTTTTCAGTTTTCTGCAGGACTAAAAACAAGAAAAAAAGAGGGATTTCTCCACCAGGCCACAGGTCTCAAGTACTCAGAATTTTTAATGGAAGTCTGTGAGTCTGATAAATATCTTTCAATTCTGTTGTGTATTGAAGTATTTCCCGTAAGAAAATGAGATCAATCTTCTACAAGACAGCTTCGCTCTACAAACACTTTGCTCCTCAACATCCCTTGTTGTGAGTCACAGTCAACATTTGAACATCATTTTCTTAAATAAAGATATAATACACAGTGAGGTATTATTATTATTCAAAAAGACAAGACTACTGGACTTGTTGGGTCAAAAGTTAACTGGCCTTATGCTAAAATCACTGGCCTTGGGCCAGTGTAACTTTCGAGCGTGGGGATCATACATTTTTAAACACATTTTGTATTCACCTTTGCACACTGGAGATCTCTGTGTTTCTTCAATACCTTGTCCGCCATCTGGATGGCCGTCTTGTAATTGCCATTATCTAGATTGTCTAGAATAAAAAAGGGACAATAATTTACCTTTAGGTTAAAGGCACTGTACACGTTTGGTAATAACCAGAGCCGTATATTGAGAGAGTTGCGACAACTTGCGATTAGAAGCCATTTTGTCTCCAAAAAATGCATTGGCGAATACAGGGTGCCAGACTAGTCTGCCCATTGGGTTGTGCTGCATTTTGGAACAAAATGGCGTCCAACAACCACGTGACCGGAGAAAGCTGGTCCCTCCATGTCGCAACTCTCTCAATACACAGCTCTGGTAATAACTATAAACAAAAAATAGCATAAAAACTTACTTGGTTATGAGCAACGGAGAGCTGTTGTTAAATATAAAACATTGTGAGAACTGACATCTCCTGAAGTTAGGCATTAAACAAAAAACCTTTTTATTGCCCTTTTCCGACCAACCAAAAAAATCTGAAATCCACGGTCGCGTTTTTTTTTTTTTTTAAATGGCGATTTTTTGATTTTGTTTGAAGCATTTTATACTTTGATTCCCAGTAAACGACATTTAAGAAAGAAACCTCGATGTTTTTATTTTTTCTTTTGCAAAATTATATTGTTTTATTTTGCAGGCCTGTGAAATCTCCGCTTTTTCATTGACCGTGCCGATTTTTTATTTCCGCCTTTTTAAAATGTGTGATAAAAAGACATGACGAATTTTCCCGATCGGCCGGCTACACATACATCGTATAGCACACACACGAAGTCCGTAAATCCTATGTCCTTGCTCCATGCTGGCATGCAGCGCGCAACGTGAATGGGCGGGTATCCATCACGCACTTGTGTTGCAACTCCTTGCCAATAGAGGGCGCTGTGTGATCGTTGGCATTGCATGTACATTTACATGATGTATACACACATGTATCCATGTACACGCACTTTTAAGCACAGCTCATCGTAGTATTGAACGCGTCATGTTTTCGAACATCAATCAAGATGTCGGTGCAACACAAGTGCGTGATGGATACCCTTTGAAACCTTTTCCTTGCGTGGCAGTTTTCATCGCACGCGTCAATTTCTTTTCCGATGGAACTTTAGTGTTTAGAGCGGCATCTATCAAGGTTTCGGCGTGGCGGAGCTCCACTCCCATCATTGTTACATGGATGTATTTTTCCGCTTTTTTTTTTAATGGTCCACTCACAGGCCTGACGTTGAGAAAAAACTTCATATCTATATTATTATTTTATTTATTCATACATCAAGTTTTTTAAAGTTTATTTTTGTTTTGTATTCACCATATGAATGTATACTACTTTGAGAACATTACAATGGTTGAAAACATAAAGTTGTGTGTATATCTACTGTGTTTTTTTCCTCCTCTGACGTATTCTTAAAAAAGAAAAGAAAAAAAAAAGGGCATTAAAAAGTTTTATTTTGTTATGCCTTACGTAGTTTTGAGAAAAAAAGGTAATTTCTCACTGAAATATTTGAATCTGAAAAAGACTTCTACTTCTAGCCAGAAGTCTTTTTCAGGCATCTGAACGCACACAAATTTGTGCAACAAGGGTTTTTTTCTTTCATTATTTTCTTGCAACTTCGATGACCAATTAAGCCCATGTTTTTACAGGTTTGTTATTCTATGCATATGTTGGGATACACCAAGTGAAAATACTGGTCTTTGACAATTACCAAACGTGTCCAGTGCCTTTAAAGGGAAAGTACATTGTTGTATTTTGTAAAGTCAACTATCATCACCATCCTCTAGTTTTCATGAGAACCATAGAATGTGTTTCCTATTACACTGTTCACAAACAATTTGGGTTGAGGTAGGTGAGCAAAAACTTCGAGGAGGGGGGGGGGGTGCTCTAAAGTCCTAACAAAATTAGGGTGGGCTGATGAGTGATGGTAAATTTGATATTTTATTGTTACTTGTTTCTTCTTTTTTAAGGGGTGACACTCAATTTATAACAGATGTAGTTTTGTTTAGTGTAAATACTACCTATCGCATGTATCAGTGCTGTATATCCTGTGTGTGGTCTTACCACTTCACATTGGTTGATGTGTACATGTATACATACATGTACATCCGCCAATATCTTCTGGATTGACCTATGGTGGACGGTTTATTATGACTGGAAAAACGTTGGACTTTGGAGCACCCTCAATTATGTGCTGGCAGCTGGCTGCTGTAGCATACCCAGGTGTAGCATGCCCAGGTGTACATGTAGCATGCCCAGGCATGCCCCTACCGTGCTACGATTTGTAATTGTTTCACCCGTACAAAGAGGGATGGAAAGGTACTGGCAATCATGCTCATAATTCCTTTTTTGTTGGGTTTATTAGTTGCGATAATCGTAACCCTCCTCCCGTCGGTCGGAACGACCGGAGGGTTACGAGCCAATCCCGTTACGGAAAACGGCAATCTGGTCCAACACGTACAATTTCGACAGCTAGTCAGCAGATTTGCTCCATTTTTACCACTTTTGAAAATCATGACACAAATTCTAGGAACACAAGCTTCATTCTTGATGTCTAATGCATCCTTCCATATCACTCAAAACACCATTGAGGAAATATTTTGAAGAAAAAGGACAAAAACTTACCAGATCCCCGAGCGAAAGAGTCACCACACGCGCGCAGCGCTGAGACCGTTGACCCCGTTGACCTGCACACACAGCCGAAGCTCCGCGCGCCCCACTCAGATTCAAATTCTCAACCTGGGACATTTTTTACTCTTTCGCTCGGGGTAAGTTTTTGTCCTTTTTCCTCAAAATATTTCCTCAATGGTGTTTTGATTGATATGGAAGGATCCATTAGACATTGAGGATCAAGTTCGTGTTCCTAGAATTTGTGTCATGATTTTCAAAAGTGGTAAAAATGGAGCAAATCTGCTGACTAGCTGTCGAAATTGTACGTGTTGGACCAGATTGCCGTTTTCCGTAACGGGATGGCTCGTAACCCTCCGGTCGTTCCAACCGTCGGGAGGAGGGTTACGATTATCGCAACTATGGGTTTATGTGAAATCCCCTGATTCCAGATCTGTCTTTGTCATAAATGCGGCACACAATAATTGACAGGCTGCCACCATTATCACAGTGATAATTGTATTCAGCTCAATGGGAGGTACATGAAGTCAGAGCTTTCCGAGATTCCAGCTTACCATGGCAGATTATCGGCCCTGGCTTAACGAACGGTGAGTGCCTGACTCATACTTTCTCACAACACAAGACAACATCAAATCCCGGTGGCTGAAATGCTAAATTTTGACCTTTTTAAAGAAAATTCAAGCATACATTTCATTGCACGGACGGACCTCTCGTGCACTCATGCCCAAGCAAAACTAGAACTAAAATGGAGTGGTTGGTTGTAGCAAGCAGAGTTTTCAAGACCAACACGGTCCATAGACCCGTATTTTATTGTTTTCATGATTTTGACACTTTTCCTCCATGGTATTTGTAATCATGTTATAGGCCAGCGTTCTCCCTTAACACTGGTCCGCTGGCCAAATGCCAGTTAAAACACCCGAGGACCAGTCAAACTTCACTCTAGGTAGTCCGGCTGGCTAGTTCAGTGTTGGAAAGCATCCATACTTAATATAAAGTATGGACTAGTGAAAAAGATGACGGACTAGTGAAATGACAAGCTAACTGGTCCTACTGGCTAGTCACTGAAAAAATTAAGGGCAAACCCTGTAGGCCTAAGACAAGTTCAAAGTGCCTGTGCCTCTCTGTTGTGGGTACATACATATTACATTTTGCAATCTGTCACTGTCAACTCTTTTGAGTTCTACTCTACTCTAGAGTAGACAAGGATATTGACCTAAATTAAGGGAGATAATTAAAAGTGGTGGACGGATGCGTAATTTTAGCCGACCACGGTTGCAGGGTGGTAGGAAAATGTTAACATGACATCAAACAACCTCAGTCCTTCCCCACCCCCACCCCCCACCCATCACCCCTCCCATTTAAAAAGTATTTAACAGCCCTGTCCCGAATGATTCGAATCATCCCATCCAACAATTTCCAATCTCCCATTCATGCCATTCGGATGATTCGGAATTGCCCATCACAACAGTCCAAAATGACTCAAACTAAAAACATTCTCAAGATATAAAATCAACTGTACAGTTATAATATCGTATATGTTTTGCTTATTCCATCAAAGTAGCACATGGCTATAAAAAGATTACCGTAAATTGGTTTCAATCTCCGTTCAGTTACAGCATCCACATGGTGTCCGCCGCGATTCGCCATCTTGGATTGTTTATCTCGCCAAAACCTGGGAATTCTCGCGAGAACATAACAGTGGCCGATTGACTTGTATCATCCAGTGCACGTAATAAGACCTTTGTGTGGCTACAAATTTTGCGCTTGAAAAAACACTTAAAATACAGAGGGAGGTTTGATGACTTTGGTATAATCAGGTCGTCACACTGGATTGCCGTGCACTAAAATTACAATGTCTGGCATGAAAAAGCTCATTTTACGCTTGGCTGGGGAGCGGAGTGACTGATTTTGTTGTTGATAATTTGTTTTTGTTTGGGTTTGGTTTGGGTTTTTTTTTGGGGGGGGGGTGAGGGGGTTGACCAAAGTTGCCATAAAATTCGTTTTTAAAACCAATTTTTATTTTACACGGGGCCCTTTTTTCAAATAAAAAAAGGAAATTAGAATCTATTATTAGACCCATTTGGTTGAACAAAAACAAATTGACTAGGGCGGGATCTGCTTCGTACTGTGATGTGCTGGTGCTCCACCAACTGAACCATCTCACCCTTACCTATAGGCTATGTTGGTGGTCTCTCGTCAATATCTTTGTTACATTTGGTGCTCGATATGGGGCATGTGTAACCCCTTATTGTGTCTTCATTGTGTGCTTGGAATCTCAAGATATTCTTTAGAGGATTTCGGGGGGGGGGGGTAATAGGGGGCTTCAATTTTGTCTAGCCCCCCCCCCCCATTTTTTTGAAAAAATTAATTTAAATAAAATACAAAAAATACATGGGGGGAAAAGAAGATTGTGCCATGTCAGCGTCTGACTGGCTAATTCTGACCATGGAGGTAGAATTACCATGTTCTGACTGGCACCCCGAACAAAGATATTGAACAAATAGGAAGACCTAAGGCCCAGGTGGAAGAGCGCCGCCCTCACGCTAATCCGGAGGTCGCAGGGTTCCAGTCCCGCTCCAGTCAATTTGTCTTTGTTCAACCCAAAATTAATTAACACTATTACCAAGTCAGTTTCCTTGTGGTTTATTACTGGATATTTTCTCGATCTTCATAGACAATATTATGGTATACGAATAAAACATATTTAAAAAAAATTAATCGTGGACGGGGGGGGGGTGGTGGTGGTCAAAAGGGGTTGTAGAGGGTGTTAATAGGGCCTATAAATAGCCAGTGCCTCGTCTTGAATCGGTCGTGTCTAACGAACGCCCTGTCGCTTTCTGGAATGATCTGGCCCAATGTCATGGCTCTGCACCGCCGAATTCTGCGCTTACGCCCAGCTGCGTCATAGAAACACACACATTACAATGCGCGTAAGCGCAGAATGATGATTTGGTAAGCAGTGCCATGAAATCGGGCCCTGCTCTACGCTGAACTTCCAGTTCAGAATTGACCCGAATCCTGATCCCGTATGGCCTCATGACCCATATCTAGTCTGGGGGACCCGGGAGATTTTAGGGTGTAAATGACTCAATATTGTGGCATAAATCTGCAGTCTCCCGATAGCTGCTCGAGGTGCGAGCACGTTCATGTTGCTTAGAACCTTTCTTACATCCATGTTACATTCCTAAACCGATGTGTGTTAAAGGCACTGTACACGTTTGGTAATATTACTCAAAATATATATTAGCATAAAAACTGACTTGAACGAGCAACAGAGAGCTGTTGCATGATAGTATAAAACATTGTGAGAAACGACTCCCTCTGAAGTAACGTAGTTTCTGAGAAAGAGGTAATTTCACAAAATAATAAAAGACTTCTTGCAAGAAGCCTTTTATTCCTATCTGAAAGCACACAAATTTGTACAACGAGGGTGTTTTTTCTTTCATCAATTTTTCTTGCAACTTCGATGACCAATTGAGCCCAAATTTTCACAGGCTTGTTATTTTATGCTTTAATCTTTGTAGATTCAAATTTGTCGACATACTTTTGTTGATTTCTAATCAACGGGGGCATTTCAGACGAAATAATTTTGCAAGATGCTTATTATACCATTACATCTTTATAACAAGTGGCTTTCGGATAAAAAAAATTACACCTTTTTCGAGTTCATTACCAATTGATCCTAGGCCCTTTTATCGTCAAACCGAAAATGTTGTCCAGCCATCGATCGTACGGCACAACTAATTGTTTTCTCCTGTATCAACCTACGACCTAACCTCTGAACCGTCAAAATGTGATGATTTTATTACAGCACCCAAATTTTTAATGAAAACTAAACTACAAAAAAGCATGATAATTGCTGTTTGATGTTCATAAATACATTTATTTTTGTGCAATTCCCTTTTAATGTTGAATGTGATTTGTTGAATGTAACCTTTTAACTATAAGTAGGATTTGAAACTTTACATGGTGCGTGTTATGGTAGTATACAATCAGGTGAGGTTTCGGGTGACACCGTGTGTAAAATCTCTTTTGAGTATAGTGGTGGCTCTGAGAAGGGAGTTGACGTCAGAGTTCTCAGAACCAACACTACTCCAAAGAGGTTTTACACAATGGTGGCACCGCAAGCCTCACCTGGTTTTAATAGTTGATGGTTTTTTAATGATTCGTATGATATTCGGTACTCATAATTTATGTTCCCTTATCACTCAATTCAGCCATTTGGTGGCAATGTGATTTTTGAATAAACCTTTAAAGGGAATGTATATCCGTTTGGTATCACTCAAAAATGGTATCACTAAAATTAATGGCAATAAAAACCTACTTGGTTAGAAGTACAGCAGCTTTCGATAGTATAAAGCATTTTGAGAATCATTTCACTTCGAAGTACTGTGGTTATGGAAAAGATATTAGTTTTTATCCCCCAAAATTTGAATCTGAGAAACGTTACTGTTATTTTTCTCAGATAGTGTATTCAAAAATACGGATTATTCTTCCTGCATGCGTGGACATAACCGCTCCGGATTTTCGGCGATATCTCAAAAACGCGACCACCTTTTGAAATGAAATTTTCACAGGTTAGTTTTATGTATATCTAGATTTATTATAGGATTAAAACAATTGAACGGTTCCAAAAGCCAAAGGTATACTTTCCCTTTAAAGAATGAATGAAATGAACGAGTGTAAGGTCCCTCACTCTCAGATGAATTTACAAGCCCGGTTATTACTACTTTTGTTTTAGTCATAATTTGAAAGACTTTGTTGTTTCGGGGTGAATACAATTATGCATAATAATTACCTTATTTTGAAAGAACACACTACGCAACAAGCGTTTGAGAATTTCATAAGAAAGGGTTTATTACCTTTTCGCAAACAGATTACGATTTATGATTGTTTTCTGAATGTTGAGTATGTTCATAAAAATGCACACTTATTGTTTAGGTTTGGTCAATCGAAATAAGAATTTTGTTGAGACATCAATTCTCCAATTCTGGGGACATTTGGTCACTGGGCTTGATCATGCGCATTGGGACATGCATATGGATATTGTAACACTAGGGGGTGCCCACGGGTCAAGCTCTTACGTAATTCTGTTGGAGGGCACTCGTAAGGGTCTTAACTAGACATTTTGGCCCCCACCCCGTCCCTTCCCCCTCCCCCTTCTCCCTTCCCCCTCCCCTTCCCCTTCCCCTTCCCCCGCCCCAACCCCAAATGCCCCGGCTACGCCACCCCAATCAATCAATAAATCAATCAATCAATCAATCAATCAATCAATCAATCAAATCAATCAATCAATCAATCAATGAGAGAAAGGAATAATGAGAAGAAAAAGTTCTCCATGTAAAATTAAATTCAGTTTTAATAGATTGTTCTTTTGTTTTATAGTACACAAAATATAGTACAGAGCACTGCATGAAGTAGAAGTTAATAAGTATAGTAATATTTCAATCAAAAACATTAACACATATTTTGTCAGCATCAATTAAGAGTGAACGCCATTAAATATCAATTTAAAAATTAACAACAGTATCATTGGTATGTTTGAACATTCCAAACAAAGCTTGATTTTGTTTACACATTAAACCAGTTGAGCCTATTATGCAATGGGGTTACGTCATGGCTCTTGAGCTCCCAGCCGTAGTTTTAAGCAGCTGTTATAATTATGGCATGGGTGCACCAGTGTTTTGTTTTGTATTTTATTTTATTTATTTGTAATTTATCTATAAAATTCTTCTTTTTTTTGCTGGCGATTCTAGCTTTCTTGTATCTTTGGTAGAAATCTGTTAACGACATGCAAATTTTTAAACAGAAAATTTGACTTTATAATTTTTTGTTATCGGAAAATGTACAGCGGTAAGTCTTTTCCACATATTGTGGAATTACTATATTCTAGTTTACAAATTGATTATAGAAATTATGGGGAAAATGCAGGCTGAATCAGTTGCCTAAGCAATTCAATCAGCAACGTTTTGTTGTTGTTCTTAATATTGTCTTCAGACCTTATGTATTAACGTAATCACGCTGACATCTTCAAGGCAAAACGATGATGAAAGTGATACAATGAAAAAGCACATCCATGTACGCGCAGCGCACAGGATGGACCAATGAGCAGCCTTATTTTTTACCTAAGGTGCCCAATTCTCAAATGACGTCATTATGCATAAGGTCTATTGTTTACGCTGTAAAGATGTACACTAAAGAGACAAGTTGCCTTGGATCGGGCGAGTTGGTCTATGAAAAGCGTTTGTAACCGATTGTTATAAAATGCATATGGTTAGAAAGATGTTTTAAAAGTAGAATACAATGATCCACACAAATATGCCTCGAAATTGCGTGGTTTTCCTTTTACTTTGCGAACTAACACGGTCCGCCATTTTGTGGAGTCAAAAATGTATTAATGGCACTACAAAATGGCGTGCCGTGTTAGTTCACGATGTAAAAGGAAAACCACGCAATTTCGAGGCATATTTGTGTGGATCATTGTATTCTACTTTTAAAACATCGTTCTAACCATAATGCATTTTCAACTCGCCCGATCCTAGGCAACGTGTCCCTTTAACGTCCGTCAAATCAACTCAGTGCTTAAGTCTAAAAGAGTTACGCTTTATGTAAACGCCATCGAAACATGAGCAAGCAGTTTTCTGATAGAGTTAAAGGTAATGGCAAGGATTAAAAGAAATTGTTTAAATTTATTCTGAAAGCTTACTGATTAAGAAGTTCGTACTAGAAAAAAAATTCTGAGAAATATTTCCCTCTGAAATGAAATCAAATTCGAGAAAACCGTGTCTGAAAATCTAAACAAAAAACGCAACAGCTGATTTCGGTTGTTACAACAAAAATTTAGGACAATGTGTTTAGCATGCTGAAAATTGTGCACGTTTTTTCAATATTTTCTCCTGACTCACACAACAGATTAAGCCCAAATTTCCACAGGTTTGTTATGTCATGTATATGGTTAATCACACAAAACATGATCACTGTGTTCGACTATTTTATCAGCTCTAACGATCCTGCATAAACTTTAACAACAGTCGTGTGAGTATCATCACAATGATGAACAACTTCACCGAGTGAGGGGTGTCCCAAATTACATCGAAACTGTTTTCTCAGAATCCATTTTTTTAAGCAACAGATTATGCATCGCAACTATACAGTTAAAAAATCTTAAAGATAGGAATGTATAATTATGAATTTATAGTCAAATGTTTCAAAAAGAAAGACATCATACAAATACAGATAGTGTCATGATAGCTAGACTTTAAAGTAAAACATATTCAATGTACTTGCAAGTTACTTTTCATTAAAACGCGGATACAATAAATTGATAATGATACCATTTCCTGACATTCAAATGTGTGACAGCAATTAAAGAAATAATAATTACAGTACAGTATACTTTTAACTAATGGACACTATTGGATACAAAATGCAGTACTATTTGAATATTATACCACAGCACACTGCTCAAATTCTCATTGCTTTTTGTTATCCTTGTTTACATTAAATATCAATAGTGGTGTGTATTATTTCATTTTTGACTTCTAGGTTGTATTCTGGTCATGGAGCGGTTATGTAATGACCATTTTTATAAGAAGTCAATGGTAAATTCAGTTTTTAAATAATTTATAAAAGAGGGGCTTAAAAGTCGAATTCAGTTTTGTTATGCTCTAATTTTTCAATAGATAGAGTCCTTATGGAAGTAGGGGAAAATTCAAGTCTCTAACCTCACGGTAAAACAGTGTTAAATGCCATTGTTTTTGATACCCTCCCAGTGCAAATTAATTTATCAACATCATAAAACATCCAATGACGTCACATTCCAAATATATGGGTCTGTACATTTTTGTACAGGAACATTTTTAAAAAAATTGGAATTTTGATGATATTCAATCAAACAGACATTGAATTTGACCTTTAAAGTGCCGCAAAAATTCCTCTTTGGAATGTACAGTTCAATTCGGTGTCCAATGGCGTCATGTTTCAAATTTCGCTCTGAAAGAGTATCAAATAAAACGACATTTTACACAATTATTTCTTGAGCTTAGAGACTAATTTCCTCCATTTTCATGAGGACTCTTTCTATTGGAAAATGGGTGCATCGCAAAACTGAGTTTGACCCTTGACCCCCCTGTTTAACATAAAGTAAAGACATACACATAGACTTTTCCCATGAAATTATGTAACCTGCACATAGCGCTTGCGCACTAACACTATGGTTGACAAAATGAGGGATTATCGCACCTTTTTATATGGTGGTGTGACGCAAACGCGTTCGTACGCGTCTGCCTGGTGCACAACTCTGTGGCGTTTGCCATCCAATGGTTTATGTGCGCATGCGTGAATGTAATTAGCATAATTCATGGAAAGGCTAATTCCCCACTTCCCTCCTCTTCCTTTCTCTCTCTCTCTCCACATCGTTCCCATCATCGTTCCCGTCATCGTGTCATCAATGAGTTCGGTTTGCTCATTAACCCTCCGGGAAAGAGGTTCAATATTATATCTCCCTAGGGAGTCAGCACGTGTGCTTCAGGTATCTACTACAACTGGGCCTAATTTCATAGAGCTGCTTAAAAAGCACAAAAAGTAGCTATTAAAGCACAACCAAATTATGCCTACCAGAATAAGGTTACCAACCAAAATACAATGTCACATGTACAATCTGTGACTGGTATCCTGCTTATTTTTGCTAAGCAGAAGATGTTCAAGCAATATTTACTGAGCAGCTCTATGAAATTGGGCCCTGGTCGTGCAAGTGTCGCACGCACGAATTGTGGGCAATTAATTGTCCCAAGTTCCCAAGCCAACATTGCTTTTAACTTGTGAATGAAACTAAAATCACGCATCATGAAAACGGGTCACAAATTTCGAAGACGAACAAGACATGCACAGTTCACATTTCCTATAAACAACTGTTTTGCATTAGGCAGGTTGATACAACATAGACCGGAAAATAAATTTACAAAAATATTAATTCCATGAAGCTGTACTTGTCACCGGTAAGGACCTTATGGCCCTTTTCGAAACCACGGCTTCGGCTTTGGATTCGGCTTGAGGCTCCGTTTTCTCGTCTGAAGCCCTGAGCGCGTATACCCAAAGCGCGCGGAATTGTCAAACAACCGGCGGGGCCAAGCTAGCCTGAGCCGAATCCAAAGCCAAATCCAGTCGTTTCGAAAAGGGCCTATGCATTGACTTCATCACGCCGCCATCTTAGAGGCTAAACGATTATTAAGAACGGCAAACGCACATCTTGTACGCGCAGCGCAGAAGAGGAGCCAATGAGCAACCTCTCTTTTGACCACCAGCCGAGGGCGCCCTACTCAAATGACGTCATGTGCATGAGGTCGATTCAACTGTGATACAACCGCTATGTGCGTGACAACTCAGTGAGCAAAACTCAGTTCTGTTTCCCAGTTTTTTGCCTGACCATAAGCTCAGTATGATACGCACAATCCCTGACAAATCATAAACTAGTATTCGTTGTTGTTGATGCATTTTTTTCCCACAATTATTTTTAACTAATAAAAAAAACAACCTATTTTTGATGGGAATTTAAATGGCTGGTTCAACTTGGTATTTTGAAAACAGAACTCCATACTCCGAACTTTTGACACACTACAATCTGCATTTCTCTTTCTTTCTCACTCTGCGTGTGTCTTTTTCCCATTCCCGTCTCATTCACCGTGTTCGTTCCCCCTCAACTACTCCTCTCTCTCAAGTACCCCCCCCCCCCAACACACACACACACACACACACACATCCTTACGGATCCGGTTTGTGGGGTACTGCTATTGTTGTTCTATTATTCCCTTTTCTGAAGAATTCCCTTGTGGGGCCCAATTGTTCCTATTGAAATGACCTTGTGGGGTCAATTGTTCCATTGTTGTCAGGACCCCACATATGCCCTTCCGTGTGTCCACACATGTTTGTAAATCCCGCTTACCGAGGACTTCTCTTTGTTCTCCCATTGTTTGGACATATTTTTTCTTTAGCGACGTCCCCATTGGGTTTGTACATGAAAACGAAGCGAGGACGTCCTCGCTCTGTCAAACACCCGGATCCCTTTTGTTAAAGTCCTCGGTTTCAATGGATAGACACGCTCACACACACACCTGTCCAAAAATCCCCTCCCTACACACCCCCATATCGATGCTGTGATCTGAGGACTTCCGTTTATTCATCCATTGACCAAGAGCCGAGTTGCGTCGACCATTGTTAATAAAAGGGGTAATTTTATTTGCGCTTAAACTCAAATCGAAATCATCTTCTGTCAAAATGACCTGGCTCTTTTTCGCGACTGAAGTGCTCAATATCAACGGGAGGTACGGTAGACGTCCACGTCATGCACCCTTACCTATGGATACTTCCACTGTTGGTCTATTATTCCCTTTTCTGAAGAAAATCTCTGTGGGGGTACCACTAGAACAAAAAAACCTTGTGGGGTAGCATTGTTCCATTGTTAAAAGTACCCTGTAAGTTGGCGTGTGTAAGGGCACACAATGTGTAAACACCTGCAATCGGGGATCTCACTCTTTTGTTCGCCAACAGCCAGTATTGGTTATGTACACACTCTCCAACTTCACCCAACCGGCGACCCACAAGTTTGTGCTGTTTTGTTATAGACCTTTATCACGGTGCGGCCATCTTGATTTTCTCCCATTCAAACCAATGTAAACAAACTTAGGCTGGAATTGAAAAATAGTCTGGTTCCTTTTTGCACAATGAATATTAGCATTCATTACTATTATTGGATACAGGGAACATGACCAAGATGGCGGCAGTGTGATAAAGGTCAATAGGTCCCCGGTTTGAAGGTGCCACATACATGCACACACCACACACTATTCCTGTGAATATTCCTTATCTATTATTAGCTTACAAGTCAGAACTACATAATCCTGCTCGTTTTCTGTCTTGCATTCTCAGAAATACACATTGTTCAAAAAATCACAATTCGTATATCCAGCCTTTCTCTCTACTACCGGTGCCCTTCCCTCTATTCATAGTTACTTCAGTGGCCTCGGGTTTAATTGTCATAGCTGTGTGTCTCTAAATGATGAGCAAAAATAAAACAACGGTGTAAGCGGATTCACCATTGGTTTTTATCACGTCACTTTCTTTTGGTAAACAGAGAAAATTGAATTATACATAATGGATAGAGATCTAACAATGGTAAACTTTGATTCTCAACAAAGGTTTTAGAGAAACTGTATTCTGTGCAGAGAGTAACAGGAACTTATAGCACCGAACCAGGGTCCGAAATGGAGGCTGCAGCTGTTGCTAAGGGCTGCCTAATCCACTCACAGCCGTAGCTGCAACGGGAGTGGCAACCAAAGCTGCTTTAATTGGAAATGGCCTGACGTTATTTTGATAGTGTTAGGCCGCGTCCGAATTGGCAGCTACAGCTACGGCTACGGCTAGATTTCCGCGTCATCATGCGTTGAAGAATAGGACGTCCTTAGCAACATCCCTAGCAACAGCCGTAGCCGTAGCTGAAGTCGCCAATTCGGATGCAGCCTTATACTTTTTAGACCTACCTCTCCACGGTGTCACAATAAGGACCCGTACGTCGCAGTTATCAATATTGAGCCTGCACTAATCGATGTATTGAACAACTAATTCTTTTCTAGATTTCAGATTTCTGTGAATAAAGGATGACGGGGGGGGGGGGGCAATAGGGATGCACCAATATTGTTTTGCGGGGCACACCCCTGTTGTTATAAAACAACTCTGGTTAGTTTACCCCCATGCCCCCACCCCGCAGTACATATAAGTTGTGTTTCTAATTGTCAACAAACAAGGCACACACATGATGACGTCATCATCACAATAATCTTGGTTGCGCCATTTTGGGAGTCAATGTTCCAGTGTGTTATACAGTGTAGTGCGCATTTTTAGGCGGCGTTTACACGCTTACAGGCTCGGATGAACTGAGCAAGTCTACGAATTTGGTTCAGATTTTTGTTTGATACAGATATCTCTTCTCCAGTAATTCGCCAATCAAGACTTGTCTGCACAAGCGCCAACTTAAAAATATACCGCGATGCATCTTTGGAAACCGAGTACTTTCAAATATGTATGTGTTGCATTATGGACAACATGCTGTAGCTTATGTGTCACTATACGCCAGGTTTTATGGTCAGTGTGTATCGCATCGCTTTAAAACCAGCGTGCCATGATGGTTGCCGGTGTTGTTTGGACTCAGATTTTACAAAGAATAATTTGCGCGCCGACCATGCGCATTGGGACTTGCATGTGGGCCTAAGTAAATATTTGAAGAATTTTTATTGTTTTTCCATCATGATTAACCTTTCTTCAAACATCTTTTCCAACTAACAGATTTTGTAAAAAAAAATATCAGCTGAAAAATCTGGGAGCAAAATTTGACTGAAAAGATCAATGAAGAGACCGTTTTTTATTGTACAAAATAATAATAATAATAATAAACAAATAATAAATAAATTGGGGTCGGGGTTTCGTAGGGTCGGGCGGGGACAGTCAACAATTTGTTTAATTTTATGTGGTCTAACAATGTAGACAATTGCAAGCTACATTACATTAATTACCACATTGTTTCTGCTTCCAAAATTATGTTCTTTTAGAAAAACCGAAAAAGATGGTTCATTATGCGTTCTTGTGAACTGTCCACGTGTACAGTCATAGGTTACTGAGAAATGGCTTGTTATTAGAAAAGGAAAATGTATACATCCCTTGCAATGGTCGCAATCGTGATGAAGCGTGAACGCGTGAAAGCCTATCATTGGTTGATAGTCGTGCGCAGCGCGCTCACGAGTGCACCTCTCCATTGTTTGTCGTCAAAGATGGCGGTCAATGACGTCATGTGCAGTCCATCTATAATTATAATCTTTTTTATCAAGGTCTGAATCGCTATAAGCAAACCGTCCGTTCATTTAACATTGAAAAATTATATTAAATTAATGCACAGCCATGCTAAGAGCTCCGCTAGCTGCTGTTTTGTTTGATTTATTTTTTTGAGAAAAAATTGTAATAGAGAATTGGCAATCATATTTGTAGCCCACATTGATTTTGCTTCGAAAGAAAAATGAGTATAATCAAAGAAAAATAAAAGTTTTATCTTATCTTATTCGAATTGCAAATCAGCCTCAGTGCTTATGGATGACTTTGGACTACGTCATTTTTCAATCAACCCAAACACCCATACACAAACAAGCTGTTTGGACACAAAAATCTCAAATTTTGGATCACTTTTTCGAGAACAGATCCAACAAGGCCCGTTTAAATTCCAGGGATTGGTCAATAGAGTCCAGACGCACACTTCTTTTGCCTGATTCAGCAAACGGCCCTAGAGTTTCTGCATCTCTCTTGGCTTCTACGTAATAGGTGGCTGGGGCGTCATCATCAACCCATGTGTTCGTGAGGAAGTCATTTCGCTTTGCAACCAATCTGGGCCTCACTTGCTGGTCGTATGCGAGGATTTCTCGCTCGTCGTCGATATCCATTGGATACCCTAAGAGTTCGTCACTTCGTTTGAGTGCATTGCGAATTTCTTGCAGTTCGTCGTACTCCCGGATCTGACGTACCATATCGTCTAAAGGGTCCACGGAATCCCTGTCAGGCCGGTCGGGTTCTTGCTGCTGGTGGAACGCGCGATTCTCCCGGACTACATACTCCCATCGGCCTGGTGCTGACTCGGCGGGGTTGGGAGCATATCGCGCTTCCATTATCGGTTGACCGCTGAGGAGACCTGAGATGCGTTTGCCTCGTTTCGAGTTTAAGCAATTGGTCATAGAATGATGGTCAGCTTGCAGAGAGTTTGCAATTGATTTCAAAAAAAGTTCGTTTCGATGTCTGATATCTTCAGGATTCGTAATATTTGTTGGGATGTGTCCGTTGCCCTCATAGTTGCCGAGTCTCGTCTCTAGGCTTTCCCAATGATTGATTTCAACAAGCTGTAGGAATTATTAAGACAAGTTATTAAATTAAACACTATTTTCTACGGAAGCGTATTAAGGACATGGCAAAAAAAAATCCCATATTGCTAATTCGCCCAGGCGATTTACTAATTCGCCCGGGCGATTTACTATTTCTCCCGGACGATTTACTATTTCGCCCGGCGATTTACTAATTCGCCCGGGCGATTTAGTTTTGTATTGGTCCTGTTGTCCATGCCCGTGTAGTATCAATGCCACTCATCGGTCATCACTTTTGATGTACATAGACATGTTTTATTTATAGTTAACTTTCCTATCTTTTTGTACATAAATTGTTTTATACATATGTTATTACTCGTTTTATTACTTGTATTACAACCAGATGTGGGGAGGCAGGTCTATGGACCACAGTAATTATTTTGCTTTTGTTTCTCCTAGCCCATCTGGAAGTATTTTTGTATTGTCATGTATTGTTGAAATGGCTGAATAAATAATAATAATAATAATAATAATAATAATAATCACTTCGGTGGCTGATTTCCACCAACAACAAAACACTGCTTCAGTACGGCTTTACAACGCCCTGCGTTATAACACTCTAATTATAACTCTCTAATTATAACTCCCTATTATATGGCTGCAACTTAACATTTAAACATTTAACACTATCACGTGACACATCAATGTCACTTAACAAATAAATAACAACTTAGATTTAAATAGTGAATGAAACAGACAAATAAATGGTTGCCATGGTAAATGCTGATCCCGATAATTTGTATTATATTATTTTAATTTATTTACAATAGATTGTGTAAGTCTCACTCGTATTTGAACATTGGGACCCCTTATAACGCGCAAGTTTCTTTCTTTCATGCGATAAAGCAACGCACGTGGGACCAAAGTGGTCCCAAAAATGTTCAAATACGTGCGAGACTCGCACGGTCTATAGCCTATGTGTCTAGATAAATATGTTCAATGGAATATTCTTAATATGCTAATTTCCAACTTTTCAGGCCAAGAAATACAACAGATTTGTTGACCAGGCCTCATCATTGCACCCTGGGGTGCACTACACTAAATAAACTCCCATAGCAATAAATGCTAATTATTCAAAAATACTCACAAGATCTACTTTATCAGCCTCTTGAAAACCAATCAAATATATTTTCCGACAATTAACTTCAGATTTCTTTTCAATTTTTGGCAGGTAAGCCATTTGGAATTGTTTATGTTGTTTTACCCTAGAAAAAAGCACCCCAAAATCAAACCGACTTGCTGCCAGTTGTTATGAACCACTCCTCCACTTCCAAGCCAAATAGGACCAACTTTTTAAAGCCTAAATGTATCAAGTCTCCTAAAATGTTGAAGCACAGAACCCACATGTTGTGATAACTTGTCATAATTACACATTCTATAACTGCGTGACTACAACCAAATTATTAGTTTTTTCTTTCATCATTTTCTTGCAACTTCGATGACCAATAATTGAGCCCAAATTTGTACAGGCTTGTTATTTTATGCATATGTTGGGATACACCAATTGAGAACACTGGTCTTTGACAATTTCCAAACGTGTTCAGTGCCTTTAAGTGACATTGATGTGTCACGTGATAGTGTTAAGTGTTTAAATGTTAAATTGCAGCCATATCTGGCGGCCATCTTGGATTTTGTGTTTCCAGCCTAAATATAGGGGGTTCAAAATAGTACCGGGTTCAGGTTCTTTTTCAATGGATAAACTATATTAAAGGCAGGGTATACTTTTGGTAATTGTCAAAGACCAGTATCTTCACTTGGTGTATCCCAACAAGAATAAAATAATAAACCAGTGAAAATTTGACTCAATTGATCATCGAAGTTGCAAGAAAATAATAAGAGAAAAACACCACTGTTCCATAGAATAAATATTGTGTGCTGTCAGATTCAAATGTTTGCGTGAAAAATTACTTCTTTCTCTTAAACTACATTATCAGGGGTCGTTTCTAACAATGTTTTTTAATATCAATTACAGCTCCCCAGTGCTCTTTACCAAGTAAGTTTTTATGGTCATTGACTTATGGAGGGTACTAACCAATAGTAGGCCTACACACTGCCTTTAACATGCCAATTTCCAAATTTTCAGGCCAAGAAATAAAGAATTGTCAACCAAGTATCACCATTGCACACTTGGCACCGATTATTCCACCCAAACGGTGACCCGAGTGAGAAGATAATAGTAGGCCTATGTCAAAATAAACAAGTTTGCAATGTTTTATAGCATTAGTGGACAGCAAAATAAGGGGAAAATGGAAACAATACTTTGTTTACCCAAAATTGGCAAAAAACTTCAAAGAAATGCCCCTAAGTGTCAAAAATCGGTAAAGAACTTTGGAAAACACAGCGGGGGGGGGGGGGGGGTTACCCCCGTCCCCGTAAGTCCCCAAAAGCCAGGCCCTGATACTTGGATAGGGTAAATATTATTAGGACTTTATAATTAGAGCGTTATAATTAGAGTGTTATAACGCAATAAAAGGTCGTTATAAAGCCGTACTGAAATAGTGTTTTGTTGTTGATGGAAATCAGCCACCGAAGTGATGACTATACACGAGTGGCATTGATAACTACACGGGCATGGACAACAGGACCAATACAAAACTTAATCGCCCGGGCGAAATAGTGAATCGCCCGGGCGAAATATAAATCGCCCGGGCGAAATAGTAAATCGCCCGGGCGAAATAGTAAATCGCCTGGGCGAAATAGTAAATCGCCCGGGCGAAATAGTAAATCGCCCGGGCGAAATAGTAAATCGCCCGGGCGAATTAGTAAATCACCCGGGCGAATTAGCAATCTGAGAATTTGTTTTTGCCATGTCCTAAATACGCTTCCGTAGTAATGCAATATTCTTTGTACCGGTGCAAATTTAACATCTGTTTCCAAATTGTTGCGGTGCCCGCTGCTGAAATCTTGTATTCGAAGTAGTTTGAAGTAGGCGTGGCTTACAGTGGAATTACGTCACACTTGTGAACCCGGCCCAATTTCATAGAGATGCAGAAAGCATTGGTGAACAATTCAATGCTTCGCGAAAATGAGTACGATACCAGTTACAGATGGTAGGCCTACATGGGGCATGTATCCCTATTTTGTTCCTCTTACATGTTGTGCTTAAGTAGGATCCTAGATTGTTTTTTTGTCAACGTAATGCTGATTTAATGGCAACATTGTTAAGAAAATACAATAAAAGTCACATGTGAAAGTTGCAGCTAAAAACTTGTTGAGAAAACGGCAAAAAAAAGCTGTCACGGTATTTTCACCAGAACGTCGAATCCATCAACGTTTAGTAAGGTGACAGCGGGGTATCAACCGCATCTCTGGCCGCAGCATTTGCGAACGGACCCCAACCCTCATAAATCTGAGAAACTATTCGTGCGTGAATCGTTTCTCGGATTCAAATGTTTTGGGGTGAAAAATTATCAAAACAATATTACTTCAAAAGGAATCCTTTCTAAAAAATAGTTTTGCTCTTTGAACAGCTGCAGTGCTTCTCACCAAGTAAGTTTTTATTGTCAGTAATTTTTGGAGTACTTACCAAAGTATGACAAATTTAATTAATCAGCTCTATGAAATTGAGGCTGGGCCCAATTTCATAAAGCATGTAAGCATAAAAACTTGCTAAGCACATACAAATCTTGCTTAAAAGAAACTGGTTACCAGCAAAAATTCCATAAAGTTTACGTTGTTGCAACTGGTGCCTCACTCATTCTTTGCTTAGCAAAGAAATTTGCTAAGCAGTATTTTCTGCTTAACAGATTTATGAAATTGAGGCCTGGTACGAGAGTTTATATAATGTACCACCATAATAAATAGTAACACTCACCGCTTCTCCAATTTTGTGGCGCAGATTTTTAAGCCGTTCAACAAACTCCTTGTGCACACCCTCAAAGAAGTCCATTGCTCTCAAGGCTGAAATGGTCCTGTTTAAATTGTGGAAGGCTTGTTCGTATACCCTTCCGAAATGCTAGAAACAAAACAACAAAATAAACAAATGTTACTTTAATCTGATAATGATTACATTACAATATGTAAGCATACAGGTCTGGCGAGGACACACAGTATTATACATTTGCATCGTTAATTACATACTGCATGAATTTGCATTAATTAATGAATATCAAGTGCCCCAGACAAACCCATATGTTTTTATTTTCCTATGGCTGATGTTCGTCATGAGGGACGCACATGATACACAAAAGTATTACAGTTTATAGGGCACCACAAAACGTTACATTTGCATTAAAGGCACTGGACACGTTTGGTAATTACTCAAACTATATATTAGCATACAAACTTACTTGAAACGAGCAACGGAGAGCTGTTGATAGCATAACACATTGTGAGAAACGACTCCCTCTGAAGTAACGTAGTTTTTGAGAAAGAGGTAATTTCCCACAAAAACAATTTGAATCTGAGAAAGACTTCAGGCCTGAAGCCTTTCTCAGGCATCTGAAAGCACACAAATTTGTGCAACAAGGGTGTTTTTTCTTTCATTATTTTCTTGCAACTTCGATGACCAATTGAGCCCAAATTTTCACAGGTTTGTTATTTTATGCATATGTTGGGATGAGAATACTGGTCTTTGACAATTACCAAACGTGTCCAGTGCCTTTCATTTAAGCTTATATGTTTGCTTAATTAATTAAGTTTTATAACAAAATACAAATCTTACTTGACAGCAATCAGTCTCCCCCTCATTATCCTTGTAATCTTTTTGAAAATCGCGGAGGCCCTTAGGGGCACTGTTCAACGTCCTTTTCTGAAGTTGCTGTGGGGATAACGGCGAGAAAAAAAATCTGAAAACGTTAAAGATTGAATATCTAAACAATGGCAGAACCAAAGGGTGTCCTAAATCTACTGCGTGTGTGTCGTTGGGCTGCTACCCATTGAGACCAGGGCCCAATTTCATAGAGCTGCTAAGCGCAACAATTTGCTTAGCATGAAATTTCTTCCTTGATAAAAACAGGATTAACAACCAAATTTCCATGTGTTGCATATTGCTTGTTACTGGTATTCAGCTGTTGTTTGCTTATCCTGAAAATCACATGGAAATTTTGTTGGTAATCCTGATTTTATCAGGGAAGAAATTTCATGCTAAGCAAATTTTTGTGCTTAGCAGCTTTATGAAATTGGGCCCAGAGGACGTTAACAACCATTTGGTGCTCGATATGTGCCATGGCGTACCCCACTCCTATCGTGTGCTTGGAATCTGAGGAATTCTTTAGAGGATTTTAGGGGGGTACTTCCGTACAAGAGTAAACCAGTGTGTTAAAGTATCGGGGGAGGGATGCCATTCTGCCCAATATCGGGCATGGTATCTTAACAACAAAAGAGATCCGGGTGTTCCGATCATGTCTTCGTTTCGCTTTCATGTACAAACATAAATGGAGACGTCGCTTAAAAACACTGTTTTTATGGGGCGTGTTGTGACCGAGCACCGGACGCAAGCTCTGGTGTTTCTGATCAGCAGAGTGTGGGTTCGAGTCCCGGTCATGACACTTGTATCTTTTAGCTAGATGCTTTACCATAATTGCATTGTCCTTCGGATGGGACATTAAGCCGTAGGCCCTGTGTACCAGCATTGGTATAGTGCGCGTAAAATACCCAGAACACTAATCATGGAAGAGTAGGGACCGGTGTTTCTGGTTTACATAGCAAGCACCCTTGTTTATACAGGTTTCCTCAGGCTTGCGAGCTACAGTGATTAAGTTCGCTTATGAGGTATCCTTGGTTTCATTACCAGAAATATATATTAATAATAATAAGAATCACCTGGATTTATCGGATCGACAAACATGTAAGGTTGTGAGTGAAGTGTGTTCACATCCTTACGAATGTAGTTTGTGAGGTCCTTATACATGGTTGCTCTATTTTTCGTAATTCATCTCGTGGGTAAAACTTGAACGAAGAAACCCTGTGGGGGAAGCAACGCTTCATTGCTCGTTCGTCAGCCCAAATAGCCGCACGTGATCCATCACTTTTGGTAAATGGCATATAAAGTTGGCTCACGTAATACTTTGGCTACGTTTAACATTAGTCTTTTGTCATCTTGTCGGATCTGTTTGATCACTGCAAGATCCTAATCGCATACCGGTATCTTCATTGGAATAGATTCCTCCGCATGTGTATCCAGCAAACTCCTTCTTTTTAAGATAGTGATCATCAGACGATACGTATACACTTGGTCATTAATGGAACTTTGTTTTAGGCTTTATGTACGTCTGAGGAAAGTCCCTTGCTCATGCGTGTTAGTTTTACTTGTAAACCGTCTAGAGCGAGTACCTACACCGCGTGCTGCACCGTTGATCATCGAATGTGTATAACGCGCTCGATGTGTCATCCAGTCATTATTAAGGGAATAAAAGAGTAGGCGACGAGTTCTTAAACGGCCGTTTAAAACCGGCAGGGTCGTGGCCGTGTGATAAAAGCCCGAGCCGAAGGCGAGGGCCTTTATCACACGGCCACGACCCTGCAAGGTTTTAAACGGCCGTTTAAGAACGAGTCACTACTCTTTTATTCCCATTCATAAATGCCCTTATGTTAAAAAGCAATATAATGTCACAATTATAGACAATGTCACACTGTTTCTTTTGCGAATTTTTCGAAGTTTGCAAATTTCCAAAAACTTTTGTAAAAATGTTTTGTCCGCGTCGGTCGGTGTGTATACGCGCGTGTACACACATATTACGCGCTGTTACTAATAGCTATGAATTGCGTTCTGCGTAATTTAAATTGGTGTACATGAGCTTGCGCGCCCAACACGCGAAGCCAGCCGGTCTTAAACCAGCCTCGCTACCATGGGCAGCGCGCCGTATCGATACCTCTCACCACTAACCCCTGGGAGGGAAACACTGAAAATCAACGCTGATTGGCTCCCAAAAGTGACTGATTTGCGTGCACGCTTGTTAATTACATTCGAGCGCTTGTGTAGGGCGCTTGTCGGGCTCTTAGTACGCGCGTAAAAATGCACGTAGAACGCGTGTAAAAATGCAAGTATTTCGACGCAATACATTTCAAATAAATCATGTTTTTACATGGTCTCCCCAAACTGCATACAGTTAGATGTATCACAAGATCGAAAAAGAATGGGAGGGGCCAGTTGCTCTATGACTTGATGCGTATTTTGACAGCGCGCTCTGCGTAGTCTCTAAAACAGAATGGATCAACCACAGGACTAATTAAAATAGCCATGGGCTACTTTCGTTTCACACTTCCAGGGTGTATAATCGAGCAAGGCATTCTGGGAAAGAAAACAAAATGGCGCGGCGAATAGGGTTTCGAAAGCGCACATTACAAACAGTTTTTACTGTGATAGTCGCATTATATCATTTAGCGAGGTCGTCCAATCAGAGAAGGGCAACAGCACGCGCGCGCGTGCTGACTTAGTACCATCACACACACACACCACGTAGGCCTGGCCTAGCCTTACACACACACCACGTACGTTGTACACTTGGCATGACAATTCGAGCAGATCCCGGCAGAAAGGTTCATGAAAGGAGAAATTTGTATGGTCGAAGGTACGGGGGTATAGTTTCATCTATGCTAATAAATAACCAATCAAAACGAAGCTTATAAAATTCTGCATGTCATGGTCAGTGAGCATTTTACTCAGAGCGCAAGGGTATGCGTGTGTTCTGTGTATGTAAAACGTGGATCTCCGTCACAATGGTGGAGATCAACATGAAAAACGCCGTTGCCACACACGCAGCTCAACGGCCGTCCGCAAAATCGCAAGGTCCGCTAATGACACAATGTGTACGAGGTACGGATCATTAGTAGCTTATTTGGCAAAAAATACCCGGTATATCAATAAAATGTATTATCCTTTTGGAGAGGGTTGGTGTGCAATTGTTGATAGTTTTCTCAAAACGGTCACAAGATCGTTGTAAATATGGGGGTGTGTGAGATCACTATGGGGAAATTTATGAATGCTGTGTGTGTGGGTCGTTCGTGTACGCGCGTCCCCAATGGAAGATGCGACTAATCTGTTTGTAATGCAGATACGGATACAGATAAAGATACGGTAACCGTCCGTTAAAGGCCTGTACACTATTGGTAAGATCGAAAAACACAAATGTTTACAGATTCACACACAACTTACATGATTTAAAGTAAGTAATGGTTGAAAGGGTTCCTTAAAATATTTCTGCCTAAAATGCTATCGTTTCTGAGAAATGAGTAAAACAATAGCTTTTATCACGCGAGATAATTTGAAAAAAACAGAAAACACATAAGGTCTCTTTTCACTATGTTCTCGTAACCTCGATGACCAATTGAGCTCAAACTTTCACAGGTCTGTTTGTTCATGCATATGTTGAATCACATAAAATGTGGACACTGATTTTGAGCTGTTACCAAAAGTGTACAATAGCTTTAACGTTGGGCGCACGTCAGATTTTGTTGTACAATCATAGAGTTATGTGTCAGGCCTTGGCCAAAAACACTTTGTATATAATGTGTTCTTGTTACATTGGAGAATTTGATTAAAAGGGGCTACGTTAAACGCGTGTAAAGAAAGTTTTCAACAATTGCACGGCAAAATAAATAGAGAACCCTGTTTATACTGCATTTTCCCCCATAGTTTTGTTTACAAAATGATTAACACATTTCTATCTATATCATGAATGGCACATTTTAAAAGCAATACAGGGGAAAAGGTTTTTTAATCTTGGGGGAAAATACAGCTAAAATCAGTAGAAACGGTATCCGTTTTTTAACGTATACGTGTATAAACACGAAAGTCGCAGTTACGCGTCACGTGAACACACAAAGTGTTGACGTATCCGTATCCGTATAATGCCAAGTAACAAAAAATACGAGTTTATCGGCCGGACTTTAAATAAAAAGAGAAGGAGGCTTTACTAGTTAACTATTTTTCAATTTTTTGCTGTTTTTTCCAAGATGGCCGCCATGCTATGGCTGCCAAGGTATATTTATTTACAGACATTGTGCTATTTGAGTTTACTTATGCAATGTATAACAAAACAGATGATTTGTATCATTTCAGTCCACTTGCTAAGCAAGTTTCAAAATTCAGAAACGGCTGTTGTATTGCAAAGGTGCAAAAAAGAGTCTAGACAAATTCTTTGGCAAAATTAAACCAAGGCACGTCGCGTGTTTCTTCGAATTTTCCCTTTTTGTTTGTTTTTGTTGTTTGCTTTTTTTCTAAAAAAGTAAAATAGTAAATAAGCCTAGTAAAAAAAAAGGAGGCGGCGGCCAAAAAGGAGGCGGGCGGGGACGAGAAACTCGTTATTTTTGTTATTTGGCCTAATATGCATCCGTAGCCTTGCAAAACCTCTCTAATAATGACAAAATCGAGTCGCCCCAGGTTTCGTGTTTTCAATACTTCGAGAACCTTTGCAGATATGCAAGGGCATGGCAACGAATGCTAATGGGTTGTGACAGAAAATTGTGACTGGCATTAAGGCATGAGGATAAAAGCAGGAGCGACATCTGACAGAATTTTGTAGAAAATAAAAAGAAAACTAGATTGATCTGTTTTTTAACGTCAGTTTTTAGATAAAAAGTTAGTTAGTTAGTTCTTTTTTTATTCCTGATGTTTTAGCCATCGCTGTTTGAACGATCACAAAAGATAGGACAACAGAGTTATCATTTTTATAGGCACCCTACAAACTTTGTTTTAAACTTTTGTTGAAGATTTTTCGTTTTCAATGATCTTTTTGAAATAGCTCTGTTTGTACATCCGGCCATTACACGTATGTTTTATGCGCCATTATTTCTGTTGGCCACAATGTGTTGGACAAATGGTTTGTCGGACACATTTAGTCGGACATAACGATTTGTCAGACACATTGGTTGAGACGTAATAGATTGTTGGACATAATGGGTCGGACATAATAATAAAAAAAAAATAAATAAATAAAGTAATAAATAATGGTTTGTCAGACAAATTGAATCTTACATAATGGTTCGTCGAACACATTGGGTCGGAGATAATAGTCTGTCGGACACATTGGTTCGGACATAATGGTTCGTCGAACACATTGGGTTGGATATAATGGTTTGTCGGACACATTGGGTCGGAAATAATAGTTTGTCGGACACATGGGTCGAACATAATGGTTCGTCGGACACATTTGGTCGGAGATAATGGTTTGTCGGATACAATGGGTCGAACATAATGATTCGTCGGACACATTGGGTCGGAGATAATGGTTTGTCGGACACAATGGGTCGGACATAATGGTTTGTCAGAAACAATGGGCTAGACATAATGTTTGTCAAACACAATGATTTGTCGGACACAATGGATCTGAGACAATGATTTGTCCGACGCATTGGGTCGGACATAATGGTTTGACGGAAACAATGTCGGACACATCGGGTCGGCAATAATGGTTTGTCAGACACGTTGGGTCAGACATATTGAATTGTCTGACACATTAGGTCGGAGATAATGGTTTGTCGGACACATTGTGTCGGACATAATGAATTGTTGGACCCAATGGTCGGGCGCAATTGCTTTTAGATCACGTGGATGAGTGGGATATTATAACAGTCTGAATTGGACTTAATGGTCCACTGTTTTACCTGTAAAGTGGTATTTATCAACTGCTTACTTGTTTGAGGATACGTTCAGAAATGGCTAACGACTCCATGACTCTCCTAAAATCATTAAAATCCTCTTCATTTTCGATCCTTTCACAGTAATCAGGTACAGTTGCATACGCTGTCCCACTGATGACGATTATCATCGCTGTAAAAAAGGACAAAGGTGGAAGCTGTTTTCGGTTATTCTTGTAATGATGAACGGGTGGTCAGGTTGGCGTAGTGGTATCTTTCCTCGCCTTCCACCTTTAGAACCCGGTTCGAATCCCACCGGGAGCACTACGTGAATTGGTTTTCAGTGCCTATACTTGACTGTGCTGGGTTTTCCATGGAATAATTATATGGGGTTTTCCTCCCACATCTAAAACTGAAACTTCCTAATTCTTTGTCTCATCTCCACTGAGGGTTCTTGGCTTGTACAGTGATTAAGTTCGCTTTTCTGTGAGTCCTTGGCTTCACAACCAGAAAAAATGAAATGAGAAATGAAATGAAATGGACTCAATTTTAAACATTTTGTTATTATTAATGAAGGGGGGGGTGGCAGAATGGAAGGAAAGTTGGAGGTCTCGTCGTGTTTGACTCAACAATAACCAAACCTCGGGCTCGGACACAAAAGTTGGCCAAGTATGTTTTTACTACTAAGTGTTTACCTGCAATCTTTTTTTCGTATCACTCGTTGAATATGGGATTATGGGGAACAGCAAAGCGTTCCGATTGGTAAGTTGCTATTGCATAATAATAATAATAATAATACGCAGTTCTTATATAGCGCTTTATACTCCCGATGGGTGTCTCAAAGCGCTCAGTATTTCTCCTACAAGGTAAGTGGAGTTACGTGTTGAAGTATGAGACCTATTCCTTTACATAGCACCATGTAATGGTTTACAAGGTGCTGTGGCGCAATATGCAGCCAATCAAACCAGGAACACCGGGGCGAACCCCTTCTCTTGACGATAGGTGCACTGGGTTCTTTTATGTGCATTACACAACACACGGGACCTACGGCTTAACGTCCCATCCGAAGGACGAAGCATGTGGTTAAGTGTCTTGCTTAAGGACACAAGTGTCACGACTTGGATTTGAACCCACACTCTGCTGATCAGTAACACCAGAGCTTGAGTTCGGTGTTCTTATTCGCTCGGCCACGACACGCCACAAATGAACAACAGTGTCACTTAAAACATATTCTTCAACACTAGTGTAAACATTGTTTTAACGTTCGCAACCTTATGGAGACCAAGGACAAAACGAAAAAGGGAAAACAAAAAGGTCTCCATAGGGGGAATTCTAAAGACTGAAATGAAATTTGTGTACAAAGTATAATTGAGGATGTTACTATTTTATGGACAAAGTAAAGAACAAATTATGTCTCAAAATGGATGTAAACATTAGAATGAGTGGGCTTACGGAAGGGCCCTTTTGATTGGGTGGGTCTTCACAGAACAATGAACCCCACATTGTTGTTTCTGTTCAACTTGGACCACACAGAGGAATTCTTTAGAAAAGGGATAATAGAACAACAAGGACCCCGACAAACCCGACCAGTAAGGTCGAGCGTGTCTACCCGTTGAAACCGAGGACTTTAACAAAAGGGATCCGGTGTTTGACAGAGCGAGGACGTCCTCGCCCCGCTTTCGTGTACAAAACCAATGAGAACGTCGCTAAAAAAAAACTATGTCCAAACAATGGGAGAACAAAGAGAAGTCCTCGATTTACGGGATTTACAAACATTGGTGTGTGGGTGTGTGTGAGTGAGCGTGTCTATCCATTCAAACCGAGGACTTTAACAAAAGGGATCCGGGTGTTTGACAGAGCGAGGACGTCCTCGCTTCGTTTTTGTGTACAAACCCAATGGGGACGTCGCTAAAAAAAAACTATGTCCAAACAATGGGAGAACAAAGAGAAGTCCTCGTTAAGCGGGATTTACAAACACCATAGGGTGTTTAAATAACACTAAAAAAAATAATAACACTAATAACACGGCAAAAACAATTACATTTGTGATATTTTAACACCCTATGATGATAATTTTGATTCACTGTTCGATGTCTATATGTGACAACACCCATATGGTGCAATTTTAACTCCCCGGTTTTTGCAGTATAGCATTGTTACATCATGTAAAGTATCTGTTAAGTTGGAATAACGCCGGGCACAAAACGCGGGGACCCACAATAAAAACCATTTTAGACCTTGAACTCATTTTCTTCCAAATCCCGGTATAGTTCGTTTATATTTGCCAAGCTTCTGTCCCTCATTGTGCGTTTATGATTAATATTTTGTGTTTCGTCGTCAGTTTGTTCCTGTTGCATGTCGGCTGTTCTCACTCACACACATGTCAACTTAATATTGAGACGGCCTCATTATTTTTCTTTGTCACTTTCAGTGTTATTTAATTTCCGCTTGGTTTACTCTTGATTGTGTCACGTTTAGTTTGTTCATCTTTTCATAGTCGTTTGAAACGAAATTGAAAACAAATCGTTTTTCTCTGTCAAATTTAAGCGTAAGTATAAAAGAACCATGGGCACGTTTAAAACTTGCCTCACACAAGTCCTAAACGTGCCTGCGGAAGTTTTAAACTTGCCAAGACTACAACACATGAACGATAAGAAGGAACTATAAATAAATAGTAAACTTGCGGGTACAACCATGTGTAAAGCTCTTAAGAGTGAGTGTTGGCTCTGAAAAGAGCCGGTTTGGTCTCGACGTTTCGAACAGTATACTGTCGAGACTGACCAAACCGGCTCTTTTCAGAGCCAACACTCACTCTTAAGAGCTTTACACATGGTTGTACCCGCAAGTTTACTATTTATTTATAGTTCCTTCTTATTTCTCCACACCATGCAAAGCTTCAAACAATACTTACATGTACGATATGTGGAATTGGGAGCCCCCCACCCCCATACTCTAACACATCCTGCCCCTGTTGTACTGAAGTACCCTCACCCCGTAAATTCCTTTAAAGAATCCCAGAACGCAATGAAGGCGCAGTCGGAGTAGGGTTACACCTAGACTGGTATGGGCGGCCAAAAGGGCCAAAACCTAAATAAAATTAGAACTAACTATAGTAGTACTTTTGTACGTTGATTCTGAAATTTGTCTTTTGTTCACACAACTTGTCTTTTGTTTGACGCCCTCAATGTTTGTTTCGTTTTTTTAACGTAGCTTGTGCAAGCTTAGTTTACGTTGTTGGTTTTTAGGTATGTTGGCTTGATCGTATATATATTTTTTAAATATTTATGGTTGCACATCAATTTTGTTTTATGTAAAATGTGCATACAATTGTTAATTAAAAAAAATTAGTGTAATTTTTTTGTTAATGGATAAACTTTTTTTTATTGTTAATTTTAAAACATTTAGTTTAATTTTTTGTAATGGATAGGGCCTAAACATTTTTTTATTGTTAATTTTGAAAAATTTAGTGTAATTTTTTCAAATGGATGAATTTTTTAAAATTCATATTTCCAGTTTTGACTAAATTTTCAGCTTTGCCTTTAGTTTAAATTTACATTATATTGTTGTTTTTGTTTGTTTGTTTTTTTACAAATGGTGTTCATTTTGAACTTTTGGTGCTCTGTATTTGTAATCAACACATAAATTTCGGTAATTTATTATTCTTATTATTTGTTTATCTTTCATTGTTGATGTGATATTTGTTAAATTTGTAATTGTTCTTTGATTTTCGTTTTTTAGTTTTCAAAAATATAGTTAGTTTTTATTTTATTTAGGTTTTGGCCCTTTTGGCCGCCCATAGACTGGTCCCCTGTCTTTATCCGCAAGGATAAAGACAGGTACTGGTTTTACAGACCCAATGATTTCATTGGATACAAGGATTTCATTAGATAAACTGGCAGTGACGTAAGCTTTCCACATCTGTGTTGTGATTGGTCCGCTCCGAAGTGACGTGTTTGTCAGCTCCACCATACATCATGAACTTTTCGATAGTCTGCTGCTGCGCGTGTGTACATAATGTTTGTATTTAATGTTGTTTTTACACAAATTAGGTTTCGCAAGGATACGGATACACATACGGATACGGATACGTCAACAATTTGTGTGTTCACGTGACGCGTAACCGCAACTTCCGTGTTTTGCATGTACAACAACGGATACAGGAGCTCATATACACGTATACGTTGAAATCGGATACCGTTTTGCTGATTTAACTTGCATTCTTGCCCTAGATTGAACATTATTTCCCCGGTATTGCTTTTAAAGGTGTCATGCATGATTCAGAAAAAAATGTGTTAATCATTGTAAGCAAAATATGGGGGAAAATGCAGTATAAACAGGGGTCTCTTTTTTGCCGTGCTTGCTTAAAACTTTCTTTACACGCGTTTAACGTGTTGGTCCGAAAACGAACAGTTAAACACTATTCAAACAAATTATCCAATGTAACAAGAACATACATAAAATGTTTTTGGATTTGTTTTGCTCGCAAAACCTATGCCAACGTGTGTCTATACTTTGCTCTAGGCCTGACACTGTATAATTGCGAAACAAAGTCTGCCAGGCATCCGACGTGAACGGATACGGTTATCTTATTAGGTGTTCGGGCATACAGCCCGGAACACCTCTTGTTTTTGTTCGGTTTTCTGTATCTGTATTCTGTATCCTAACGCTTGCGAAACCTCTGTGTGTGTGACTACAAATCTCTGTGTGAAAGGATGTGAGGTCAAAGGTACATCTACCAGGATCCCTCCATTGGCTCAAGGCCGCTATCTGGCGTTATTCACGAGCCTGGAAGTGTGACGTCAGATGTTCGGGCTAGGTTACACCTTACCCTATATAGGACTCTTCCTCTACTGTGCTGTACGAAAGTGAACTGCCGCCAGGGCTAGGGTTACGACCATGCAACATATCGAGTACCAAGTGGGCTACAAAACAAAGCACTTTGTGAATAAAAAGCCTGTTACATTTCCATTGTAAATTGGGAACAATTATTGTTCGAGTGACATGATTGTAAGTGACGGCCCTCTACGGTGAAAGGCCACGCATACCTTTAACCTGTGAAAACTCACACAGTCAATGTGCAATTGCATAATACTGGCAACTGTCTCATCGCTTGTTTTACCTTCGTGTTCCTATAAAAAAAATCATTGGCTATGGTCTGGTTCCTGCCTGGTGACAAATTGACACCGACTCACCTGGTGTTTAGCATGGGTATGTGCGTGTGGGTGGTTTGTCACTAGAGACACGTATTTGGCCCAGTCATGCATTATGCTATTCATTAATGCAATATTGCTCATAGTACAAATTCGATAGTTCACATATAAATTGAACAGAGGACAGTGTTGTATTCAAGTATACTTTTATAAGGTCGAGTATTAAGTAGTGCCAAGTACCAGGGTGGCTGAGTACTAAGTCGTACTCGAATACGAGTACTTGGGCCATCAAGTACGAGTGCAAAATGTCAGAGTACTGAGTATTATGATATCCAAGTACCGAGTTAAACATAAACTGCGTACCAACTATACCAGGGGTCGATTTCACAAAACTCTTCCTAACTTAGGACTAGTCCTAGGCAATGCTAAGAGATAGGACTAGTCTTAAGTTAAGACCAGTTACTAGTCCTAACTTCAGATAAGACTATAGTCTTATCTCTTTGTGAAATCGGCCCCTGGATCTCCAAGTACGAGTGTATACAGAAAAGTACTGCAAAATGAGGCATCATCACATTTATTGTTGTTGTTTAATATGAGTACTTTGAGGTTGAACCGATTCTTTGTTCAACCCTAAATTATTATAAATATACCTACTCAGTTTCCCTTGTGGTTTATTACTTATATGAATACATCAAAGACTACTTTTGTTTTGACTTTTTCCAGTGCTTTATTCCAATTCTTGGATAGCAAATGGAAAAAAAAATAACTAGACTTATCTTGTTTGTAAATTACAAACAAACGGTGTTCGGTTTGTTTTTATAATTTGGTTTTAACCCTTTCCCGATCTGTTTGAAGCACTGTATACTCAGTACTTTTTAGTGTTTTATAAACAAAATGAAAAACAAAACATAAATTAAAAACAATTAAACGGAAGTAATATCACAGGGGGTCGTGTGTAAGATTTTTTAAAATACTCCAGGGTGCTTCACACGGTCCAAAGATCTTGTGTTTAGCAATTAGGCTATGGTTCTCCAGATATGATTTTTCTAAATATTAAACATTGATTTAATGTAATAACATCATCGATGACGTCACCATCCCGAAAACCTATATGTGAAGTTTGTGAAGTTTCAAGTTTATATGTGCTTGTGAATTGACTTTTGTTAGCGGAAAAGCGACGGGGAGAAAAAGAAGAATTAGTATTTAATTAAAAGAAACCTAAATTATATGTCATATTTCATCTTTCGGTTTGAACCGGAAGTCCTGTTCAAATGGGGCTACACTCTGTGTAGCGCTTGTGAAGTTGTAAAACTCAATACCCAAGGATTTTATAACTGAACAAAGTTTAAAAATCGGTTGTGTAGTTCTTGAGATATAGTGTCACTTCCGGTTGACCCGGAAGTAAAGGTCAACATGGGGTCACGGTACCCAAGGCTAATCTCCAATGCCCAATGAGTCTATAACTGAAATAAGTTTGAAAATCGGTTGAGTAGTTCTTGAGATATGGTGTCACTTCTGGTTGACCCGGAAGTAAAGGTCAACATGGGGTCACGGTTACCCAAGGCTAATCTCAAATGCCCAAGGAGTCTATACCTGAAAACAGTTTGAAAATCGGCTGAGTAGTTCTTGAGATATGGTGTCACTTCCGGTTGCCCGGAAGTAAAGGTCAACATGGGGTCACGGTTACCCAAAGCTAGTCTCCAATGCCCAAGGAGTCTATAACTGAAAATAGTTTGAAAATCGGTGTGTAGTTCTTGAGATATGGTCCCTGTTCCGGTTGACCCGGAAGTAAAGGTCAACTTGGGGTCACGGTTACCCAAGGCTAATCTCCAATGCCCAAGGAGTCTATAACTGAAAAAAAGTTTGAAATCGGTTGTGTAGTTCTTGAGATATGGTCTCACTTCCGGTTGACCCGGATGTAAAGGTCAATATGGGGTCACGGTTACCCAAGGCTAATCTCAAATGTCCAAGGATTTTATAACTGAAAAAAGTTTGAAAATCGGTAGTGTAGTTCTTGAATTATGAATTTTTCAAAAATCTGACATTTGATTGTTAGCGAGCTTTGCACGGACGGCTGTTTTAGAGACTACCAAAGCGTAATGTCAAAATCAGGTTGCGCGAACCTTGAAAAGAGACTAGACTACAAGCATGTTTGAAGGACTTTGAACCTTGCAGTTGCTTCAATGGAGCAAGCAGCCGCTCACCGTCTAACTGGTTTAGATCGCGTATTGTGTGTGTTTTCAATGCAGTTTATTCCCGCGGTTTGACAGCGGGTCAATGTATACCCGATTTCAACCATAAGTGAAGGTCAAAAAGGTAACATTTCTGTGGAAAAGTTTGAGAAGGCTTAAAAATCTACAACATGATGTAAAAATTGTGAGTAATGTGTATGAAAAAAGTACGAGTATTCCTTAAAGTTTGAATTGTGAAGTTTTCAACTTCCGGTTTGAACAGGAAGACAAAGTCAAACGGTATAAGACTCTGTGTAGTATTTGCTACATTTGTCAAGACCTCTCCGATGATGTATAGATTGTTATAATAGCTTATGTACTTCTTGAGTTAAGAATTTTTAAATGATTAAACTTCGATTTACTGTACTTCAACACTTGATGACGTCATCATGACGTCACAACTACTTGATTGAGGTTTTATCAGGTTCCTTACATGGTGTAAATTTGAAGTTGATCTGATAAACAGAAGTTAATGTTTTTGCCGGGAAAGTGTTTTTTTGAAGAATTACACCAAGGCAAACTTTGACCTTTCGTTACGACCGGAAGTAAAGGTCATGTGAATTTGACGTTAACTTTTTAAATGTTGCCCGCGTCTTGATCTATCATATGCCCAAATATAAATACTGTAGCTGTAATATTCGGGGACATACAGTCATTCGCATATGGTCACTTTTTTACCTTAATTGGCTTGTAATTTGACACCTGATGAGGTCATCATGACGTAACTAAAGCGGTTTCATCTCCTAATGTATATCTAACTATATGTGAAGTTTCAAGTTCATATGAGCTTGGAAAGGGTGCTTTTGTTAGGGGACAAGGGACGCTGAGAAGAAGAAGAAGAAGAAGTATTAAGAAAAAAAAAACAAAAAAAAAAAACGAACAAAAACAAGAGGTGTTCCGGGCTGTATGCCCGAACACCTAAAAAATACATAAACGCGACATAACTTAGCCTGCACTAAACGTCGCACTTTGATGTTCGACACTGCCGTGTAGCACGGCAAGCTCTGCCGCGCTACACGGTAGTTGCACGACGTGGTGACAAACGTCGCGCTCTTACCGTGTCGAATCAAATTGAATTCTTAGTCGGGCGATGATCTTTGGGAATACGCATGCGCAAAACTTTTGAAAGTTTTTTTTGTTTGTATTTTCTAATAATGTGAACATTCTCCTTGTTAGTACCGTAGCTGAAAGTATTCCGGGATGGGAAAGGAAACAACTTCTGACTGGAACAAACATAATATGTAGATTTCAGAATTAAACTAAATGATTTTGTTTGACACTCTTTAAACAGACGATGAACGCCACTCACCAACGATGGTAATAGTAATGACAACATTTAAGTTGGGAAGCAATGTTATGATTTTGTCATTAATATTGAGTGTCACCGGCTCGAATTGACATCATGAAACATGACTCTTTAGCAATTTGTTGCCGCGTCGCCATTTTGAATTACTTTAAGTGCGGCAAACTATTTTACTAAATTCGACGTTTGTCACCAATTCGTTTTAATTGCCGCACTTTTGCCGTGCGAAAATCATTTGAGTTCGACACGGCAAAAGTGCGACGTTTAGCGCAGGCCTTACTTATATGAATACATCAAAGACAACTTTTGTTTTGACTTTTTCCAGTGCTTTATTCCAATTCTTGGATAGCAAATGGAAAAAAAATTTAAAAATACATAAACGCGACATAACTTAGCCTGCACTAAACGTCGCACTTTGATGTTCGACACTGCCGTGTAGCACGGCAAGCTCTGCCGCGCTACACGCTATAGTTGCACGACGTGGTGACAAACGTCGCGCTCTTGCCGTGTCGAATCAAAACTTTTGAAAAATGTTTATTTGTATTTTCAAATAATGTGAACATTCTCCCTGTTAGTACAGTAGCTGAAAGTATTCCGGGATGGGAAAGGAAACAACTTCTGACTGGAACAAACATAATCTGTATATTTCAGAATTAAACTGATTGATTTTGTTTGACACTCTTAAAAAAGACGATGAACGCCACTCACCAACGATGGTAAGAATAATGACAACATTTAAGTTTGGAAACAATGTCATTAATATTTGAGTGTCACAGCTCGAATTGACATCATGAGACATGAATCTTTGGCAATTTTCTCCCGCGTCGCCATTTTGAATTACTTTATCTGAGTACATTGTCATTCGAGTAGGGAGTACATGATTTTGAGTAAGGATTATTTTTCAGTCGAGTATTGAGTACGGACTTTCGAGTACTCTGCAACAGCGCCGTAACTAGGGTACAATTTTAGGGGGGGGGGCACATTGGAGGTGCACCATTTTTTTCTTGGGGGGGGGGCACTTCTGGCTAAGTTTCCGTTCGCCCTGTTCTTAAACTAGCCTCTTTTCAGCGCCTTTTTAAGGAATTTACAATTTTTTATAAGATAATCTGGAGTTAGTGTAAGCCCCCCCTTATAGTTACACCACTGCTTTGCAAGTCGAGTACGATAAGAGTACGAGTATTATAAAAAAAAGGTACTTGAGTAGGCCTAGTACTCGAGTACAATTAAGGAATACGAGTACTACAACACATGACAGAGAATAAGAATATTGTTCAAAATGTCAACCTTTCATGTTGTCTTGTCTACACGGCAAACATTAGTCAACCTGTTTGATCAAAGGGGAAATGTGGCTGCATTTATAAAGGTGTCATTGTGAACGCCTCTCCCATTGTGTCTCTAATGTGTTCTGTGAATCTTGGGAATTCTTGAGAGGATTTTGTTCTGGGGGGTATTTCTATACAAGAAGGGAACGTTGTCTTAAAGAGCACGGGAAATGTCAAATTCGGTTTTGTGATGTATACTCGTTTTCCAATAGATAGAGTCCTCATGTGAGTGGTGAAAAAATTTCAAGCCTCTAACCTCACGTTAAAATGGTGTAAACAGCCATTGCATACCATACCCTTCTGGGGCAAAATTTGTCAACATCAAAAACATCCGATGACATCATTCTGAGAAAAATGGGTCTGTACATTGTACGGGGACGTTTTGGTTCATTCCTGACTTTCAATGATATTCAATCAAAACGGCCTTGAATTTGACATTTTGTCTGACGAAATATTCCTCCTTGGAATGTAAAGACCCATTAGTTGTTGAAATCAAATGACGTCATGTTTCAAATTTCGCTCTGAAAAATTCAGGAATGAACCAAAACATCCCCGTACAAAAATCTACGGCCCATTTTTCTCAGAATGATGTCAGCGGATGTTTTGAATGTTGACAAGATTTGTACCTGAAGGGTATCGTAGCAATAGCAAGTTACACCATTTTAACGTGAGGTTAGAGATTTATCATTATTTTTCCCACTCACATGAGGACGCTATCTATTGGAAAATGAGTACATCACAAAATTGAATTTGACTGTTCTCTTCCTCTTTGTGCTGACTATTCTTAGATGACGTCAATATTTTGCTGTTCTGCCGTGCTGGAGTACCCCCCCCCCCCACAAGAAAAACAAAGTTCAGCCATTCAAGCACAAATAATATTCAAGGAAAGATTTCAACCATGACCATGGGCCTATTTATACTATGTAAGTTGTATGCAAATCTGAGAACATTTAATATTGTTTTTACTTGAAATGATATAGTTTTAGATTGGTATCCGGCGGATAACATTTATTAATAATGAATCAAACCTTTCGTGGGTGAAAAACGGGGAAGTACTGTATACCAACATGGCTAAACTATCGCAGCCAGTCTTGGGCATTTTAATGCTGACATTTTAACAAAGTTTATCTATTTCTTACATTTGACCTTCAAATTGATGAGTTAAAAAAAAAGCATATCCCTGAAGAAAAGGGAAGACGACAAGGCGTTAAGCCTTTCACGTATAATATGCATCAACCCACAGTCTGATCACACCAGCTCTCCGCGACTTACAAATTGTGTGTGTGATTTCCACGGGTATAATTTATTGGACAGTGTCGTGGGCGGGTTCCTTGAAAATTGCGAGGTTCAAGAGGAAACATCTTTGATCGAGCCTTTATTCCAATTCTTGAGGGAGATGAACATTTCCTTTTTAATTACGGCCGGTCTCCGCCGTTTAGAGGGAACGTGAGTGTGATAATGCCACCGCCTTGCATTGGGCTGCATGCTCACCATATAGTGGTTGGAATCAGGAAAGCATTTTTGTCGGCAGTCTACGGGGCAAGCAAAGGCAAAACCGCAAAAGCTTTTTCGTTTTTTGTTCATCAACCACAGCGAGTGGACCGTAAGATAATCGCAGCCATCCGTCACTCATCAAAAACAAATGTCTTCATTATTCTTCACAAGCCCTTATTTTCTGCAGCGTTAACATAATCATAGGCCTACTATCACAAGTATAACAGTAAGATGACACCCGGCCCTAGCCCCCCCTCCATCTCCAACAAAAAGGAGGTGCTAAGTGGTATGAACGGAAAACTTTTGTCAGTTTGTGATGCGTCACTAATTTTGTTTATTGTCTTTTATACTGACGTCAATATAGAAACGAAGGCATGGCAGTTATC
The DNA here is from genome assembly GCA_021014325.1 of Plazaster borealis. Lineage (NCBI taxonomy): Eukaryota > Metazoa > Echinodermata > Asteroidea > Forcipulatida > Labidiasteridae > Plazaster > Plazaster borealis. Next base: position 2,605,434 of record CM037473.1, read on the forward strand.
AAAATTTGAAGACTTTGAACCGTTATGCCGTTTGCAGAGTACACGTTGTTGCTGCTGAAAGGAGATGGCGTAATGGAATAAGTGATCGTCATTTTTTTTAAGGGAAATTGTACTCCATTCATCATATTATCGTAAAAAAGGACAAGAACATCAAATACATTTTGGAGTTTTTCAATAATGAATTGCCATGTTCTGGTTTCCACTGAGAACACTATGCATCCAAGCTTTGAGAATGTCATAAAATTCAAAACAAATTAAAGTGTAAAAACAAGGGATTTTTTATAATAATAATAAATAATTGTTTTTGTTAACAATGAACACTGATTATGCGTCAGTGTCCCTTTAAGGTCTTGATGCTCTCATTTGCGCGGTACAAAACACTAACAAAATAACATCACAACATTCCAAAAAATAGCATATCAATATAATCAAATAATCAAAATCTTTAAGGCTCGTACACGTTTGGTAATTGGCAAGGACCAGTGTTCTCATTTAATGTATCCCAACATATGCATAAAATAACAAGCCTGTGAAAATTTGGGCTCCATTGGTCATCGAAGTTGCAAGAAAATGATGAAAGAAAAAACACCCTTGTTGTACACATTTGTTTGCTTTCAGATAGGAATAAAAAGTTTTTATTATTTTAGTGAGAAATTACCTCTTTCTCAAAAACTACGTTACTTCAGAGGGAGTCGTTTCCTACAATGTTTTATTGTATCAACAGCTCTCCGTTGCTTGTTACCAAGTAAGTTTTTATGCTAATATTTTTTTTGAGTCATTACCAAACGTGTACGATACCTTTGAGGTCTTGATACTCTCATTGGCGCGATACAAAACACTAACAAATAACATCAAAACATTCCAAAAACAACATATCAATATAATTCAAATAATCAAAATCTTAAGCTTTGGTAATTTATAGCATAACTTAAACTACCGGCACATCGAGTCATGGTTGATATGGCACTATTATTCAAGACGAAATGGGTTTTGAGAGCAACTTTGAAATCACTAAGCGTTGATTCCGAATAGGAGCTTAAATTTGTGTGCAGTCATATTGGGCTCGGCATCTATATTGCGGCATTCGGACTAAGCATCCCCGGTGAGGGCGCTTCAGATGCAATTTCCTCGACGTTGAAAGTATTTTTGGGTGGTACTTTCTGTTTGGGAGATGGGCACTGGTATGATTCCCAGAACCTGCCGATACGTACAATGTTATTTTCAAAGATTCTTTTTTAGGGATAAGGGAAAGTTCCACAAGGGAAGGTTTGTTTACAAGAGGAATTGTGCGATCGTATATTGTTGACACATTTCAAAAATCTACATGTTTCTGTGTTGGTGTTTCATTTTGTATTTTATTTTGCGCCCCCCCCCCCCACCTCGGGCCTCAGGAAAAACTCAATGGGTGAAACCCATTCACGTAATTCTTGCCATTTGATAAAGGTATTTGGTAGTATACAATTGGACGTCACTGCCCACTTTATGGTAACACAACACAGGCGCGGATCCGGGGGGGCGTGGGGGCGCACGCCCCCCCCCTTTTGCCAGGAAAAAAAAAAAAAAGGGAGAGAAAAAAAAAAATCAGAAGTCATACTCATTAGTGCATTGGCAATTTCGCAGTGCAGAAAAATAAAATGCTGTCTGGGGATGGCGCGGTCTTTCATTCTGGAAAAAAAATCACGCCCCCCCCCCGTTTGGAAAATCCTGGATCCGCCCCTGCAACACAGCACGAGATGTTCTTAACCTTAACGTGCACATTTTGCCAATAGTTTGACAGTATCTAGATCCATAAGTTATGCTAAAACAATCTGTCTTCACATCTAATTAATTTATTAAACCCAAGAAAAGAGGAATATTTCTTCGCTCCTCTTGCAGAGATGATAGGTTTAATACATCCACGTCAAGATAATTATGATACTTCTAGTTCTAATCAAAAAAGATATATTTTATTTTATTTAGTTTGATATCATATTGGTAATGGAACCAACTAAGGGGTCATCAAAGGTGACTAGAAATGTGAACCGTAGGTCTGCAGTGACCTGCGTAGAGAAGACAGCTAGGAATTGCTCAGTTTGTAGGATGAGACCCAATCAGGGCCCAATTTCATAAAGCTGTTAAGCAAAAAATACTGCTTAGTTGCTTAGCAAAAAATAGTGGGCACCAGTTGCAACAATGTAAACTTTACGGATTTTTGGCTGGTTACCAGTTTCTGTAAAGCAAGATTTTTCTGTGCTTAGCAAGTTTTTATGCTTACAGGCTTTATGAAATTGGGGCCCAGGTAGGGACTGAAAACCCATTCCACATTCGATGTACAGTCCGAAGTGAGGTTTTCTGACTGCAATTGAAATAGGCATAAGCACTTGAACAGGCAAAACAAAAGATCACTGAAAAAAAAGAGGTCACAAAAAGTACAACAAAGGGGGTCCAACTAGCTTCAAGGTGTCTGTCCCAATTTCATATTATTTAGATTATTAAAGTTGTAAAAATGAGTCACTGTCTAGCACGAGAGATCCCACTGTTGGTTTATTATGCTGGCTTAAATAGACCGTGCAAAGTTGGCGACCCATGGGTTACGCTGCCTAATATTTTAAGGTGTGAAGGAAACAGAATCTCGCACTTTCACGGAGACGAACTTTTCAAATGCACGCGAGACTTCAAATCGAACGGCGGGGCCATTGATTATTTACATAACCTTTAAAGGGATTACGTTTGGTAATCGCTCTGAAAATTAATGGCAATAAAAACTTACTTGGTTAGAAGTACAGCAGCTTTGGATAGTATAAATGAATTTTGAGAAACTTTTCACTTCGAAGTACTGCGGTTATGGAAAAAGATATCACTTTCTATCCCCAAAAATTTGAATCTGAGAAGTGTTACGGCCGTAACGCTTCTCAGAATGTGTATTCCAATTGCAGATTATTCTTCCTGCGTGGACATAACCGCTCCAGATTATCGGCAAAATCTCAAAAAACGCTGCCACCTTTTGAATTGAAATTTTGACAGGTTAGTTTTACGGTATATATCTACAACTATATAGGATTGAAACAAACAGTGAGTTACCAATTACCAAGTGTATACAATCCCTTTACAGAGTTTTTGCCTAACTTCTTTAAAAATCTAGACACCGCGGGAACTGTCTGTTGATGACGCATTGGTAATCAATTTATTCTAATCCCCTATTTTAGTTCGATACCGTATGCGATAATCATTACAAAGAATCTTTCCCTCTGAAGCCATAATTTTTAAAAGTCGATTCTAGCGTGTTTTATTTATTTATTTATTCATTTATTTATCCTGGTTGTGAAGCCAACACAAAATATTCAATAATCATTGATATCATGTTTTGTGAAATGTTACTTCAGGTAAAATATTGGGGGTGGGGTAAGGGTAAGTATTAAAAAGGGAAAATTTACTGAGTCAGACGTTGTTAAAGTAGTTTAATGCGGAGTTTTCCACTTAAACTGGTTTTGATGTACAGTGAAATTCCACTGCAATATACTAAACCAAAAATTTTAAGACCAGTAAAGACACAAAGACACTTTTCACTCAAAGCTGAAAGCATGCACACCAAGCCCTGAAACCCAAAGGTAAAAGTTTCACTTGAAATACCATATGATATCTAAAATTGGTTAGTGAATTTTCAAGGTTTGTGTCACCGAGACAAATCAAAATTCCAATGTATTGTTTTTTGGATCAAGTTAGTTGAGAAAACAATGTCTAAAGCACAACACGATTCATGTCCCCTTTTTGTTTAGGCATATGTTATACATTTAGAACATACCGTATACATTAATGAGAAAATGCTGGTCAAGTCCGCTTGTGCAGCTTTGGGTGTTGGAAAGAGCAATTTTTCCAAATCTGCCCTTTACAAAAATCACCGTAAGTAAAGAAATCGTATGCGGTTTTTGTATAATATTGCGCAGAAGTTGCGCACAAGGGTATAGCTTTCAGTGGCTTTCGGTTGCCTATGTGTTGTTTTTACCGACTGTAAGAACAACAAATAGAATTGGGGAAAGAACAAAATAATAATCAAAATGTACTTGAGTGACACAACATGTAATTAACCCTCTAGTCCGTGAAACGCTCGAGCTTGCTGAAAAGGTGTTTAGGTTTCAAGACTCTTGCAGTACGTTACTAGAATCTTGGTTCGAATTTCAAAAGACAGCCAATTGCAAGGCTTATTATTTACGTACAATTTTCGTCCTTTTCGTTAATTTTCATTTAATAACACCTTATATCCTGTTCGGAGGCGATAAGTCCCGCGGGAACAATAAGTTCTACCGGTAATTTTTATGGCGATTATTTTAAGGTTACAATACACAATTGATAGGCTTGTACCTTGCTTCAAATGCTAATACTGATTAATTGACAAGGGATCAGTTTTTGACAGTATCATCATGATAAAATCAAATTACATTTTTTGTTTACAAATGAGTGTGGTGGTGGTAAAGAGCTACAACTATGTCATCATCATTAGCGTTAACAATGTTACAAGTCAACTGTGAAGGGGAAATAAATCATGATTGCCATTGACTTGGCCAATGCGTACCATTGGCTGTCTAGTTTTATTTTGATGTTACTCCTTTTTTTCTCCAAATAAAGGACAAGCTGGTGAGCGTTTCTTCCTACCGCATGTTACAGTGTATCGTTTTGGGCGGCTGGGCAGTCCAGTGGCTAAAAGGTTAAGTGGGAAAGGTTTCTCAAAATTATGGGCACCAGAATAAATAAGCTGTAACGACTAAATCCGTAACCCTCTAGTGTGGACCTTTGAATTGACATTATTGTATTAAAAAAAAAATTAAAGCAGGAACAAAAGATAACCGCGAATTTATGATAGAACAAATGGAGACAAAAAGTAATAAGGCCAAACATTGTGCCCTGCCGAACTACTGTTAATATAATTAAACCGGACCTTCATCAGAGGAGCAGAAAAACTCCAACGTCAACTATAAGGGAAAAATGAAAGCAAATGATCATGTAGAGATACTCAACGGTAGCCAAATAAAAGTAGACACCTATTCAGTGAGTTCAATAAAGAGTGTGAGAAATGAACAATGTACATATAAATAGGCTACATAATTATGAATAGAAAATTCATATCTCAATATCGGCCCACTATGAATTGCCTTAGAATTGCATATTATTACATGTTTGTTTTGATTATGCTTTTTAGCTTGAATGGTCACGGTTTGCATGCGGTCATTGTTCGTTGGTTCTCGTCAATGATGACAAATTAATGACCCGAGGTTCATGAACTCGTCTTCATAATTCAAGGCCAAGTCAAATAAATAACATGTTGCTCGTCTGGACTTTTTAAAAGCTGGAGAGGGAGGTCCTTATTATTTGTTGTTTTCCAATTATTTTTTGTAATTTCCAAGATGGCCACCATGTCTAAGATGGCCGCCAGAAGATGGTTTTATTGTTTATGAGCATTTTCTGTTTGTCCTCACAATTAAAAAAACATAAGCCTAATTTTGGCGAGATCTGGTTTAAAAAAAAACCTGTATAGGCATAAAAACGTGAAGGACAAAGAAAAGGTTTCGAAAATGAAGATTTTCTCACGATTGCGTTGAGGAAAATGTATTTTTTGTAGGCCTACGTCCTTGCTCTATGATGCAAGAAAGATGATGAAATTGCTCAATAAAAATGAAGGATACACTTGAAAAATAGAGATAGGGCTGCGATATTTCTTTGTTAATTTCATAGACTTTTTTATTCTTTCAATAACAAATAACAAAAAACCCGAAGCGGCGTCCAAAATCGGAGCGGGCGGGGACGAGCAACACGTTATTTATTTTACTTGGCTCAAAGTAAAGCGGTTGGAACACGGCACGAATATGGATGCAGGCCTGACTATGATTTTGTAAGTCTTTATCATTAAAAACAACAAAAAATAAATAAATATTATAACGTTTGAGTGTTTACCTGGGCGGATTTAGTTAAAACAAACGTAATCAGTTTTACATAATTATTATGTCATAATTGCGAAGGGAATAAAGTGCAGTATGACTTTTATTTCATCTCTCCATCGTTGTCATAAAAGCACTGTATACTGGGAGATCATGTGTTCGCGAGAGCGCCTCCGCTCAGACGGTTCCCCCTCCAACATAATATCGAGGAAAAAATATAAAATCTAAACTCAGTAAAACATTCATGTAAGGTAGTTTTTTTGTAAATAAAGTATGTTAAGTAAAGGTAATTAAGACTGTTTTGATGGTTCACTATTAAAGCCTTATACTTCTTGCAAATGCTTTCTCTTTGTTGAGTCTACCCCCACAAAAAGAATCAATCAATCAACCAATCAACATATATATAAATAAATATATATATAAATAAAAAATAATAATAATAACATAATAAGGTAAATAAAATAGTAGATGATAAGAATTTCTGGTTCAAATTAAAGCATATGATCCATCCTACTAGAGATGTTTTACACAAAATTGGCATGATTCTTGATTTGAAATGTCCCTTGTGTGAAACTGAACCAGAATCTCATCAACACTTGTTCATATACTGCGTTCACACATTAAATGCCTGGGTCTTTGCAGAATACCTTATAAGAAATTACACCGGTAACAAATATTTTCATCTTAGTGATCCAAACAGAATTCTTGGATATGACCTAAAACCGGTCCAGGGTGTTTTAATAGTCAAGATGCTTCGGCAGATTTGGAACATCAGGTGCAAAAAACTTTTTAAAAACTACAAAAATCCCTCTGATATCGACATTATTTTACAGTTCAAACGTACTCTCAAGCACTTTCTCACTTAATAGAAAAGGAACGAATGGACGGTGATAAATTTGTGTCTATATATGCTAGAAATAATACCCTGTGCTATATTAATAAGGATAGTCAAATGGAATTCAACTATTAATTTTCGATCCAATTGTACATACTCAATCTGCATTATTTGTGTACTTCTAATAAACCTAATTAATGACTCCTCTCTAATAATTGTATCCGTTGTATATAACTCTAGGCAACCTAAACTTTGTTTATAATTATATTAATTACTTTCGCTCCTTTAATTTGTAAATAAAATTTGGTGTGTTTTGTTTGTGAATGATGTTATCATTTTGAGTGTGCAATAAACGGAGTCGTATAACTCCAATCAAAAGAAGAAAAAAATAGTAAATACAAATAAAAATTCCATATACAAAATAATAAATAAATAATTAAGTAAGTGAAATAAATAAAATAAAAATACAAATACAAAATATACTAACAAAAAATAGAAATATAAATAAAATATACATAAATAAATAGGGGGCCTATAAATAAATAAATAAATAAATAACGCCACAGCATGTATGTCACTTTCCCACGTAAAACCCATGAGCTTTTCGTAAAAGTAAAAAGTAAGAACTTCTGCGTCTTTCAAACGAAACTGTATAAAAAAACAGTGCACAAACAAATTACCCTTATTTGTGTCTGTATTTATTTGTATTTGCAGGGAAGATCAGTAAAATAAATCAGAACGTAGTTAGGCCTATAGGTATAAACCTTTAAAAATATTTAAGGTTAAAACCTCATCTACACTGGTGGTGCTGCAGCTTAGCTCACTGAGCAGACGGTTCCGCTATCTAATTGCCCTTTTACAATACATCGGACAAGTGACACAAATTCATCGGGTACCCCCCACACGTACAAATAATTGCCAACAATCCACTTAAAATGCTGTTGCTAACCAATCTATGTCATCTGACAACGCAACCCACGCGTTCCGTCCATTCACAAAAAACACCATCGCCGTCTGTTGACGAAGTAACTTGTTACTCCATCACGGATATACGTTTTGGCGTGATCATAAGACACAGCCCGACTCAAGTCGGCGCATAATTTTGTCAGGAACCGTCAGTTCATTTGTAAAAGCCCATGCTTGTATTAAAGGCACTGAACACGTTTGGTAATTGTCAAAGACCAGTGTTCTCATTTGGTATATCCCAACATATGCATAAAATAACAAGCCTGTGAAAATTTGGGCTCAATTGGTCATCGAAGTTGCAAGAAAATGATGAAAGAAAAAACACACTTGTTGTACAAATTTGTGTGCTTTCAGATAGGAATAAAAACTTCTTGGAAGAAGTTTTTATTATTTTAGTGAGAAATTACCTTTCTCAAAAACTACGTTACTTAAGAGGTAGTCGTTTCTTACAATGTTTTAGATTGTCAACAGCTCTCTGTTGCTCGTTACCAAGTCATTTTTTATGCTAATATATATTTTGAGTAATTACCAAATGTGTACAGTGCCTTTAAGCCCATGTGGATGTGATCGAGTTAAGGTGGTGGGGGTGGGGCGTGAGACAGAACAGCCTACAGTGTAAGTACTATACAGTGCTTTTGACAACAACAATTAGAAAAGATTCCAATCTTCAAAATTTGAACCCAGCCAACATGCATATTTCCAAGAACACACTTTCCATTCCTCCTCGATACGTATCTTGAAATTGTTATTTTGAACATTTGTTTCCCCCAGTAAACCAACATCTCCAAACCACCTGCTGCTTTTTCCGGTTAAACTTTTTACTGTTTGAGACCCCGTGTTTTGGGTTAACTTTCTTTGAGTTTTCGAAGCGTAAGTTTTGTCAATATTTGAACTTTGGTTTGACTCATAAGTACATTGATGCAAAGCTATAATTACATCGTAAATAATTAAATCACACGATTTGATAAGCAGGTGAACTGTGCATTTTGTTATTAATTTTTTTACATAGGCCTACTCAAACAATAGTGACGAAATCATTATGACGCTGGCATAATATAGGTTTTCTAGGCCAATTTGCGCAAAAATGAATTCAGGTAAACACGCATTTAAATTTACGCATTTCCCCTAGTTCAATGACGCAAGTTCCTACATTATTTCCTACCCAAACAAAAAACAACAACAACAACACCACATCACACAACAATGGCAACCTGTGCAATTTTATCAAATCTCACGGTCACGTTAAAACCCACCTTTTTTGTCAGCGATTTTGTACAAGTTGAAATTTGCATAGAGTAGAACATGAGAAGTGATTGCTAAAGACAATTTTTCAAGCCTTGGCAATTTTTTTAAATGGAAATAATTTTCGGGGAAATTTTGTTAAACGCCAGTTCATATCTGGTGTTTACTTTCAGATTAAATATCGTTCTCATTGTTTTGTTTGTTCGGGTTCTTGTTTTGTTTGTTTGTTTGTTCGTTGTTGTTTTTGTTATGTTATTGTTGTTGTTGTTTTGTGTGTTTTTTCGATCTTTACCAAATATAAAGAAGATTACGAAACCTCTCGTAACAGCTCAATATTATTGATTAACAAAGATCATTTGAGCCTTTCAACTGTTAAACCTTTCCTGCCTTGCACCTTTGTGGTCCCCGGTTCGAATCCCGAGCGGGAGCCTTGCATTTGGAGTGGGTTTTCACTCCCAGCCTGACTGCGAGAGTTTCCCCTATTTGGGGTTTTGATCCCACTTCCAAAACTGAACATTTCTTGATAATCTTCTCCACACAGGCTATCTTCATGTTTACGGGTCACAATGCTAGGCACTTTGCAGGATTACCAGGTTGCACTACCAGAAAGATATACTTAAAAAATGCTTATCGTGTATTTTTAAGTTTCTTATTTTCCTAAAATGATTCTGGAAGCAGATATCCCGTCTAATTCTATTGCAATACCATATTCGTTATTTATACAACGGTTGTTTCTAAGACGCTTAAGGCAAAAATAACCAATTAATTTAAATCTGAAATTTTACTGATTATAAATGTAGCACCATACCAGGGCTCGATTTCACAAAGCACTAAGATTCATCTTAAGATGAGTTGTCAATATCACCATAGTGATTTGTATTGTGAAATCACACTTTGCTTATCAATAAGATAGATACACCAAGAGTAATTAAGTAAGCTCTTTTTGAAATCGACCCCTGATCCTCAAGAGAAATTATTTTCGTCTGAATTATTGTCAAGAAAGAAGACCCCCACACAGCCAACCCCCGAAGAAAAATGCTTATTGCGATTGCTGCAAGCGAAATAACAACGCATGTTGAACCTGCTCAAAATCCCTGACAAAAATAAACCCATTTTGTTGTCCCTATTCTACGGAGCTCTGGAGGTACCATCCAGCTTATTGAGATCCTGTGCTGATTCACTGCAGGATGATGACATCACAAACGTAAGATGAAGACATCCTGAGATGTTTTATCTCGGGATGACGGCATCTTGAAAGTAGAGTGTCGTCTTGCAGATATATTTTATCTCAGGATGACGACATCCTGAAACTTGGATGTTGTCTTCACAAGATAATTTATCTTGGGTTCTCGATACGTTCAGGATGTTATAATCACATGATGAATTATCTCGGGAATTCGACATCCTACCTTCAGGATGTCGACAACCCGAATCTCGGGATGTGGACATCTTTCTTTCATGATGTTGACATTCTAAGATGAAATCTATCGGGAAGACGACATCTTACTTTAATAATGTCGTCATCCCGAGATATCTGCATCGTCATCTACGTTTATGATGTCATCATCCTGCAGTAAATTATCTCAGGATCTCAACAAGTAGAATAACACTTCCAGAGCTCCCTACTATTAACAACAAACGTTGAAATGTGCACGAATTGTTTTGTGTGCTTATTGAAAAGTAGAGGGCGTAAATGAATTTAAACCCCCATAAGCCATTGCGTACTTTCTACATTCTAAAAACTTCATTTTTAAGCCGCATTTTCCGGTTCAGACTGACCCAAAAATGGCAGTTTTTAGAGTGCACTTTACAAGCAAAGGTTTAAGGTCTGACGTTTTGTTGTGACGGAGGAAAGCGAGCGTTAAATTGTTCTTCTCGGCGTTTGGTTGATTTTTAATTAAAGACAACCTGCGTAAGTATATGCTTTACATCCTAATAAAACGGCCTCGTATACGCTTGTATCTTAGCAAATTTTAAGTAGGCAAGTACCGGGAGGAAATAATGATATGACAACCGCACAAGTGTCATGCAACGGATTATAATTAACGGAGTATTGTATCTACAGATAAACGAAGTAGGTTAATTAGGGGTTGAGACAGTGTGCTTATGACGTAGTGCTGTACACGGAACTCCATTAGCTACAAGCGTTTTACGCTCGGGCGTGAACCCTTTGTTCACTGCATCCTATATCAGGACGGGTTTCGCACTCGTTCATCTATCGGACGTGATCAGACGGTATATACCGGAATCAGTTGTGACAATTGTGGCTTTCTCCGTCGACGGATATCTTCCCACACTTACGGTTCGTCCTTGGCGGGAAATCGTTATTTATGAAGCAAAAACGACGTGTTGGTATCTAATTTCCCATTACTTATTCAAAGGGGACATGTAGCGCGACTAAACCGCGGGTGAAGAAACCATTCTATGTACAACAGGTATCAATAACTTGTGTCATAATGCTGAGGTTGACGAAACGATAGTGGCTGCAAATTGCAATGTTTAGTGGAAGATTTTAACTGAGGTTGTTGGACTAAGCTTGGCGATCAACGGGTTACCCACACATTTCCAACAGGTTAACTGTGCCCCAATAAGAATAATGTCCACTAGACAATTAACAGTTCGTTTCAATGAAGACATTCGGGACAGACTACTCAACCTAAACTAAATAACATATAGGAGTTTGAATTCTTGCGAGTATATACAAATTAACCCATACCACTTAACAAAATATATATATAACTAAATAAATTTAAGAAATATAATACGTTTGGTAATGACTTTGAAAATTAATAGCAATAAAATCTTACTTGGTAAGAAGTACAGCAGCTTTGGATAGTAAACGGTAATGCATTTCGAGAAACTTTTCACTTCGAAGTGCTGCGGGTATGGAAAAAGATATCACTTTTTATCCCCACAAATTTTAATCTGAGAAGGGTTACTGCAGTAACGTTTCACAGAGTGTGTATTCCAATTGCAGATTATTCTTCCTTCGTGGACATAACCGCTCCAGATTTTCGGCAATATCTCAAAAACGCTACACCTTTTGAAATGAAGTTTTCACAGGTTAGTTTTATGGTATATTATCTACAACCATATATAATTGAAACAAACAGTGAGTTCCAATTACCAAACGTATACAACCCTTTAAGTATTGTTCACTCATTTTTTTAAATGCACGATGTAAAAAACACACACACAAAAGCAGGACAGCTTGTTTCTTTTTGGTAAGTGTATCTTAAACATTAAGCTGGGTAAAACTACGAGGTTAAAACCAGATGGGACAATGATGGAAGTTAAGAGAAGCTTTGCTTATAGTTGTCTTTCGCACACTAAGATACCCCCAGAGATTTCGCATAATGCTGAAACACTCACCCGACACGTATTTATTTTTGAAGCCCATTTTTATTGAAGATGAGAAAAAGAAAAACAAAAATTGGGATAGAAGAACGGCGTAATCAACTCCTATTATTAAGCCAACCGCAGGAAATCACCCGGGTCTGGACTCCGGGGACCAACAGGATCTGCTGCATGAAATGAAGTAACAAAGAACACTGACGCCACTAGGTTGCGATTGTTGTGTGTGTGTTTCTAAACCATTTGATTTCAAATGAAATATTTGTTTGGGGATTTCTTGACTGGGATTTGCACTTTAGTTGAGGCTTCTGCATGTGATTATACAGATGTTTACAGGGTGTTTTGTAAATAACCGGTCACGGCAGGTCATGCAGTCTTCTGGGTACAGGCTACTTTCAAAATAAATAAAGGGTGCGCGGGAACCCGTTTCCTTGATGTGTTGATAGCCAAATGTCACACTTGTTTCAATCTTTGCCCAACACTTGCGCGCCCGGATTGGTGTATAACACCAACCCGGGCGCGCAAGTGTTGGGCACCGGGCGCCACTGCTGCGGTGTCGTCAGTGCCTAGATTAAGCACAAAGACATGAGGAAATCGTGTTCCTTTTAACTCTCTATGGAAATTAGATACTTTCCTCAACGACTTACACAATTTCCTTGACAGGAACTCATGATATACCAATGTAGATCACTGACCACATACTTGCAACTAAATAGAAACCGAATCACCCTGAAAACGGTGCATGTCTTAGGTGAGTTTAAGGGTCATAGACGCGGAAACTGCATAGTCGCATAGTTTAATGCGTTGCATCGGCAAGGTATTTTGTCAGAATTTCAGTATTTTACTTTCTGCTTAATTTTAAAACAATAATCAAGAATGTAGTACATCGCTATATCATGCAACCATGTCATGGAAATTGCATAGATTGTCGAGGAAGACATTCATTTCCCATAAAAATAGAAAAGGGAATTGATTTTCTCGTAGCTTTGTGCACAAAAATAGGCACATGTACACCGCAACATGGCGCGCGCGGCGCCCAGCACTTGCGCGCCCGGATTGGTGTATACTTGCCAGGACCCAATTTCATGGCTCTGCTTACCGCGGAATTCTGCGCTTACGTATCATAGAATTGTGTTCTATAAGGGCTCCGTAAGCGCAGAATTCCGCGGTAAGCAGAGCCATTAAATTGGGCCCAGGTGACGTGGCGATAGTTTTTTCTTATTTTCGGACAATGTCCGGGACCCTTGCATAATTAACTAACTTGTAGTTTGTTCATTTTCTGTAAGCTGTAATGATACCCGCCATCTTTTACGGTATAGGATAAACTGTCCATCTTGTCCTTCATTTGATGAAACAGAGAATGAATGCCAGTGCGGAAAAACTATATTAGTTTTCAATCATTTTACAGGCAATTTGACATTTAATTTCCATCTGCCCCAGACAAGAAACCCCCAAATAAAACACTTATTTTTCACCTCTTACTTACAAGTTTGATCAAGTGTGCCTAATCAATTAGGTAAACCGCACATTAGACCAATGAGGTACAAATATACACTAGACTGAATGGGAGACAAACGCCAGTTACATATTTATACATTATGATTGTACAATGGCTTCTTTTTATTTCATATCAACGGATTGACGTGTGACTATCGCCATTAAAGCTATTTTGAGATTTTTGAGATGGACCTCTTCCATCGACTACATAATGAAAAGAAATATTTCGGATTATAGAGAGGTTTCTTCAATTGGCTTTTTAGGTGGGTGGCACAAACCCTTGTTCAAATGTCATACCTCTTCGATTGTGTTGTTTTTCATTTTGTTTGCCACTATAAATAAGTACAAGACGGGGCTAGCGATGACGCTTATTTTTGTGTAAGGATGTACAAGGGCAGATGTCAAACAGTCGGCGTGTGATCGAGCGATGCCGTTGGCTGGCTCCGACATTAACGCTAAGTGCTGTAACAACGCGCTCGGGCTGTTTTGGCGGGAAACGCACGTGTAAATAAACCATTTTCGAACCATTTTCGCAATGTCGTCATGGTAAGGTACAGGTCTTGCTGTCGTAGATGAATGTGTCCGTCTTTACTTGATATGAAAGCTGTTTATTTTGTTGCGACAGAGCAGCCATATCCGGGCTTATAAGTTAAAGAGTAGACAAATCACGTCCTCCGTGGTGGAAGCCACTGTGTGTACATTCTCCGACGCAAGTTCCGCTGCTGGCCGGCTTCCATGATATATCAGTTCTTGGCGATAACCATTATTAGATTCAATTACTCTCTCTTTCCTAATAACCCCCCATTATAATGTATCAACCTTCCGAGGCTACCGGAAGAATGCATCAAAACCAACGTTCGTAAACACTCGTAGTCAATTTGTGAATGGAAATCACGTGACGACGGTATCAGTCAGAAAATAAAGCATGATTGGGTTGACGTCGTTCAGTTATTGATTTATCTATGGGGGGGGTGAGTGTGTAAATGCTGACATGCGCATAGCGGTATTCAACAGGTATACGGTCTACGCGCTCACACGTGTATATCATCTTCAATGGTATAATTGTACACTTATGTAGACACACCACTTCATTAATGCATTTTAATTCCGCTGTTTTGTTCCTGTGTGCGTCCTTCATTATCCAAATACATTAAGGTTTTTAAAGTACAGTTAACGTTGTTGAACAGATTGCCGATATCCTTGTGAACAAGTCATGATTGCGAGTGTGCGTGAGCATTTTAATCAATTTAGTTTCTTCTTGAGTGGTTTTCCATAATACTACAACACGAAATGACGGTTACAGTATAGAAAAACCGGCAACAACATTGATAGTCAAAAAGAAAATTACTTCGTTGTTGTTTGTTCTTTAAATAAAATACTTGTTTTGATCGGTCTTGGTCTTAATATTCTGTGACAATTCTTCTTGTAAATAAATGTTTTTCCCCAAATCCAAAGCTGCATGTTTGTGTTAAATTTAAACACTGTACATGGTTGAAAATTAAACCAATAAAATAAAGAAATGATTACCAGTAAGTTTCAATCGGAAATCTCAATGAATGTCATTGGGTTTATATTGGTATCTATCCTAAAAAAAAAATCCCCGTCTGAAATACGGTCAAAGTCGAAGAAATACAATTCTAAGACCTCCTGACAACAACAACAATATTTTTAAATCCCACTTCCAACTGAGCCTTCATTTGCAGCAGTCAACGTGCTATATAATATTATATATTTATAGATATACTCCATCAAGTCCTCGTACAATCTATTTTCAGGAACTTGACTGAGTAGTACGTCAAACCATTAAGTATTTAGTCAGTCAGGGCATCGATCATCAGGTTCCGATTACGTTCCGTCTTTTTCGTATAGAGTAGATTTCCACTTAGCCTTAGCCCTAAATACCAAGTTAACGCTTAATGGATTTCCTCCACTGTCTCTATCTAAACACTTGTGTCTCTTTAGCTTTCTGGAGATATCGTTTTCGTATTGACAGAGGGTTTTTTACACGAATATAAATTCAGGTGGGATGTAGTTGGCACACAGGACTTGCAGGGATAAGGTGTTACGCAAAAACAATGCTGCTTAATAGCGAAGTCTTCTGCTAAGAAAGCATTAGCAGAGAATCATTCACGAGAATATACATTGCATGATAGTTTGACTGGTTACTACTTCTTCCAAGAACAATTTATATTTTCTTTCCTTCTTAAATATTTGCTAATGCAGTTGGATTTTTGTGCTTACATGAAATTTGGCCCACGGTGGGTTTTTTTGTCCGACTCACAAGTTGTGGTTCAACTGTTCACAAAGGGGTTGCTGTTAACATTCCACATTACGTGACTCCTTTAGACCGCATTAGAAGAAATAAACACAATGAGTGCTACTCTTTACTTAGATGCCGCACTCAATCTTATCAGAAGAGCTTCCTTCCAAGAACCATAACAGACTGGAACAGCCTCATCCCAGAAATAGTCAATCAACCATCCCTATCAAAATTCAAACTAAGTCTTGAAAAGTATATATGTATCCCAAAGCCACAAACTAGTTGCACGGGGCAACACTCCTTACACTGAACAATGATGCCGATCGGCGATGTTCAGTTACACTTCTGAGAGAGATTCTGAGAGAACTGGTTTGGTGGTATACAGTTAGACACTGGATTCCAGTTCACATGTTGCAATACTTTTAAACACAAAAGGTCGAGTCAGCTCCTGGTTCACTATTGCAATAACTTTACACTTGGAATGTGAATGCAAGCAATTACCACACCTCGTGCTTTTCTGTCTACGTTTATATTATCACATCTTCCAAAATGAATTGGGAGTACTAGTATATATCACCATCACTAACACTTATTGTAAATCGTTACACTTATTTTTACGGTCATGTTACCGTAAAATTTACGGATATCATTTACAAAAATCTGAAGCATATAAACGGTACTCAATACGTAATTCGTTTTGTCTCTTTTAAAGGTATCGTACACGTTTGGTAATGACTCAAAACAAATATTAGCATAAAAACTTACTTGGTAACAAGCAACGGAGAGCCGTTGTTAGTATAAAACATTGTAGGAAACGACTCCCTATGAAGTAACGTAGTTTTTGAGAAAGAGGTAATTTCTCACTAAAATAATAAAAACTTCTTGTAAGAAGTTTTTATTCCCATCTGAAAGCACACACATTTGTACAACAAGGTTTTTTTTTCTTTCATCATTTTTCTTGCAACTTCGATGACCAATTGAGCCCAAATTTTCACAGGCTTGTTATTTTATGCATATGTTGGGATACACCAAGTGAGAACACTGGTCTTTGACAATTTCCAAACGTGTTCAGTGCCTTTAAAAACTGGTTGATTCCCTTCATTGGTGCTGTTTCCTTTTTTTTGAAAGGCTACCCGTAAATGTTACGGTAATTATTTGGTGCCCATCGAGTACTAATTCACCGTAAACTTGCGGAAATCTTGTACGGTAAAGAGTGTATTAGTGACAAAAAAATGCACCTTATGGTTCTAATGAATGGGTACCCACCTGACGTCACAGAGTTTTAAGTCAGCCATCTTTACTGAACGCACAACTTTTGTTTTTTGCGTAAATAACGCGTGTTACACTGGGAGTTTTATCAAATTCCTTGCATGGATTTTTCGGTGAACCATTTAGCTGTGTGGGAAAAAAATTAACGCTCAGCGCAGCTCAAGGCCAAAATTCAAGTTGCTCATAAGATGGCGTTTATCGGGAGTTATACACCGTTAATAGTTTGTCTTCATGTTAGTCAATCATTTACAGCCCGAAAGCACTAAGATTCATCTTTAGATGACTTGCCAGTATTGCTCATAGTGATTAATATCATAACACACTTTGCTTAATGATTAAGATTGATACAAAACTTAATATAAATATTAGCTCTCGGTGAAACCGAGCACTGGCTTTTTTCACACAAAGCACTAATATCCATCTCAAGATGAGTTGTCAATATCACGGTAGCGATTTGTACTGTGACATCACGCTTCGCTTAGCAATTAAGATTGGTAAACAACTTGAGATCAATCTTAGCTCTTTGCGAAATCGAGCCCACCCTCAACTGGCACGTAAAGCATATTTTGCAATATTAATTCCATTTCGCATAGCATCATAAGAGTTGTCGTGATTTTATCCAACAGTCGCATCATTCCAGACACAAACCCACGCAGTGGCAGACAACATAATTTAAATTACCGATTTACCAGACAATCAAACTCGTTTTAATAGTCATCAAATGCAAATATATCCCCCAAAACCACACTTTTTCCGGCAGTAATGCAGCGGGTTGAATGTGCATATCTAGAACAAAAACATGTAATCACAAGATTTAAGTGTTAATAGCGAACAAGTGCGTTTTTAATTAGGTGGGAACGTAGTATATGCACATTTCAATATGAAAAAGGTGGTTCATGACACCGTGGAAGGATATTCTAAAATCGAACTTACCAGCTGCAGCAGTCATAGACTTTATAAGGCACATGATGGAAAAAGCGACCGGTAAAATCTGCTTCTCAGGATGGTTGTACTCTTGTTGTCTCTCCAACTCGCAAATCACACGAAGTCCAAAAAAGGTGAGGCTCTCACCGCTTCTCCTAAAAACTACAAACTCTTATCACCCAGACTTGGCAATACTCAATAATGATTACAAGTGCGTCTGTGTGCGTGTGAACTGCTCTACCAATTCGGCTTATGTGTGCTGCCACTTGGTAACGTTCCTCTTTTTATATAGAAACCAGACGCAACGATACGACCGGCGATAAAGCGACCGTATAATTCACAATGGCACTAATTTTATCCTATAGCAATATCTTCAATTGTACCAAAACGGAAATTGGTCATTGCTTAATTTAGTAGAAAAAGAACAGGCACGTGGGGTTCGATCGACCCACTTGTGGCAGGCACGGTCCGTGGTTCAGGTGACGGTGATCTGTGTGGAATGTACACAGTTGTGACACCTATCGGCGGGAGGCAGCAGGCAAGGCAAGGCGATGCGCGGTTCGTTAGCGTTGCGCTCATCAGAGTTTGCCCACTGGTGAGAAAGTCACTGCATTTAGAGAAAAAAAAAACGCCCCCCAAAAAAGGCAGGTTTTTTCCCATTTACCTGCGGGCGTACTCGATTAAACTTGTCCGGGGGTTAAGTCGACAATAGGTGAGTGACAGACACACGGGCACGAGTCTTTGATACAGTGATGCGCTGCCGCTCAGGATGATGTGGCGAATAAACTGTTGCATGTTATCTGAAGTGGAGGTCAGTGCGTCAGTGATGGGATGCATTGTCAGTTCATGGGGAGATCATGTAGAAATTCATCGCAAAGCCAATACCAAGTGGGTTGTCGCTTTGCTTTTTGAGTGGGCAGCAGATCATCTTAAAGATCCATTCATAGCAAAATGGATTGTCTCCCCAGCACAGTGACGACCCAGGAAATGAAAACTATATCACTATGGAACTATTTGTGTTGAATTAAAAGCACAGTTTATCTTGTCACCACTGAGGTGCGGTTCATTTTTTTGATTTTTTTTTTTGAGGGGTGTCGCTTGAAAAGCTCCATTATAGCTCGGGTCGGGCTGATGAAAATCACATTATTCCTTTGAGTGCCAGGGAAAATTAACAAATACAAAGTAGGCCTACATGGCTGGATTGGGAAGCATCGCACATCTGGAAGCCCAACAATTATATATGTTGTACCAATCAAAGCCTCCAGAGAAATTATTTCTGTCTAAAATAGTGTTAAAGTTGACAAAATATCTATTGAGGACTCCCCAAATGACATTTTGCTTATTTTGACGGCTCCAATCGAATCAAGCATGTGCATACAAAACATGCACAACATTACCTGACAGAACATAAACTATTTTTCCCCGCGTTGTTTTCACTCAAAAGTGGCAACTCTAATTAGATGTTATTTTTCAGATTTTTCTTTTCAAAAGCAACAGTCAGTCTACTCCACCTTTCGGTACTACAAGAGGGGTATTGACCGCAGTTTTTGATTGTCAAGGTATACGAAGACAGACAATGGTGCAATATTGATACAACTGATCTCGAGCGAAAAACAAAAAACACACCTGCAAAGTGGTTTGTTAATGTGATTTCAGCTTGATCCCAGCGGAACAAAAGGAGGTTACAAACGACTCGCCGTTGTCCAAACATCGACTCCAGTGCCTCATACATAATGAACGGAATGGTGGTCAATATTGACCGATGACGTATCGCCTCATTCATATTAGCTTCGTAATTAAATTTGCGTATTAATTTTACTAGCGCTACAGTCGAGAAGCACACTCTGACATGCTCTCGTTATCGTTGACTGATGATCAGAATTGGTAATGTTGTCAACAAAATTTGATTTGTTTTTGAATTAGAAAGCTCACTGATAATTAACATTTACATTTATAAGCTTATTAACCTTTATATACTAATTACATTTCCTTTCATTTCTGGTGGCGGATATCTTGTCTTTTAATACATCAATTATTGTCTTTCGTACGTATACCATTGTTTTTGAGATATTGCCGAAAATCTGGAGCGGTTATGTCCACGCAGGAAGAATAATCTGCAATTGGAATACACAATCTGAGAAACGCTACTGTCAGTAACGCTTCTCAGATTCAAAATTGTGGGATAACAAGTTATATCTTTTTCCATAACCGCAGTAGTTTGAAGTGAAAAGTTTCTCAAAATGCATTATACTATCCAAAGCTGCTGTACTTCTTACCAAGTAAGTTTTTTATTGCTGTAAATTTTCAGAGTCATTACCAAACGTATACAGACCATTTAAGTCCCAAAGACAAAGTATATAAATTGGTTATCATCGAACAAATATTTGATTGCTTTCAATCCGAACGTTCACTGTTTAATTAATATTATTATTATGTATATAACAGTGTTGAGTAGGATTTGAAACTGCATGGTGAAGATAAAGTCAATTGCGGTTTGTGGAGATACCATATAAGTTGTGGTGGTTCTGAGAAGAAACAGTGGTTTAAAATGTTCATACCATTCCTCCAGAAAAAAACCCGTCTGAAATACTGTCAACGTTAAGAAAGTAGTCCCCCAAAATCACTCGAGACCTTTATGCACATGACATCATTTGAGTAGAGCGCCCTCGGATTAATAGGTCAACAGAAAGTTTCTCATTGGCTCATCCTGTGCGCCGCGCGTACATTAAAGCGCGTTTTCTATTGTTTCATTATCTTTTTACCTCTACAATGACAATGTAATGGCGTCATTGCATAAGTCACATTGCTTATTAGATACGGTTCAACAATAATATTAAAAATAATAATAACTAGTTCTTATATAGCGCATTTAACAATAGCGTATCAATGCGCTCTACATTAGTGCCCTGGTCATTGGGCCAATAACATTCATTCAATCTTTCTCCGCTCCCTGTGGAGTATACAGCCCCGGGCTGCAGAGGCGCTCTGAAAGCTTTTTCAAACACAATATCAAACTTTACCCTCGCACCATTCATACCGCTGGGTGAAGATAAGCCATTATAGTGAAGCGTCTTGCTCTAGTGTCATGACCGAGATTCGAACCCACACCCCGGTGACTTAACCGCCAGAACTTGAATTCGATGCTCTAAACCGCTCGGCCACGACAATCGAAATGGACACGTAGAACTTGTGAACGTGTAAAAAAAACCGTGACAAAACAATATACACACCTTTCCTATAACCAGTAATCTTATTTAAAAAAATTACAAATCTGATAACCTACTTAAATTATCACAGGTAGGTTGAAAAGTGTGTTTATTGAAACAGAAGAGAGGATGGGAATGACTTTACTGTTTCGAAAACCTGGGATGAAAGCACGTTAACTTCACGCAACCACAAACCCATCCAAAATGTATCATCCTCTCTGGGCGTCCCCCTATATGTAGACCGGACCAAAATATAGCCCAAAACTTGTACCTAAATGTAGTCCCGCCCTAAATGTAGAACGAACCCTGAACCAATATGTGGCCCCAACCTAGTGCGAGAATGTATACATACATGTATCCAGACCCTATAGGTCTGGTCTACATTATTAGGTACGAGATTGGGTCTACACTTAGGACACATTTAGGTACAAAGTTGGGGCTACATTTAAGACCGGGCTACACTGCAAAAACTGTGGTATTAAAATTTACACCATGGGTGTTGTCACAAACCGAACGGAGAATCAAAATGTACACGAGAGGGTGTTAAAATAACACTAATTCTGCCAAAACAATTACATTTGTGTTATTTTAACACCCTATGATGTTAATTTATTTTGATTCTCTCTTCGGTGTCTATATGTGACAACACCCATGATGTCGATTTTAACACCCCATATTTTGCAGTGTACATTAGGTACAAGTTAAGGACTAAATTTAGGTGCTGGGCTACATTTATTGGCCGCAACCGTGGATTATATAGTTAAGGCTACCCACACTTTAATGAGGTGGGAGGAGTGCGAAGCCCAATAGGAACATCAAACATGACCATGTCTAAAAATACTACGATCCTTTCTCCGCTTCTCAAGAATAAATCATTAACAAAGCATGCGGTATTTACGCCAAAAATGTATTTCTACTTCTTTAAAGCTGATCGCTTAAGAAAATTAACAAAAATAGTCTTTTGAGAAAAAAGAGAGTTCTTCTTACCCTTGGTTTGTTTTCTCACCAAATTGATATGAAACTCTTAAAAACGAAATTCTTTAGAAGACCCATTTGCCATGAGGACTCATGGTGTAGCTTTATGTATGTATTGAACAACCAACGCTAGCAGCAGTTCGAAGAAAGGAGTCCATTATAAATGTAATCATTACAGTAATCGAATGGGACTGATGTACAAACCATACTTCGACCCCAAGTTGCTCCCTTTGGAGATTGTATTATTGTCTTGAGATAGTTTAGACTTACTCCTGTGAGTACCGTGCTATACATAAGCCTTGTGTAAACGTTCAGTGTCGAGATCACATGAGTGTTGGGATGTTTTCGCCTCATGAGTATTATACTGTTGGAGTACACTCTCTCGTGACTACAGTATTTTGATAACAAGATCACTCAGAGTATCGAACACTTTGAAGGTTGAAGTATACTTTGAGGTGGCGTTTCTATAAAATGTTGAATTCTAAAGGGTGACTATTTGGATAAACTACCCTGAAAGGTTGAATTCTAAAAGATGAATATTTTTATATTCTACTCTGAAAAATTGAATTATAAAGGGTGAGTATTTTGATACACTACCCTGAAAGGTTGAATTCTAGAGGGTAAGTATTTGGATATACTACCCTAAAAGGTTGAATATTAAAGGGTGAGTGTTTTGATATACTACCCTAAAATGTTGAATTCTAAAGGGTGAGTATTTTGATATACTACCCTGAAAGGTTAAATTCTGCCCTTTAGTATTGAGCTTGCTCTTACATTGTGTTTTCGTTGAGTTTCGAGAGATACTCTCATTGAACAATTAAAATACTCGATAGACCATAATATCTAAGCATCGAGGTCATTCTAAGTGCTGGGATTTCAAGAGAGTGCGTTATACTACCTTGGAGCTAAGTTTAGAATTTTCTTATCGTGAGTAAATGATATATCATATACTACCCTTCGGAGATATTATACTTTACTCTACTTGAGGGTTGAAGTATACTCTGTTGTGACGTTCAAGATACACTCTTAGTGAGTATTTTGGTATAAAACTATCATTGTGTTTCTATATCGAAGTCACTCTAAAAATCTGCTATAGTAGAGGTTTTTTTTATATGTTCTCTTTTAGGGTACTTAATTCTTATCTGATATAGCGTACTCTCTTTCAATTACTTATTTCAATAAACTCCTTTAATTGACTGGTGTTAAGATATATTGCTGTTGAAAGTTGGGTGTAGAGATATCGCAAATCGTTTAGTACTATTGGTACACTCTCGTAGGTTGGGTAGTGAACGGTGAGCTCTGTGATTGCTGAAATATACTCGATATTTGATCGCCAATATCACAACAGTCTCGTTGGGTATTTTAAGGATTTACTTTCCTCTTAGGGGTATTCTTGCTTTAGAGTGTGATTGATATTATATTTTCTTTAATAATTAGTGGGTTCTGTGAGTGTTAACAGTTGAATACACTGTCTATTGATATGTTGACATTTTATTACTCTTTTTTGATGAAGTAATTCCACTAAGTGAGTGAACTCTTTAATATTGAGACATACTCTCGGTGAGTTTAACATTGAAATGATTCTCGTTTGAGTATTGTTGTTATATTTTATTGGAGTAATGGCATACATTCTTCGACATTTGAATGTACTCTCGTTGGGTCTTTGACATAATACCCCTTTTGAGTACTGAGTTATATTCTTAATGAGTGGTTGAAACTTACTCGTCTGTCCATTTGATAAATTATACTCTCATTGAGTTTATTGGCATAAAACTTCTTTTTGAATATTAAGTTAAATTCTTATTGAGTGACGGAAGAGTACTGATATTTCCATTTTGATATAATATACTCTCGTTGAGTCTATTGACACATTACTCATTTCGAATATTGAGTCATATTCTTACTGACTGATTGAAGTTTACTCATCTTTTTATTTGAAATACTCGTTGAGTTTAGACATAATACTAATTTTGAATATTGAGTATATACATTTTTACTGAGTGATTGAAGTTTGACCAACCATCTCCCCATTTGATGTATTGTATTTGATGTGTTGAGTATCAATACATACTCTTGTAAGAAGATTGAGTTGTTTATAAAAAAAAAATTATTGTACTGTTTCGTCATTGAGAAACATTACTCAGTAACCTGAGATATATACCGGTATATACACTCAGAGTGAGGAGAAGTTACTCGCTTTGAGTGTTGCCACACGCTCCCCCTCAAGTGTTGAGAAGCACCCTGCTTAAGTGCTTAGTTTATACTCTCATACATGTCGACTAGTTATTTTCGTGTGTGAATTAATCTAGTGTAATTCCCAGACCTCGTTCATTATGCAGGCAGTCTACCCCTTTAACACATCGGCTGAAGATAACCGCAGCGCAATGGAGTACGGGCGATACGCTACTTGAGCGGGAACTCTTTAAATCTAGCATTTCATGAATATTAAAGATTATCTCGGAAGTGTCAATTTATTTCCATCCTCCAGTTTTCAATAAAACCAAAAATATCATCGTTATAAGGTGGTCAAGTTTTAGTGACAGAAGAAGAAGGGGTAGAAGGGGTTATGTTTTTCCGGTCATGAACTTTGATTGCATTGATAATAAGGTCGTGAAATGTTATTTTATTGACAGTTCTTCAGACAGAAATATTGCTCCGGAAGATCGGCACTGATATGAACTTCTTCTATTTGAACAATGACCTACAATCATTTATAACTGTATTCTTGTGTTAATTTTCTAGACTCTGTTCAGCGCTGTGTAGTCATCTTCGAATTTTCTAGACTCTGTTCAGCGCTGTGTAGTCATCTTCGATGGGTAAAAGCGCTGTATTAATGTATTGTATTGTTTTGTATAATTAGCTTCCGATTGAAACAAAACATTTATATCTTTACATCAATACTAAGTGCTTTGTCTAGTGAATGATTTTTGTTATGTTTTTTATTTAGAGTCGGGAAAACATGCTAGTAACCTACTCACGCATCACAAATAAAAAACACCACCACAGTGTAAGAACCTTGATGCAACTTGTACTGTTGGGCATTTCGACACCTCCATAAATTAGAAACATTGGATGGCGTTTGCATCATTGAAAACTGTCAGTCGCACACTGTCTATCATAATGATCGTATACTTGTTGCTGGGCACCATTTTTACCGCCATAATTGGAGACGCGCAATTCACTCCCCACATTGTTGTCCATTCTAGTTTTGTTTCTCTCTCTCTTAAAGGTATCGTACACGTTTGGTAATGACTCAAAATAAATATTAGCATAAAAACTTACTTGGTAACAAGCAACGGAGAGCTGTTGATAGTATAAAACATTGTAGGAAACGACTCCCTCTGAAGTAACGTAGTTTTTGAGAAAGAGGTAATTTCTCACTAAAATAATAAAAACTTCTTGCAAGAAGTTTTTATTCCTATCTGAAAGCACACAAATTTGTACAACAAGGGTGTTTTTTCTTTCATCATTTTCTTGCAACTTCGATGACCAATTGAGCCCAAATTTTCGCAGGCTTGTTATTTTATGCATATGTTGGGATACACCATGTGGGAAAATTGGTCTTTGACAATTTCCAAACGTGTTCAGTGCCTTTAACCGCTCGGTTGTCACAACAGTAAAATAAGCAAGTCATACATAACGTTGTCTCGGATTTTCAATCGTAGTTGCATCTTTATTGATGATACCCCGTCTTTGTTTCTATGCGTACAAAACAATGACAGACCAATCTTGACAGTTTGGGGTCAATTTCTTCTCTAGTATTTTTAAAGGGATTGTATACGTTCGTAATTGGAACCCACTGTTTGTTTCAATCCTATATAGTTGTAGATATATACCATTAAAATATTACCTGTGAAAATTTTAATCTGGAGCGGTTATGTCCACGCAGGAAGAATACTATGGAATTGGAATACACAACCTTAGAAACGTTACTGTCAGTAACGCTTCTCAGATTCACATTTTGGGGGATAAAAAGTGATATCTTTTTCCATAACCGCAGTACTTCTAAGTGGAAAGTTTCTCAAAATGCATTATACTATCCAAATCTGCAGTAGCCTACTTCTTACCAAGTATATGTATTGCCATTCATTTTCTGAGTCATTACCAAACGCATACAGACCCGAGGTACGTTATACATTTTCGGTTTTTGTTGTTGTTGTTGTTGTAGTTTTTTTTTTTTTTTTGGGGGGGGGGGGTTGAAAGCAGACTTCAAATTCCCTTGTTTTCAAAACCAGCTTGAACGAAAACGGCAACAAGTGATCTTTGCTGAAACTCATTTAAGGAAATTGAGTTAACATGAGAGTAAACAGAATTTAATGTTAAAAAAACCCCAATCATTTTGAATACCCTTCTCCGGTGCTTTTCAGAAAGACTCGCGAAAAAACCCCGTTACGTCATCACTCATGTTACGTCATTTGCAATAACAATGCAACGTCCCATAGATGACGTCAAATAATGTGTTAAGATGTACGCCGTTAACGGCAGAAGTGTAGCTAGTTTTTCAAAACCTTGAGGTTGGGGCTAATTTTTTGATTCGATAACTTGAAAATTCATTAGTGTAAAAATATATCAAAATTACAATTAAACGATAAACAAACACATTGTAAAAAAGTATAAAAAGCATTCCCATTAAAAACATTTTTTCGCTTAAGTAGCTGTTTAAACATGCATGAAACGTTTCTCAGATTGAAATTGTTGTTGACTCCCTTTCTCTTAAACCACATTCCTTTTTAAATTTTATACATTATCAACACCTGCAGTGCTTCTTAAATATTATTCTTACCAAGTAATTTTGTTATGTTCATTAATTTGTGAAGTATTTACCAAAGGCATACCCTGCCTTTAAGATGTTTGTCCATAAGACTAATTAATATGTTGTGGGTCATCGAGTTAATGTTTAAGAACAAACCTCCACTTTATCACAGGGAGATCAGTAATTATTTTGTCTCCCATCTGCTCTTCGACCTCCTCGCCATCACCCCACTAATTACATAGTCGTTTGTCCAACACCATTACAAAATTAATCCCTCAAAAGGTTTGTTTTTTTTTTTTTTTTTTTTTTTTTTTTTAGCTTGATAAGCTGCAACGTGTTATCCCACCCCCAATGGGGACCATCGCACTGTAACATTAGTCATGCTTGACTACAAGTGACGAACGACAAATAAACTGCTGAATAATACAAATTTCTCCTCGGTGACACAGAGAAAGGGGGCCAGGAGGTATCGGTTACATGTCATTTTGGTCCTTAACGGGGAAGTATATCACATTAAAAAAAACTGATAAGTAAATAAATAAATAAATAAAATGTATTAATTAATTAATTAGTTGATTAATTAATTCATTAATCAATTAATTAATTAATTAACTAATTAATCAATCAATTAATTAATTAATTAATTAATTAATTAATTAATTGATTAATTAATTAATTAATTTCAAAACTAATACTAATACTAATAAATAAACAAATAGATAGATAAACAAATTAAATAAATGAGAAGAACATATATTTGTGTACTGTATAAAAAACAAAGAAGCTTGGATTTATATTGAATCGTTATTGAAAAAGTATTGGGGTAATAATCATTATTTTTTGACTGACTGTGCCAGAATCTTAGGAGAAAAACTGTTGATTCTTTACTGGTAGGTAAAATGATAAGGGAACTTTGGCTTTTCAGATGTAAGGTTACCTTTGAGAATGTGCCCAACAGAGCTTATAATGTTATCTTGAAATATAAGAACAAACTTAAAGGTATCGTACACGTTTGGTAATGACTCAAAACAAATATTAGCATAAAAACTTACTTGGTAACAAGCAACGGAGAGCTGTTGATAGTATAAAACATTGTAGGAAACGACTCCCTCTGAAGTAACGTAGTTTTTGAGAAAGAAGTAATTTCTCACTAAAATAATAAAAAACTTCTGCAAGAAGTTTTTATTCCTATCTGAGAAAGCACACAAATTTGTACAACAAGGTTGTTTTTTTCTTTCATCATTTTCTTGCAACTTCGATGACCAATTGAGCCCAAATTTTCACAGGCTTGTTATTTTATGTATAATGTTGGGATACACCAAGTGAGAACACTGGTCTTTGACAATTTCCAAACGTGTACGATACCTTTAAACAGTTCTTTTTTTGTGAACAAAATAGTTTAACGAACAATTCATTTGCTTACCTATATACACACAGAATGGAGCCCTTTGCTCCATCTAAGTAGGAAAAAATAGTTTTTCATTTATAATTTTCATCTTCATGCTGCAAAGCTATGACGCTATGCAGCTTGGGGTAAACAAAATTAATTAAGAAATAGATAAATTAATTAATTGATTAATAAGGAGTGGTGCTTAATATTATAACCTTTGGTTATATGTTTTTTTGGTAATTTTGTGAAATTTTAATTATTTTCCTTGGGTTTTCGTATCACGTGATTGTAGATACTTGCGTCTGTATTTATATACTCAAACTCAGAAAAGGGGGAACGGAAAAAAAGTAATGTGTGTGTACGTCGTAGCTTCAAGCCAGTTTAATATCTCACACCGGGTACCAAAAAGTGGGCTAACCGGTTTTAGCAAAAAGTGCAAGGTGATACCCAAGAGACATAAAGTGAGTCTTGTCGTCTCCCCGCTCTACAACCGGACCACAATTTTTTGGCGGGCACAACTTGCTGCTCATTGGACGCCGCTCGATCGCCCGATCCCCAAACCGGAAGTTATTTCTGACCTGTCCGCAGACAGGCCAGATCAAGAACACCAAGTGCCTAGGGCAGTGCAAAAACAAATCGGCTGGTTTCTCCATGGAGTTTAATGCATTTGATCAGTTATGTGACAAAATGATTTATTTTATTATTTCGTTTCTCATTGACTTCTATATAATAGCAATAATTGGACTTTTATTATTATGATTGTTGAATTGATGTATTATTGTTTGGTTTTTGTTGTTGTTGAATAAATGAAGCTGTATAGCTTCAAAGCAAGAGAAAAAAACAAACAATTTAATAAATGAAAACAAAAATTAATAAAAATAAATAAATAAATAAATAAGTAAACAAAATTAAAGGTGTAAGGCAGGATTGGTATGGATAAAAAAAATCGATGTTTAGTTTCAGTCTGGAAACTTACTTACTTAGTTTATACCAAGAACCATCTCTCTGTAAAATATTTTTCCTCTGAAATGCAGTCATAATCAGGAAAACTGTGTCAGAAAACCTTTAAAAAAAGCAACAGCTGATTTCAGCTGATGTCCAGAATTAAGGACAATGTGTTTACATTGTTTTTGTATGCAGAGAATTTAAGGATCTTAGGTTTAAAGTTAAAAAATATACACCATTTTACCAATCAAAAGAGTAAGAAAGTGTAGTTTGAGAGAGCGCCAGGTCCCAGCTAACATGCATACGTTGGGCCAACGTCGGTGAACGTCGGTGAACGTCGGCATCAAAAAACGAACGTTGAACAGACGTTGGGAAGGTCGGAGTCAGTTTTAAAACGTTGTACGAATGTTGGTAAACAGTACGAAATACAACAGTTAGA
Organism: Plazaster borealis; assembly: GCA_021014325.1. Taxonomy (NCBI): domain Eukaryota; kingdom Metazoa; phylum Echinodermata; class Asteroidea; order Forcipulatida; family Labidiasteridae; genus Plazaster; species Plazaster borealis. The sequence goes on from CM037473.1 coordinate 2,635,398, forward strand.
ATTACAACGTTGTCATAACTTAGTAATGATAGGGGCAACATAACGTCGGCTAATTTAGGTTGTGCTAACGTCGGGGAATGTTGTGCAGTGAAATAGGTCGTTTATCAACGTTGGCTCAACGAAGTTATATAATACGGGCAACCTAACGTCGGCTCCCATATGTTGTGCCAACGTCGGGAAATGTTGTACAGTATAACAGGTCAATTTCCAACGTTGGCTCAACGTTGGCAATCTAACGTCCGCATCCTTAGGTTGTGCTAACGTCGGGAAATGTTGTGCAGTGAAACAGGTCGTTTATCAACGTTAGCTCAACGTAGTTATAATACGGGCAACCTAACGTCGGCTTTCATATGTTGTGCCAACGTCGGAAAATGTTGTGCAGTATAACAAGTCAATTTCCAACGTTGGCTCAACGTTGTTAAAGTACGGGCAAACTAACGTCCGCATCCTTAGGTTGTGCTAACGTCGGGAAATGTTGTACAGTCTAAGAGGTCACTTTACAACGTTAGTACATCGTAGTTATAATGTGGGCAACCTGACATAGGCGTCCTAAGGTTGTGCCAACGTCACGAAGTGTTGTACAGTCTAAGAGGTCACTTTACAACCCAGATAACATTCATACGTTGGGCCAACGTTGGCCTAACGTTGAAATAAATGCAAATTTGTGGGCGTGACTTAGAAGTGTGTAATTTTTCTTTGAGAATACTAAAACAAATTAATTGTTGAGTTTAGGAATTTCCAAGGCAAGTTGTTGTACTTTTGTGGATAATTCGTCTGTAAGAAAATATGAACATCAAAAATACAAAAAAACATTTGTCATTCAAATATGTGAATTTTAATTTAAAAAGGTGTAAACCATGACTAGAAAGTCTGTGGATCCTTGACAATATAAATACAAGACATGCAGTGCACAAGGGTGTATAGGATTGTATAGGTTGTAGTTAGAATGTATTTAGTTATTAGTATAGTCAATTACTTGTAACATAACTGATAATTATAAATTAATATACACTAATTACTTGAATTAATTAAAAGAAAAATAACCTCTAAATAATTGTTTTAGATTATTCGTACGTTGGCCAAACGTTGGGCCAATGTTGGAAATAAACGTCAATACGACGTCAGCTGCCGACGTTGTGCCAATTAAAAAATATTACGTTTTCCCAACGTTTAACTACAACGTCTAACGAACGTAAGACGTGCAGACGTCGGCAAAAAAAGTGCCGACGTCATAACGGGGTTGGGCCGACGTTGAAAAAAACAACGTCACCACAACGTCAGATGCCAACGGTTGTCCAACCAAAAATTTGTACGTTTGCCAACGTTGGGCCGACGTATACATGTTAGCTGGGGTGGTACGACTCCAATGCAAGCAAGCCCATTGCGCTTCAAGTGCTGCAGGTTAGATTTTAACACCTAACCTGTGACACATGCAGCGTAACTTGGACATAACTTACAGATCATTCAATATGAGTGCCATGCTAGTTAACAGAAGCTAAAGCCGATTGAGCAAAGGAGCACTTGTTAGCTTTAGACAGTTCCAAATTGGACGCCATCTTTACGGACAACTTGGGTTCGATCCACGTCAAGACTACGCAGCCAAGTGGTTAACTCGTCCAATCATACGCGAACTTTGATAAAACTCCTGTGCGCCGCAAAAGGTATTAACGCAAAACGCCTTGTTGGGGTTAAACAAATGATTGGTTTGCCCGTACAGGGCCCAATTTCATGGAGTTGCTTAACCGTAAGCACATGAAAAGGCATGCTAACCTTTTGGTGCTTACTGTATATGAAAATGAATGACGTAACAATGCAAATCCATGATGAACGCGCGAGCTGGCTGCCTAATTTTCGTGCTAACCTGTGAAATACGCTTATGAACAAGCAAATTTTTCTGCTACAGTTAGCACGAAAATTTGCTTACTGTTAGAGCAGCGCTATGAAATTTGCCCCAGATAGCCGACTTTACACTGTGTGACGTCATGTGCTATATATATTACACACCCCGCGCCTCTCTACCCCATGCCATTGTGGGTACGGGATTTCCCAATTCTCACGTGAGTATATTATTATTTTCAAATTGAAGTCTTGACGGTTAGTGAAGTGATCATTTTTTCAGAAAAAAAGAAACCCACAAAGGGACAGGAACAAACCAATCACCCAAGTGGAGCTCACTTTTTAAAGCAAATGTACAACATTGGTAATTATCTAAGAACACTATCCACACTTGATGTGACCCAACATCATGAAATAACAACCCTGTGAAAGTGTAAGCTAAATCGGTCTTCGGAGTCATGAGAAAACAGTGAAAAACCCCATTATATATTTTCACTGTTTTCAAGCATCGGATTTTATCACCGGTGATAAAAACGTATTGTTTTACTCATTTCCTAAAAACTATAGCATTTCAAGCAAAACTATTTCAAGGGAAGTTTTCCAACATGACCATCATTATACCATGTAAGTTATGTGCAAATCTGTGAACCTTTATATTTTCAACCTTATACATGTTGTTCACACCCTTTAAGTTGCACCAGTTGCATTGTAAAATTTTGGATTGGTTATCATCGAACGATTAGTTTCAACATAGAAGCTCTGAATCACTTTCAATGTCGGCAAAGATTGGAATTTTTGAGAGACAGCACTTTGGCAAAGCATAAACCATTTTGCGAAAGTTTCACTAGAATATGACATTTTGATAACAAGTCTTTGGTTTAAGGACCCCCTATTCTCTTGTTGAGTTGTGTTGACAAGTTGAGAATGGGGTTGACTCTCCAACCCCCCCCCCCCCGAAAAAAGGAAGGAAATCAAGCGTTATCAGTCTGTAATCATAACGAAACAGTGTTTTGTTTCACTGCATTCCTGAAGCGTACCAGCCAACAGATGGTGACGCAATACTGTGAAAGACAAAGTTATGTCGGTCGGACAAAAGACTTTAATTTGCCACCACTCTACATCTACCCTCCTCCATTTTCCCTCCTTTCTTAGTCATCAGTTATTTGGCTGTGTCTTGTGTGAGAATCCCATTACGTTTCCACCCATCCAATGCAATAATTACACATACAACCGTATATGGACGGTGATTTGCTAATGGCAGCCCGCCTCGGGTGTGTGGGGACGATGCTTGTTACTGACTAGTAAGAGGTTATCAATTTTTGATGTCTGTTTCCGGCACCCGCCTAATGAATTTACCTCCTCTGTAAAAGAGGTAGCCTTTCATCAGTTCACGAACCTTTCCATGCTAAAGGGGATTCGGGAATTTGGCGAATTACCGCATCGTTTGAAAATGCTAGTAGACGACACGCGCGAAACACCCACCCACTGTTGCACACATTCACGGCGAGTCCTCCGGAGGGCTGACACCCTTCACCACCGAGATACCTCATTTGCCTTCTTTTGATCTACTCCAGGAGTATCTAGCTTTCAGGTCCACCTTTTTTGACCAAATCAATCAAATTGACCAATGGGAAATATGACAATAAACTATAACAGATGTATATATTTAGTAAGTGAATTCGGAAATTGTTTCGGTCAACGAATTTTACGTCAGAAGCTTGTTTCCGGAAAAGCTTGCCCCCGGATAAACCCCCTTTTCTTGTTGCTTTGGTATATTTTGAGTGCACAGCTATCGACCAATCAGATTCAAGGATTCACTGAGAAGATGGACGATCAACATACATAGTATACGTGGAAAACAGAGAAGTCAATCAAATTAACAAATGGGAAATGTGGCATTAAACTATAACATATGTATATATTTAGTTAGTGAATTCAGAAATTGTTTCGGTCAATTAATTTTACGCCAGAAGCTTGTTCTGGTCATGTCAGGTTCACAGAAACACGCCCACGATAAACAAAAAATGTTGTAGCTTCGGTACTTTTGGCGTGCACAGCTATCAACCAACCAGATCTTCATTTCATGTGTTTCATTTCATTGATTAATTCTGGTTGTGAAGCCAAGTGAAGCCAAGGATTCTCAGAAAAGCGAACTTTGTCAATATCCCAGGAATAAAGTTTCAGATTTAGATTGTGGGAGGGAAAACCCTAGAGAATTATTTCAGGAAAAACCCACACAATCAGGTATGGACTGAAACGCGATTCACATAGTGCCCCGGCGGGACTCGAACCAGGGTCCTAGAGGTGGAAGGCGAGGAAAATAGCACTACACCAATCCTACCTTTAGATTCAAAGATTCATTGAGAATTTGGACGATCATCATACGAGGGGAGAAAAGGAAGTCAAAAAGATTGATATTATGTCATTGTCTTATTTAAACAGCTGCGTGGTCAAACCTTTTATGAAAATAACAAATGAACTGTTTTGTAATATCAGAATCAGGGCATATTTAAATTCTGAACGTTTTTGCCAAATTATTTTCATGTCTGCCTGCCCATTGGTTGCTTTTACAAAACAACCATTGATGACCCTTGACATGATGTAGACATGGTGGTAAGTTTTGGTGTGGGCAAGTTCCCTTTGCGCTGTTTCCCTCCACTAAAAAAAACTTGCAATACGAGCGCATTCCGTCCGAGTGATTTTTCGGGATGTTCCCGCAGTGTCCCCAATAGAACTATATCATGCCTGGACCACCATTGTCTTGTTCCCTATATGTGCATTAATAGCATTATTGAATACTGATTCCCATTGTGCCAGACTATTCTGTCCTTCCAGCCTCGGTTTGATTCAAATGGAAGGAATGCAAGATGGCTCCATCATGTTGTAGTCTTAGAGGACACCATTTTGGTACATTCCTGTTGGTGCTGACAGTTTAAAGGGATTGTATACGTTTGGTAATTGGAATCCTCAATCCTATATAGTTGTAGATATATATCAAAAAACTAACCTGTGAAAATTTCATTGCAAAAGATTGTAGCGTTTTTGAGATAATATTGCCGAAAATCTGGAGCAGTTGTGTCCACGCAGGAAGAATAATCTGCAATTGGAATACACTATCTGAGAAAAAGTACTGCAGGAACGCTTCTCAGATTTAAATTTCTGGGGATAAAAAGTGATCGGTTTTCTGTCATTATAAGTCACTAAAGGAAAGTTAAATTCTGCATGGGAATGGTAACACATGTCTTTGGGGGTAATTTTAGCAACACATTAATGTAACAGTAATGTCATATATGTGATTTCATTGCAAAATACTTCGTGTGCCCGCGCCCGGAAAAAGGGCGTAGAGCCTTACGCACTTTTCTCGGGCACACGAAACAGGCTGGGGCTGCAGCAGTGGAGTCAGCTACGGGAGGGAGGCACGCGCCTGAGAGCTGTCTTAGGACGCCAAACCGACCAAGGTTTCAAGATTCGGAGGAAATGCCTGAGTCATACAATGGAATAATAAAGAGAAGTCCTCGATTTGCGGGGTCGACAAACCCGTTTAAGCGTTACACTATGAAGTGTGTACCTGACAACAAAAGAGGTCCTCACAATGTAGGGACTTAAAGGGGGAACTTACACACGTCCACACACACAGGTTTTTAATTTAATTTTTTAACAATGTTTAATTTTTTTTCTTTTTTTCTTAAGTGCACAGTACAAAGGAATTTCCACAGAGTGTATGCAACACCGAACTTTGTATTTAGATATTTGCGTGAGGGGGCACCTATCTTCCCCCACCGAGGGTCAGAAAGCCTAGCTGGTACACTAGACAGGAGCACACCTGGTGAGCGAACACACCCATATTTTGTACTACAGACGCTCTGTGGACAATCGTTATCATGTATAATAAGGTAATAAGAAAAAGACATTCGTAACTTCTTCCCGATTCCATTACAAATTGTTTTGCGAGATGACTCTTTTTTTTACTGCGGTATTCCCTTGAATAATGAGACGAATAACTACAGTTAAATTTTGCATCATCTTCATGCAAAACATTGTCCGTTCGTTAAAAAAAAAATCGTGTGTGTGAAATGTGATTATGTGTTAAAGGTACTGAACACGTTTGGTAATTGTCAAAGACCAGTGTTCTCACTTGGTGTATCCCAACATATGCAGAATGATATGAAGTTGCAAGAAAATGATACAAGAAAAAATACCCTTGTTGTACAAATTTGTGTGCTTTCAGATAGGAATAAAAGGCTTCAGGCCTGAAGTCTTTTATTATTTTTTGTGAGAAATTACCTCTTTCTCAAAAACTACGTTACTTCAGAGGGAGTCGTTTCTTACAATGTTTTATACTATCAACAGCTCTCCGTTGCTCGTTACCAAGTAAGTTTTTATGCTAATATATATTTTGAGTAATTACCAAACGTGTACAGTGTCTTTAAGTTACATAAGTGCATCACCAGACCCAACAATGTATGCCGACTCGGATCTTCACTTCGCACGTAACGCTCGCTCCCCAAACTGCGAAGCATTGTACGTTATATACGTATACGGACCCAAGGTTGTGATGAAGCAAAAGGTTTCCCACTCACAAACTACACCCCATCCTAGCGATGAAGTGGGCTTTAACATCGAGCCCACGCATCCAACACCCTTTAAAAATGCCTCCTTCCCACTTGACTAAAATCAATATTAGCTTTACGGGTTAACATTGCATGAGTTTAAGGTTGTGTTCTTTCACTTGAACGCAAGCTGTGGCTTCCTGAGGAGCGAGGACGGGGTGTTGCGGGGGATACGGGGATGCCCAAGAGCATAGAGAGAATCGAGCAGTATTCAATACTATTTACTATACAATCATGTATAGGCAAAACAAATAGCAGAGTAATAGTAAGATATATAAATGTATAAAGAAGATACAACTCTTTATATTTAAAGGTTTTATACTGTATTGGTAGAGCTGACAAAAAATAGTCATTTTCGACGATAACTCAAAAACACTACCTTTTGAAATGAAATTTTCAAGGGTTAGTTTTATTGTGTATATCTACCATTTAAACAGGATTAAAACAATCGAACGGTTCCAAAAACCAAAGGTAAACTTTCCCTTGAAAGGTATTATACAGGATTGGTAGAGCTGACAACAGTAGTGCAGACAGTGTTCGTGTTTTGTGTGATCAACCATACACATGAAATAACAAACCTGTGAAAATTGGGCTTAATCCGTTGTGTGAGTCAGGAGAAAATAGTGAAAAAACACTGCAATTTTCAGCATGTAAACACATTCTACTTATGTTGGTTGTGACAACCGAAATCGGCTGTTGCGTTTTTTTCAGGTTTTCAGTTACAGTTTTATCGAATATGACCTTATTTCAGAGGGAAATGTCTCACAGAAAATATGGTATTTAAATGGTTCTAAAATTAGTAAGCTTTCAGACTAAAATTAAACAATTAATTATTATGTTTTTAATCCTTACCAATCCTTACCAAAACATAACAGCAAATAGGCCTAAATAGGTATAGGTTTTCCCGGTTAATTTCGGCAAAATTAATTCTGTTTCAATAATATGCATTCAAATTCAAGCATGTTTCCCTAAATGATTCCAAACTAGGGTTTCGTTTTAGTTGCTATTACATTCAATTTCGTTTTCGTGCATAGATGATTTCATTCTTCTCATTCAGGTTCGTTTCAGTCATTCTATTTCATTTTGTAGACACTCAAGACTGCATTTTCACCATTCTTCAGTTGAATGTTTACTACCTATTTATAACTGATGAAATTGAATGATTATCCAGCCTCTTGCTGCTGTCTTTTATAAAATAGAATGATCATTGCGGCCCAATGACTTGAATGATCTTATTTGACAAGTGAATGCTTAACTTTTGAAATTGAAATACTCCTTTGACTGTTGAATGCTGATGCAACGAAGCGTTCATTTTCGAACGAAATTGAATGAGCCGGGTGTCAAACTGAATGAATTTTTGTTGAAAAAGGCCGGGGAAACCTAGAACAACCTGCTTAGTTTACAGGATCTCTTTTAATTGGCCAATTTAAGTCCTTTGATCTCACCGCCCCTCCCTATCACTCCAATGTGATTACTTAAAAAGAGGGAGTGACCTTAATTCTAAGTCACGTTTAACTATGCGAGTCGCCATACGTGTCATACGGTGTCCCCGAGGGAACATCGTTGAAGGGTGGGATGTTGTGAAATTGTATAAAGTCTTGCACCTTACTCATGTTTGGATATTGACACCGAGCCATGAATTGTGTTGACCTTCTGATGGGCCGCCAAGCCGAAGATACTGCCTGCATCTCATAAACACACGTCACAAAAAGGTGAACGCTGATTGTAAAAGTGGAAGGTTTAGATATCCAATGTTTTCAATTCAATTCATATGAATTAAGTTGCAACTTCACAATCCATTCTTTTAGGAACAACAACAGACCTTATGCACATGACGTAATTTTTGTAGGGCGCCCTCGCCTAGAGATCAAAGGGAGGATGTTCATTGGCCAATCCTCGGGGCCGCGCGTACAAATCTGTGCATTTCCATTGCTTCATCATCGTTTGACCTCTAAGATGGCGGCTTGATGACGACAATGCAGTTGAACCATTGATCTATATTGTCAATATAATAAAGATCAATGAGTTGAACAAAGAAAAATTAACTGGAACAGGATTTGAACCTGCGACCTCCATATTAACGTGCCGGCCCTCTACCAACTGGGCTGTATAGCCCAAATTGTTGCGGTCTCCCAAGTTTTGTCAAAATCTTTTTCTCAGGGGTACCAGTCAGGAGCCATACAGCCGAAACTGCCGTATAGCAAGGGATCACACTTTACACAATCAGTTTCCTTTGTGGTTTATTACCTATATAGAAGATAGCTGCAAAAAATAGTAGTGAGTGGCCTGACCTTTGGACCCTTGCAGAGTCTTTCTCGAAGGCTAAATGACAACACAACATACATAAACAGGTATATAAGTGTCAATGAAGCAGTCAAGTGGAAATACATGAATAGAGAGAGAGAGAGAGGCAGAGAGCGCACAGAAAAAGCAAGGGGTAAAAAATGAATTAGGAGACAAAGCCGGTGGAGGGAAGGGGCTGGTTTTACCACAAGAAGTTGGAAACACAAAGGACAAAATCAAGGATGGGAAGAGGGAGAAAAAGTACTTATTTAGTGAATGAGGCAGACTAAAAGGGAGGATATCTGTGGGGAAAAGGAGAAGGCAAAGACAAAAGTGATTATTAGTCATTTCCTTCTTGGATGTTCAGACCATGGTGTTGAATAGTCTGGAGGCGCTTTATCCACAGTTTCTCTCTACTCAGACAAACAGTCTCTCTGTGGTTACCTAGTGCCTCAATGCCCTGTAAAATCATGTCGGAAATTGAGTGATTAGGAAGATTGAAGTGGTGTTCTGCAGGTGCTTCCAGCTTTTGGGTGGAAGATAGCTCTTACACTTTTCTCACACCAAGAAAATGTCAAGCACACTGAACATGTTCAAACGGACACCAGTGCATTAAACTTCGGATATTGTTATTGTAATTTTTCCGGTTTTTCTGATGAACATCAATTAAAAACATTATAAAAACGGCATGGTTATAAATTACTTCTCGATTCGCAAAAGACAGTACTGGTTGCAGATAGTTTCATGAAGTCGCAAATACAACTCACGAAGTTCCGAATGAAATTTACCCCGTGGTCCCAAATAAAATAATGTCGCGGCGACGTCGTGAGAAAAATTTACCACCGGGTCGATGTCCCTTCAAGGCATCCATAGTCTAATAACCAGCGACATGTTAACAATAAAATAATACTAATCTTGTGAAGATTGTCAGCCCGGTTTCTCTGCCCGGATTCCTTCCCTCCCTTCTTGCCTAAGAATTATGTATGCAAGATAATAAGTGAAAGTGCTTCTTTATCACTGAGCCGTCTATGGGCCTATACCCAGAGTGGCCCTATGTATAGCTAAACCTAATCACAAGATTAGCTTCGTCTATGCTTGTACACCATAATGCAGGGTCAATTCGCCTGTCTCCGAGTTTGTCTTCTGCGAAACACCTACACACGTTAATAAGCTGAAAGCCGAGCCACTCTTGCCGCTTTCACGGTGAGTACCTGCACGTCGACATTGCTTAGTCGGGGCAATCTTTGACTTCCTTATGCACCATCAATATGGGGTTTCCCATCAAGAACAGATCCGGTGAATTGAAAATTCTAGGAATTTGATTTCAAAGTGCCGAAAGGATAAAATTAAAAAAAGACGAGGAGCAGTAACCCCTAGGTACCTGGGTATAACTCGTTATAGGACAGGACTAATGGGGACATAGGAGTAAATAAATATTTTAGCAAAACATTTAGTTGTGTTTAATGTGTTTGCCAACAGATTTCTGTGAAATCTGTCACATTCGAAATTTTCATTTGTAATTGCATGCTGTTTTTCCAGCCTGTTTGTTCCCATTTGGGACAAATTTATCATTGCAATCATGCCGGAAATGTATATATAAATTAGCCAGTGACAAATAGAAAACAAAAAGAGTTCATTGAACAGAGGAACGCAGTGCCTCGTTGAAACCACGGCTTTGACTTCAGACTTCGTCCGTGTGCGTTTGTAGTCCCGTACAAACAGCACACGTTTTCAAAAGGGCTGACGGAGCCTAAGATGGAGCCCATACACCGAAGCCCTGGTTTCGAAAAGGGTCAAGGAGTGGATTGTTTTATCCAGTAATTGCCTATAAGCGAGACCGTTTATTAATTGGCGGCTACGGCTGCAGCTACGACTGTTGCTTATTGTGTTGGCTAAGGATTTCCTATGGTTCAGTGCATGATGACGCAGCGAGTTAGCCATAGCCGTAGCCGTAGCCGCCAATTAGGACGCGGCCTAATATACATCATTAGTATTTGGAAAGCAAAGTCATTCCAATAGCTTTTTATCATACTGCCACCATTGGTCATGGAATGCAATAGCAGTAATGAGTGCTAGTATTCATTGCACAACAAAAGGAACCAGGCTATTTTTTTCTTCCGGCCTCGGTTCGGTTACAACGGTTCAGATTGGAGGGAAATCAAGGTGGCCACCGCCATGATAAAGGCCCAAATCTGGTTCCCAGAAAAACACAAAAGAAATGTGCAAATTTCACCGGTAAAGGTGGTCACATGATTTGAGAAGACACCAGCTATTGGTTTATGATCCATCGGAATTGTTATACTTTCATTTTTTTAATCTCGATCAGGGAGATTCTTTGGGGAATCCAGAAAAAATTACGGGGTCGGGGGACGGGTGGGTAGGTGGGAGGGAAGGGGGTTAGCCCCAAAAAGTTTAGACCAACTTAGTCCCCCAAGTGTTTCTGCTGATGTGGATCGACTTTATTGTTGATTGCAACTATTTTATTAATTTTTTTATTTTATTTTTTAATCTTCGGACACTAAAAACATTTTGACCAGGAGTAGTCCAGGGAAGTACACAAGTTTTAAAGTCATCAAAAAGATGTGTCTTCCATCCACAAGACCCTGCTGTCGTGCGCCCCCTCGTATCTGCAGGATTCCGGATTACAGTGGTCGTCTCAAATGACAGTGGTCGTCACAATTACGTCCGCGTCCAGCAACATACGCGTCAATGATGGACGCGGACGTAATTGCAACAAAAGCATTCCTTTAGGTAGAATCACTTGGGGGACCATGTTGGCCTTATTAGCTAGTTCTTGCCCTAGCTTTACCCTTTGATCGGCCCCGGTTTGGGGACGGAACCTCTCACGTGGATTGGGTGTTCGGTCCCCGATACCAGATTTCGTTGGTCATCACTATGTTGGGGTTTCCCCCCAGATCTGTGACGACCACTGTAATCCGGAATCATGCAGATACAAGAGGAGGTGCACGACCACAGGATTGTTTCTGTCCGTTCAACGTGGGTTGAGAGGTACCTAAAGAAGTATAGTTTTTTTTTCTTCAATAGACCGCATTTACCTCAAAAGAAAACCGTGGGAAAAACCGAACAGTTGAATAAGAAAGAGGGTGTCACTTTAAAAAGGCCGAACAAAAGACTTTGTTATTTTTTAGTCTGACATTAGTGAACCCGTAGCTAATGACTGTAGAGACGTGGGCCCAATTTCATCGAGCTGCTCAACGGACGATTTTGTGCTTACTGCGCAAGTTTCCTTTTCATAGCGCTGCTAACAGTAAGCACACGAAAAGCATGCTAACCTTCCGGTGCTTACTTTATGAAAATGAATGACGTAACAATGCAAAAACCATGGTGGACGCGCAAGCTGGCCTCCACATTTTCTTGCTAACCTTTGAAATACGCTTACGCTGAATTAAGCAAATTTTTCTCCAATAGTTAGCACGAAAATTTGTTTACCGTTAAGCAGCGCTATGAAATTGGCCCCTGTGTAGGGAAGATGCAGAAGAAGAAGAATGTCGGGGAGGGGGACACGCCAAAACAGAAAAAAACCCACTTAAAAACAGACCGGGCACCGATATTGCTATCCATATTCGAGGCTCCGTCCGGAGGAGGGATTCGAACCTGGGTTACATAATTATGCATAAAATAACAAGCCTGTGAAAATTTGGGCTCAATTGGTCATCGAAGTTGCAAGAAAATGATGAAAGAAAAAACACCCTTGTTGTACAATTGTGTGCTTTCAGATAGGAATAAAAACTTCTTGCAAGAAGTTTTTATTATTTTAGTGAGAAATTACCTCTTTCTCAAAAACTTACTTCACAGGGAGTCTTTTCCTACAATGTTTTATACTATCCTATTAACAGCTCTCCGTTGCTTGTTACCAAGTAAGTTTTTATGCTAATATTTGTTTCCAGTCATTACCAAACGTGTACGATACCTTTAAAGTCAGGGCAGGCATCAACCACAAGGCCAACTTGATCCCCCCATTAGGAGAAAGGCGAAAAACATACCTAGCGATTTATAATTTAATTATAACTTGGTGCAAGCTGCTTAAAACCAAAATGACATGTGGTGTAAATGCAGTGGTAATACGTATTTCCATAAAAATTCCGCCATATGCCAGAAAATTGTCACCAACTCTTCATTTTTACTGTTGTTATTTTGTTTCTTTTTTTCGAACGGTCAATCCCTTGACAAAAAACCTAAACTATGGTATGATTCCGTGTACTCTTGGAAGATTGCTCACCCAATTTGATGCAGTTTTCCCTCGGGTTGGTTGTATGGATCTATTCCTTGAAAAAAAAGTTATGAATATTTATAAAGTCTTTCAAAAACAGCGACGTATCATGTAATTTATAAGAAACAAACCAGTGTGGAAAAAAACTATGGGTTGTGTGAGATGAATAGGCATTGAGACGGACCACAACGAAGAACATACAAAGAGTATCCTTAAAATGATAATAATAATAATAATAATGAAAAATTATTAAGCGCACAAATCTACAAAAGTGCTTATGGCGCTAATACAAACAATCATGTCCAATAAAAAAAAATAGAAACATATTCCTAGCTAAGAAGAAATCCAGAATACAATACAACTGGTAAAGAAATACAAAAAAAAATATAATAATAATAATAATAATAATAATAACAACAATTAACCATTTACTCTAACACTTGATTGGAAAGATGAGTCTTTAGGTTTGTTTTTTAAATGGGTTAAAGAAACAGATGATTTTACTTGTGCTGGCAATTTGTTCTATAGGCGTGGGGCAGCATGTGAGAAAGATCGGTCTCCCCATGAATGATTGGATATGGGCTTAAGAAGGAGGTTATAGCGGTGCACGTAAGTCAGCTTGTCCATACATAAACGCAATCGAGAATCGACCTGTCTGAAAGTCACTGGCCTTTAAAGACCCATTAGCTTCGCCCGGGCGTTCTATATGACAAGTTGGTAAGGTCAACCCAACATGCCCCTTTACACACCCGGAAGCTTTGTGGGCGGCAATGATGGTTGAAGGAACTTTATAGTTTGCAGAGGCATTCTACTTTATATTCTTAGTCCGAAATGAGAAGACAAATTCTAGCAATCCGGTCACACGAAATTTCACAAAAGGTTAGCGCCGTATACTCTTGACATACTAAACTTGCCAGAGCTGTTATAACGCCACTTGAGACCGCTGAACCGTCTGTGTGACGTCATACATTGTTTGTTATTAAAGGTATTTTACAGGATTGGTAGGAATACAAAAAATACATCATTGTTTAATTTTAGTCTGAAAGCTTACTGATTATGAAGTTCACACGAGAACCATTTTTGTCTTCTGTGGAATCCCTCTGAAATATAAACGCATACTCGAGAAAACTGTATCTGAAAACCTAAAAAAAGAAAAAGAAACAGCTGATTTCGGTTGTTACAACCAAAATTAAGGACAATATGTTTACATGCTGCAAATTGTGCATGGTTTTTCACTATTTTCTCCTGACTCACCCAATGGATTCAGCCCAAATTTTCCACAGGTTTGTTACTTCATAGACATGGTTGATCACACAAAACATGAGCACTGTCTGCAACTATTTTTGTCAGCTCTACCAATCCTGAATAATACCTTAAAAGGTAAAGTATACCTTTCGTTTTAGGAACCGTTCGATTGTTTTAATCCTGTATAAATGGTACATATACACCATAAAACTTACCTGTGAAAATTTCATTTCAAAAGGTGGTAGCGTTTTTGAGATATCGCCGAAAATCCGGAGCGGTTTGTCCACGCAGGAAAGAATAATCCGTAAATAAAATACACAATCTGAGGAACGTTACTGTCAGTAACGTTTATCGGATTCAAATTTTGGGGGATAAAAAGTAATATCTTTTTCCATAACCGCAGTACTTCTAAGTGAAAAGTGTCTCAAAATGCATTATACTATCCAAAGCTGCTGTATTTCTTACCAAGTAATTTTTTATTGCGATACATTTTCAGAGTCATTACCTAACGTATACAGACCCTCAAGGACAAATGTTTACATGCTTCTATTTGTGCATGGTTTTTCACTATTTTCTCCTGATCCACACAATGGATTATAATCCAACAAATTTCACAGGTTTGTTACTTCGTGTACATTGTTGATCACTAGGTTTGTTACTTTATGTACATTATTGATCACACCAAACACGAACACTGTATGTGACTATTTTTGTCAGCTCTACCAATCCTGTATAATACCTTTAATACTCGACATATAAACCACATAATGAAGAAGAAGAAGGGGGAACAACCTCGGTCGTTTCGGGTGGAAAATCTTAGTATGACCGGACAGGGGTCGATGAGTGTATAATTGGCCAAGCAATGACATTTCAAATTTGGGATACCCAAGCCATTAGTATATTTACGCAGGGGCGCTAGCCTGCATCCCTGAAATATAGGTCGTAACGTCTCTAGACATTTCTGCTTGAGTTGATTGGAGTAACTGTTGAACAGTTGTTAAAGGCATCGTACACGTTTGGTAGTGACTCTGATAATTAATGGCAATAAAAAAGTTGGTAAAAAGTACAGCAGCTTTGGATAGTATAATGCATTTTGAGAAACTTTTAACTTCGAAGTACTGCGGTTATGGAAAAAGATATATCAGTTTTTATCCAAAAAACATTTGAATCTGAGAAGCGTTACGCGTATCACGCTTCTCAGAGTGTGTATTCCAATTGCAGATTATTCTTCCTGCGTGGACATAACCGCTCCAGATTTTCGGCAATATCTCAAAAACGCTACCACCTTTTGAAATGAAATTTTCACAGGTTAGTTTTATGGCATATATCTACAATTATATATAGGTTTGAAAAAAACAATATGCTCCAATTACCAAACGTGTGCGATGCCTCTAGACTAACATCTTGTCGTGTTCATTGATTATTATAACAATCACAAGAAGGCGAATACATAAGAGAAGAAGGGAAACAAAAAGCATTCAACCTAGGAAATATGGAACCATGGTTGTTTAAAGGTAGGGTCAGACTTTGGTAATGACCCGAACAAATTGAGTAATATTTATCCGAAAGACTAAAGCATCCTGCGAAATTATTTCGTCTGAAGTGCCCTCCTTTATTAGAAATCATTAAAACTATGTCAAGAAATTTGAATCACCAAAGATAGCCTGGAGGCGACTTTTGTAGATTCAAATCGCCATGGTGTCCGTTTGTGAAGCAGAGATGCAGTTGGTAGCCTACCCTCTATCACCTCGCGAAATGTGGAAGGATTCGAAATTCTTGGTGACAAAAACCACGAAATTTTCATAGGGTCTTTTATTGTAAAAAAAATTCTGACAATTTTACATAATGAATCAGAATTTCGTTGACAAAAAAACCAAACGATGACTCCACCTTTAAGATCATTGTGGTCAAATATTGTATTTAAATGGTTTATGGTTAGTTTGGTTGATTGGTGGGTTGGCACTCACTGGCGACTTCAGTTGGGTTGTTTGACCTAGTGGTCTATAGCACACCGTTAAAGGATCTGTGGTAATGACTCTGAAAGTTAATGACAATAAAAACTTACTTGGTAAGTACAACAGCTTTGGATAGTAGACCCATATATAAATGCATTTTGAGAAAATTTTCACTTAGAAGTACTGCGGTTATGGAAAAAGATACCACATTTATCCCCAAAAATTTGAATCTGAGAAGTGTTTCAATTGCAGGTTATTCTTCCTGCGTGGACATAGCCGCTCCAGATTTTCGGCAATATCTCAAAAACGCAACCATGGTATATATCTTCAACTTTTTGAGATTGAAACAAACAGTGGGCTCCAATCACCAAAGGTATACAATCCCTTTAAGGTCTATATCACACCGTTATCAAATTCTGTTGATTACAAGATGGATTCAATAGACCATGCATGTCTCGCACGTATTCAAACAATTTTGGGGCCACTTTTAACGGGGAGATGGCCTTAGCTTTCGATCCAAACCGGATCTTCGTCAGATATATATATGAATACAAAAATTTGCACCTCTAAAAACAACTTGCCTATTAAGACAAATGATACCCTGCTGACGCAGAATACAATTCCATAATAATCAGAGTTGTAAATCAATCAAGGGCGCAGTTGACTGTAAAGCCATTCATGATTGAAAATGTTGTCATGGTTTATCGGTTCATGTGGACCATAGCTTCCGCTAGTATAAACTAATACTTCCATAGATATATCATCTTAAAATTGTTGAGTTTATTAGGAAAACAAGAAAGGAATTGATACCCTTGTGTGTGAGTGTGTGTATGAAATGACTGTGACAAGTGTACTTTGCAGCTGTATTTATTACTCTATAATTGCATTATTCAGGCGAGGTTTGCGGTGACACCATGTACATCATTCTCTTTTGTGGGTAGTGGTGTTTCTGAAATGAACAACTACACCGTTGTCAAACCACGGGTTTTTCTCATAAAAGAGATTTATGTTCATGGTGTCACCGCAAACCTCACTTGATTGTACTCCCATCATGCACAGTTTCAAAACCTACATATTGCATTGTTATCACAAGCTTTTGCAATCGAATAACATGTTACTACATAATCTTGTAAATGGTTCGAACCCCACCTGAGGTGCCTGTGTGGAAGACTTGAAAATTACACAGTGATCATCGCTCATCGGGATTCGAACCCGTGAAGCCTCTATAATGTAGTCCGAGACATAAAATGTAGCCCGAACCTAATGTAGCCTCAACCTTGTACCTAAATGTAGCTCGTACATATTGTAGCCTCAACCTTGTACTTAATGTTCGGCGGACCTAAATGTAACCTCAACCTTGTACCTAAATGTAGCTCGGACCCAATGTAGCCTCAACCTTGTACCTAAATGTAGCACGGACCCAATGTAGCCTCAACCTTGTACCTAAATCTAGCCCGGATCCAATGTAGCATCAACCTTGTATCTAAATGTAGCTTGGACCCAATGGAGCCTCAACCTTGCACCTAAATGTTGGGCGGACCTAAAAGTAGCCCCAATTGTGTACCTCAAAATGTAGACTTTTGAGCCGTATTCAAGTCCGGTTGAGCTCCATTGGGCTAAAAAATTATTGGGCACTGCTCTATGTTTCAACACCCCATGATCCGATAACCCTATGTTCCTATAACCCCTCGTGATCCACACGCTAGGGTTAGGGTTAGTATTAAGACTAGGATTAGGAAGATATATTTTTAGGGGTGTTGGAACATAGTGGTGTTGGAACATAGGGGTGTTGGAACATAGGAGTGTGGGAATATAGGTGTGTTACCATAACTACGGCCTACATTAAGGCCCGAGACACATTTAGGTACAAGGTTGGCGTTACAATAGCGGCCTGGCTACATTTAGGTACAAGGATGGAAATACATTTGGGGCCTGGCTAAATTTGGTTACAAGGTTAGGGATGCATTTACGGCTTGGGTATGTTTCGGTCCGAGCTTGTGGCTACATTTAGGTCCCTGGCTACATTTAGGTACAAGGTTGTGGCTACATTTACGTCCCTGCCTACATTTAGGTACAAGGTTGTGGCTACATTTAGGTCCCTGTCTACATTTAGAGGCCACAAAGGCCGGTTTTTGAACCGTAGTCCAGCGAGCTGAGGGGTGTGGATAGATTACACTAGACAGGTTAATCCCTAAAATAATGTAGACGAATAATCGCACAGAGAATAAACTAGTTAATTAAGCTGGTCTGTTGGGATGTGTTTAACCACACAAATGATGGCTCGTCGTTTCATGACCAGCTTGAACGAAAACGGCAACAAGTGATCTTTGCTAATCTTTATTAGCATGTATTCAATCAATAAGGAAATTGAGTTGACATGAGATTAAACTGATTTTAATTGGAGATAAAAAACAATCATTTTGAATACCCTTCTCCCGACCGGTGCTTTTCAGAAATATTTGCAAAAAAGCCCCGTTACGCCATCGCTCATGTTACATCATTTGTGGTAGCCCCGTTTTGTATAGCATTCACGTTAGATTGTTAGAATAGTCTGTTCAGTGCTTGGGTAATCCAAAAAGAGATCTTTATCTTTTTCATTATTTTTCAAATAATTCATTTAGGTTGTCCCCGTAATTTTCGGCGAATAATGGCCACTTTAACCATCGTGTTTTTTTTATTTCACGCGAAATTGAAAGCGCCTCAAAACGCTCATTCAATTTCACTTAATGTGTGAGCAAATGATCCTTTGCGTCATTCAATATTTAATAATCCACTTGAACATCTATCAAGTTTGCAGCAGCTTTTTGCAGAAATTTCTAGTTGAGCCTGCTGAATTGAATGCCGATTTAGCATGGCTAAGGGGCCATCCTGAAAAGTCAATGTTAACAAAATTCGATTTTTTTTTTCTCGAAATTGTGGGTGGGTGTTTGGTCAAAGGAAATAACTGAAAATCTAAATTCAGTTTTTGTTTAAACAAATTACATATATTAACAAACAAAAAAGAAGCAGAAAAAACCCCAGCTGGCCAAGATCGTCAATTTCATTACTGATTAAACTACAAAGTTGCCAGGAAAAGCCATTGAAAAATACTGATGTTGGAGACCTTTGATCTAAATCACCTGGTTCATTTATGAGGCATTACTTTAATCTTCAGTAGATTGTATTATCGAACATTGTTGCTGCTGCTGCTGCTTCTGCTGCTGCTGCTGCTGTTGTTGTTGTTGTTGTTGTTGTTGTTGTTGTTGTTGTTGTTGTTGTTGTTGTTGTTGTTGTTGTTGTTGTTGTTGTTGTTGTTGTTGTTCTTTCACTAGCCTAAATAGTGACCACTTCCCGTCACAACCATCAAAACGTCTTTAAAATGCAATTTTATTGTTTTGTAACTTAATTTATTGTTACGTAATTGTTAAGTATCTGATGTGATCTTTTCTTTCAGCAACAGCGTTGAAATAAATAGGATTAATGGCGAAGGGGCAAACATCTTTAATTGTTTCTGTCACAAGCATTTCCACGAAAGGTTATTTTGTGCATTAGTCATCCAACCTCGGTCTCGTACTTTGCCATCGATCCCTTTACCTCGCTCCCCGAAGTAAACGCTTAGGAAAATTAAAGCAAGTAACAGAACATCCTTGTTTATTTGGATAAAGAAAAATTAACCGTTTAAATCACCGAGCCACCTCAACAGCGGCGATACTAGGGTCAAATTATAGGGGGGCACAAGGGGTTCACCATTTTTCTAGGAGGGAACTTCTGGCCAACTAAAATCTGTAGTTTCCGTTTGCATTTTTTCATAAACAAACCTCTCTACATTGATCTTGTTATATGACGTATACAATTATGAGATAATCTGACGTGAAGGTAAAGGAAATACATAATCTGCGTCTAAATAGAAATTGTGTTTTTTTACATTTAAAATGCTGGTAATGTTTAATCTCAAAATTCCAGATTTCAATTGAGGTGGCATATGCCCCCCCCCCAGGAAAATTAAAGCAAGTAACAGAACATCCTTGTTTATTTGGATAAAGAAAAATTAACCGTTTAAATCACTGAGCCATCTCAACAGCGGCGATACTGGGGTCAAATTATAGGGGGCACAAGGGGTTCACCAATATTCTAGGAGGGAACTTCTGGCCAACTAAAATCTGTAGTTTCCGCCCAAAAGCGAAACACAGCAAGATGGCATTTGAAGGTTAAAGGAAAAGGCAGTCAGCTAAAATCATTGTCACACGTTGGGCAGTGAAAAGTCGGGCAACGTCTTCTAGCTTGTTTTTAATGTCATTCAATTCCTTCAAAGCTGACCTTTGTGACGCTTAATATACCATTAAACCCCGATGAAGAATCCTTGAAAGAATGACCGAGATTCCAAAAGCACAATGAAGACACAATGAGAGGAGAGGGGAGGGGGCGATGCCACATATTGAATGATGATGAAACGGTTGGCTCTTTTCAATAGCCTATAAACTATTGTGCTCGTTGTGAATTAATTTTAACTCAGTCAAAAAAACACCTAATTTATATGATAATTAGTAGTTGTTACTTGCTATGAGTTATTATCACTGAAATTCAATTCCGCAATTCAATGACAAATTGATTTATTATAAAAAAAACTTAGCCCATGGCATCTTTTGAATGATGGTCTTGTTTATTACGCACACTGGTACCTAGTGGTCAGCTTCTGGTGGTGCAGAAACGGCAGTTTCACCTACTGGCTTGTAAGAAATCATCAATTGGTGACCACTCATAGGAGTACGACACAATGGGGGGGGGGGGCAGGGGGCAACAGCCCTCCCAAATTCAGGCAAAACCGTGGGGGAAATTTAGGCAAAGCAAGCAGCAAAGAAAAAAAATTTAAAAGACTCAGAGAGGAACAAATACTTTTTACCAGGTATTAGAAATTGGTACTTATATTTTTATTTGTGCTAAATTTGGGGCAAATCAACCCCTCTGCCCCCCCCCCCCCTTAGCCGCGGGATGGCAGTCATCTCGCCCCAGCAGAGTCGCCCCCTAGTAAGTCGCCCCTAGAAAGTCACCCCCCCCCCCAACACACAGTTGGATGCTGACTCTTCATCGGAACAACAGTTTATCATTCATTCCTGGCGCCCCATGTTTAACAAAATTTACAAAATATTCAAAATTATGTATTAAATCTCATCGTAATTTTTTTTCTTCAGAAAAATATTATTACTTGTTTTCATATTTCCATCAACAAATAGGAAATCTTAATAGCAGAGGGCCTGCAAGTTAATTTAAATAGTATTTTTTTACTCCCCCCCCCAAAAAAAAGGGGGGGGGGAAGAAAAAAAACGGGTCTTCAAATTTCTCTTTTCAAAGTTGAACCAGTGTTATTATTTCAGTGATTATTTTTCGATAATTTACCAGTTCTATACTTTTTGTTTATTAAAGCAGGGAATCGGGAGCTCTGTTGACAGGTTATTGATATCGGGAAAGCCCATATAAATGTTCAACCCCCAAAAAAAAAAAAAAAAAAAAAAGAACTAAATTAATTCAAACATCATTACTCGAGTAGGCCTACATTACATTGTTGTTTTGAGTAGTTTCCGCTTAAATTACCCGAACAGAAATAAATTACCTTTAGGAAAAGGCGATAGGTATGATATTATTATATTAAAATCAATTTTGTTTTGTTTTTGTAACAACTGAAGATAATGTTATCGTTGTTGCTGGGTTTGGGGGTTTTTGTGGTGTGTTTTTTTACAATATCGAAATAGTATTCTGACGCGAGATCAATATTTTACCTATGAAAAGAAAAGGTTATGGGATTGAACCGAAATTTATCAGAATCTTCAGACCAAAATGAATATAGATTTACAGTTAATAGAACGCACAGTATTTACAGCTGTTGATATTGGGGCAGTGGGGGCGTGGCGGAAACCCGTGTGTCTATATCGGGTTGCGACAGCCAACGTAATCGAATTTGAATCAAATCTTGGCACTTGTCCAGGTTTATTTTATAAATGACTTATTTTACGCTTACTCCGACTTGGCATATCTCAAAGATTTGTTTTATAATTGCTTATTTTATTATTTTTATATATATATTTTTTTATGAATGACATTCGCGCAGACCTTGGACAGGCCTGTGTTTTTTTATGAATGAACACAGTCAGCATCGATTTGTAACGCTGTGTTGCATTCGACATCTTCCGTCATGTGTGTTTATTGAAGTAAATTGGAAGGCTAAAAGCGATAGCGGGGAGAGAATGAAATCGATGTCGTTGTAACCCAGTTTGCTCGAACGACTCTTGCCAAGATCCCCCTTTTTTCTTTTTACAGAAGCGCATCACTTGAAATGGTCTTCTGTGGGAGAATCACAGCATCCAAGATCATCCCTGAGAGATAAGACATCAATGCAGTCTGAAGATTCGCGGTTCTGAGATTCGTCGAATTTGGGTTCACGCAAGGGGCAGACATGTTTTCATCACGTGCGTTGACGGGGGAAGAATGCATAAACAGTGGCGGTGAAACTAGGGTAGCTTTTTTAGAGGGGAACAAAGGGTTGCACCATAAAATAAAATTAGGGGGGCACAACACTTTGCAATTAAAATTGCCGTTGCCTTTTGTATTTTCTTAAACAAGTGCTGTTGTTATGCATTGTACTATTTCTATAAGATAATCTGAATCGGAGGTAAAAACAAAAACATTGTCTGAGTTTTAATAAAAAATCATTTTAAAAACATTGAAAAGTTACTGCATATTATCCTTGTAAAATATAACATGTTGTTATGATAGCTTTAAATCACCCCCCCCCTTCCCTTCAAGGGGCACATTGCCTTCAAATGTCTCAAAATGTTGCTGTTTGGAATTGCTCCTTTATCCTTTTCAAGGGTTTTTTACGCACAAAAACACCTAGCATTTGTGAGTAGTGATTAAAAAACAACAATATCAATTTGCCTCTAGAAATACATCCGCTATTTTGTGGAGACAAAAAATGGTTATACGAAAAAGCAGACCGTGTTCTGTCATGAAATTACACAAAAACTACACCATTTCATGGGATACTTATGTGAATCGTTATATTCTTACTATATTTCGAACCACATTCATTTCAAAACAAACGCTTTTTATAGCCCAAAGCGCCCAAACAGAAGGCAATGTGCTCCTTTAAAGGCCTGTACACTATTGGTAACAGCTCAAAATCAGTGTCCACATTTTGTGTGATTCAACATATGCATGAACAAACAAACCTGTGAAAGTTTGAGCTCAATTGGTCATCGAGGTCACGAGAAAATAGTGAAAAGAGACCTTATGTGTTTTCTGTTTTTCCAAACATCGAGTTTTTATCACGCGTGATAAAAACTATTGTTTTACTCATTTTTCAGAAATGGTAGCATTTTAGGCAGAAATATTTTAAGAAACCCTTACTACCATTACTTACTTTAAATCATGTAAGTTATGTGTGAATCTGTGAACATTTGTGTTTTTCGATCTAATCAATAGTGTACAGGGCCTTTAAAGGCATCGTACACGTTTGGTAATCACTCAAAATATATATTAGCATAAAAACTTACTTGGTAACGAGCAACAGAGAGCTGTTGATAGTATAAAACATTGTGAGAAACGACTCCCTCTGAAGTAACGTAGTTTTTGAGAAAGAGGTAATTTCTCCCTAAA
This sequence comes from Plazaster borealis, assembly GCA_021014325.1. NCBI lineage: Eukaryota > Metazoa > Echinodermata > Asteroidea > Forcipulatida > Labidiasteridae > Plazaster > Plazaster borealis. The sequence continues at coordinate 2,659,187 of CM037473.1, forward strand.
ATAATAAAAACTTCTTGCAAGAAGTTTTCATTATTCTATCTGAAAGTACACAAATTTGTACAACAAGGGTGTTTTTTCTTTCATTATTTTCTTGCAACTTCGATGACCAATTGAGCCCAAATTTTCACAGGCTTGTTATTTTATGCATATGTTGGGATACACCAAGTGAGAACAATGGTCTTTGACAATTTCCAAACGTGTACGATGCCTTTAATGACGCATAAAGTGTAAGAAAGGTAGCGGTTCGACGAAGATAAAAAAAGAAACACTGCAAAGTATTTTCTTGACTCGTACTTTGAAAGGTCAAGAGGAAGATCATTTTAGTTGATGAGAACGAAGGGGATTCTTGGGGCTCTCTTCTTCACGGTCAGCTTAGGGACAATAATGATGGCACGGTCAAATACACATGGGTTTAAGGGCATCAGTGTCCGGAGTGGTCAGTCAGGGGTTAATTTTTGTTAGATTACTCTCTTCCCAGAAGCATCAAGAAATATTATACTTCATTATTGTCTCCTTCATGGTTTCTCAGAGGATTATTTGGAGGGTTTTTCTGGGTTAATGAAGTAATCCACTCCCAATCGGATGTGTTAATATATATTTTGTCTCTTGAGGTTCACGTTGCGTTTAGATGAAGAATTTGATACCTCGATGAGTTCCGGACGAGCAAAGCAATTCTAATCACCCACAGTTGTCAATATTAAGCACAGTACGGGCACGGAACCAGACGATGAGTCCAATGGGTCCGGACCCTCCCTGCTATTGACGACTTTAGTTGTATACAGTATGAGTAGTAGAATAACATGGGTGGGAGGGGTGGGGGGGGGGGCTTGTTCCCTCCCCGAAATGATGTTCGTGCCCACCCCGTCCCCACCAGCACACCCCGGGTGCCCCCGATTCGAAAATATAACTCGTTTATTTCTTACTTTTCACTACAATTTTAGATTACTGTGTATTATAATTATAGTATCAGTTATATTATCAATTGTTATTCTTTTCAATAGCAATCTGGGAGAGCACCTCTTTTTAGATGACAGTATTTTTTACTTTTTACTTTCCCTGGACGGCCTCTGCTCGTAATATTGTATTGTCCAAAGAATTAAAATAAAATAAAAGAAATAAATATTTTACAAGATTTTATGAAAAATTACGCAAATAGACATTGTGCTTTGTTTACCTCCATGTGTGATTATCTTTTGGAAAACAAATAGTAAACGGCATAATAAGAACTCTGAAAAGGGGTATGTGCACGTTTGGTAATTGGAAGCCAATGTTTGTTTCAATCCTATATAGTTGTAGATATATACCATAAAACTAACCCGTGCAAAATTCATTTCAAAAGGTAGCATTTTTGAGATAATTGCCGAAAATCTGGAGCGGTTATGTCAACGCAGGAAGAATAATCTGCAATTAGAATACACAATCTGAGATGTCAGTAACGCTTCTCAGATTCAAATTTTTGGGGATACAAAGTGATATCTTTTTCCATAACCGCAGCACTTCAAAGTGACAAGTTTTTCAAAATGCATTATACTATCCAAAGCTGCTGAACTTCTTACCAAGTAAGTTTTTATTGCCATTAATTTTTAGAGTCATTACCAAACGTATACAGACCCCTTAAAGAAAGATGCATAAGCGAACTACAGTTTTAATTGGCCAGAAGTACCCCCCCTATAAAAAATGGTGGCCCCTTAACCCCGCCTCTATCACCTCATGTTTTGAGTGACCAACCATAGACCTATGCATAAAATAACAAACCGTTGGCAATTTGGCTTAATCCGTTGTGTGAGTCAGTACAAAATAGTGAAAAACCATGCACAATTTTTAGCATGTAAACACATTGTCCTTAATTTGGGTTGCAACAACCGAAATCAACTGTTGCGTTTTTATTTAGGTTTTCAGATAGGTCTACAGTTTTCTCGAATATGACTTCATTTCAAAGGGAAATATTTCACAGAACAAAATGGTTCTATTATGAACTTCATTATCAGTATAAAGCTTTCAGACTACAATTAAACAGTGATGTTCTTTGTCCTTACCAATCCTGTATAATACATTAATCATGTGCACAGGTTGAGTAAAAGAAAGTGGAAACGCTTCAACCTAGGTTTACATTTACATAATGATAGTATTATACGCACTTTCCAATCAAAATTATTCTCAGGAGAAATGTATACGAACTATGATACGAGGCAAAAATGAAGTTTGTACGCAAAAGGGGGCCTGTGGGAAATGATACCAAATTGATGTATATTGGACAGTTGTTTAAAGGTATCGTACACGTTTGGTAATGACTCAAAACAAATACTAGCATAAAAACTTACTTGGTAACAAGCAACAGAGAGCTGTTGATAGTATAAAACATTGTAGGAAACGACTCTCTCTGAAGTAACGTAGTTTTTGAGAAAGAGGTAATTTCTCGCTTAAATAATAAAAACTTCTTGCAAGACAAATTTGTACAACAAGGGTGTTTTTTCTTTCATCATTTTCTTGCAACTTCGATGACCAATTGAGCCCAAATATTCACAGGCTTGTTATTTTATGTATATGTTGTGATACACCAAGTGAGAACACTGGTCTTTGACAACCAAACGTGTTCAGTGCCTTTAAGAGAGGACGTGGTTGTGGCGTTGACGGTGAGTGGGGGTGGGGGGGGGGGGTTTCACAAAATCACCCTGTAAGGTCCGTTTCCGAATAATTGTTGTTAAAATTGGAAAAGGTTTCTGGTCATGAAATTCAATGAGCCATTGAAAGGAAATGTCACTGTAAACCCATATAGGTCTGGAAACAAAACATAAACATGATACGATGACGAATAGGTGAACCCTCCCCACCCCCACCACAATCCCCCATCTTTCAGGATCGCCAAAGTGAGACACCCACGTTGTGCAAATTACAAAATCGCACTTTATTTATTGATGACAGTTGCTGATGGCGATTAAAACATTTCTTTATTATTGAAGCGCTCATTGTTCGAATAGTCTACAAAGTTTGGGAGCCCGTTAGTCAAACCTGTCTGACTTGAAAAGTCCGACAAATTCAAAGCTGCCTTCGGCTGTAAAGTGAGTTTCTTGGAGTTTTTGGTAATTCACTGAAGGTCTGCAATTGACCTGTCATTAATGTCACTGTTACAGAGGCCTATTTCTGACAATAAAAGAAAGTATTTTAGAATGGACGTAGCCTAATGGTTGTGTGTAAAACAGGTTAATTTCTTTGTCTTCAGGCATTGTGTGTTATATTCTTAGAGAATGCCCATTTCTAAAAATATTAAAGTTATTATACATAGATTGGTAAGGATACAAACAAATCGATGTTTAATTTTAGTCTGAAAGCTTACTGATTATGAAGTTCATAAAGGAGCATTTTTTTCTGTGAAATATTTCCTGAAATGAAGTTATATTCGAGAAAACTGTATCTGGAAACCTTTTTCAAAAAAGCAAAAGCTGATTTTGGTTGTTACAACCATAAGTAGAACAATGTGTTTACATGCTGAAAATTGTGCATTGTTTTTCACTATTTTCTCCTGACTCACACAACGGATTAAGCCCAAAATTTTCACAGGTTTGTTATTTTACAAAATGGTTGATCACACAAAAAATGAAAATTTTCTGGGATTTTTTTTACCAATCCTGTGTAACACCTTTAAGATTAGTGGACGTAAGTAGTAGTTGGTTTTGAGTTTTTGGTTTTGTGTGTGTGTTTTTTTTTAATTTTTTTTTTAAGGCTTTGTTGCTCTCCAGTCTTAGGCCGTCCGAATTAGCGGCTGTGGCTGTTGCTAAGGGCGTATCTAAGGGCAGTCTATGCTTCAATGCTTGTTTATGTGGTGATCCAAATGTAGCCGTAGCTGTAGCCGTAGCCGCAAACGCAGACACGACCTTACTGTTTAACAGTGTTTAAAGGCACTGAACACGATTGGAAATTGTCAAAGACCAGTGTTCTCACTTGGTGTATCCCAACATATGCATAAAATAACAAGCCTGTGAAAATTTGGGCTCAATTGGTCATCGAAGTTGAAAGAAAATGATGAAAGAAAAAACACCCTTGTTGTACTAATTTGTGTGCTTTCAGGTAGGAATAAAAGGCTTCTTGCAAGAGGTCTTTTGTTATTTTAGTGAGAAATTACCTCTTTCTCAAAAACTACGTTACTTCAGAGGGAGTCGTTTCTCACAATGTTTTTTACTATCAACAGCTCTCCGTTGCTCGTTACCAAGTAAGTTTTTATGCTAATATATATTTTGAGTAATTACCAAACGTGCACAGTGCCTTTAAAAGAACTTGACTATACAACATTGCTTTTTCGGAACCTTAAGCCGGCTTCAGGTCGACCTTGCGTCAACAAAAAACAGTCGGCGACTGACTTTCAGGATCACACTGCGCCTGAGCTAAGACCATTGGGAACTTTTCAGTCGGCGATTATTTACGACCTGAGCGTAACTGAGATGATTTTAAGACAATCGAAAACAGTCGCCGCTCGAAAAAATTAACAGTCGCAAGAGTAGAACAATTTCAACTTGTACGACGTGATCCCGACGGTCGGGAACCAATCGCAGTCGACCTGTGAGTATTTGGGACATCGTGCGTGCGCAAGAAAATCGTAGGTCGACCTGAGGCCGGCTTTATACTGTTCCCATTTAGTAAAAGCTACCTACAGGGCGGCCCGGTCACTCTACCTGTGAATTTATGACTGTCTATTATTGTCCCAAAAAAAATTAACGAGAAGAGGTAATTAGCCAAATTGCAGGAAAGGGAGTAATAGCCTACGCGGTGTATGAGTTTCCGAAATCAATTATTTAAGTTTTCAATTTGGTCATCACACTATAATTGACGAGGGTAATAAAAAAAACGTTGCCAAAGGGGATAATACGATTGATGAATTTAGTTTCTGACAAATTTTGGCAAGTTTGAACACGTAAGCCTCTATAGACCTCTTGCATATATGACGCCAAAAGCCCAAACAGCGCCCTCACTGAGGTTAAAAGAAGACCTAAATCATTAGCTGAAACTTGTGCACTGCGCGTACACGCGCGCACATTGTTTGACCTCAGCGATGGCGGCCAATGCGAGGGGTATATTAATCATTATGTCTAATTTTCTGTTCTTTCTCCCAGAAAACTTTATTCATTACTTTTCGGGGGTAAATTGTCTAGAATTACAAATACAGTGGAAGATACTTTTAAAAATATACAAATCAATAGTCAACAGTTACAAATAACAAGAACAACAAGTTAGAACGGTGTAGGTTTATGGGTAGCAGCTATGTGGTTCCAAATAATCTTTCGTGAGGAGAAGTGTTGATTCTGAGGAAGAACCCGGGTTGCAGTGACCTAAACAGGGGGCAGAGGAGCGTTTGAACCCCCTCCCCTCAGAACACGTTACCACCCCCATCTTGCCCCCCCCCAAATAAGATCGAAGAAAACATAAACTATAAGATCTGTTTGGTTTTCATAATTAAACTATAATATTGTTTAACATGTACACTAATAGTAAGGCTGTTTAAAAAATGTAATATGGTTCAGTACATCAACAAATAGTTAACAGACATGAAGGGCTATGACTTGCACTTCTTGCACATATTTTTTTCTGGGTAGGGTATAAAGCCCCCACCTGCCCTTTGTACCCCAACCCCAATATATTTTTTAGATGTCTAGTTACGCTTCTGCGAGATACAGATAGAGTCTTGACGTTTCGAGCAGTTGGCTCTGCTCGTTTCAGGGGGAGGGGGGTCTCTTGAACAACATCAATAACAACAACAACAACAGCAAAAGCAACAATAACACAACAACAACATAAACACCAATACAACAACAACACCATCAAATACAGCAACAACAACATCAACAACATCAACAACATCAACAACAATATCAACAACATCAACAACATCAACAACGTAAACGACATCATCAACAACATCAACAGCATTATCAACATCAACAGCAACAAAATCAACAACATCAACAACAATATCAACAATATTAACAACATTAACAACATCAACAACATAAATAGCATCACCAACAACATCATCAACAACATCAACAGCATTATCAACATCAACAGCAACAAAATCAACAACAACACCAACATCAACAACATCATCAACAGCAACAAAATTAACATTAACAATATCATCAGCAACATCAGCAACAACAAACAACACCAGTACCACCACCACCAACAACAACAACAACAGATTTGGTCAAAGATAAACAAATAAACACTAGCAAAATCATTTGTATGGCTCATTTTGGTAAGAATTGGTAGATAGTTTGGGATTTTAGCGGGGTTAGAGCCAAAATGTATAATAGTTGATTTTGAATTGAAGATACCGTCGGCAAAATGTAAATAAAAAAGACAAAAAAACAATCAAAGATTCTGCTGGTGAGTGGGGGAGGCTCGATACGTCACTGCGTGTCATGGACAGTTCACCGAATAATTTACTGTGGTTTTACATTACTGTTCTACGATGCGCCTTGTCTACCTTAGGATTGATAGCATTCTATTCAAAGAGTTAGGCCTATTTGTATAAAAAGGTAATTTATTAATGAAGTTGTCAGCCCCACTGGAAATTTAATTTGGTGAAACGAAGCGATGTGGAACACTAACGATTTGCGTTACATTAAAGATTATGAAATGTCATTTAAAACAAATTTTGTTCCTTTTCACGGTGAATGGGTTCGTGGATCATTTCTGGTAATGGCTATAAATTGATTTAATGACAGAAGATGTGCTGACAGGAGCACTCACCGAGCCTTTCGGCAAGCGCACTCCATGTCAACCCTCTTTGAAAATTTAATAGCTTCTGAGAACATACACAAAACTATTGTTTTTGTTGACGGGGAAAATATTGTTCTGAGAATCTAGACCCACCATTATCTTATCTCAGCCCCGTTCTTCTCAGAATAATTTTTTTATCAAAGAATATTAAGGTCACCCCAAAATAGTTACATCGTCTTTCTGAAGACAAACAGAGTGTACTGTACGAAACGTCGAGACGCAGCCTTGTACCAGTTATTCTTAGAACTAATATGAATTCTTCAAAGTAAGACGAGATAAATTTCGCACGGTTTTCTTACCTTTTACGTAATATTGTAATTTACAATCAAAGCATTTTTAACTGCTCCAACACTCTCCTCTCCCAAGAAAGAAGAAAAAAGGGGAGAGCTAATTATCAAAACTATAGACCTAAAGAGTTGGGCATTCCACGTTGAAAACCGAATTACCGCCTATGCTTGCTGATGTTATAAAACAAGATAATAGTGGCCAACAAAGGAAGTTGTGGAGCCCTGAAAGTGCCACCCAACATGTTGAGATCCTGAAATAATTTACAGCAGGGTGATGACATTATAAACGTAAGATATATAGTCATTTGAGATGATTGGTTTATCTCGGGATGACGACTCATTGAAAGTAGACTGTCGTCTTCAAGATTATATTCTATATTAGGATGTCGACATCATGAACATAAGATGTCGACATCCCGTGATAAATTATCTCTGGTGGTTGACCTCCCGAAAGTTGAATGTCGACTTCCCGAGATAATTCATTATGGGATGATTACATCCTGAAGATGTCAAGAGCCCAAGATAAATTATCTTGGGAAGACGACATTCTACTTTCAAGATGTCGTCATCCCGAGATAAATCATCTCAGGATGTCTTCATCTTACGTTTATGATGTCATCATCCTACATTATATTATCTCAGCATCTCAACAAGTTGGATGGCATGTTTTTCCAGAGCTCCATAAGAAGTAGAGGCACTACTGCACTTCAAGTGTATCAATATAAGCAAAGTGTGATGTCATCGCAATAAAAAACACTATGTCAATATTGACAACTCAAAGATGAATCTTAATGCTTTGTGAAATCGAGCCAAGAGTTCGAGTTCACAAAGAGCTAAGATTGATGCTAACTGTGTATCAATCTTAATTGCTAAGCAAAGTGTGGTGTCACAATACAAACCATTATATGGCAATCTTGACAACTTATCCTAAGATGAATCGAAGTCTTTCATGAAATCAAGCCATCATGGTCAGGAAATTAACGAAGAGAATGGACTCAGTGGGTTAGATCCTTTTAGTTGACATGTTTTACCTGACCAGGGTCTAATCTCACTGAGCTGCACACCAACAGCCCTACTGTGAGGTGACAGCAAAATGTCACTAATGAAGTAATAGTGATTAATATTTAACTCAAATATTTTCATTATATAGTCCATTCTCATCATTTGAACTCAAACAAACGGGAAAATTTGCATTTGTTTTGTCCTGAAACTAACTTCGTTCAGGCTGTTCAGCTGCGTGAATATACTTAACCCTTCTGCCTTATTTGCCTCCCGTATAAAAAACTTGTTTTCAAAAATAAATTTGATTATTACAATATATGTTTTTCTAATGATTGATATCTAGAGACCCTCAGAAGAGATAATAACTCAAGGAAGAAGTAAAAACATTTAATTAGTTGTTAATTAGTGTAAACTGCGTTTTTGCATTTTGACTGTCAGCAACGCGGCACCCTGCATAAATTAATGATTACTGATTGATCATTAGGCCTATCCGTGCCTGGTTAAGCAGAATTTGTATTGCTTGTTTTCAGCTAAGTGAAAAATGAGCAGAATACCAGTCACCGATTGTACGTGACATGGTGCTTTGGCTGTTAGCTATATTCTGGTAAGCAGCTCTATGGCCCTGAAGTCCAGTTTAAAGCACATAATGCTGACCCAGATTCGTGTTCAGTTCGACCCTGAAAAAACACAGAGATTACACTGACCCGGATGAGTCTGGTCCCGGAGATCCTTTGAACGTTTTGAGAATGTGGGGTTCTAGATCTAGCCCAGTAGACTGATCTATTTTTGTTTCATTTTCAATGTCCTGCAACTGAATGCTTCCCGCCTTTTCAGTAGACTTGATTTCTAATTCTGAGATCGCGTTTATTTTTCGTCTGCATCATCAGCCACGCAAAATGCCATTCAGTGCAGAAGATTGGCTAACGCCCCTTGAAACCACAAAGAAAGGACCTATGCACTTTTATCATGGTCCGCAAATCACGATTTTCTCCCATTCAAATCAATGTAACCCAACCGAGGCTGGAAGGAAATAAATAGTCTGGTTTCTTTTTCTATATTAGCATCCGTCACTGCTATTGGAAACAGGGAACATGGCCAAGATGGTGGCAGCGTTATGACAAAGGTCTATTGACTCATTGCGCCAATGTCACATACAGCTATACTTGTCTGCTACGGGATCGCCATCGGGCATAAAATTTGTACTATTCGCCCTTTGCATGGTCAGCCATTTGCGTGTAGAGCCTCGAATTGGGGACAGCAGTGAATAGAAGCATTATAAAAGGCTGCATCCGAATTTGCAGCTACAGCTACGGCTACGGCTGTTGGTAAGGGTGTTGCTAAGGACGTCCTATTCTTCCGAACAACGCATGATGAAGCGGAAAGCTAGCTGTAGCTACCAATTCGGTCACGGCCTAACTCTGTATTGTCACGGTAATGTAATGACACTTTCATCCAAACAGATGCATAAAATAAAATACAATACAAATTAAGCATGAAGTCGAGGCTGTATACACGCACATGGCGGATCCGTGCAAGGGCGAAAACCGTAAATGCAAGGGGACTTTGACTCCCCTAACTGTAATGATGACGTCAGGTGGTGACGTGGTTCAATACAGGATCATGTACACGTAGACTGGTCCCCTGTCTTTATCCACAAGGGGACGGGTAAAGACAGGTACTGGTTTCAAAGACCCAAGGTGTACACGCATTACATTGTGTATAAACAACATAACACACATGTACAAACATTATGTACACGCGCGCAGCATGCAGCAGACAATCGAAAAGTTCATGCTGTATGGTGGAGCTGACAAACACGTCACTTCGGAGCGGACCAATCATAACACAGATATAGAAAGCTTACGTCGCTGCCCGTTTATCCAATGAAATCCTTGTATCCAATGAAATCATTTGGTCTGTAAAATCAGTACCTGTCTTTATCCTTGCGGATAAAGACAGGGGATCAGTCTAGGTTTGAGCCTTATGAGGGAGGCATCAGACGTATGAAGCCTCATCTCGTGATTGTGGCATCACACCCTACCCCTACCGTACCTCTACCCCTACCCCACCCCTACCCCTAACCCTAACCCTGTCCCCTCCCCCTCGCCCAACCTCTCACCCTCACCCCTCCCTCACCTTAACCCTCACCCTCACCGTCACGTGGTTGTAGCTTGATATGTCTGATGCCTCAACCAAGCAAACGTGCCGTGGTTGTGGCTTCATACATAATTATGAAGCCACAACTACAGCCGTTGCAATAATGTGCGTGGTTGTGGCAAGGAATTGGGCTTCGTACGTCTGTTCGTATTATATAACTCTTTTGAGGACCTGAATTATAAATCGTATTTCGGCAACAGAGGGCGCTGCAGGCGTTTGTTGACATTGGTGTCAAAAGTCATCTTCACAAGTCCACATGGATGGGTTGTAAGTTTCTGACCTTTTTAATTCAGTTATGAATTGTTTGGCAATCATGACCCAATCATATGAAGCCACAACCACAGCCGTTGCAATGTGCGTGGTTGTTTGGCAATCATGACCCAATCATATGAAGCCACAACCACAGCCGTTGCAATGTGCGTGGGTGGCAAGGAATAGACTATGCAAGTCTCGCGCATATTTGAACTTCCGGGACCATTGTGGTCCCAACCATATGGAGATTTATGTGGGCGAGATTTTGTTTTGTCAATCATTTTAGTTTAACGTGGTTTATGCCCGTGAAAAATACATATGTTGTTGGGAATGTAATACTTAGTGATACAATATGAAAGTAAAATCAATTCAACAATATATTGAAGGAAACCCGAGAATTAAACTTGACCCCGGCTTCCGGTTGCTGCAAAAAATTAAGAATTTTGTGCTCACCTCCGATCACAAAACTTATGTAAACGCTTGTTTTGGATGAGCGATGATAATCGCCAGATGCTGTAATTGCAACGCGAAGCCTTTTCATTGCAGTCTATGGTTGTTGAGGCGTCAGCGTCAAAAACTGCGTCAAGCGGACCGCCCGTGTGACCTTCGCGAATCCACGTAAGGGGTTTCTGAAAAGTTAAGATCGAATAAGCATCCTTGTCCCAGAGTTTTAATTTTGCTTCACTAATAATTAGCACATTATTTGTGTAATTATTATAAAAACTAAAACCGATTTTATAAACATGTAATGAGTATTTTTGTTGTTCAGATTTTGATTATTAGATATAATTTAAAACAAAGATTTGATTTCAGAGAAAACAATGTTCTTCGTTTGACGTTTTTTCTCGTTCCGATACGCGCGAGACTTGCACAGTCTATTGGGCTTCACGTCTGTTCGTATTATAACTCTTTTGAGGACCTGAATTATAAATCGTATGTTGTCAACAGAGGGCGCTGCAGGCGTTTGTTGTTAACATTGGTGTCAAAAGTCATCTTCACAAGTCCACATGGATTTGGTGTAAGTTTCTGACCTTTTCAGTTATGAATTGTTTGGCAATCATGACCCATATACATACTTGTTACAGTATTATCTCATTTGAGGTGAACAGTTTTTTAAACTATGTGTTTGTCCATAACAATGTCGTTGTGGTTTAGGTTCGATCGCACCATGGAGGTAGGAATATCCATGATCGCACGGAAACTTTAATAATGCAATTGCAGTTGAGCTACGCTGCAGTGTGACATACACATCATTCATATAATAATGATATGGGGGGGGGGGGGTGAGGCCCCATTTTCCCCCTTGCACGGTACGATCGTCCGTCGTTCCTCAAAAGCAGAATATTACTGGTGACAAATTTCAATAGGCAAATTTAAATTCTGAATTTTGCTTTGATCTTCGTTTTAGGTTCCATGGACCATAACCATTTTCCTTATTAATCATGTTATTATAAGTTTTCACACAAGCACGAGTGGTATACGGAAAAATATAGCGCTTCTGCATCCCATATCCACCGAGGCCGAAGGCCGAGTTGGATATGGGACGCAGACGCGCTATATTATTCTGTATTCCACGAGCGCGCGTGTGATAACGTATTTATCTTCAAGCAAACTTGATGCACAGTTAAAGCACACAAGACGCAGGGTGTGATATGGCCGTGCATTATAAGTTTATATCACACTCCTTGTTGCTATGGATCGACCAATCAAAATTGAGTATTCAGGCCTGCTTGAAGATAATAATTAATATACCAATAGAAAGAGCAAGGACATCAGACTCTGTTGCCGTATGATACTACATCTGTATTACATTCATTTTTCTCTACAAATAATAATAATACACAGTTCTTATAAAGCGCTTTATACTCCTGATGGGTGTCTCAAAGCGCTCAGTATTTTTCCTACAAGGCAAGTGGAGTCACGTGTTTAAGTATGAGACCTATTCCTTTACATAGCACCATCACCATGTAATGGTTTACAAGGTGCTGTGGCGCAATATGCAGCCAATCAAACCAGGACCACCGGGGCGAACCACTTCTCTTTACGATAAGTGCACTGGGTTTTTTTTTACGTGCATTACACATACGGCTTAACGTCCCATCCGAAGGACGCAGCAATAATGGTTAAGTGTCTTGCTTAAGGACACAAGTGTCACGACTGGGATTCAAACCCACACTCTGCTGATCAGAAACACCAGAGCTTGAGTTCGGTGTTCTTATCCGCTCGGCCACGACACGCCACAAATACAAGATAAACTTCCAACACTAAGTTGGTGTTTACTGTTTTACTTGACTAAAAATAAGAAGGGGGTAGAGACGAAGACACACATATGGGCTATGTAATTTGTTGTCCAGTGAAAACTGGGGGCATCTGTACTCCTCAACTTTGAAAACTTAACTTTGACGGTCAGTAATACTAGTGTCACAGTCAAAATTTATAAAAGAAAAGTACAGCGCCCCAGTTACAATACTCCCCCCCCCCCCCGGGCCCCTCTGGTTTAGCTAACACAACTGAGCTTTAACTTTGGAACTTTGTCGATCAAACTGTTTACACCTAGACATGAGTTAGTCCTTCCTCCATGATATGAAGAAAGAACAACACAAGAAATCATGGAAGATCTCCTCAAGAGAGAATTGGGTCTGAGTTTTGTCAAGAAGAGTGGGAGTTCAGCTGGGGGATGTATCAACAGCGGCCAAGGGTACGAGACGGATCAAGGAAAGATCTTTGTTAAGATAAATGAAAAGAAAGAGGTAAATTTGTATACAGTAATATTCTAGTGATATTATTATATATTTTCTGGTAATGAAACCAAGGATGCCTCATAACGTAACCTAATCACTATAGCTCGCAAGCCTGAGGAAACCTGTAAACAAGGGTGCTTGCTATGTGAACCAGAAACACGGTGGTTAACCTCTACTCTTCAACGATAAGTGATTTAATGTCCCATCAGCGAAGCAATTATGGTAAAGTGTCTTGCTCAAGGAAACAAGTGCCAGCACTGGGACTCAAACCCACCCTCTGCTGATCAGAAAGACACCAGAGCTCGAGTCCGGGCTCTTAACCGCTCGACCACAACTCGCCACAAGGGACCCAAGCACATTGTTAATGTTCTACTGAATTGCTTGCCTAACTGTTGTTTTTCTTTCCTTGCAGGCAAGACGTATGTTTGAGGGTGAGCTGGCCAGCTTAGAGGCAATCCTAGCAACGTCTGCTGTTAAAGCACCCAAGCCCATGAAGGTTCTCCCTCACCCAACATCAGAGGGCGCTATACTAGTCACGGAATTCTTAGACATGACGGGATTGAGTTCGCAGGCTGCAAAGTTGGGTGAGCAACTCGCCAGGTTCGCTCTATTAAGTCGGCTTTCCTTAAAATAGAGTTTTTGAAGAAGCTTGTTGAAATCATTGATTTGTCTTGAATAATGAAAGTCCACTCACTTTTGAGGGCAAATGAGGTGGAGGGAAGTTTCCCTTCTTAGGGGAGATTCTGATCTTGCTTGATTTTGAAATAATATAAAAAAAACGCCTCTTGACTTTTGACAGTCTACGTGATTGTAACCATCAGGAAAACCTTCAATTTGAAATCGAGAACTCACTTGTTATAAAGTTTGACATTCTTTTTATCACCTCCCTCGCCAACCCTAACCTTGTCAAGATTGTTTGTCTTTGGTTGTTTTTAAATCTAATCTTTTTAATTGTACTAACATTGCCTGTTATAATTGTATATTTGTTGTAATAATTTTATGTATATTTTATCTCGTTGCATGTAACAAAACAATTTTTTTTCTTTTTTTGGGGGAACTAATAAAGAATGAATGAGTGCACATGCCAACACCAATCCTCTAGATAAAATAATTGTGGGGGAAGCATTTTAAAGTCACTCATAGTTTCTGTGTTATAAAGGCCTGGAATTACACAGAGGCCATGGCCTCTGTTGCCCTGGTCTTGCCTTGGTACCCCAAAATGAAAATGGCCTCGTCATTTCCAAGATGAAATTCCAGGCCTGTTGGTTACGTATTTCAAATGCGGCGATCGCAATATGCACATTATACAAACATGACATTATCCTTAACAACAAATGTGACAAATTAATTTGATGATATTTTTACACTTTGGTTGTATTACGTTTGAAGTGAAAACAAGAGAATGGGAATGAAACTACTCTTCAATAAACCGATCTCAGGTATTAAACCTTTAAATGTCTGTCTGGTAATGGCCATTCCATTTTTGTGTGTGTAGGATGCACTTGTTCAATGGGGAACTCATAAGGCAGAAGGGAATCACAGAGCAGCAAGTCGGAGGTGGTTGTGACGAGGGGTGCGTCACCCAGTTTGGCTTCCCTATCACCACCTGCTGTGGATACCTCCCACAGGACAACGAGTGGAGTAGTGATTGGGTGGTAGGTTCATTAAAAGACCCCCATGGGTGTGTTGATACAATAAAAGTAGGCATTCGTGAGGGGTTTTTACCCCTAGCAGTACCATCAAATACATGTGGTGTCGTGGCCGAGTGGTCTAACCCACTGAACTCAAGCTCTGGTGTTTCTGATCAGCAGAGTGTGGGTTTGAGTCCCGGTCTTGACACTTGTGTCCTTGAGCAAAATACCTTACCATTATTTCTTTGTCCTCTGGATGGGACGTAAAGCCGTAGTTCCTGTGTTGTGTAATGCACGTAAAAGAACCCAGTGCTTTTATCGCTAACAGAAGGGGTTCTATCCCAGTGTTGCTGGCAGTGGCTGCTGAGTGTGACGCAGCACCTTGTTAACCCTTGGGTCTCATAATTCATAAACTTCAAAACCTGTCTTAAAAAGTTGTTCTCTTTGTTCCAGCGCCTTGAGCACCTTATTGGTGGATACGTGCGCTATATAAGACTCCAATTTTATAACTACTATTATTATGTATGGCCATGCATTTTTGATAAGCTGTAAATTACTTCATGTGTTAGAAATTTCAAACACAAGGTTACTTTGTACATTCGTGTGGGCGCATCCGTGTTTTTATACAAACCTATGTAAAAGCTTGAAATTTTAAGCTGCAGTTGTACGGCCATTTGCACACCAATGCTTGTATTCTTGTTTACACATTACAGAATCCATAGGTTGAATGCATACTTTCAGCATATTCTGTATTCTGTATAACACAAACCGTCATATGCACACATGTGCAAGTTTTAGATGTGGGAGAAAAACTTCAATGGGAAAACCCAGGGAATTAGGAAGGAACTGAAAAACTACATGCAAGAATCCGGTCTGTGGCAGGACTCCAAGCGGGGTCTACAGACTTGTAAGGCAGGGAAGAAACTACTAAGCCAATTTGATTAAGCATAAACTTAACATGTTTTGTTTTGTTTTATTTTCACTTGTTCAAGAGCTTCTTTACAAGGTCTCGTCTGAAGTTCCAACTTGACATGATTGAGGCTGAGTATCACAACCGGGAAGCCAGGGAGTTATGGCCTCAACTGGAGCGGAAGATTCCAGGACTGTTTGAAGAGATTGAGATCCAACCAGCTTTACTCCATGGTGACTTATGGGGTGGCAATGTGGCACAAACATCAGCAGAACCGGGTATTGGTTGGGTATACTTTATTGCCTTCTGGAATGGTAACATTACTAATAATAGTATGGAGCAGTCTAGTACAGAGCAGTCTAGTGCAGAGCAGTCTAATACAGAGCAGTCTAGTGCAGAGCAGTCTAGTGCAGAGCAGTCTAGTGCAGAGCAGTCTAGTAAAGAGCAGTCTAGTGCAGAGCAGTCTAGTGCAGAGCAGTCTAGTGCAGAGCAGTCTAGTGAAGAGCAGTCTAGTGCAGAGCAGTCTAGTGCAGAGCAGTCTAGTACAGAGCAGTCTAGTACAGAGCAGCCTATTACAGAGCAGTCTAGTAAAGAACAGTCTTGTACAGAACAGTCTAGTACAGAGCAGTCTAGTGCAGAACAGTCTAGTGCAGAGCAGTCTAGTGCAGAGCAGTCTAGTGAAGAGCAGTCTAGTGCAGAGCAGTTTAGTACAGAGCAGTCTAGTACAGAGCAGTCTAGTGCAGAGCAGTCTAATACAGAGCAGTCTAGTGCAGAGCAGTCTAGTGCAGAGCAGTCTAGTGCAGAGCAGTCTAGTGAAGAGCAGTCTAGTGCAGAGCAGTCTAGTGCAGAGCAGTCTAGTGAAGAGCAGTCTAGTGCAGAGCAGTCTAGTGCAGAGCAGTCTAGTACAGAGCAGTCTAGTACAGAGCAGTCTATTACAGAGCAGTCTAGTAAAGAACAGTCTTGTACAGAACAGTCTAGTACAGAGCAGTCTAGTGCAGAACAGTCTAGTGCAGAGCAGTCTAGTGAAGAGCAGTCTAGTGCAGAGCAGTCTAGTGAAGAGCAGTCTAGTGCAGAGCAGTCTAGTACAGAGCAGTCTAGTACAGAGCAGTCTAGTACAGAGCAGTCAAGTACAGAGCAGTCTAGTACAGAGCAGTCTATCACAGAGCAGTCTAGTACAGAGCAGTCTAGTGAAGAGCAGTCTAGTGCAGAGCAGTCTAGTGCAGAGCAGTCTAGTACAGAGCAGTCTAGTACAGAGCAGTCTAGTACAGAGCAGTCTAGTGCAGAGCAGTCTAGTGAAGGGCAGTCTAGTACAGAGCAGTCTAGTACAGAGCAGTCTAGTGCAGAACAGTCTAGTACAGAGCAGTCTAGTACAGAGCAGTCTAGTACAGAGCAGTCTATCACAGAGCAGTCTAGTACAGAGCAGTCTAGTGAAGAGCAGTCTAGTACAGAGCAGTCTAGTGCAGAGCAGTCTAGTACAGAGCAGTCTAGTACAGAGCAGTCTAGTACACAGCAGTCTAGTGCAGAGCAGTCTAGTGCAGAGCAGTCTAGTGAAGAGCAGTCTAGTACAGAGCAGTCTAGTGCAGAGCAGTCTAGTACAGAGCAGTCTAGTACAGAGCAGTCTAGTACAGAGCAGTCTAGTGCAGAACAGTCTAGTGCAGAGCAGTCTAGTGAAGAGCAGTCTAGTGCAGAGCAGTCTAGTGAAGAGCAGTCTAGTGCAGAGCAGTCTAGTACAGAGCAGTCTAGTACAGAGCAGTCTAGTACAGAGCAGTCTAGTACAGAGCAGTCTAGTACAGAGCAGTCTAGTACAGAGCAGTCTATCACAGAGCAGTCTAGTACAGAGCAGTCTATCACAGAGCAGTCTAGTACAGAGCAGTCTAGTGCAGAGCAGTCTAGTACAGAGCAGTCTAGTACAGAGCAGTCTAGTACAGAGCAGTCTAGTACAGAGCAGTCTAGTACAGAGCAGTCTAGTGCAGAACAGTCTAGTACAGAGCAGTCTAGTACAGAGCAGTCTAGTGAAGAGCAGTCTATCACAGAGCAGTCTAGTGCAGAGCAGTCTAGTACAGAGCAGTCTAGTACAGAGCAGTCTAGTACAGAGCAGTCTAGTGCAGAACAGTCTAGTGCAGAGCAGTCTAGTGAAGAGCAGTCTAGTGCAGAGCAGTCTAGTGAAGAGCAGTCTGGTGCAGAGCAGTCTAGTACAGAGCAGTCTAGTACAGAGCAGTCTAGTACAGAGCAGCCTATTACAGAGCAGTCTAGTAAAGAACAGTCTTGTACAGAACAGTCTAGTACAGAGCAGTCTAGTGCAGAACAGTCTAGTGCAGAGCAGTCTAGTGAAGAGCAGTCTAGTGCAGAGCAGTCTAGTACACAGCAGTCTAGTGCAGAGCAGTCTAGTGCAGAGCAGTCTAGTGCAGAGCAGTCTAGTACAGAGCAGTCTAGTGCAGAGCAGTCTAGTACAGAGCAGTCTAGTACAGAGCAGTCTAGTACAGAGCAGTCTAGTACAGAGCAGTCTAGTACAGAGCAGTCTATTACAGAGCAGTCTAGTAAAGAACAGTCTTGTACAGAACAGTCTAGTACAGAGCAGTCTAGTGCAGAACAGTCTAGTGCAGAGCAGTCTAGTGAAGAGCAGTCTAGTGCAGAGCAGTCTAGTGAAGAGCAGTCTAGTGCAGAGCAGTCTAGTACAGAGCAGTCTAGTACAGAGCAGTCTAGTACAGAGCAGTCTAGTACAGAGCAGTCTAGTACAGAGCAGTCTATCACAGAGCAGTCTAGTACAGAGCAGTCTAGTGAAGAGCAGTCTAGTACAGAGCAGTCTAGTGCAGAGCAGTCTAGTACAGAGCAGTCTAGTACAGAGCAGTCTAGTACAGAGCAGTCTAGTGCAGAGCAGTCTAGTGAAGAGCAGTCTAGTACAGAGCAGTCTAGTACAGAGCAGTCTAGTGCAGAACAGTCTAGTACAGAGCAGTCTAGTACAGAGCAGTCTAGTACAGAGCAGTCTATCACAGAGCAGTCTAGTACAGAGCAGTCTAGTGAAGAGCAGTCTAGTACAGAGCAGTCTAGTGCAGAGCAGTCTAGTACAGAGCAGTCTAGTACAGAGCAGTCTAGTACACAGCAGTCTAGTGCAGAGCAGTCTAGTGCAGAGCAGTCTAGTGCAGAGCAGTCTAGTACAGAGCAGTCTAGTGCAGAGCAGTCTAGTACAGAGCAGTCTAGTACAGAGTAGTCTAGTACAGAGCAGTCTAGTGCAGAGCAGTCTAGTACAGAGCAGTCTAGTACAGAGCAGTCTAGTGCAGAGCAGTCTAGTGCAGAGCAGTCTAGTGAAGAGCAGTCTAGTACAGAGCAGTCTAGTGCAGAGCAGTCTAGTACAGAGCAGTCTAGTACAGAGCAGTCTAGTACAGAGCAGTCTAGTGCAGAGCAGTCTAGTACAGAGCAGTCTAGTACAGAGCAGTCTAGTGCAGAGCAGTCTAGTGAAGAGCAGTCTAGTGCAGAGCAGTCTAGTGAAGAGCAGTCTAGTGCAGAGCAGTCTAGTACAGAGCAGTCTAGTACAGAGCAGTCTAGTACAGAGCAGTCTAGTACAGAGCAGTCTAGTACAGAGCAGTCTAGTACAGAGCAGTCTAGTACAGAGCAGTCTATCACAGAGCAGTCTAGTACAGAGCAGTCTAGTGAAGAGCAGTCTAGTACAGAGCAGTCTAGTGCAGAGCAGTCTAGTACAGAGCAGTCTAGTACAGAGCAGTCTAGTACAGAGCAGTCTAGTACAGAGCAGTCTAGTACAGAGCAGTCTAGTGCAGAACAGTCTAGTACAGAGCAGTCTAGTACAGAGCAGTCTAGTACAGAGCAGTCTATCACAGAGCAGTCTAGTACAGAGCAGTCTAGTACAGAGCAGTCTAGTACAGAGCAGTCTAGTACAGTCAGTCTAGTGCAGAGCAGTCTAGTGCAGAACAGTCTAGTACAGAGCAGTCTAGTACAGAGCAGTCTAGTACAGAGCAGTCTATCACAGAGCAGTCTAGTACAGAGCAGTCTAGTGAAGAGCAGTCTAGTACAGAGCAGTCTAGTGCAGAGCAGTCTAGTACAGAGCAGTCTAGTTCAGAGCAGTCTAGTACAGAGCAGTCTAGTGCAGAGCAGTCTAGTGCAGAGCAGTCTAGTGAAGAGCAGTCTAGTACAGAGCAGTCTAGTGCAGAGCAGTCTAGTACAGAGCAGTCTAGTACAGAGCAGTCTAGTGCAGAACAGTCTAGTGCAGAGCAGTCTAGTGAAGAGCAGTCTAGTGCAGAGCAGTCTAGTGAAGAGCAGTCTAGTGCAGAGCAGTCTAGTACAGAGCAGTCTAGTACAGAGCAGTCTAGTACAGAGCAGTCTAGTACAGAGCAGTCTAGTACAGAGCAGTCTAGTACAGAGCAGTCTATCACAGAGCAGTCTAGTACAGAGCAGTCTAGTGAAGAGCAGTCTAGTACAGAGCAGTCTAGTGCAGAGCAGTCTAGTACAGAGCAGTCTAGTACAGAGCAGTCTAGTACAGAGCAGTCTAGTGCAGAGCAGTTTAGTGAAGAGCAGTCTAGTGAAGAGCAGTCTAGTGAAGAGCAGTCTAGTACAGAGCATTCTAGTACAGAGCAGTCTAGTAACAGAGCATTCTAGTACAGAGCATTCTAGTACAGAGCAGTCTAGTACAGAGCAGGCTAGTACAGAGCATTCTAGTACAGAGCAGTCTAGTTACAGAGCAGTCTAGTGCAGAGCAGTCTAGTACAGAGCATTCTAGTACAGAGTAGTTTAGTTACAAAGCAGTCTAGTGCAGAGCAGTCTAGGGCAGAGCATTCTAGTACAGATCAGTCTAGTACAGAGCAGTCTAGTACAGAGATTTCTAGTGCAGAGCATTCTAGTACAGAGCAGTCTAGTGCAGAGCATTCTGGTGCAGAGCAGTCTAGTGCAGAGCAGTCTAGTACAGAGCATTCTAGTACAGAGCAGTCTAGTACAGAGCAGTCTAGTACAGAGCATTCTAGTACAGAGCAGTCTAGTGCAGAGCATTCTAGTACAGAGCAGTCTAGTGCAGAGCATTCTAGTACAGAGCAGTCTAGTGCAGAGCATTCTAGTACAGAGCAGTCTAGTACAGAGCAGTCTAGTACAGAGCAGTCTAGTGCAGAGCAGTCTAGTACAGAACAGTCGAGTGCAGAGCATTCTAGTACAGAGCAGTCTAGTAAAGAGCAGTCTAGTGCAGAGCAGTCTAGTGAAGAGTAGTCCAGCACTAACTGTCCCTGAAGGTAACTCACATTATATGCTTCTCTGTTTGCAGTGATATTTGATCCAGCAAGTTTCTTTGGACATTCGGAGTTTGAGTTGGCCATTGCTAGTATGTTTGGCGGATTTGATAGGAGTTTCTTCACAGCTTACCATAACCTAATACCCAAGGCATCAGGATTCGACAAGAGACAAGAGCTCTACAAGCTTTTTCATTATCTCAATCATTGGTAAGTAGAAAAAAACTGGTAACTTATTCCTTTACAATTGATTTATTTATTTTATTGATTTCTTTTATTGGAAAGCCACTAGCCATTGTCGTCTTTGAGTCTGAATCTAGGTCAGAGTCATAAAGTTGAGGCTTAGTCAGATTCATGAGGTTGAGTCTGACTCATGAGACCTCAGGTTCAGACTCATGAGTCTTGAGGTTCAGACTCACAAGTTTTTAGGTTCAATTCAGACTCACAAGTCTTTAAGTTCAGACTCACAAGTCTTTAGATTCAGACTTACAAGTCTTTAGATTGAGACTCACAGGTCTTTAGGTTCAGACTCACAGGTCTTTAGGTTCAGACTCACAAGTCTAAAGCTTTTGACTCACAAGTCTTTAAGTTCAGACTCACAAGTCTTTAGATTCAGACTTACAAGTCTTTAGATTGAGACTCACAGGTCTTTAGGTTCAGACTCACAGGTCTTTAGGTTCAGACTCACAAGTCTAAAGCTTTTGACTCACAAGTCTTTAAGTTCAGACTCACAAGTCTTTAGATTCAGACTTACAAGTCTTTAGATTGAGACTCACAGGTCTTTAGGTTCAGACTCACAGGTCTTTAGGTTCAGACTCACAAGTCTAAAGCTTTTGACTCAAGTCTTTAAGTTCAGACTCACAAGTCTTTAGATTCAGACTTACAAGTCTTTAGATTGAGACTCACAGGTCTTTAGGTTCAGACTCACAGGTCTTTAGGTTCAGACTCACAAGTCTAAAGCTTTTGACTCACAAGTCTTTAAGTTCAGACTCACAAGTCTTTAGATTCAGACTTACAAGTCTTTAGATTGAGACTCACAGGTCTTTAGGTTCAGACTCACAAGTCTAAAGCTTTTGACTCACAAGTCTTTAAGTTCAGACTCACAAGTCTTTAGATTCAGACTTACAAGTCTTTAGATTGAGACTCACAGGTCTTTAGGTTCAGACTCACAGGTCTTTAGGTTCAGACTCACAAGTCTAAAGCTTTTGACTCACAAGTCTTTAAGTTCAGACTCACGAGGCTAGGTTGAGACTCGCAAGTCTTAAGGTTCAGACTCATAAGTCTTTAGGTTTTACTCAACCAAAGTCCATGATTTGAGTCCAAGTCACAGAGACACAAGTTCTGTTTTGTTTGTTTCCTTTATAAAAGTATGCTCCTTAAAAAAACAACTTTTAAAATAATGGATTGTTGTTATTTTGGTCTGGTTGGCAGGAACCATTTTGGAACTGGGTACAAAGGATCGTCAATTTCAATAATGCAATCGTTGCTACGATGAAAGTGCTTGTGGTAACGTCATCTTCCATTTTATTGCAAAGCAAGATTGGATATAATTGAGTTTGCCATTGTATGTCTTATTCCCGGAACACCAAGGGTTTGTAACCGTACATTGTTCACTGGGGTATCCAGACTATTTTTTTCTGATTGCACATGGGCAACCTCGCTTTTAAATGTTAATGATTTTTTGTTGATTTAATCAAAAGAACTGCATCCAGTTCTTTACTTGTTTTTGCCATGACTGAAAAAACTGTGGTTAATTGTACAGGGCCCATTTTCATAAAGCTATCACACAGAAAATGATGCTAAGCACAAATCTTATTGCTTAGCAGAAACAAGTTACCAGCCAAAATTAAATTTGTTCTACACTGCTCATGACTGGTTCCCAGCTATTTTTTGCTTAGCAAATAACATTATTAAGCAACATTCTCTGCTTTAACCAGCTCAATGAAATCTGCTGCTTAACATGCAGCAATCAATGGTAACTTTCAAAGACAAAGTCCAAACTTCATAGAGCTGCTTCAGCAGCAGTTTTGCTAACAAATCTTGTGCTTAGCAAAACTTAGCAGGATACCAGTCAGAAATAGTGCATGTATGACATGGTATTTTGGCTGGCAACCTTATTATGGTAAGCATAATTTTGTTGTGCTGAGCTACATTTTGTGCTTAAACATCTCTATGAAATTGGGCCCTGTATCCACACTTTTTGACCCGAGATATCAATCATAAAATTAAAAAACCTGTGAATGTTTAAAGGCCCTGTACACTATTGGTAAGATCGAAAAAAACACAAATGTTCACAGATTCACATATAACTTACATGATTTAAAGTAAGTTATAAAGGTAGAAAGGGTTCTTTATTTCTGCCTAAAATGCTATCATTTCTGAGAAATGAGTAAAACAATAGTTTTTATCATGCGCAGGGGCGGATCCAGGATTTTCCAAACGGGGGGGGCGTGATTTTTTTTTCAGAATGAAAGACCGCGCCATCCCCAGACAGCATTTTATTTTTCTGCACTGCGAAATTGCCAATGCACTAATGAGTATGACTTCTGATTTTTTTTTTTCTCTCCCTTTTTTTTTTTTTTTTTTTTCCTGGCAAAAGGGGGGGGGCGGGCCCCCCCCACGCCCCCCCCTGGATCCGCGCCTGATGCGTGATAAAAACTCGATGTTTGAAAAAAACAGAAAACACATAAGGTCTCTTTTCACTATTTTCTTGTGATCTCGATGACCAATTGAGCTCAAACTTTCACAGGTTTGTTTGTTCATGCATATGTTGAATCACACAAAATGTGGACACTGATTTTGAGCTGTTACCAAAAGTGTACAATACCTTTAAGCTCAATCGGTCATCGAGAGAATAATGAAAAACACCATCACAGTTTTCACTCTTTTGAAATATCGGATTTCGGAACCGTAAGATCAAAAGTAATTGATTTTACTTAGTTCTTAAAAACTGCAACATTTCAAGCTAAAAATGTTCAAGAGAAGATGTCCAACATGACCATCTTTATACCATGTATTATTAATGTGCAAATCTGTGAACATTTATATTTTTAATTTTACCAAAGTTATGCACACCCTTTATACACAAAAAGTAGCTGAGCACAAAACAATTTGGCTTACCATGGGACCATACTGTGATTGGTTTCCTGCTTGGTAGAAAAATGTTAATCCAACTTTTCTGCTTAAGCAGCTCCATGAAATTGGGCCCAGCTGGTCATGATGTACAGAGGATTGGCGTGAACATTACAGCTTCTTTTTTGTATTGCCCGAAAAGGCAAATAGTATACAAATATTGACTGATACGAGTGCTATTGTTAAAACTACTACCCCAGGGGTGTTTTTTCGCGGCTGGGACCAATAACTGTTTATGTCATTGACCAGTGATTAACCAATGGCCAATTCAACCGAAACAGTTTATGACCACGAAAACGCATTCCTGGGGTAATCTAGTTATCCGAGGTTAAGGTGATCACCAAAGGAGTCGTAGATTTAACCATAGCAGGAGTAAAAGCAGTCAATATTTGTTTTATAACACGCCATACATAGTAGATCCTACCTAGATGTGTAGGTACCAAGAAGCTGCTATTGCTACTGGTATAGTACATTGGTTGCTATGGATATATTACAATGATTGCTATGGGTATAGTACATTGGTTGCTATGGGTATAGTACATTGATTGCTAAGGGTTTAGTACATTTGTTGCTAAGGGTGTAGTACATTGGTTGCTATGGGTGTAGTACATGGGTTGCTATGGGTATACTACATTGATTGCTATGGGTTTAGTACTTCAGTTGTTACAGGTATAGTCAATGATTGCTATGGGTGTAGTACATTGACTGCTATGGGTATAGTACATTGGTTGCTATGGATATAGTACCTTGATTGCTATGGGTATAGTACATTGGTTGCTATGGGTATAGTACTTTAGTTGTTACAGGTATAGTACATTGATTGCTATGGGTATAGTACATTGGTTGCTATGGATATACTATATTGGTTGCTATTGGTACAGTACATCTTTTGCTTTGGGTATGGTACGTTGGTTGCTACAGGTACCATGGTTGCTATGGGTATAGTTTCGCTGCATTAGAACAGCTTTTTTAGTAATAATAATATTTCTCATGTGATGCACTCTAAACTAATCACAGCAGAATCTAAGTATGAGGTGTTTTAATGATTTTTTGTGGGGAAAAAACAAGAATTGTGAAAAAGATCTGTCCTCCGTGATGGATCCAGCAAGGGATTCAAGCAAGTGTATTTATCCCTCAGTCAATGTAACATCTTATCATTTCTGTTTTGCAAAACTATCCTGCTAGCAAAATTATAAATAGTCCCCCCACAGCCAGAGGGGTCCTCAATGTAAAAAGCTTTTAACATTTACCGTATTTCCTGAAGTGTGGGGGGAAAGTTGAATCGTTCGTTTTGTGACCAAAGGGCAAGTTTTGATCGGTCTTCCCCCCGACTGACTTATTTAGCTTTGACCAGCAGTCATTGTGATTACTATAGCCGGTGTCATAAGGGATTTTGTCCCCCGGTGTATGTGTGGCCCACACGGTTACTTATCATGGGCTGGAGGAAGTTGATTCAAAAGAGGGCGCTATCAGATGAACTTTCTACACAATTCACCGTATGGGGGGGGGGGACACAGAATCCCTCGGGGATAGAATCTCCTGCCCACCGGCTTTCACGTAAGTAGACAAACAGGTTAATTGAAATGTTTTGAACGGATGAGCATTTCATAACCCGGGGTGAAAATGAACCTTTATAAATCTTGATTATTGTTTCTGTTCTGAAACTCACCCCTTTCTACATTTCGAAACGGCCTTTAAAAAGTAAGCCTCTGCTTATTGTCAGCGGTGAAAAATTTTGTGCGAAACCCCCGAAGTACAGGAAATCAATCTAATTCATAAAGAGCTGTCTGAAAACGACATTCTTGTTTACAAAATCTTTTCTGAATGTTGACAAGATGCCCCGAAGAAAGTGCTGCACTCAACTCTGACATTATAGGAGTTGGGGGTTTAGATGTAGAAAGTTCACTTGGAGTGCATGGATTGAAAATATGGATATTTGTTTTTAAAGGCACTGGTTGGCATGGGCGTCATATGGGGGGGGGGGCAGGGGGACATGTCCCCCCCAAGTTTTCAAGGGTGGGGACACAATATCAAATGCCCCCCCCCCATGTTTTTCGCCCATGCCGTTATTACATTAGTGTAAAAGCCGGACAAGTGGACTAAAACGCATGCTATATCTCCTGCTTCTTTGAATCTCAGCGTGATTGGAGACGAACATTTTTCAAAGTGCTCAGATCGACCTTAGATTAATTCTGTAATTTGTACGCCGACCCTCCCACTCTTTGCACGCTGAGCGCTCTAACGTTTTGCCATTTCCTGGATGTACTTGAACGATGAATATCAGCACAAAGCAATGGGCGTATACACTGCCCTGGACATTGCAAGCAGTCTACTCCATGATAAATTTTTATATTCAGCCATCTGCTAGGATGATTACACGGCCTACATCGTGTATCTTACAACAAGACCGGATTGATCTTTTCAGCAAGACGCTTGTTTGTTTGTTTGTTTGTTTGTTTGTTTGATTGTTTATTTATTTTTTATTTTTTGGTGCTATGTTTTTGTCTGTTTTTTGTTTTTGTTTTGTTCCTTTTGTTGCCTTGTGTTGTATTTGTTGTTCTTGTGTTGTTGAGGCCGAATAATTAACAACAATAATAGCAATATTATTCCAAACACATGCCAGGATCACAACTCATTAATTTTTTTTCTGAGTTTGCTTAACAGTTTGTTAGTAAAAGATTTGTATTTGTTCTGATAGAGCATTTTAAAGTAGAAACATCCTGTATAACTTAGATATTCTATAAATCGGCCAATTGTTTTAAGCTTAAGCAGTTGTCCTTAAAATTTGATACATTTTATATCTTTGAAATATGGCATAGGCCCTACAAGAAATATTCATCAAATTTTAATCAACATCCTTTCTTTTTCTTTTCATCGCTTACTGTATTGTTACGCACAAAGGTGGAAATGTATGTTACTGGAAGTGGCCTTAAAAAAGGATGATAAAGCTTTCTATCTGAAAATCAAAAGATGACAAAAGAACCAATCACAAACAACCATGGACTTTACAAGTTTCCTGAACCGAAGCAAAATTGTTCATTTTACAATCCATGAGAGCAGGGGCGGATACAGGGGGGGGGGGCGTGGGCGTGCTAATTGTAATGCTGGATGTGAAGATAAATAAATAGAGTGGTGATTAAAAGGGAGGGAAACCACCCGAACAAAGAAATTATGTGATTGGTTATAATAAGTGAACAGAAATAAATTGAAGCTCCCGAATTTTGAGACTGAATTTTGTTTACTAGTAGGGCCTACTTGAGGTAATCAAAGCACTTTTGCCTGGAATCCTGCCATATGTGTTCAGTGACAAGTCTTGGGGAGGGGTGGGGGTGTCCGGTGCCCAAAGTAATGCTTAGATTTTCAAAAAGAAACTGGGAAGGGGCACCATCCTCTAAATTGCCACCCACTGTAGGCGTTTCCCTACTTATTCCCTACCAATTTTATCACAAAGTTAAGTATGTGGGGAAAACACCCCGGTGATAATTTTGGAAAGCAACGACCTGATGAGATGTTTGACGTGGCAGTCCAGTGACAAGAAATGGTTTTTTTTTTAACTCGGCCTGACGCAATTTCTGCTTTGCAAGAATACTTTCACGAGCTCGGCCAAATTAAATGATTGGCAGCTACTTTAGTCGCTCTGTAAAACTGTGAGGCGGCAGCCGGAGTCCGTTAACTTGATTTATTAATTATTCGAGCTTGTGATTAAACGCGCACTGTTTGAAAGTGATCCTAGAGCCTTGGGCCGTATCCGGATTGGCGGCTACAGCTACGGCTACGGCTGTTCGTAAGGATGTTGGTAAGGACGTAGGCTACCATGACGTGGAAATCTAGCCTTAGCCGTAGCTGTAGCCGCCAATTCGGACGCTGAGAAGTATGCGCCACCAATCGGCAAATGATGATCAATCAATGAGCATCAAACCTTCACACATCACTATAAGGTACATCGCCCGATGGACACATTATGGGGAACATTAGTTTTGGTTGTTTTTTTCGAAGTCTCATTCTTTACGCTAAACGAAAAAATCAGCCTACGAGTAGTAATAGTTTGGTAAAATATACAAATAAATTTGTTGTCATCAGAACCCAACATTGTCCAACCACGCTACCAACAGCCATACACCAATGCTCAATAGGACTATGTGGCAGAGGGTGTGTGTCCCCCCCCCCCAAAAAAAAAAGTTCCCATACTTTGACACACTCTCAGTTTCCTCTTGTACAGAAGAACCCCCTAAAATCCTCTAAAGAATTCCTGAGATTCCCAGAAAACAATGAAGACACAGGAGGGGGGTACACCATGCCACAATCGAGCACCAAATGAACAGCCAGTAGGTACAGACTGTTGCATCTTTACAAGTGTTTCGTGCATTGTTTGTGGCATAGGCTAAGCAAATCATTTGTACGTTTATGATTGTGAAACAGCACCATCTATCAAAATTCGTTCTGAGAGAAAAACAATTCTAAATGTGTTGGTTTTTCGGAAAAACATTTGACGATGCAACTTTAAAAGGTGGTAGCTTTGTTGCGATGCACGAGTATGGGCCTATACATGACAACATCACCAGCTACATACAGCGCCGAAACGGCACGTTGACAAATTTATTGTGAACTGGACTACTGCCCTCTTGTGAAAATGTTGTTAAGAACTGGTTTGTGGACCAGTGCATGTGCTATATCTATAAATAAAAAAAGTAATGCACTTTTTTATTCACCCTTTCAGTGTAGAATCCTTCTGTATCAAATTGCCAAAGTGAAAGATTCAGAAGGATTGAAAGCTGTAGGAGCCCAAACAAGAAGTGCTTATCACAGGGCCAGGCAATTCTTTGTCGAAGTCTAAACAATTTGGTGGGGAGTGACAATATAGGAAATCGAATAGGGTATTGGAGGATTGAGGCCACACGCTCAGCAATAAATGTCTAGTCTGTAAGGGTTTTAAACATCAGGAAAACAAATTAATAGGCCTTTGTGAACAAAGTATTTGATCATAAATGAAGATATTCATCAACTTGATGCCATGATACCGATTGCCAAACTCTCGACTTCCCATTTCGAGTTGACACATCAACATTTGGTGGTTAATTAATTTCGAACAAACATGAACGTACGTGCACAGGAACATCTCATTGACAACAATAATTTCGACCACAAAATCTGGAAAATTTCACAAGTTCGATCTAAAGCAAGGACCACGTACTTCTTTATAGCATCCAAAACAATGATTGGAGGGTACAATTATTATTACAAAAACCGTAGAGATTGTATTGGTTCCATTCTAGGATTATATGCATCTTGAAAATAACTAAATTAACCCTGTGTTTGGGACAATGCTGGATTTTGGAATGTACAAGACGTACACACAAAATCTGCGACATGTCACAAACATGTCTGCATTTTATGTAAATACACAACACTAACTAAGTTAGCACATCATAATTGCATCTATACTTAATGCGCTTGTGTTGATCCGATCGGAATTGCCTGCACTAAAAGCTAATGGCAGAGTGGGGTGTGTTTCGCTACATTTCACATGTAATTGTCTTGGGGGTAAAACTGCATCTTCTTAGCTGATGGAATGTTGTTTGGGGTTTTTTGGAGACTGCGATGTTGAAATGCCTTTAACCTCTGTGACCCCGGTTTGAATCCGAGACCAGGGGGCCAAATTCACAGAGCTGCTTATAAAGGCAGCTATAAGCCCAACAAAATTATGCTCACCGGAATAAGGTTACCAGCCAAAGTACGATGTTACATGCACCACCTTTGACTGGTAACCTGCTAAGTTTTGCTTAGCATTAAAGTGTTTATGCAAAATTTTCTGCTTAAGCAGCTCTTTGTTCATACTAGAACCATTTTTTTCTGTGAAATATTTCCCTCTGAAATGACGTTATATTCGAGAAAAATGTATCTGAAAACCTTTAAACAAAATCGTAACAGCTGATTTCGGTTGTTACATCCAAAACTAAGGACAAATATTTGTTTATCCATGCTGAAAATTGTGCATGGATTTTCACTGTTTTCTCCTGGCTCACACACAACGGATTATACCAACATTTTCACAGGTTTGTTATTTCATGTATATGGTTGATCACACAAAACATGAACACTGTATGTGACTATTTTGTCAGCTTTACCAATCCTGTATACGTTTGTAATGACTCTGAAAATTAATGACAATAAAAACTTACTTGGTAAGAAGTACAGCAGCGTTGGATAGTATAATGCATTTTGAGAAACATTTTACTTCGAAGTAGGGCCTACTGCGGTTATGGAAATGATGTGACTTTTTATCCCAAAGAAAATGTAATCTGAGAAGCGTTACTGACAGTAACGCTTCTCAGATTGTGTATTCAATTACAGATTATTCTTCCTGCGTGGACATAACCTCTCCAGATTGTTGGCAATATCTCAAAACGCTACCACCTTTTGAAATGAAATTTTCACAGGTTAGTTTTATGGTATATATGTACAACTCTGTAGGATTGAAACAAACAGTGGGTTCCAATTACCAAACGTATACAATCCCTTTAAAGGCCCTGTACACGTTTGGCAATTACTTGAATATATAGTAGCATAAAAACTTACTTAGTAACGAGCAACGGAGAGCTGTTGATAGTATAAAACATTGCGAGAAACGACTCCCTCTGAAGTAATATAACGAAGTTTTTGAGAAAGGGGTAATTTCTCACTAAATAAATAAAAGACTTCTTGCAAGAAGCCTTTTATTCCTATCTGAAAGCACGCAAATTTGTACAACAAGGGTGTTTTTCTGTCATCATTTTCTTGCAACTTCAATGACCAATATTGAGCCCAAATTTTCACAGGCTTGTTATTTTATGCATGTTGGGATACACCAAGTGAGAACACTGGTCTTTGACAATTTCCTAACGTGTACTATGCCTTTGAGTGCAGTATTTTGCAAAATGCTTTCGATTTTGCGATTCTAAATCTACCAGGACATTGCCCCTACAATAGCTCGTGTTTATAATGCACACATCCTAAATACATAAAGACAGCTCAATCACATTACGGCTAATCCGAATTAAAATACTCTCACGAACAAACAGCTTCACGTTGATGTCGGTGTGAAATGAAATAATTGCGTGGTGCAGAAAAGACCAATCGTAGCGTGATTAACGCGCGGCGTCCGTGGGCACCTGCGCCGCGCATCACGGCATGCTGATGAGAGATTGAGAAGGGGGGGGGGGGTCGGGAAACGGTTTAAAAGTTGGAGAAAAAGCAATTGATTCCCGAGATTTTTTTCTCATTAAATGGATTTTTTGTTTTCGACCAGTGGTGTTTTGGCTGGTACTTCATTTGCTAGGCTTGCTTGCGTGCTGACTTTTGGATGCTGAGCCACGTTTTACAAGCCAAATAAAGTAATTTAAAATTAACAAATGAGCGGTCTATAAGTTCACCGGACCCAAACTCTGGTGTTGTCAGCAGCAGAGTGTGGGTTCAAATCCTGGTCATGACACTTGCGCCCTTGAGTAAGGCACTCAACCATAATTACTCCGTGAGTTGGGAAGGTAGTGTATTCTACTCTATCAGCCAGGCTCCTAGTGGATGATACCCATGTCTACATCCTTACGGACCGTGAAGGGGGTAACCTTGTTTCAACCCCAGGAAAAGGGAATAGGTGGCAATGTGCCTCAGGTGACAGTTGATTCGGGACGACAGCCCAAACCAGTTAAATGTAGCCCTCACCTTGAAGTGGCTGTCCGTGCTTGTGATGTTAGGCGATATCTCATTAAAAAAAGGGTCTATCATTTCGTTTCTCTGTGGAAACGTAGAGGCAATGTCTGATAAAAGGTAAAAAGTGCGTTGTTTTTGACCTCCAGTTAACATTATAAGCACCTAACATTGTAGGCCTATGTATCAAAGCTCGGTTTAATTGGGATTTGACAAATCCTCTTTTAGAAACGAGTGTGTTTAACCATGGAGGTAGGATTTTAACATACGTGGGAAGTGTCCTTGGGGAGGATAAGTCAATCTTAAGCTTGCCTTTCAAAGCTTTCTTTGTTGGAGTGATACGCTTGAGTGAACTGATTCTGCGATTGAGTTAACTTTCCAGGAAGGATAAAACATTATGACGTGAGAGACTGAAATGTGAGATTGTGTTTTCTGGTGGTCAGTTGTAAATGTTTCATTCAAAAAATATTATCAAGAGCTTCCAAAGTTCCAGGAAAGTATTTATACCCAAGCCAAACAACAGCAGCAGCAGTCGTGTAAACTAAAAGAAACCCAGTGACACTTAATAGCTAAGACAAAGGGTTTGCCCCGGTGTGTCTGGCAGTGGCTGCTGATTGTGCAGCAGCACCTTGTAAACCCTTATAAGGTGTTAGATAAATCTGTCTCATAATACAAAAAACCTGTCTTAAAGGCACTGTACACATTTGGTAATTACTCAAAATGATTATATTAGCATAAAAACTGACTTGGTAACGAGCAACGGAGAGCTGTTGATAGTATAAAACATTGTGAGAAACGACTCCCTCTGAAGTAACGTAGTTTTTGAGAAAGAGGTAATTTCTCACTAAAACAATAAAAACTTCTTGCAAGAAGTTTTTATTCCTATATCTGAAAGCACACAAACTTGTACAACAAGGGTGTTTTTTCTTTCATCATTTTCTTGCAACTTCGATGACCAATTGAGCCCAAATTTTCACAGGCTTGTTATTTTATGCATGTTGGGATACACCAAATGAGAACACTGGTCTTTGACAATTACCAAACGTGTATACGATGCCTTTAAGTACATTATTGGTAGATATGTGCGCTATAAATTTATTATTGTTAAGACCGGGGAAACTATACCCAACTACATAGAAACAAATGGATGCCTCTTGTTGTGTTTTGATAATCTTTTAATTTAACTTTATAATACACAAACAAGATAAAAGTTCCGACTGAATATTCTGTCGATAGATCGAGGACCCTAACTGGCAGTTTCACGGTCTATTTTATGCCCAGTATTTTTCGCTGATGCCAGCATTCGTATGTCTGGCCAGAAATATTAACAGAACTTTTCAATAATTTAGGAGTCGGTGTAGTCCTGTGTAGAACAAGTTTAAGCACATTCAAAAACTAGTTCCTGTTTTTTTGCTCTTGCTGTATGTTTTCACTTCGCTGAATGGATCACTTTTGTCCATCGACACGCGAGTGGGCGTGGCTTTCCTACCAACTACACGCACTATGAGTGGATGATCGTCGTGACGTCACATCCACTCGCCTCTCTTGGTTGGTCAATTCTTTTCCACTGACTGATACGGTTTTGCATATCAAGCAAGCGACCGTACACCGTGTCGTACGGTAGTGTGTGGTATAATGGCATAACCAATACTTGTGGGAAATTATCATCAGCGAACTAAGAAAATGTTCCTTCATCATTTTGATGCTGTAGGACATTCGTGTGCACCGTGTCACTGACCGGCCTTGAAGCAGCGCTGGACGGACAGGGGTTTTATATCCATGTGAGCGACATTTACTATGCGACTTCATGTAAAGTTCAGTTTGTGTGGAACAGGTAAGTTATTTCCAACATGGTTTTGAATAAACCTTGGGTTTTGAGGCATTGCACGGTGATGTATCAATGTGTATTCAGTTTGCGGTAACTCCATCTAATTTGCTGTGTAGATTTGTTCTTCAGAACTTGTCTTGCTATTTATTCTACTCCTTGCTATTTATTCTACTCCGTGGCTGCAGTATAAGCATAGAGAAAGGACCCTTTCTCTATGGTATAAGCAAGACAAGTTCTCAAGAACATACACAGCAAAGTAGATACCTCTAACTGATGCAACCGGTAACACATTATCTAATTTGCTGTGTAGATTTGTTCTTGAGAACTTGTCTTGCTACGTGGCTGCAGTATAAGCAAGACAAGTTCTCAAGAACGTCTACACAGCAAAGTAGATATATAATACACATGGTGTTAAAGGCACTGAACACGTTTGGTTGTCAAAGACCAGTGTTCTCACTTGGTGTATCCCAACATATGCATAAAATAACAAGCCTGTGAAAATTTGGGCTCAATTGGTCATCGAAGTTGCAAGAAAATGATGAAAGGAAAAACAACCTTGTTGTACAATGTGTGCTTTCAGATAGGAATAAAAACTTATTGCAAGAAGTTTGTATTATTTTAGTGAGAAAGTACGTCTTTCTCAAAAACTACGTTACTTCAGAGGGAGTTGTTTCCTACAATGTTTTATACTATCAACAGCTCTCCGTTGCCTGTTACCAAGTCAATTTTCTATGCTAATATTTGTTTTGAGTCATTACCAAACGTGTACGATACCTTTAACCGCGAACTGATGCAATCATAAACCTTTACCAAGCTTTCTGACTCGAATATTCAGGCTGAACTCGGTTGAGCATGCGTGTGGGGATTTAGAAGAAATTGTATTTGCTTTAAATAAATAATAATAATAATTGACGGGAAACATTCATCACCATACACGACATGTTGCTTGTAATATATTTATCTTAAAGGGTATGTATCTACGTTGGGTAATTACTTATAAAATTAATGGCAATAACAATTTACTCGGTAAGAAGTACAGCAGCTTCTGATAGTACAAAGCATTTTTAGAAAACATTTCACTTTTCAGTAATGTGGTTATGGAAAGATATATCAGTTTTTATCCAAAATAAATTGAATATGATAAGCGTTTATACTGCAGTAACGTTTCTCAGATAGTGTATTCCAATTGCACTTGCAGATTATTCTTCCTGCGTGGACATAACCACTCAAGAATTTTGGGCAATATCTCAAAAACGCTACCACCTTTCGAAATGAAATTTTCACAGGTTAGATTTATGGTATATATGTACAACTAGGATTGAAACAAACAGTAGGTTCCAATTACCAAACGTATACAATCCAAGAAAGAATTATGAATGCTTTAGTTTAATGCTGTGCCAAACTGCCCTGACGTAATGTGATTTACTAGGAGCTTTTGCTAGTGGGTTGAACCATAAATTGAACCGCGGTTCATGCCGGGTGTGACATTGTGAGTTCAACCGGTAAACCATAAAGTGTTCCCCCCCTTTTGACCGCATCGTCGCCAGCCTGTCGCTTCAAGAAGCTTGACACTTTCTTCTCAGGCTGGAGGGGTTTTGGTTATTACGGGAGATGATCCCGAAGTCATACTAATAAAAAAGAACTCTTCTGTAAGTGCATATGGGTGAAAGTTCAAACTCAGCATGGAGGTATGAGACCATCCATACCTTCTCAAAAAAAGCCTAGGTTAGGGTACGGAAGCTCACGTAGGGTCAGATAATAAACTCACACCCTTTTAGTTTGCCACAGAGTTATAAAATAACACTGGGAGCTGAGGTGTGATATCAGTATTATTGTCATTTATTGGTAATAAAACTAAGGGGTCTATACAAAAGTGCCTTGTACTTTACGTTAACCCGCAGGCCAGTAAGAGTAAGAAGAGCCTGTGAAGAAAAGGCATTGAAGAAAATGGGTTTTTGTTTTATAATTGACTATTGAATGTGCCTGGCAAAAACGAAACTCGCATACAGCTTTCTTGTTTTCAAAGCCTGCAAAAAGGCATTCTAAAATAATAAAAATGTAACAATGTACGGTATATTTACCGGAACAGCATTTGCTATACAGAGCTGACAAAAGTATCAGGCAGTTTTCACATTTTGTGTGATCATACATGAAATAACAAACCTGTGAAAATTTGGGCTCAAGTGGTCATCGAAGTTGCAAGAAGATAATGAAATAAACAAAAACACCCTTGTTGTATAGAATTGTGTGCTTTCAGATGCCTGAGACCTGAAGCCTTTCTCAGATTCAAATTTTTGTGTGAAAAAAATTACCTCTTTCTCTAAAACTACATTTAATTTACTTCAAATGGGGTCGTTTCTAACAATGATTTATAATGTCAACAGCTCTCCATGCGCTTTTACCAAGTAAGTTTTTATATGGTCATTAACTTTTGTGGAGTAATTACCAAAAGTACACCCTGCCTTTACGGGGAATTATGAACTACGACAATCTCGTCTACATCAAACCATGATTGGGCTGTAAAAAGGATTACATGTCTGTTAAGACTTATTAGTGTACCAACAGGCTTTGTCACGATTTACGTAATACCTGGGCTGTTTTCATTTTGATTCGCAGGTTAATTATAGAGACACAGTTACCAAGGCAGCGACGTAGCAACCATGTTCAAGTTTGTGAACAAACGGGGCGAGATGGTCCCTCGTTATTCTTCCACTCAAGATGCCCCACTCGGGGTACCCGTTACCGACCGCAGTGCAAGACCAAAGGGTGAGTATTATCGAGTTGTTATGGAGTTTAGGGCGAGATTAATATGAAAACAAATATTGACAGTGTTGTCCCTCGCGCACCTCAATTTTTTTTTATTAACACCCATCTGCAAATATTTGCTGTGGACATTTGACTTTTACTTATGACTTTAACCCAATGAACCTAACATGAACTTTGCCCCGGAATGAACTGGGGGTGGTATGACCTGTTCCTTGCTCTATGGTATGACTGAGAGTTTATTGGATCTATTTAGGCATCGGAAACGATTGGAACTCTAATAACAAATTCACCTAGTTGTGTTGGTCTCTTGACGGTAAATGTGCAGGGTTTTCAACCACGGATACCCAAAGTTGGGGAAGGAAATCTTCTAATCACCTCACTCATCTAGAAAAACCCAACTTGCCTGGTTTGGCCACATAGTGAGGATGGAAAACAGCAGATATCCAAAACGCAGCCTGCTGTAGAAACAGTAGACGGGGTAGGCGAAGGAATAATGACGTCATTGCTAACAGCAACTTTTACCACGAAGATCCAAAACTGGTTAAAATATTTTTCTATCGTTTAATTCAATCATTAAAAAAAAAAAAAAAAAAAGTTTGCCCTACACCGATTGGTTTAATGGAGTTAGTCATACATTATTGTTGCAAACTAAAGGTTCATAATTCAGATTGGTTTAATAACATCTTCTTAAAATGCTCTGTTTCTCCCATTTAAGTGACCAAACGTTCAAAGTTGGTCATGACATGGTGGGAACTATTCCGCATATAAAGCATATTTCATGACCTTTGAAGTACAGGAAACTCTCTCGACTCTTCCCACGGGATCGGGGTTCGAAGAGGAGAGATGTTTAACCCGAGAAGGAGGGGGGTCTTCGCTTTACCCCCACGGTGTTATTGTCTGGCTCTATCGCCAAAGAGGAAGGTCATCAATTCATGATGAACAAAACTGATAACCCAGGCCCCGGGAATAAAAGTAGGATCATAGCTTTGAACGATGGTGGTATACCCTACTAAACCATGGGGGCAATTTCAGTCGATTGAACCCGTATACACACGACGGAGGGTTCGTCTGGAGTGTACAATGAACGATAAATGAACCATGTGCGACAGTTTAACCCATACTTACACCCAGTCGAGGACGTGCCATCGTTGCATCCAACTGCTCTTTTATTATAGGCCATGCTTTTTGTGACCGTGGAAAGAAAAGAAAGCACACTCCCATTTCTTTCTTTTATGGTTTATTTTTTATTAAGACGGTTTAATTTGTCATAATCTGCTTTACCTAGCGTCCGAGTGCTCTAAAATTTGGAACATATAAAAAAGAGTTTGACGTAGAGTTTATTGGGATCGCAATCATTTCTGTTCCGTCAAAGCCATCTTTCCACGGTATAACTCAACCATAAACCATATACCGGCTTCATCCATCTTCAACTGTCTGCAGTCACACACACAAACCACAGCTGCTTGTCTTACTCGACAAATCTCCTCAAATCTTTGTTGGGATTTGTGTTCTCGATCGTGTGGGGGGTGTCACGAGAAAACCTTTATGTGCGTGTTGAAGTCGTGACCTTGATAATCCATATAATCAATCAGCAAGGCATGGATTTATTTTACTGTTTGCTTCTACCTTGATGTTTGTGCAGATTTTTGGGGGAGGGTTGGGCTGTGGATTCCATCTAAGTGTCGATGTCCTAATTACGGTTTTGACCGTTCTTCCATTTCCTCATTGTGAAGAGTTGAACCATCTAGTTTATTGCTCCATGGTTGAACACAGACAGGAGCAGGGGTGTAGTGAAGGGCTATATTTTTATGTTGCCTGAGGGTAGGTAGGGGTCAGCAAACATGCACTGCCCTTTCGTGGGTTGGGGCGTGGCTACCTCCATGGTTGGGGGGGGCACTGTCGCGGACCACACATTTGCTTATAAAGGCCCTATACACTATTGGTAAGATCGAAAAACACAAAATGTTCACAGATTCACACACAACTTACAATTTACATGATTTAAAGTACTAATGGTCGAAAGGGTTCCTTAAAATATTTCTGCCTAAAATACTATCGTTTCTGAGAAATGAGTAAAACAATAGTTTTTATTACGCGCGATATTTTGAAAAAAAAAACCCAGAAAACACATAAGGTCTCTTTTCACTATTTTCTCGTGATCTCGATGACCAGTTGAGCTCAAACTTTCACAGGTTTGTTTGTTCGTGCATAATGTTGAATCACATAAAATGTGGACACTGATTTTGAGCTGTTACCAAAAGTGTACAATACCTTTAAAGGAAAGTACGTTTGGTATTCATTCTTAAAATTAATGGCAATAAAAACCTTCTTGGTTAGAAGTACAGCAGTTAGGCCTATATATAGGATTAAAACAATCGAACAGTTCCAAAAACCAAACGTATACTTACCCTTTAAAGGAGGGGTGTGGTGGGTGCACAATCTACCCTTAAGCTAGGCAGGGTGTACTTTTTGGTAACTACTCCACATGACCACATACAGACTTACTTGGTTAAGAGCACTGGGGAGCTGTTTGTACAAAACATTGTATACGACCCCCTTTGAAGTGATGTAGTTTTAGAGAAAGAGTAAATTGTTCACCCAAATATTTGAATCTAAGAAAGGCTTCAAGCATGAAGCTTTTCTCAAGCATCTGAAAGCACACAATCTATGCAACAAGGGTGTTTTTTCTGTCATTGTTTTTTTGCAACTTCGATGACCAATTGAGCCCAAATTTTCACAGGTTTGTTATTTTATGCATATGTTGGGATACACCAAGTGAGAACACTGGTCTTTGACAGTTACCAAAAGTATATCCCTGCTTTTAGTATAAGTTTTGAGGCATTGTATGGTGGAGTACTCAATATAGTCATGATTAATTATTACACAATGTGTTATAACTTTCTAAGAGTACTAGAATATCGTTCTGATAAGAACTTGTCCAACAAGTTTTCTTTTGCCGAGGAATATGTTTGTGGATCGGAGGTGGGGGAAATCTTTTTATTATCTTCACTCAGAGTTTGTGAAGATTTCCAAAGGGTGCGACGTGTTTCCTTTCTCTTGTATAATATTGTATCCAAATTATCTGCTCATGCTGCCAAAATGTTGGCCCAAGCAAAATATCCAAAATAAGTTTTTCATTGATATACAAATGTCTAATGCATCTCGCTGTCAACATCAAAATGATGGAAAGCATAAACAGATTAGGCTAAAATTGACAACATAATACAACATACTTGTGGGAAACAAACTAATCGGAAAAATACAGACTAAGACATTTCAAAGACATATGAATACAACTGAGGCCAACAAGTTTTTGAGCGTTGTTCCAAAAGAAGTTTGTGGACAGGGTGTATTCTACAACTGCTCCTCGATACCTCAGTCTGCACATTCAAACATCTTGGTTCACAAGTAACCTAAAGGCACTGAACACGTTTGGAAATTGTCAAAGCAGTGTTCTCACTTGGTGTATCCCAACATATGCAATATGCATAAAATAACAAGCCTGTGAAAATTTGGGCTCAATTGGTCATCGAAGTTGCAAGAAAATGACGAAAGAAAAAACACCCTTGGTGTACAAATTTGTGTGCTTTCAGATAGGAATAAAAACTTCTTGCAAGAAGTTTGTATTATTTTAGTGAGAAATTACCTCTTTCTCAAAAACTACGTTACTTCAGAGGGAGTCGTTTCTCACAATGTTTTATACTATCAACAGCTCTCCGTTGCTTGTTACCAAGTAAGTTTTTATGCTAATATATAAACTGCTCACAAAAAGTTAGGAAACGTTTTTTAATCATGTATATTTTTATTATTTATTACCCTCTTGTATAATGTTGCATATCAATAGAAAGCTGAAGTGTTCTTCTTTAAAATGATACCAAATGTGCAATGATGACATGTTGCTGGACTTGGCCACATTAATGAGAATGAGACAAAGTCACAAATCAAATGTGCCAAAATTAGCAATTTTGTGGTACTGTGTGAACAAACAAACTGACACTGTAATTCAAACATGCGGTAATTTTGGCACATTTGATTTGTGACTTTGCCTCATTGTCATTCATGTAGCCAAATTCAGCAACATGTAATCATTGCAAATGTGGTATCATTTTAAAGAGGAACACTTCAGCTTTGCATTGATATATAACATATACAAAGAGAGTAATAAATAATAAAAATATACTTGATTAAAAAAAGTTTCCTAACTTTTTGTGAGCAGTTTATTTTGAGTAATTACTAAACGTGTACAGTGCCTTTAGGAAAGGAACTCAAAACTTAGTTGTCTATAAAGCCGATCTTCTGTAATTGTACCGCATTGCAATTTCTTTTTTTCTTTTTTTGTAAAACTGTTTGGTATTATATATATATATATTTTTTAAATATTTTTTTATATGATCTTCCCACCAAGGGAACTCGGCAAACTCCCACAAGGGGATATAAACACTAAGCTGGCAACAGCCAATCTCTCTCATCATACAAACATTGGTTTAACGTCTAAATTAATATGAAGTGCAGGTGAAATGCACAAGTCAATAAATTGTGATTCAGTAACTATAGACGACAATACTTATATTCTGCATAGGATTTGAGGAATTGCATGGTGAGGTATCAACGAGAAGTCCCCCCGATCCACATAGCGAAGTAGTCCCGCCCGATTTCCTACCTCCCGCCCAGGTAGTAGTTAATAAGCAGGACAGTTCTTTTCAGAACTGAGAAGTCTCCCGAATTCCGAATATTCTACTCTGCGGCAGTAGAATAATAAGCAAAGAACAAAATCTACCAAGCAAGTAGATTTCAGAACTGAGAAGTCTCCCGAATTCCGAATATTCTACTCTGCGGCAGTAGAATAATAAGCAAGACAAGTTCTCAAAGAACAAAATCTACCTTAGCAAGTAGATGGTGTTACCGCAAACATTGATAACTCACCATGCAATGCCTCAAATCCTATACAAGACAATTCTTTTCAGAACTG
Source organism: Plazaster borealis (assembly GCA_021014325.1). Taxonomy (NCBI): domain Eukaryota; kingdom Metazoa; phylum Echinodermata; class Asteroidea; order Forcipulatida; family Labidiasteridae; genus Plazaster; species Plazaster borealis. The sequence goes on from CM037473.1 coordinate 2,700,544, forward strand.
AGAAGTCTCCCGAATTCCGAATATTCTACTCTGCGGCAGTTGAATAAAAAGCAAGACAAGTTCTCAAAGAACAAAATCTACCTAGAATACACATGGTGTTACCGCAAACCAAATATATACTCATATTCTAGTCATTGTGAAATCTATAAATAGCAGTATGGCACTTTGAGTGCTCTCAGTATGGTAACAATATTAAAGTACAAGCCAGCAGTTTTCAGTTGCTGTTTGATGCAGCATTCCTCGATAGGTATATGGGCCACAGTTTGCTTTTTTTACGTATACTTTAGAAAATTCCATCATTCCAAGGATGTCAAAGGTTAAGAAGCTCGGAAGTGATCCTGTCGTAGTCTTGTTGCCAGAGGCGAAACACTCAGTACTAATGATAAAGACACGGGTCAACTAACGACCGTCTTGAAAGTGATCTGCAGATATCAGTCATTATGCCTGGAGGGAGAGACTAGTCTGGTTTGTCAACAAGGTGGGAATGGGTTCTAACATGGAGCTATTTTTTGTATAGCTCCATGGTTCTATCATAGAGTAATATTGTCTCACACGTGCATGAAAGTACATTCATAGGCCTACCATGGGCCTATACCCAACGAATGGCGGAACTAACGTGTAAAGTAGGGCGTGAGAAGTTAATATATATCGATTACAACTATTAATGATGATCGTTATAAATACAGTAACTTTGGGGATGTGTATTATTTCATCACAAGTATGATCAATTTTTGGATTTAAGAATCATACTTAGGCCTAACCATGGAGGTGATTTAAAATAGTCTTATTCCGAGGTTAGGTATTTGCATGGGTAGTAGTTGTGGCCCTTTGGAATATAAAGATGTCGTCTGTTTGAAATTATTGACAGGGATTGAAATGGATGTAGGTGGGATGTTTTCAAAACTTGTGTTGATCAACTTTTATCTCGCCGTCTACAGCTCCACTGTTTGAACTACCGTGATGATTGCAAGCATTTGTAATAATTTAAAGTTTCTTCCGGCCTTGTCTCTTCAAAAGTCCCTCTCCCTTTCTTGACCCCAATTACGGTGAACCTCAGGGGTCACCGTATCCAAACAATCCGCTTTGTGAAGGCGGTATCCGATATACACAGCGCGATCTATCCCAGTGGATGATTTACACGTAGTTTACACTAACACCAACAAAACCCCACCACTGTCGGAACGCATTCGGAACTCATTGCGGCGGGATTATAGGGCGGCATTTTACTTACAGTCAGGAAAAAGGCCAGTGTCGGTTTGCTAGAAAAACACTTACTCATGGGAGATGAGAGATTGGACCCCTCTACCCCCCCCCCACACCCTATACCTTCAAAACCCATAGCCGGTTGAAATCAAGAGCAGGTCATTGTCGATTCCTGTACCATCACTCTTGATGTAAAACCAAACCGTTGTTAGACCATAGAGTGAGGACTTTCTCTATGATTTGCCCGAGATCTCCTCCTCAAATTGTACACCGCTGGACCGCTCCCACCACAGGCCGTCTTTCCGGTGCTACAGCTTTCGTCGGTGGTATCACTAACATTGCTGTATAGGCAAGTACTGCATGCTACGGTTATTTTCTTCAGTTTACTTTAACTTTACTCGCCTCTCTCTATACTCCAATTGTCCGTCGCTCATTAATGCATTTTATTGTTTCAAAGATAACCGTAAGTAAACCTCAGTATGTGCTGACATGTGATTCCCCAGGAATTGTCCTGAATTCAGGGGTTTTTCTCTCAACCTCCTTGAGACTTCAAGTTTTCTTGAATGGAGTATGCAGTTAGCAAAGGGAGGAAGAGACAGTCCACATTGTGTCCAAACCTGTAGTTTTGTATTTCTTGTGATTCACAGAGTCTGTAGGGCCTAAACCTAATGAATTTGGAGGCTCTGGGTCTAGAATAAGGGTGAATCCAGGACTAGAGCAATTTTTACGGGAATTTTCACATTCAGCAAACCTCATCCCTGTATGTGACTGAAAGAGAGGCTCTAAGGTCAAATTCAGTAAAGTGATGCACTCATTTTCCAAAAGATAAAGTCTTTAGAAAGAGGACAAAATTTACAAGTCTCTATACCTCACATTAAAATGCTGTATTTTCGTCGTTTGATACAACATTTTGTAACACCCCAAAACGCCCAATGGCGTAAGATTCCAGATGGGTGGGGCGTGTTTAGTTTAATCCTGAATTTCCATAATATACAAAATAAAAAATCAATCTTAAAGTTAAAGAAAGGTACTTAACGTCACAGTACCAATCTTCCACAGAAATATCTACGTCGGTAATATTTTCAACAAGTCGAGATTATAAAACCCCACGTTGTTGCTTATTTCGGTTGCAATCACACACAACTTCCTGAAGTGGATTTTGGAGGATTTTTAAGCGTAGTTTGACCAAATTCTCCTGACGTCATCATCACAATGTCGCGCCATTTTCGAAGTCAGTGTCCCTATATGTTTTACCATGGTGAAACAGTGTATTGCCCATACACGCTTCCCTTATACCTTTATCACGGTGCGGCCATCTTGATTTTCTCCCATTCAAATCAATGTAACCAAACCGAGGCTGGAAGGAAAAATAGTCTGGTTCCTTTTTGTACTAGGAATATTAGCATCGATTACCGTTATTGGATACAGGGAACATGACCAAGATGGTGGCACCATGATTAAGGTCTATCACGTAGCCACATGTGACGTTTGTGCAAGGGGTCAATGATTTGGAAGGTAACCATACTTATGAAACTTTACCCGTTTATATCCATGATGGTTTGGGATTAAAACCTATCACATTGCACTAAAAATTAAGCTTCTATTTAATACACCAACAGTTGTTTTTGCTTCAAAATGTTGAACTGTGGGGTGAGGAGGATCCCCGAGGGGTGGTTCTCACTTCGGCTTTTAACCTTCCGGTTGTGGCAAGTTTATTTCCGGGGCTTATTTTGTCATGCCCTTTGAATCTATTTTGTTGACTCCATTGACTACGTTTTTACTATAAAAATACCATTGATGCCCGTGGCCAGAAAACTTCAAATTGCCCACAAGAGTTTATTTCTATGATATAGCGAAGTAGATGTTATTGTTTAGAGTTGCCGATGTATGGAGTGCTGTCTGACTTGTGGTTTCCCGCGGGCCGTGTGCAACACGAGGCAATTTACAGGCAACCAGTTTTAGGCAATCTCCAGGAAGAACAGGCATTCACATTTCAGTTTCCACATAATTTTCTTGGGATTGGGAGACAATTAGAAAACTAACTCCTGCGCTACCAAATAATTGTTCCTTCTGCATGCAGTGCAGTTGGTTGCCGCCTACAAAGTCCCAGTAAAAATTCCCCCCCCCCCCAACTAATGGCTTGGTTTCTATTGCTTCTCTCCTCTGTTCTTTTTGGTGCTCTTGTTTTCTGTTTATTGTATATTTCGTAAGAACTGTCAAATAATTATTACAAGAATGCTGATTGCTTAAATGAATTTAAAAAGAAAAGAAAAAATTGCCCTGCCATCAAGGCCCCTGTATGGTGCTCCCAGTGGCCCAACCCTTTCTCCTCTGACCAGCCCTGGCAATTTTGCCTCCTTTATACCTTGACACTGACCGAAGACCTGGGCCCAATTTCATAGAGCTACTTAAAGGCAGAACATTTTACTTAAACAAAAAAATTCTGCTAAGTAAAAATAAGCAGGATACCAGTCCCAAACGGTGCGTGTGATATGGTGTTTTGGCTGGTAACCTTATTCTGGTGAGCATAATTGTTTTGTGCTTAAGCAGCTGATCTGTTTTCGGTTTTCTATATTGGTGTTAAATGCAATCGGTTTCCCATGGGTTTTCATGCTTTCGCGGAAAGTTGTTCTTTTACCAAAATACCGGTTTATAGTCCCATAAATGTCTGGATATTAAATTACAAAATTAAACCAACCATTGATTAAGGTACAGTTCATCTTGAAAAGTATTACAAGACAAATTAGATATTTGTAAATTTCGTTATGCAAAGTTTTATCACGATGTTATGGTGCACCGCTAAATTAGACAATAAATATTGCGCTAAATTGTGGTTGGCCCTAAAAGTGCCAAGAAAACGCTAAATACCGGATGGGAAGTAAAGACCGCAAAGGATTGCACAAAAGAACGTGGGTAGAATTACACAAAGGGCTCAATCTTGCGATTAATTCGCTCACTTTACACGTCATTGCGTCAAAATAGGAGATTGGATCGAATTACGGTGTAATATGGGTTATCCAGTGGCCCCTAATCTGATAGACCCTTCAGTTTCAGGTATATACATGTTGTTTAGTCCTTCCTCAATGGTTACAATATTGCTTGCACATGAACGTCTACATAACATCTACATAACACTAGATCAAAAATTAAACAATGATTGGGTTTGTTATTATTACCAATCCTGTATAATACATTTAAAATATAATAATTGTCGTCCAAAACCCTCTTTCTTATAAACACAATTCCTCTGGGAATTGTTTTTGTTCTGCACGATGTTTTTGACAACATTACGTTTGTTTGTATGTTTGTTTGCGTTTACGTTTGTTTGCACTAGATCAGCAACTGAAATTCATATTGGAAATTAGACTAGGACCACATTATTTAAGAATACAGTCAGACATCAAGGTCCCCTACTCTGGAATCAGCTTTCCCCTGTACTTTTTTTTTTTTTTTTTTTTTAGAACTGTGCACAGTTTAAAAAAATACCTGGAAATGTTTCAAATTATTAAGATTTAAACTCCCGAAATGACATGATTACCATTACTTATCTTTATTTCTCTCATTTTCCCTCGCTTTATGTGTTTTTGTATAAATCCATTCTGTAGTTCTAAAATGTATCTGAAAACCTAAAAAAAAACTAAAAAAACGCAACGGCTGATTTTGGTTGTAACCAAAATTAAGGACAAGGTGTTTACATGCTGAAAATTGTGCATGTTTTTCACTATTTTCTCCTGACTCACACAACGGATTAAGCCCAAATGTTTACATGGTTGTCATTTCAATTCCATGTATATGGTTTGGTCGCACAGAGCATGAACACTGTCAGCTCAATCCCGTACGGTGAGATAAACATATCTGTATTCGAATCAGATGTCTATACGGGTTGCAATAAACCAATCACTTCATCAAACCATCCAAGGATATACTTGTTGAGTGGGCAATAACGACCGTTTTACATTATGCCCAAGGATAAAAGGCGACAAACTCAGGTGTTTAATTAAATTAAATAAAATTACAACAAAGCATTGCTTTATATTCTCAAAAGCTTAAATGAAAATCCGCGTGCCATTCATACACACACCACCACGCACCATCCAAGGATAAGTTTGTAAAAAAGGGGGAAAAAAATGTAATTTCCAAATAGAGTTCTTTTGTCCACTGAGTAGTTTTATTAATCGAGATTAATGTGTAAAGTGGCTTTATAGGGAGCGGCAGGTGTGAAACGAGCGCTGCAAAGGCTTGAAATGTTTTCATTTTCCCAAGGATTTTTGAATCGCCGATTGAAGAACAAAATCGTGGATTTTCGACCAAGGTTTTTGTCATCAGTGTAATGCACATTTGACTTCGGTTTATCGCTTTCTAATTCTATGATTTGGGGTCTTAAACAAGGCATATAGGCTAGTCTTGGTTCAATAAGTATAAGTACGGATTTCCACATTATTTCAAGATTGGTAAACAAAATAGCATTCAAATAATATGAATTATCATGTAGACTGCTTGTTTTAAAAAACAACTTTGACCAATCGTTTTGTAGCTCTTCGGTGTACGAGGTTGCAAAGATCATATTGTACCCCGTTATGACGCTGGGTACGTTTAGCAGAGTACCCTGGCACAATCTTCTATAACTGACAATACGTAATGATGCATGTGGGATACAGTAATTAAATACATTTTGACAAAAGCTACTTTACTTTAATACAATGATTTTTGAAAAGTAGAAAAATGTAGCATTTTAGAGAGAAACTGTTGTTAGCGTTTCGGGAACTGGAATTCGAAGTTAGCGAGTACACTGCAAAAACAGGGGTATCAATTTGATTCTCTTTTTATCTATAGGTGACATTACCGACAAGGTGTTAATTTCAACAACGATATAGTAATGGGGATAACTAACACTTATATTGGGGTTGTCACCTATCAGAAAGAATCAATTTGAAACCCCAGTTTTACACTAACCTATAAATAAATAAGAACTCACAAATCTCTCCTCTCTTTTTCGTTCCGTAAAGCGAAGAGTTTGTGTGTTTGTATCTTCGATATAAACTTCGTTTTTCCTTCGGTACTCATTAAGAGATGTTCAATTTATAAAAAGGGGCATCGGTTAGCAATTTTAATTGGACACTGCCTCTCGGCGATTTTTCATTAGTACACTGTAAATCATTAGAGTTAAATCATCCATTGATTAGACCTGCAAACAAGTGCATCACCAATCTACAACTACTCAATATTTGTGTTTATTTAACATCACAAAGACGGCTACTCTCGTCTCATTAAATGTTTGTTTATGGACCAACATTTTCATTCCGGAATGTTTGCACTATACTCTCTTTGATCATTCCCGATGGGTTGCTGTACTCTTCTAATTGCAAAAGTATTCAGCGGCCCGTCTAAGGCTCTCGTAATTTAACCTAAGATTACAGTGGTATTTGATCATCGGCCAGGAATTCTGGCTATTTGTTTGCTTGAAAGTTAAAGACTTGGGACTTACGAGTCGTCAATGATATGGGTCAAATTTCATGGCTCTGCTTACCGCGGAATTCTGCGGTTATTTTCAGATTTTCTGCAGCAAGAACTCATTTCTCATGTACGTCTTTCTCCTTATTTGCCAAGTTTCAAGAATTGCTTAAAAACATTCTTGTTCTATTGAATTGTGTTTATAAACTTATATTGTTCTCTTGCTTGGCATCTACTTGTTTCCAATGTAGGTGTTATTTGCAGAGTGCCCTGGGCGTTAATAAGTAGACGGATACCGGCGCTGTACAAATTAACATTATTATTAAATACATTATTACTTATTATCATTTAAATAAACCTTTTCCCCAACAAATTCCTATTTTAATTTTTATGTCAATTAAAAAGGGCGAAAATCTCAATATAATATTTGTGTAGCATCCATTATTATCCCCGCCTCTGCACTTGGAACACACCCCATTGCGTAACATCACCGACTATTTCCTCCTTTCTTGTCTACGGCTTGTAAACGTCCACATTTACAGTTTTTCCCTTTACAATAGATCGTCATTTCCTCAATACTTTCACCTAGAGATCTCATCGTCCCCTTGTTTCCTTTGTGTATTCTGTAATGCCGTACAGCTATTTGTAAATTCCTTCATTTCTCTCTATTTTATTATTCCTTGCTTCATAACCAGCCAAGGCCGGCTGAGGACACTTCACAGACCTGCCAGGCCGCTAGCCCACATGCTGTGACTACATTTTTATTTCGAGTAACCTCTCTTGTGCAGAAATGATCATTCAATCGTAGTTATGTAAATTGCCAAACATATTAAGCCCTCTTTTGTCTGCTTGTATCACACATGGTGTCAAACAGCGACAACCACTCGTATTTTTCCTTTTGTCAGTGCTAACAAACACGGACCCCTGGAGCTGCTACCACCGCATGTGAATATTATATCAAATTTGTGTTACTTCACGCTCTATCATTTAGAAGATTAAACAAATATAATGTTGTGGTATCGTAAGATATTTTGATGGCTAATTGCATGCAAACTTTCATGCATCATTTCAAACTTGTGTCCTTCAACTTCCTCCCAAAAGCTGATCATAATACTTTCTGTATGACTCATGATCCACTGTGCATTAAGTACTAATTACATTTCCAAATCATGTTATATTCTGGTATCGGTTAATCAGTGTTACATCGCGACATTGCGACATCAACAACCAATCTACTTAAGGTATGAGAGAACCAACGCCAAAAATACCTGAACCGTCGCAACGGGCGGTCACTAAATTACATTTTAAACACAGACAGGGTACGAGTGGAGGGGAGATGCAATCTAACAATTTCAATAGCTCAGATAGCAAGCAATTTGATGTAATTGCTAGGTGTAAGTAGGGTTTCAGGTGAACTCGAGAGACTTGATTATATTGTAAGTACTGCAGGGCCTAAAATTTGACTCATAACGAGATAGCAATCTCATGTCAAGTTCCCAGAATACAAATGCTTTGTGTAAGCACGTAGAGTTCATATGGCATATAATATAGAGGGATAACCAGACTAGTGTCTCTCTGTTTGCGGTAACCTCGTTCCCAGTTGTGTACGATCTCATCGCGCCATTTTCCCCCACAATACCTTGCTCGGTGAAAACAAGATGAAAACAATTTTCAAGTTCAGTGGACAAATTCTAAAACACAATGCAGTGGAGAACGAAAACGCGGTTTATAGACTGGGTTTTGTGCCCGTTATTGTCAATTTAAAGAGACCGGTAGATTACATAAATTGCAGACTGAAAAAAAAGTACCCCCAAGTTATAATAAAATATCTTACTTGACTAAAAGTACATTCCCAAGTATCCAGTGAAATTGTTTTGCCATGTTTTTTTTCAGACAAATGCAATTTTGTAACATTTAGAAGCGAATTTCATACTAGAACCATTTTTTTGTGAAATATTTCTCTCTGAAATGAAGTCATTTTCAAGAAAAGCAAAACAGCTGATTTCGGTTGTTATCATCCAAAATTGAGGACAATGTGTTTACATGCGAAAATTGTGCATCGTTTTTCACTATTTTCTCCTGACTCACACACCGGATTACGTCCAAATTTTCACAGGTTTGTTATTTCATGTATATGGTTGATCAAACAAAACATGAACACTGTCTGCGACTATTTTGTCAGCTCTACCAACCCTTAACATTAATGTTACTCGCGGAATGAAAACAATCACTCCGGTAATACCTGCACCTTTGTAACAAGTGTATGATCGTATAGTTCTAAAAGCATCGGGCAGCCAAAACCCACTGTCCGTCTAATTCCGGGCTGAACAAAATTACTGTTTATTTGGAAAATACATGTTTAGGGCCGTCTGCCCTTCGCTGCTGATAATTAATAAACACAGCTGTTTGTTAAAGCTACAAGATTGATATTGCTGTCGTTGGTTGGTAATGAATTGGAACGTCGGGCAAGGCGTGTAAATCACTGTCCCCATTACTATAGCTCAATGGTAACATGTGTTGTATATAATGGAACTTGCATTTGCGCCTAATATCGGGGTTGCAGTTTAGGCAGCGGGTTGACGAGTTACGAGATCGGTTTGTAAGAAAATAATACTGTTTATACAGGCAAGGTTTGTCCATCAATATGAACCGTTTGGCCAAGAATCATTGATGGTGATTAAAGCGGGCGATCTTCAGTTCTAGGGTGGAGGGCGTATATAAGGAAGACTTTCTCCATGGGTGAATTGATTGAATCAATGCAGGTTTCAAGGTTGATGCACGGGGCTGGTCCACGAGGAGAACGAGGTTGAAAGAAGCTTTGTACGAGATTGAAAGAAGCTTTGTACGAGATTGAAAGAAGCTTTGTTCTCGTTGTAAGCCAATCTCCTCATGCATGACGCATAACTCTTTTAATGCCAAGTTACGTATTCCCAAGTCGTAATTTTAATCATTCAACATATAATATTTCGGTGTCAGACGTGGTATAGTCTTTATGCCAAGCGTTTCTTGTTTCATGCAAATTCTCGCTCGAAATTAAAGGCTTAAAAAGCAAATGTACGACATTGGTAATTGTCAAAGACCAGTATCCACACTTGCTGTGACCCAACATAATACACATAAAATAACAAACCTGTGAAAAATTAAGCTAAATTGGTCTCGGAGTCATGAGAAAACAGTGTAAAACCCATAATGTAAGTTGACTGTTTTCTAACATCGGATTTTATCACCACCATAAAGACTAACTGTTTTACTCATTTCTTTAAAACTATAGCATTTCAAGCAACAGTTTTCTACCATGACCATGTTTATACCATGTAAGTTATGTGCACATCTGTGAACATTTATATTTTCAACCTTGCCAATGTTGTACACACCCTTAAACTGAAGTGTAATTAACTTAGCTGTGACGGTAGGATGCAGCTCAGTAATGCGCAACGTTAATGTGCACTCCAAAAAAACCCTCCCGGTTCAGTGTTGACTTGGATCCGGGTCCCGTGGGGACTCGAACTCATTTCTGGGTCAGTATGACCCGGACTCTGTGTCAAAATTACTCAGAAATGGGTCAAACTCAAGCAGAATGGTAGTTACAATCCTTCTTCTTTTTTTGCGAGTTTCCGGGTCAGTCTGACCCAGAAATGGGTCAGGTCCCCTGAGACCTAGACTTGATTCAAGTCCCGTTCTCGTGCGAGAGGTCCCCAAGTATATCGCGCCAACTAGCAAACAAGCCGCGTACAGTGCGCGCTCGCCGTCAAAATGTGGTCCCGAGAATGGACCTGAAGTTTTCTGGCGATGGCACGGGATTGGGACTTGAGTCAAGTCTACCTGAGACCCGGAATCGGGGTCAATTCTGACCCGTGAGTTTTTAGAGTGGGCATCTATTCCGGTGCTGGCTATCACGGCATACGCGTCATCGACGTCAAGACTTAAAACATGATCATCTTTTATTCGTGTTAAACTTAGGTCTATCCAATGTCCTAACACTTTGTCAAAAACATGGAGAGGGAAATCAGTTTAGTTAGTAACATTTCCAAGAAAGGGATTATACGAACAGAAGAACGGGTTCGTGAATTATGATTTGTGTGAACCATTGTACGTATATCTTGGGGACTCAACCGTTGTTACAGTGACATACCGTGACTCACTGTAGCAGGCGGGGGGGGGTTTGAGCACCACGCCCTTTCTCCCAAGGGCTTATTCTGTGTTAGAGTTCAATTTTGCATTTGACTTGAGGAACTTAAAGGATTTTTTTGTTTTCTCGGCTCTCTTCAAATGTATTTTTGGAACATTGAATTATTATACGCCTGAGAGAAATCCCGACGGTTGTGAACGCTAAAAATAATAAATGGATGAGCTTTTTACCGAGTTCGAACAAGATTATTCTTATCTTATCTCATCACCCGTCCATAGGAATTTCTTTGAAAATAAAGCGAATATGACGCAACAAAAAGTAAGTATGGTTTTTGTACACACAATTTTTTGCAAGATATTTATCTTCGATCTGGTTTAGCAGAGAATCCACGCCAGGCGATAGGCAACCGATACAATCCTACACTTGCCATTCAAGGTCACTATGACGGCCTTTGACACTCTTTCCATCACAGCACCTCAGTTAATACTCTCACCGACAAGATCAATCTACGCCTTCCAACAAACCGCAAAAAAATAATAAATGCAGTGAGAATTAAATCAATATACAAATTGACAAACTGACTGGGAGTTGCGCTTGTCAAAGTGTCATTTCACCTCGGTACCCAGAGCTGGTTTGATCAACCCTAAACGTGCCTGAGAATTGCATATAGGCCTACATTGGTTTTATGAAAAGTATCATTATCGCCAAGTAAAAACCACAAGGGAAACTGACTGAGTAAATTTGAAATAATTTGGGGTAAACAGAGAAAAATTTGTTAGAATGGGATTTGAACCCACGACCTCCATCAGATGAACAAGCCAGCGCTCTACCGGGAGCTCAGTTGGTAGAGCGCCGGCACGTTCAATCCGGATGTCGTTGGTTCAAATCCCGTTGTAGTCTTTTTTGTTAAGCCCAAATTAAGTGTTAATATATACTTCTGGTAATGAAACCAAGGATGCCTCATAAGTGAACTTAATCACTGTAGCTCGCAAGCCTCATTAGGAAACCTGTAAACAAGGGTGCTTGCTATGATTGTGAACCAGAAACACTGGGGTTAACCCCTATACTCTTCCACGATAAGTGTTCTGGATTCTTTTACGTGCACTACCAATCCTAGTACACAGGACCTACGGCTTGATGTCCCAACAAAGGACAAAGCAATTATGGTAAAGCATCTTGCTCAAGGACACAAGTGCCTCGACCGGGACTCGAACCCTTACTCCGCTGATCAGAAACGGCTTTCATCATTGGATTAATGAAGTAGAGAACCGGTACATTCTTTTAGTTTCTCTAATTGTCAATGAACACTCCACTTTTAACCCCTTCTATGAATTTCGAAAATGTGCCGCATTTCTGTCGGAGATTGTTTAATATATTTTCCATCTCCATGTGGAAAACCGAAATAAGGAACAGATTGGGGATGATGTTCTTGCATTTGACAATAGAAGACGATGTCTCATCAGACAAGTGAAGCTAGCACAAGGCTTGTAATAAATACAACTTTGGGGTTAAAAGGTATCGTACACGTTTGGTAATTGTCAAAGACCAGTGTTCTCACTTGGTGTATCCAAACATATGCATAAAATAACAAGCCTGTGAAAATTTGGGCTCAATTGGTCATCGAAGTTGCAAGAAAATGATGAAAGAAAAAACTTCCTTGTTGTGTGCTTTCAGATAGGAATAAAAACTTCTTGCAAGAAGTCTTTTTTTATTTTAGTGAGAAATTACCTCTTTCTCAAAAACTACGTTACTTCAGAGGGAGTGTTTCTCACAATGTTTTATACTATCAACAGCTCTCCGTTTGCTCGTTACCAAGTAAGTTTTTATGCTAATATATATTTTGAGTAATTACCAAACGTGTACAGTGCCTTTAAAGAGACCCTGATTGGTGTTGTGTGCGTGGTACATAGTTTGATGTGAACGAACGTCATCAATCAACCCTTTTACTCCGTAACTTAAGTATAAGCCAGCACTTTAACCTGTGTAGTAATTAGGGACGTTACTGTAGAATTCCCGCTGGAGTTTGAGCAATTTAAATTTAGACAGGCTCTGTTCGTATATATTGTGATGAAAACTAATTCCGCAAGTTGCTTTTCATTCATCGTGGTTTAATTTGATGTTTCTTGAACAAAAGGCAAATGCTTTATCACAACAGGGTTTTGTCCATCAACCCGTCTGAATCCAATTTCATCTTGAATAACAGATGACGCGTCTTCCGTGTAACAAGAGATGTAGCCCATCTCTGCTGCACCTGTGACACGCCGGTCACAATTGGCGCGTTTAAAGTATTACACAGGATTGTTAAGGATAACAACATCAATGTATAATTTTAGTCTGAAAGCTTACTGATTATGCAGTTCATGCTATAGCAATTTTTCTGTGAAATATTTCCCTCTGAAATTAAGTCATATTGGAGAAAACTGTATCTGAAAGCCTTCAAAAAACAGCTGATGTTACAACCCAATTTAAGAACAATGTGTTTTACATGCTAAAAATTGTGCATGGTTTTTCACCATTTTCTCCTGACTCACACGACGGATTGAACCAAATTTTCACAGGTTTGTTATTTAATGTATATGGTTGATTACACAAAACATGAACACTGTCTGCGACTATTTTTTTTAGCTCTCCCAATTCATAATACCTTCAACTTTACTCCCGTCAACTCGACTAATTACCCATCAGTATACCCCGCTCCCTGGTGGATTATGTTTGATATTTGATCAATCCAATAACTTAAGAAATGATTGCAAGGTGAAATGTTGCTGAAGAAGCAGTTGGCACATCATAATAACTGGCATCTTTGGTTCAATTTGAAACAGAGATAATGTGTTTATTCCACCGTTGGTTTTATACTTTCCTACGTTGCCACGGGAAGTGAAACGGTTTCTAAGCTTTTAATTGTTTGTGCCGCACTTTGTGATGTAACACTTTGCAGTTACTACACGACGATATTCAACACAATCATTAGACTATGACCCTAACCTTACAGTTAAAACGGTGTAAAACGTCACTGGTTTGATACCCTACAAGTGAAATTTGTGTCAAAATCCAAAAACGTTCGATGACATCACATTTCAAATATTTTATGGTCTGTACGTTTTTGTAAAGATAATTTATAGTTCATTCCTGACTTTTGATGATATTCAATCAAAACGGCGTTGAATTTTTACCTTTTGACTGGTGCACAAATTCCTCTTCGGAAGGTACAGACCAATTTGTTTTTAGTGTTCGAGGATTTCAAATGTCGCTATGAAAGAGTATCAAATAAAATGTAATTTTCCACCATTTAACGTGATGTTAGAGACTTGCAATTTCCCCCCACTTTCATGAGGACTCTAATATTGGAAAATGAGTGGATCACAAAACTGAATTTGCCCTTGGAGCCACTCTTTAATTTACTGGCTCGTTCAACATTTTAATCAATCGTTACACCGGTAAAATCTGTTCCCATTCCACGTTTTGTGCAAGAGAATCAATACAAGTAAAAAGGAAAAACGCAATATGTTTAACCACCCTGACGAATTTCAGTTAAATAATTTTCCCCCTCGAGTAAAGTGGTTTTATAAACCTCGAAGGCCGTCTTTTTTTCCCTCCATCTGTAACAATAGGCTCTCTAAGAAATTGGGTCACTTTAAAAAGCCAGTCCAGGGGGACTCATAACTGGCACAATTGGCAAGAGTGGCCAGTATAATAAACACAGAACGCACGTTTGGCCGCCTGTCGTCCTTCATGCAGGGCCCGATTTCGTAGAGCTGCTCAGGCACAAAAAGTGACTAAGCACCAAATAATTTTGCTTACCAGCTTGATTTCATAGAGCTGCTTTAAGCAGACAATTTTGCTTACAAATTTTGTGCTTAGCAAACATTTGCAGGATACCAGTCAGATATGATGCATGTGACATGATAATTTGGTTGGTAACCTTATTCTGGTAGGCCTAATTTTGTTGTGCTTAGCAACTGTTTGTGCTTAAGCAGCTCTGTGTAATTGGGCCCCCGAACATGATTGCCAACCAAATTACCATGTAGTCACATGTACCATTTGCGACTGGTAACCTGCGTATCTTTGTTTCACAGGGCCCAATTTCAAAGAGCTGCCTAAGCACAAGAAGATTCTAAGCACAACAAAATTATGCTTACCAGAATAAGGTTACCAGCGTAACTACCATGTCACATGTACCATTTGTGACTGGTATCCTGCTCATTTCTGTTTAGCAGAGAATTGTTCAGCAATATTTTCCGCTTAAGCAGCTCTTTGAAATTGGGCCCATCATTGTATAAGCGCTATTGTCTGCTGGTGCAGCTCATGAAATTGGGCATGCGCCGGACCAGTCAGGGGGCGCTCTTGCTTGTTCTCATCAACGAGAGCCCTCTTGTTGATGTGCTCCACTAATAATTGACTGTCAAGGTCGTAACAGCATTACTAATGGCCACGGACAGATGAGACAATATTACAATAATAAAAGAGAAGATCTTGCCCCGTGCATAGCTGCTCCATCCCTAATTGCAACTATGGTACGAGACATCCGCCATGTTAATTTGGCTCCAATGAGTTTCAAAGAGCGCCGTTGATACCCTTTTGTTACCGAAAGTCACGCAAATCACATTGCTTACTTTCACCGCCGAAATTGTTTTATGGACGGACGGCACTGCGCTACACTAAGTTCTGATAAACACGTGTCTTTTAAATCTCTTTGTCTCTCGTGAAAGAATGACAAATCTTTCCAAGTTTGATATGTTTCTTTTAAGGGGGCTGCATGCAATATTAAAAGGGTTGTTTGGGACCAGTGGTGGAGGAAAACGTAAGCAGAGTCTATATTCTGCGCTTCCGGTTTGCGACCCGGAGAGATTTACTTAACGATCGATTAAGTGCGGTTCCGGTGTGCGGGCAAGTTAAGCCCACTCATTAATATCTCATTAAGGTTTGTCCTGCATTTGCTGATTTTATTTTGTATTGTTGAATATTCAACACTATCGAGTTGGGGGCGCTTGGGGCACCCCGCCGAACACATCCCAATATTCAATCTATTATTTTGGGGTGATTATCTAACGGTAGAACAGAGAGGAAGAGTGTGAAAACAAATTTGCTTTGGTGCTGTATTTTCGAAGACGGCAATTTCATTAAGCACTATTCTCCCTTTGTCGGTAACGGAGGATCAATAAATGTATTGATTACCCCAAATCCAGACGTTTGTTTCCCATTGCTTTCAGTATGCGTGATTGTTGGAGCGTTTATTATGGAGCATTGTGGCCAATGTGGCATTGTGGGTCCTTTCTCTATGATTATACCAAATCTCTCAGCGAATCTCCTCACACAGGTGCTGTTTTCGCGAGACTGCTGGCTCCCGCGAGACTACTAGTCTCAGCCAGCAGTCTCGTCTGAGAGCTGGGCCCAATTTCATGGCTCTGCTTACTGCGAAATTCTGCGCTTATGTATCATAGAATCATGTGCTACAAGGGCTCCGTAAGCACAGAATTCCGCGGTAAGCAGAGTCATGAAACTGGGCCCAGGAGTCTTGCGAGAGAAGTCTCCCCAGACAGCAGCAGTATCACGAGAGTTGGGCTTACGCTACCTCCACGGCAGTGACAATAATAATAATAATAATAATAATGCAGTTTTTATATAGTGCTTTATACTCCCGAAGGGTGTCTCAAAGCGCTCAGTATTTTTCCTACAAGGTAAGTGGAGTTACGTGTTGAAGTATGAGACCTATTCCTTTGCATAGCACCATGTAATGGTTTACAAGGTGCTGTGGCGCAATATGCAGCCAATCAAACCAGGAACACCGGGGCGAACCCCTTCTCTTTACGATAAGTGCACTGGGTTCTTTTACGTGCGTTACACACCACACGGGACCTACGGCTTAACGTCCCATCCGAAGGACGAAGCATGTGGTAAAGTGTCTTGCCAAGTTAAGGACACAAGTGTCACGACTGGGATTCAAACCCACACTCTGCTGATCAGAAACACCAGAGCTTGAGTTCGGTGTTCTTATCCGCTCGGCCACGACACGCCACAAACATTTAACAACTTGACCACAGGTCTGTATATCCGTTTTCAAAACCATGGGTTAGGCATGGCATGGAGCTATAAAAAGGATAGCTCCATGGGCTTAGGCTACGGGGCTTCAAACAGGCAGACGAAACCCAAGCTAAAGCCAAAGCCAAAGCCAAAGCCGATGTTTCAAAAACGGCCTATATTGCAACTTGCAACATCAAGTATGGAAACTATTTTAAGGGCAGATTTCTTCGCATGTAGAATTTTACTAAACCCATTGATGATTTTGATTCTCCATTATACAGATCGAGCCGACAACTGCACCGTCTGCAAGACTCGTCGGCGTAGTCTGGACAGACAGAAAGCGCAGGTTCTACGTAGGTCTCGATCACGAGAAACGCTTCAATCCAGCAGCACTGACAGTAGCGATGTTAACCACTGTGAGCAATCACAACATGAAATGACCAATGAGATGGCCACCCAAGGAACAGGAGTGTGGAGTGCCAAGGCTGACAAATATCGCAGATTGTCTCGATCGTGTGAGGTGTTGTCCTTTAGGAGAAAGTCATCTCGCAGACAAAGTGATGACAGAGATGGAAATACGATGAGTCATTCCAAGGAACTGCATATAAACAGAGCGGGGAATATTGATTGTTGTAACGTAAACCCATCAAAGATGGCCAGATTGAAGATGACTCTGAAAGAGGAACAGTCGCTGATGCGTAAGTCAACCAATACAAAGATATATACACCTCCAAGTGACTGTGAAACAAGACACCTGCAGATATGTAAAGGGGCTGACTACATGGATGGAGAATGCCATCGTGGCATTGAAGGGAGCAGGGACCGCCTCTCAGGGCCATCAGGAAGTATGCCCGAGAGAGGGGCGTCATCACCGGCGAAACAGGTGCAATTTGCTGCCCGTGTTGAGTACGAGAGATCAAAAGAAGACTCGATCATAGGCAAACTCAGGAATGCTGTAAATAATAGTAGGAGGAAATTACGATCAAGGTCTTTAGAGAGGATCGATCGGAGGCAGGAGTGGAACCGTGAATGGGAGGCAGACAGGGCCGAGAGGGCGTCATGGATGACCAGAGTGCGGAAGTCCAAATCAAACACTTCAAGTGTAAAGAATGATGATTTCATGAGATCAGACGAGACTGACGGGAACTTAGTCAGAGAAACTTCTCGAGATGGTAACAACCTGCAGCTGAATATTAAATGTAATGAGAGAACCTCTCGATCGAGGTCGAAGGAGAACAGAGACTGGAGACAAGACTACTCTATAACCAAACCTCACGAAAACAAGATGTACTCATGCGATGATAAAAACCAAAATCTAGTCTCTTCTCAAGCATCGGATGAGGAAATCTTGAATACAACCAGAAAAATATCAAGTGGTGATTACAAGCAGAGAGTGACAAGGGACAATGGCCCCACATATGAGCGACATGACGAGTTGAGATATAACAGCCCAAACACAGCTGGAAGTAGCACAAACTGCTCCATGAGACATCATCGTTCCCAAGTTGATCAAGAATCTAGTGGTCTTATATCACCCCAGTATGTGGCACCACATGGTCACTATGGTAAAGCAGTAGTAAGAAAATGTCACGGCGAACAGAAACAATCTAGAGACACAAATCAAACATCGAAGGGCATAAAAGTAAAGCCACTGAGCCTTGATTCATCAACATGGGACGATTCGGTTGCGTCGTCTGCTAAAAACTTGTCTCAGCTCAAAGAAACTGCGAGTAGATGTTCAGTGCCCAATCTGGATAAATGTGGTATATCTGCCAAGAAAATAGCCAAGTTAGACTCGCCGCTACAATCTAAGGCCCCCAATGTCAGCATTGATGCACTGAGCATTTCCAACAAGCATTCAATGGATGTCAACAGAGTTTCAAACTGTTCGGTACACGGCATTATTGAGGCAAAACCAGCAAATGTGTCTAGGGATGAACTGGATGGAAACGGGGGTGTTAATGTGACTCAAAACCGTCAGCCCAATTCATTAGGTTATGTGTACAACTGTACAACCACCAAGATAACAAAACTTGGCAAGTCAGCAAAACACAAACAGCAAAACTGGAAACAAGGAGAACAAAGCACCCTTCACTTGAAATCCCCAGCGATACACAGGAAAAGAACTGTGATACCTGATGGTCTCATGCTTCAAGACGTCTCACAAAATGATTTGAGGAAAATTAAACCAGCAGCAAATAATCTGACACGGCATGCCTCAGTGGCCTCCCTTTCTCTCATCTCAGTCAACTCTGTAGACTCCGGCACAAGCTGTCATGAGGGCAGTATGACAGACTCGTCTGATCGAGAACTAGAGGCCTATGCGTACTCTCTAATCCAACAGAAGCCCAAGTCCAACTCCACAAACAGACAGCCTGGAACCGAGACTAGACAGTATACACCATCTTCCAAAGAACTTGAGAATTTGATTCTGGGGAGCTGTTTTGGCGTGGATAAGCATGGTTCCACTCTAGTGACTAGTGACTATGAGTCCGATACCGGACCTGACATGGCGAGGGGCAGCCTTGTAGAGGAGACGAAGAGGAAGAAGGGTGGGGCTTCCCGAGTCGTCCGATTTGTGGGAGGTGAAGAAGACGCTGACCTAACTAAGGAGCTCCACACCAAGAAGCAACAATTGAGAATACAAGGTAAGAATGAGCTGGGTAATCTCTGGATAATACACTCAAGGTTGGTGACAAGAAAGATAATTCAAACATTTCAACACTGCCTCTCAAAGCAGGGTCTGGGCAGGCACATCTTTTTTGATGACAGTTGTTTTTACTTTTGCCTTTCCCTTCACTGCTCGCATTATTGTATTGTCCAAAGAATAAAAATTAAAATAAATAAAATAAATTAAGAGAATCGTTACCATTCATTAAACAAAATGGCCTCAAACTACTACATGTACCGGCAAATTTCTAGCTGGTTTAACAAACAAACTTAACAATGGGGTACATTGTTATAACAACATGGCCAAGACAATGGTGAGTTGACAAACACAAATACCCCGCTTATATTAATCTCATTCTTTGACCAGTGCAAGTAAAATAATTTAAATTATTATGATGAAGTTTACAGTTGATATCCAACAAACAAAAGGCTTCTGGGGGATCCCAAGACCAATCCACACACCAAGTTTGGAGTTGATAAACCCTGTCCTTCTTGAGTTATTGCTTAGACAGCATTTCTTTTGTTTCAGCCAAAATGACATTTGCATTTGACCTATTTTCCCTTCCAACTCCAACTCCAGGTCCAAAGGCTTTCAACCATCCAGCTTCAGCTACCAAACCTAAACATTCCGACCAATCAACGAGCAGTACCAACCGTCTCCTCACAAAGTTGACATCCACAGCGCGCGTTCTTCATAACCACAAGGCTCTGTCAAAAGCAGAGATGTCTGTTTATCGAGGGGACGTTGTCTACTTGTCTCGTGAGGAGTTTGAACAGCGCCCTCTATGGGTTGTAGCTTATTCGAGTTCCAGTAAGCAAGTGGGGTTAATACCATCCATGTATCTGGCTACTGGAAAGATGGCTGAGGTCCTATAGACGTTCATGGTTCACACGAATGTAAAGAAGCAAATCAAGCATACATTAATGCAAAGAAGAAACTTCATAATAACTGTTTACAATCTATCACTAAAATTAAAAGTGTGGATACAGGAAGTTCACAAAATGTTCAAATGGAAGGACTTAACGGAGTAACAGGCGATTTAAGGAAAAGTTCTACGCAGCTTTTACATAGGCCTAATTGTCGCCATTTAAAAATTTTGTGCCAAACCCAAAGAACTTTAATAATAGGAGCCCAAACCAAACCATACACTCTTACATATGGGAGTTACGAGGTACTTCCATTGTTGTTCTATTATTCCTTTTTCTGAAGAAATCTTCAGTTGGGTAGCACTAGAACAAAGAGAACCTTGTATTTTTAACACTACATATGAAGTGTGGACCTGAGAACAAAAGAGGTCAACATAATGTAGAGACTTGAAACACTGTGTGGACTTGCACATGTCCACACAGTGTTTTTTACAGTGTTGAAGAATAGCATTTTCCTTAAGTGTACAGTACAATGTATTTGCGTGTGTAAGGGCACAGATACACATTTGTCGACACAGTTAACTAATAAGGGCTTCCCTTGGTTCTCCATTCAGTTTGGCAAATCAGAATAAGAACTAAGTAATGGTGGACAAGTTTCTTACACGTCAGGGCAGTAGTCAGGGCAGTATTTCAGACGGAAACATTTCTGGGACAATTGGTAGTATCAAGTCATAAAAAGTAGGTTTTCAGATTAAGAATCGTCAGTGTATCTTTTCAATAAGTTTTATTTATTAATTCTGGTTAAGAAGCCAAGTTTTCTCAGAAAAGCAATCTTAATCACTATACATGTACTAGCCAAGAACCCCATGGAGAGAAGACAAAGAGGGAAGTTTCAGTTTTAGATGTGGGAGGAAAACCCCAGAGAATTAGTCCAGGGAAAACCCACGCAGTCAGGTAGGGACTGAAAACCCAATCCACATAGTTCCCCCGGTGGGAATTGACTTGGGGTCCCTAGAGGCGGAAGGCGAGGAAAGATACCGCTCTGCCATGGGACTGAAAACCCAGTCCACATAGTGCCCCCCGAATTCGAACCGGGGTCCTAGAGGTGTAAGACGAGGAAAGAAACCACTAACCAACTTGATCGCCCTGTGTTACCAATCAATGAACAAAACCAGACAAATGAAACAATCTTATTTGTACAAGGCGGAATACAATATTTAATTTCCAGTATTACTGTTGGCAAGATTGTCAAATTATTGAAGTTCTACAAAAAACTGCCAGGGGCTCGATTTCAAAAAGAGCTCAAATTGATCTGAAGTGTGACTCAATCTTAATTGCTTTGCAAAGTGTGATGTCACAATACAAATCACTATGGCAATTTTGACAAATAATTTTAAGATGAATCTTAACGCTTTGTGAAATCGAGCCCAGGTTTCATATTTCATGTTCTGTTTAGTCGGGCATGCAACTGCAGTTTTGTGGTGTCCCCCCCCCCCCCCCCGAAAAAACTCCAAAAAAGGAAAAAAATTAAGGTACAGCAAAACTTGTTACTGTATTTTTCATTTGCACAGTTGAGAAACCAAAAATGAGGAAAGCAGCTGAGAACCTGAAAAGTTGCATGCCTGTTTGGTACAAGTTGTCAATTCTGAGAAATGGACCGATCCATTTAGCTCTGCCCCTTTAATGGTAGGGTCATAGATTAGTGGATACTTCAAAAATTAATGACCATAAAAACCTACTTGGTGAGAAGCACTGCAGCTGTTGATAGTATAAACTATTTTTAGAAAGAATTCCCTTCGAAGTAATATGGTTTGGATAATTTTCACCCCCAAAATTTGAATATGAGGAATAGTTCATGTTTGAATCGTTTCTCAGATTTCTGAGGGTTTGTGAATGCTGTGGCCAGAGATGCGGTTGGTACGCCTGTCACCTCGCTAAACGTGGATGGATTCGACGTTCTTGCGAAAATACGTGACAGCATTTTGCTGTTTTCTCAACAAGTAGACACTGTATTCAGCTGAAACTTTCACATGTGACTTTTATAATATCTTTCTTTATAATTCTGTCTATAAATCAGCATTACATTGACAAAACTAATATATGACCCTACCTTTAAAGTATTGGTCTCTTCCCAACTAGAAGTAAAAAACGGTACAATACAGTAAACATTAGGCCTTCAATACGTATCTTGCCATTAGTAAGAAAAATATGGTTGATTAAACAACCTATATAAAAAAAAGCATTTTTATAATATTATTGCAGATATTTTCACATGTGAAATATATTTGTTAGGCTACAATAATACTGACTTAAAGAGTGTTAGCATTTGGAGTATGATTTATGTGAACTGTTTCTTGGAAAGGCCATGCAGGGTTCAAAAGCATGCTTTCAAAATGTACAATTCAGTTTTAATAACTTCAATTCTTCTTTTATATAAATGTAAAGGGAAATAATAAATTGGATAAATTCCTTCATAGACATATTATCTCAAGATATTCATTCCCTCGCTTTTGTGTCCTACTTTGCAGCCATTTTTCCTGGCCGCCACCCCCCCCCCCCCCCCCCCCCCCCCCCGATGAAAAATGCAGATACATGCAGTGCCCTCAAAAAGGGAGACCCCTGTCCCACCCGCTGGTTCCACACCTGTGTTGAGGGTTTCCCAAAAGCTCTAACCCCTAGTTATCTCAGGCATGATGAATTTATGGATGGACTTCTAGTAAACTCCATCCCTGGCATACCACCACCCATCATCCCAAGCCCTTTGATTCGGTTACACACCTATGCACCTATGCACCAACACCCCTCATGTATTTTCCTAATTTAACCCTAACCCCAACTTTAACCCCAACCCGAGCGTGTAGATCATGAGGGGTTATCGGAACATAGGGTTGTTGGAACATAAGGCTGTTGGAACATTGAGCAGTGACCTTCCATTCCAATAAAAATCACTCACTGCACGTTGCAGCATTGGTTAGCATTGGCCATTGATTACCCTGACGTCAATCACCTTCCTTCTGAAGACCTTTTCCTTCTGAAGACACGAGGGTCGAGACACTTTTATCAAAGGGAGTATTTCTTCAATCATCTTCGGCGTCATCATCCTACAAGGAAACACAGGGAGTAACGATTAAAGGGGGCTGTGTCGTCATGATCAAAGCAGGCCTGTGGCTGTACATGGAATTATGAACTCTCACCCAGTTACTGCACGAGCACGCCATTCATCCGTATCATATCAAAGGAGAGTGCGTGCACGCGCACAGTAACTGGGTGAGGGTTCATATTTCCATGTACATGTACAGCCACAGGCCTACTTTGATCATGACGACACAGCCCCGTTAATCTAAACATCTGGACTGAAATATTGGAACGAAATATAATGTAATTTACCAAAGTTTGATTTTGAAAAGACAAAACAAGGACACTTTTTAAAATGGGAGTAATAATAATAATAATAACAATAAAGATTATATTGCACCCCTTACATAAAGATGATCAAAAGTGCATAACACGTATTTAAAAAATGCACAAAATAAACAGAAAAAGATAAAGAAACAAGACTGGTCACCAAGCCAGTGCCCAAACCACAGTGTGAATATACGTCTGTCCAACCAACAGAGAACTCATAGTTACTAAATAAAAATATAAGCTTAACCCTGCTGGTATCGATAATGTTTTGATCTTTTCAGGAGATGGACGCCTCTTAAACCCTACCTATGTTAAAATCTAAACTAATTGGCAAAGCAACCATAGAAGACAAACAAATAAAAGACAAACAAAAAGACACAATAGAACAATCCCATAAAAAACACTAAAGTACACAACTTTTAACAGATGATGATTGAACCTATAGTTCATTGTAATACAGGCACAATGATAAAGGGCATTCAACAGTACTTAATAATAATAATAATACTGAGTTCTTATATAGCCCTCTATACTTCCAATGGGCGTATCAATGTGCTCAGTATTTTTTTCCTGCAAGGTATGCGGAGCTACGTTTTTGTATGAGACCTATTCCTTTACATAGCACAATGTAATGGTTTACAGGGTGCTGTGGCGCAATATGCTGCCGATCAAACCAGGAACACCGGGGCAAACCCCATCTGTTTACGCAAGTGCACTGGGTTCTTTTATGTGCATTACACAACACACGGGACCTACGGCTATACCTCCCATCCAAAGGACGCAGCAATATTGGTTAAGTGTCTTGCTTAAGGACACAAGTGTAACGACCGGGACTCGAACCCACACTCTGCTGATCAGAAACACCAGAGCTTGAGTCCGGTGTTCTTATCCGCTCGGCCACGACACGCCAGGCGATAGGTGCACTTCACCCTGTTGTGTCTTCGTTGTGTGCTTGGAATCTCAGGAATTCTTTAGAGGATTCAAGGGGGGTACTTCCAAACAAGTGGAAAGTGTGTTTAAGTATGAGAACATTTGGAGGTACCCTCTGCCCCATATCCGGCATGGTATATCACTAAATAGTAAGACAATCTTGTACCGAGCATGACTTACCTGTTTTACTTTGTCATAGAATGCCAGCATTTCATCTCTGAGTTTCTTCAAGATTGCTTCATTTGGAGCATTTTCACATTTGGCTTGAAGTCTGATGATGCTCTGCTCTGCTTCCTGGATGAGGCAAAATCAAGAATTCTGAATGATTATTCCATCCATCATTAGACAGATTATTTCACCACAGAGAAAATCAAGAGATCTTTGTTGTGACTGATAAGCTGTGTATAGTAAACTCAGCAGAACTGATGTGGTTAACACCCATACGACCAGGACCCAATTTCATAGAGCTGCTTAACGGCCGATTTTGTGCGAGTTTCCATTTCATAGCGCTGCTAACTGTAAGCACACGAAAAGGCACGGTAACCTTCCGGTGCTTACTGTATGAAAATGAATGACGTAACAATGCAAATCCATTGTGAACGCGCAAGCTGGCTGCCTAATTTTCTTGCTTAATTGTGAAATACGCTTACGCTTAAGCAAATTTGTCTGCTATGGTAAGCACGAAAACTTGCATACCGTTAAGCAGCGCTACGAAATTGGCCCCAGGACCCAATTTTATACAGCTACTTAAGCAGAAAGGTAGCTAAGCACAACAAATAATGCATAACAGAATAAGGTTACAAGCCAAAATACCATTCCACATGCATCATCTGTGACTGGTATCCTGGTCATTTTTGCTTAGCAGAAAATTGTTAAGCACTACTTAAACAGCTCTATGAAATTCATAGAGCTGCTTAAGCGGGAAAAAGTACCTAAGCACCCACAAAATTATGCTTACCAGAATAAGGTTACCAGCCAAAACACCCCGTCACATCGTCGGCGTTTTCACGAAGTGACGAATCCGTGCAAAATTTTGTTTTACAGCATTTTGTTTTTTTGCATTTTTAAAAATGTATTTGGTGTCCTTAACAATTCTGCAAAGTTTTAAGTCTTGAAAGCTTATAGTTTTTTAAATACGCTAATTGCATAAACGGCGAATCAGTCAGCTTCACGGATTTGCGTTTTCACGAACCGGCGAATAACCTTTTCCCCAGGGTTAATTTGTAATGCTAACGCTTAAGCGCACTTGTCAACGTCGTCACCGCGCCCTGTGTGTGGCAAATCCGATGTTTACAGCATTTTGCGTTTTCACGAACCGGCGAATCTGAGACCCCCGCAAGGTTTTCACGAACCGGCGAATCTTGTGTGTGGTGAATCCGCGCTCTGTGTGTGGCGAATCCGGGGTGCTCATCATTTTGCGTTTTCACGAACCGGCGAATAAGTTTTGAACCAAACAGCATTCTAACAAAGCATCACAATAAAGAAATGAGTATCTAGTCATGTTATTTAACTCAAACACTACCGTATCACTAAAAAATATTTAACACTTTCAATTAAAAGACCGGCGAAAACACAGTTTTTAAATGTGACCAACTTCAAAAGCGTTTTTCTCAAAACGCTGTTTTTCAGCTGCATGGGCGGATTCGCCGGTTCGTGAAAACGCCGACGACATGTAGAATCTTTGACTGGTATCCTGCTTTTTTTTTGCTTAGCAGGAAATTGTTAAGCAATACTTTCAGCTTAAGCAGCTCTATGAAATTGGGCCCCGATCATTCAGTATAATTCCGACATGGTTTGGAATGACATATGCACTATGCCTGCCTACAATTATTATGATATCATGTGGTGAACACTTCTACACATTACACTGTCAACCCTCCTACTGTCCGACCATTCAATATCAGCCACTGTGGTTTAGAATGATGGATAAACTCTGCAAGCCTTTGATTCATGTGATGAAAGCATCTGACCATTCAATATCAGCCACTGTGGTTTTGAATGATGAACAAACTTTGCAAGTCTTCAATATGACATCATGTTTTGAACACATCTACACAGTACACAGCCAACCCTCCTACTGTCTGACCATTCAATATCAGCCACTGTGGTTTTGAATGATGAACAAACTTTGCAAGTCTTCAATATGACATTATGTTTTGAACACATCTACACAGTACACAGTCAACCCTCCTACTGTCTGACCATTCAATATCAGCCACTGTGGTTTTGAATGATGAACAAACTTTGCAAGTCTTCAATATGACATTATGTTTTGAACACATCTACACAGTACACAGTCAACCCTCCTACTGTCTGACCATTCAATATCAGCCACTGTGGTTTTGAATGATTAACAAACTTTGCAAGTCTTCAATATGACATCATGTTTTGAACACATCTACACAGTGCACAGTCAAACCTCCTACTGTCTGACCATTCAATATCATCCACAGGTTTTTGAATGATAGATAAACTATAGGCAGCCTGTAAAATGATACTATCTGGTGAATGCACCAACACAGTACAGTCATCTACACAGCACACATACATGTACACAGTCAACCCTCCTACTGTCTGACCATTCAATATCATCCACATTTGTGAATGATAGATGCACTATGCAAGCCTGCAATATGATATCATGTGGTGAATGCATCTCTACACAGTACAAGTACAAAGATAGTGAAAAGTTGAGCCAGCATACAAATCTATGCACTTCCCGACTGGTTGGCCAATGAAATGGCAAACGTTATGGAAAGTAGACTCTAATAAAAAGTTCACTGGCTTACTTTTTTCTTCATGTTTCTTGAGACAGTTCCTTTGCCGTAGATTTTGATGATTCCACCCCAGTTATCAACATGTGGATGGAGAAGCTGCAAGGCAAAATGGCGATCAACATTTTATTATAGCTCCTTATCAACTAAAACATGTGATTGCCTCGCAAGAAGCTACAAGACAAATTGGTATTTAGAGGCACTGTACACATTTGGTAATTACTCAAAATATATATTAGCATAAAAACTGACTTGGTAACAAGCAATAGAGAGCTGTTGATAGTATAAAACAAGAAACGACTCCCTCTGAAGTAACGTAATTTTTGAGAAAGAGGTAATTTCTCACTAAAATAATAAAAACTAAGACATGAGATTGCCTCGTTAAACAATAAATATCTCTAGCATTCAAAAACATAATAGATAGATAGATAGATAAAAAATATAAATGTATTTAATATTGCTTGCCAATTTACAGTATTTTTTAACGTGGGAGGGTATGTGTGAACCAAAGTTACGTGATGCGAAATAAGTAAAACAAACTGTTTTCATTGTTGTTCAGTAGATATACACATGATGTTACCGCAAACCGAATATACATTTAAACCTCACCATGCAATGCCTAAAAACCTACATTCATTGTTGTTATTATTATTATTATTTATTTGGCCATTGATACCAGGAAACAATATACAGGCAGTCAAAATAAGATAAAACTATCCTTGTGATGCAAGGAACTTTGCTGGTAAAAGTGCCCTTGTGCAGTCAAAAACACAGCCAATTCAATTCAAAAAATTCAATTGCAACAATGAAACATTGTGTTCTAAATAATTAAAAATTTAAAACAATTTAAAAAGGACAAATATTACATCACTGGGAAATATAAACGTGTGCTAAAAAGGTACAGTAAACATTGTGTTCCAAATTATCAAAAATTTAAAACATTTAAAAAGGACAAATATTGCATCACTGGGAAATATAAACATGTGTTAAAATGTACAGTAAACAACCTTGGCCACACAAAAAAATACAATTCATGATAATAAAGCTGTAATAAATATAATAGGTTGTTGACGTCGTCAACCCTGCTGCAAAACTAGAATTCAAAAGTTGAAAAACACATGGTTAAAAAGCACATTAGTTCAAAAAAATTGTAATCATCATGCAATCAAATTCGTGAAAATCTTTCTCCCGATGTGCATATAAAAGTGATAAAAAGAGTAACATTTAAATATCCATTAATAGACCGTGCAAGTCTTGTGCGTATTCAAACATTTTTGGGACCACTTTGGTCCCACGTACGATGCTTTAACGCGTGAAGGAATCAAACTCACGCGCTTTAACGGGTCAAATGTTCGAATACGCACGAGACTTGCACAGTCTATTATCAGTCAAACGAAATAAAAAACAGTGTAAAATGTTTGGTGATTGTACAAATTACAAAATATACAATATTTCAAAACATTAGGGAGAAATATAACAATATATTGAAATGAAGAAACAATGCTGATATTTAAAATCCATTGGTCAATCAAATACAGTTTGTTTGAAAGCTTTTCAGTTATGCAAGATGCAGGGCTAGAATTTAACACTGGACCACAGGCCTGAGGCCAGTAGTTTTAGTGTCGGGCCAGTAAGCTTTTGACTGGACAAGTCCAGCAATCTTATGTATTTTAATTGAATATTAATGAAGAAAAATACCTCACTGTGTAACATCTTGAACAAAAAATAATATGTTCAAATGTTGACTTTTGAGTCTGACATAATGAAGTATACTTTATATCTATAAAGACAAATGAAATCAATCTTCTCTTACATGTCTTAGCGCTTGTTCAAATAGAAACAGTAAACTTAAGTGCATGTAAAACTACAATCCCAGCCATATCTCGTTGGGCCCCCCTGCCCCCTTTCAATGTTGAATCACATTGTTGCACGGTCTTCTGCGTTCCAGTCAACATTGAGCGGGGGGACGGGGGACGGGGGAGAGAATGTTTATTGTCAGACAGGGAATGGTTATTGTAACGTTAGGAACGGGTGGCCCGAGCATTTTGGCCGGGATTGTAGGTCAGGAAGTTTTTTCTTATTTTGATTCTGGTCTTGTACAAAGAATTCTGGTCCAGTAAACATTTTGAGCCACAAGCCCTGTGGTCTTGTGGATTTCCCCCCAAATTCAAGCCCTGATATGGTAGGTCAATATAGGTTTGTGGTTTACCTTGTAATCATATTATCTCAAAATGTAATCATTTATATTGCGCACATTCCATATGAATATGTTTAAACACGCATGACATAAACTATACGCCAAACACGCTCAGAGAGGGTGCATTATGCAGCCAACCCAGAAACACCGCGGCAAGCCCCCTTCTCTTTTACAATAAGTAACATAGGTGTTTCCATATGCATTACACAATGCACAGGACCTACAGTTTTACGTCCATTACGTCCACGCAGGCTTGATGTTAAGGAACACATTCATGTCCCAGACAAGCCACCAACCATGAACCGAACATGGAATGGTCTCCCGCCCTGACCACACTCAAAATGCAAGTATTTTGACGCACTCCCACTTTAAACGCATCATGTTTTTTGCACGGCCACCCTAAACTGCATACAGTTAGACATGTCACAAGATCAATGAAGAATGAGAGGGGACCAGTTGCTCTATGACTTGATGCCCCTTTCCCAGGTTACCATCCTTGAGACTGCGCGTAGAGTGGATCGGCCACAGGCATAACTGCATTGTGCTGCATATTTAAGTTAACCAATTCCAGGGGTTATGAGCGAGCAAGGCATGCTGGGTAAATATGGCCCGGCGAGATCGATCCCCGCTGGGAACGAGGTTTGCTTAAACTGCATCGTCAATCTCTTGGTCTTTGATCCAGGGGGTAAAACTCAACAGCATCTTTTAGTGAGTTTCTACAACTAACTGATGCATGGGGAGCAGTTGTTACTAGACAAAAACTTGCAACATCAGTCCACTTACCTGGAGTAACTGCTGGGCCCCTTGCTGCTTGCCAACTTTTTTGTTCTTGCAAAAACCCTGGAAGACAAACATAATTATTACTATTATTATGACATATTTCTGATAATGAAACCAAGGATGCCTTATAAGTGAACTTAATCACTGTAGCTCGCAAGCCTGAGGAAACCTGTAAACAAGGGTGCTTTCAATGTGAACTACAAACACTGGGGTTAACCCCTACTCGTCCAGTGTTCTGGGTTCTTTTACGTCCACTACCAATCCAAGTACACGGGACCTACTGCTTAATGTCCCATCCGAAGGACAAAGCAATTATGGTCAAGTATCAAGGACACAAGTGTCCAGACCGGGACTCGAACCCACACTCTGTTGATCAGAAACGACAGGGCCCAATTTCACAGAGCTGTTTTTGAGCATAAAAAGATACTAAGCACAACAAAATTATGCTTACCAGAATAAGGTTACCAGCCAAACTACCATAACACTCGACCACGACACGCCAGTCACCACAAATATCATTTCTGGCCATAATTAATTCTTTTTTTCTTTTTCTTTAATCATCAGAGGATCTCAGGAGCTTGCTTTGTCAATCTTTGGTTATTAAGAAAGGCACTTACTGTGACTACGTGCTCTCCTAGCGTCATGGTATACTCTCTCTTATGGTGATTGGTTATCTTGACTTCATAGTTGAAATTCATCGCCTCCATGCCGTGATTCCTAAAATTAAGATCAAAATGAACCAATAAGCAAAGAAGTACAACCGTGTGGTGAGCTCTGGTGAGCTCCATTACCCTGTAGCCGACAGAAAAAAGCAGACTTTAAAGTTCCTGAATTTCTGCCTCTTTTAGCCTATCCATATCCTTTACTCCCAATCACACTCAATCTTTTGACATGGGTGTGGTTATAGAAAAGTGAAAAACCCTGGAAAGAATCGGTAGTGGTCCGATCTTGATCTGAAGATGCAAGGCCAGGGCTCGATTTCACAAAGAGGCAAGATTGATCTTGAGATGTGAATCAATCTTAATTGCTAAGCATAATGTGATGTCACAATACAAGTAACAATGTCAAAATCATCATCTTAAGATGAATCTCATCTCTTTGTGAAATCGAGCCCTGGGCTGAATTTTACAAAGAGATAAGATTAATCTTTAAGATGTGAATCTATCTTAATTGCTAAGTACAGTGTGATATCACAATACAAACCACTATGGCAAAATCATCATCTTCCATCAATTATCGAAACCAAAGGGAATCCTTTCTAAAAATAGTTTATACTATCAACAGCTGCAGTGCTTCTTACCAAGTAAGTTTTATGGTCATTAGATTGTTGAGTATTCACAAATCTACGATCCTACCTTCAACAACAAACATCATGTACATGCTCTTAAGATAATCAGTGGAGTGCATAAGTCTCAAACAAACCTTTGTCGGTATTCACCAAGGACTTGGAAGGGAGTCAGTTGACCAGACTTGGTACACAGATCATACACCCTGCTGTCAGTGATAGCAATATGGTCAAAATACTACAGAATAAAAGAAGAAAATTAGAAGAGGGGTCTGTTAACTACACTTTGTACACAAATCATAAACTTCATGTCAGTGATATCTATATGCTCAAAATGCTACATAATAAAAGAAGACAAATGGAAGAGGGGTCTGTTAACTACACTTTGTACACAAATCATAAACTTCATGTCCGCGATATATATATGGTCAAAATACTACAGAATAAAAGAAGACAAATGGAAGAGGGGTCTGTTACCTACACTTTGTACACAAATCATAAACTTCATGTCAGTGATATCTATATGCTCAAAATGCTACAGAATAAAAGAAGACAAATGGAAGAGGGGTCTGTTAACTACACTTTGTACACAAACCATAAACTTCATGTCAGTGATATATATATATGGTCAAAATACTACAGAATAAAAGAAGAAAATTAGAAGAGGGGTCTGTTAACTACACTTTGTACACAAATTATAAACTTTATGTCAGTGATATCTATATGCTCAAAATACTACAGAATAAAAGAAGACAAATAGAAGAGGGGTCTGTTAACTACACTTTGTACACAAACCATAAACTTCATGTCAGTGATATCTATATGCTCAAAATACTACAGAATAAAAGAAGACAAATAGAAGAGGTGTCTGTTAACTACACTTTGTACACAAATCATAAACTTTATGTCAGTGATATATATATGGTCAAAATGCTACAGAATAAAAGAGACAAATGGAAGAGGGGTCTGTTAACTACACTTTGTACACAAATCATAAACTTCATGTCAGTGTGATGGTCAAAATGCTACAGAATAAAAGAAGACAAATGGAAGAGGGGTCTGTTAACTACACTTTGTACATAAACCATAAACTTCATGTCAGTGTGATGGTCAAAATGCTACAGAATAAAAGAAGACAAATGGAAGAGGGGTCTGTTATCTACACTTTGTACACAAACCATAAACTTCATGTCAGTGATATATATATATACAGAATAAAAAAAAAAATAGAGAAGGGTCTGGTAACTACACTTGTTTTTAAATTATAAAATTTAATGTTCATGATATATATATAAAAAAAATACTAAAGAAAAAAAATAGAAGAGAAGAGGAGGAAGAGTTAACTGTTACTCACACTTTATAAACAAGCTTCAATCTTCATGTATCTGATATCTAAAAACAGAACAAAAAAGACAATAGAGAAGGGAAAAAAAAAATACACTTTGTACAACAAATCCAAATTTCATGTCTTTCAGTAATTGCTAAATGGTCAAAATACTACAGAATAACAGAAGAAATACAGATGAGAACGAATTCAGCAATGGTTTTATGATCAAATTACTACATAATAAAAGCAGAGATACAATTGAGAAAGAATTCAGTGATAGATGACCAAAATACTACAGAATAAAAGCAAATGAGAAAGGAGTCAGTGATTGCTATATGATAAAAATACCAGAGAATAAAAGCAGACAAGAAAAAAGAGGGTCTAAATTTTGTGCACAGATCATGCACTCTGCTGTCAGTGATGTGTACATATGATAAAAATACTACAGAATAAAAGCAGGGAGACAAATGAAAAAGGGTCAGTTGACGGCTTCATGGTCAAAACACTGCAGACTTAATTAAAGGTATCGTACACGTTTGGTAATGACTCCAAACAAATATTAGCATAAAAAACTTTACTTGTAACAAGCAACGGAGAGCTGTTGATAGTATAAAACATTGTAGGAAACGACTCCCTCTGAAGTAACGTACTTTTTGAGAAAGAGGTAATTTCTCACTAAAATAATAAAAACTTCTTGCCAGAAGTTTTTATTCCTATCTGAAAGCACACAAATTTGTACAACAAGGGTGTTTTTTCTTGCATCATTTTCTTGCAACTTCGATGACCAATTGAGCCCAAATTTTCACAGGCTTGTTATTTTATGCATATGTTGGGATACACCAAGTGAGAACACTGGTCTTTGACAATTTCCAAACGTGTTCAGTGCCTTTAAAGAAGACGAATGCTAGTCAACAGACACTAGTGGCACACTACAAAGATTACAGAATGGTTGGTCAAAGGATTTGAAATAACAGCCAATCAAAGCTTACCTCAAGTTGCTCTGAATCTTGCTCTTTGCCGGACTTTTTGCTGCCTTCATTCAACACAACACCAGGAATCAAGACTTCTAGTGTGGCCCTTGCTGTGAGTAAACAGTGGTAAATGGATAGTTAACGGTAGGGGTCATAGATTGGTAACTACCCCCAAATATTAATGACCATAAAAACTTACTTGATGAGAAGCACTGCAGCTGTTAATAGTATAAACTACTTTGAGAAAGGATTCCCTGCGAAGTAATACAGTTTGGATAATGTTTCACCCAGAAAATGTTTGCATCTGAGAAACGATTCATACAAGAATCGTACAGGAAAGCTGCGGCCAGAGATGTGGTTGGTACCCGCTGTCACCCCGTTTTTACAGGGGATAGGTTCTTGTGAAAATAACGTGACAGTTTTTTGTTGTTTTCTCAGCAAATAGACACTGTATTCAGCTGAAACTTTCACATCACTTTTACTGGGTATTGGGGTTTTTTTTGCCTATAAATCAGCAATTTGTTGACAAAAAACCAGTCTATTACACTACCTTTGAAAAAGGCTTGTGTGTAAGAAAGTTTTTTAAGTGGAAGTTCTACTAGGCTTAGGCAACGTCCAGACTTTTCTAATTATAAGAAGACCACAGTAGAAAGAACAAACTTTTCATCCTCCTACTGTCTGACCATGCAGTATCATCCACTCTGGTTATTGAATGATAGATAAACTACGCCAGGGCCCACAAAGCGCATACAAATTATGCTTACTAGAATAAGGTAACCAGCTAAAATAACGCTCAATATGTACGATTTGTGGCTGGTATCCTGCTCATTTCTGCTAAGCAGAAATTTGTTAAGCATTATTTGCTGCTTAAGCAGCTCTATGAAATTGGGCCTTGCTTGCAATATGATATTATGTGGTGAACACATCTGCACAGTTTACACATTTCTTCCTTTTTATGTTGATGAACTAACCTGCTTCCATTTTGGCCTCCTTCTTGCTCTTCGCTTGCCCCTTGCCATATTTGGTGCCGTGGATCATGACGTAGGCTTGAAATGGACAATTGGCATTCCCTGAAAATAATAGCAATAAAGCTACTTCAGTTACGGCGTACGATAAATATACAAAGAGTTTCAGAATCACATTCATCCCCTTTAAAGGCATCGTACACGTTTGGTAATGCCTCTGATAATTAATGGCAATAAAAACTTACTTGGTAAGAAGTACAGCAGCTTTGGATAGTATAATGCATTTTGAGAAACTTTCACTTTGAAGTACTGCGATTAAAATATTTGAATCTGAGAAGCGTTACGCATAACGCATCTAAGAGTATGTATTCCAATGCTGCAGATTATTCTTCCTGCGTGGACATAACTGCTCCAGATTTTTGGCAATATCTCAAAAAACACAGGTTAGTTTTATGGTATATATCTACAACTATGTATTCAGCGTTGTCTTAGCAGCCAATGGCCACAGCCGCGGCCAATGCTGCAGATTGTTCTTCCTGCGTGAACATAACTGCTCCAGATTTTTGGCAATATCTCAAAAAACACAGGTTAGTTTTATGGTATATATCTACAACTATGTAGGATTGAAACAAACAATGGGTTCCAATTAAGATGAGGTAAAAGGCCATAAAAGGTCACATTCTTCAGCGTTGTCTTAGCAGCCAATGGCCACAGCCGCGGCCAAAGTCTATTGATTCTGACAAAACTAACCACTATCATCAAAGGTGTACGTTGGTTGAGTCTTCAGCACAATCTGTGAATATTCATGGAGTATGCACACCGGCGTCTTGTTGGTAGTATTCAAAACAAATTCTGAAATAAGACAATTTAATAACAATTCATTTAACACTTTAATCCCTTCATGCACCATTTATTTTAGTGATAAATTGATCATATGGACACATAATGGTTTTACTTGTTTTTTTGCAAATTCCGACCCCCCCCCTAAAAACAGTTCACAATAGCACCCTCAAGAAACCTCTTTCACATTCTGAAAACTGTGTGGCCCTGCCATTTGTATTTTTTGTGTTACAACTATTTTTTGGAAGGGATTTAAACCATTCGCTAGCAACCACCGGTCGGTGCATGAAAGAGTTAATGAGATTGTGGACTCTTATAGTCAGTGCTTTCCCCGAGTCCTGTGGGAAAAAATCCTCAGACTATTCGAGTGGGATTCGAACCCACAACCACTCCCACCCCACCTCCAGGTCAGCTTCGAACTTGTGAATGCCTCGACTGCTGTCATTATCCTGTAGCTGTCCCCATGAAGCTAATACTCAGTAGTACTCATCAAGCTTCTTTCCACGTACTGCCTTACTTTGGAAGTCACTACCTGTATCCTGCTTCCCTGCCTCTTATAACCTTTCCCAAACGCAATATAATGGTCATCTTTCTACTTTTTGATTTCCTCTTCTGTTATAGCCTTTCCCCCTTTTAGCCATCACCGTAAGTGGCCTGTTTTTAAAGCCTTGTGGTTGGCAATTTCCCTTAAATTAAAATTATTGTTTATTTTATTGCTTTTTTGTTTTTAGCAGTTTAGTGCATTGGACTCAAATTCTGATGGCCGCTTTATCAGGGTGTGTATTCGAATCCCGGTCATGACACTTGTGTCCTTGAGCAAGACACTTAACTATAATTGCTTCTCATCAACCAGGGGTAAATGGGTACCTGTGAGGGCAGAGATGGTTCTTGTGATTGATTTAGCTTAGTGCGCTACATACTTGGCAGCACAGGCTGTATACTCCTAAGGGACCTGAGATGGTTTAAGGAATGAAATATATGGCCCAGTGACCAGGGGGTAATAATGTTCGAAGTGCAATGATCATTCTTTGAAATTGCGCTATATAAGAGTCAATATTATGATTTTTGTTTTGGATTTTTTTCCATGGCATTACCCTTATTTAATACAGAGAACTGCTAGGATGTAGGAAGCTTTGGCAAAGTATCCCAACTTAATATTACAATTGTCCGTGATCCCTGCACTTCAGAGAAATCTCCCAAAAGAAGGTACCATGTTTTCCTACATCAAGACATCTCTGAGTACTTGAATCCAATCTTACCTCGTTTGGTATCCTTTTGATTACCAGGTATCCTGCAGGTTATTACGGCAGGGTGACCAGGCTGCAATTGATAGAAATATCATCAATACCACCATTGTGTCACATGTTATATTCTGTCAAATTTTTCACTTGTAGAAATGTTGTAAACTTTGTAGGTTTTTTTCCAGTTTTCTGTGGCACTGATATTCAAGAAGAAAAAAAGAGCCCCCCCCAAAAAAAAAAATATAAGGGAAGTTACATTCCTGATAATAAAATCAACTCGTAAGTTTTATCTGACTACATACAAACTGCGGTCGATTCAAGACTTCATGCTTCGCTTTAATGTCTTTGGTGTATTTCCTTCTGTCAGCCCAGGTCCTGTGGAATCCAAAAAATTTAATTAATTATTTAATAATTCAAATTCCGACAAAATCTCTACAAGATCACAGGTCTTACCCATTGTAGCTCAGGTGGTTGAAAGGTCCAGAAATAATGTTTCTTACAGACCTTAAATATTTTCTTTCATTTTGTACTCTTTTGGAGAACTTTTTGGTGTTTTTGAATTACACTGGACCACTCGGCCATAGCACTTCATTTTGACATGGGATAGTCTTGCTTTAAGGACAAAAGTGTCAAGACCGGGTCTCGAACTCACACTCTGCTGATCAGAAACACCAGATTCGGTGCTCTTCACCGGTCGGCCATGACATGCCATCTTATGCCGTAAGCGCACAAAAAATAAAGAAAAATACTTAGGATTTGCTGCTTTGCAAACCACGACTACTGTAATTTTCAGATCATAAGCCACAGTGCTACGGCTTATATTTCGGGCGGCTTATGGTCCATAGGGTCGTGCAGCACTCGTGAAGCTGGTGCTGCGCGTGAGGGCTAAAACTTGTCAACCTTCTTTCCATGAAACAATGTGATAAAGGCCTCTCCTGGAAAAACTATAGAGGGCGCTCTGTAATGCGGACTGCCCGTATTACTGAATAATTCTTAACACAATTGCACCTACTTGAATTTGTTAATTGAGACGACCTCAAAGTCAAACAGCTGCTCTAGGTAGCCTCTCAATTCAGTATCACCTGCAAAAATATCAAAATTAATACTTCAAAGTATTTCCACCATGCTGTAAAGGGATCCAATGTGTTTGAAAAAGTCCACAAGACCGCAGGACTAAACAAAATCCAACACCATATTAACTCCACACCCAAACAGTTGGACTCTGATTATGGTGGTATATCTGATCCTATGTAAAGCTCGATCAATTTATTAGTGCAGAAGAAGAAAACAAACAGCCTGAGCAAACTAGCAAGTCTGGAAAAGGTGAGTTTTGAGCGATGTTTTGAATTCATTAAAGAGAAATGGCATGA
Source organism: Plazaster borealis (assembly GCA_021014325.1). Lineage (NCBI taxonomy): Eukaryota > Metazoa > Echinodermata > Asteroidea > Forcipulatida > Labidiasteridae > Plazaster > Plazaster borealis. The sequence goes on from CM037473.1 coordinate 2,738,970, forward strand.
CGGATTTCATGAGGAAGATTATTCCATTAAGTTTATTCTATTCTATTAAGGTTCGGAACAACTGCATAAAAATTAACATCTTTAAAAACAGAAAAATTTCAACGTTGGTTAAATTTGTTGCATGCCTGATACCGCGCTGTTGTAAGGGCAAGGCAGTTTTTCCTAGCTGTAAAAGGCACCTCAATGAGGGAAATTAAACAACTATACTGGAATATTTCAAACAAGGGGCAAGGCGGCAACTGCCTCCATTGCCTCTGTGAGGTATCAGTCCCGTTGTTGATTAGCAAGAATTGCATGCATTACTTCAAAACATGAGATCGATGCACACCCAATTTCTCTTTAAGTTGACCCAAGTCGGACTTTCAGAGAATCCGTGTTCATCTAATCCACTGCATGCACTCCACTTAGACATCGCAGCTTTCACCACTTTTTTGTGCGCCCTCACTCGCCAGGAATGTGCCAATCAACTCTGCTGTCCAAAGTTTAGACTGGTCCCCTGTCTTTATCCGCAAGGTTTTACAGACCCAATGATTTCATTGGATACAAGGCGCGTGTTTGTATGTAATGTTGTTTATACACAGTGTAATGCATGTACACGTGTGTGTGACTACTAATCTCTGCGGTGTGAATGGATGCGAGGTCAAAGGTTTCTTTTCCAGGATCCCGCCCTTCGCTCAATGCTGATCTCTGGCGTTATTCACGAGCCTAGAAGTGTGACGTCAGATGTTCGGCTATCGAAAGTCCACAACTCACTGGATTGGCACATAATTGACACTAGACGGCGCGCATTACAAAAGTTCAAACATTACTGACTCGATAAGTACGAGACCCGACTTTAACCAAGTCTAAATTTCTCCCACCATGTCAGTAATCATTTCTACGATAGAAGCTTCACACTCAAACAAGGAATTTGACTTACTGACAGACTCATCCTTGCAGATGTGGATGTTGTGGCTCTGTAGAGGATCTTGTTTTGCCGTCTCCGAGATACCGTTCCCTTCACCCTTATCTTCTGATCAGATCATCAAGAATGAAACAATATCAACAAGTTCAAAGACAAAATAAAGGATCAATACTGATCAATAACAATTATAGCCCGTATTTGTATAGTGCATATCACTGCTAAGTTCCTATGCACTTATAGGAATAAGAAAACAACAAAAAAAAATATACAAATAAAATACAAACGTAAAAACAATTACTGATGAATAGATGACTTTTAAAGGCACTGAACACGTTTGGAAATTGTCAAAGACCAGTGTTCTCACTTGGTGTATCCCAACATATGCATAAAATAACAAGCCTGTGAAAATTTGGGCTCAATTGGTCATCGAAGTTGCAAGAAAATGATGAAAGAAAAAACACCCTTGTTGTACAATTTGTGTGCTTCAGATAGGAATAAAAACTTCTTGCAAGAAGTTTTTACTATTTTAGTGAGAAAGTACCTCTTTCTCAAAAACTACGTTACTTCAGAGGGAGTCGTTTCCTACAATGTTTTATACTACAAACAGCTCTCCGTTGCTTGTTACCAAGTAAGTTTTTATGCTAATATTTGTTTTGAGTCATTACCAAATGTGTACGATACCTTTAAGGCGATATTTGAATCACTCATCCGTAACTGCCTCCTTAACAAACTCAGGAATGCACAATTCACCAGTTTCAATCTGAACGCTCACTGATTATTCAGTTCCATACCAGTGCCAATGTGGTGTGTCGTGGCCGAGCGATTAAGCACACTGGACTCAAGCTCTGGCGTTTCTGATCAGCAGAGTGTGGGTTCAAGTCCCGGTCTTGACACTTGTCTCCCTAAAGCAAGACACTTGACCATTGCTGCTTCGTCCTATGGATCGAACATCAGTGTTTCTGGTATGGCTTGCCGCAGATTTTGCTGCATCATCTTGTAAACCCTTACAAGGTGCTTTGCAAATAGCTCTCTTAGCATACCCGTCTTAAAGGGATTGTATACGTTTGGTAATTGGAACCCACTGTTTGTCTCAATCCTACATAGTTGTACGTATATACCATAAAACTAACCTGTGAAAATTTCATTTCAAAAGGTGGTAGCGTTTTTGAGATACTGGAGCGGTTATGTCCATGCAGGAAGAATAATCTGCAATTGGAATACACAATCTGAAAAACGTTACTACTGCAGTAACGCTTCTCAGATTCACATTTTTGGGGATAAAAAGTGATATCTTTTTCCATAACCGCAGTACTTCGAAGTGAAAAGTTTCTAAAAATGCATTATATTATCCAAAGCTGCTGTACTTCTTACCAAGTAAGTTTTTATTGCCATTAATTTTCTCAGAGTCATTACCAAACGTATACAGATCCTTTAAACATAACAAGCGCTTTGAGACGACCACAGATAAAGTGTAAAGTGTTGTACAAGTACAAGAACAAGAATTTTGTATTAATATTAATTTTCTTCAAGATGAGCAAATAGCATTTGGAGGTCTCACTAATTGCTGTTGCTTATTTTGATTGCCGCAGAGCTCACCTTGTTTGGCACACTGATCATTGTCTTTGGGTACATCTTTGTCGGCCTCCTGAGCTACCTCTGCATCTTGCAGCGAAGATCCTTCCGGCTTGTCTTCTACAAGAGCTGCTTCTTTGTCCTTTTCTCTTTGGTAATGAAGACAAGGTATGCTGGCAAGAGGTGGTCTGTGTTTCTGATAGCAGTGGGAAAACATAAACTTGTATTTGTTTAAGTCCAAACATGTTGGTGTTAAATGAGGATAGAGTGGAGGATAGTGGAGGACAGTGGAGGATTCAGGACTGAAGGCCCAAACAATTGCTTATCACCGGGTCGGGCATACCAATCTTATCTAAGTCCAAACAATTTGGTGTGGAGTGACATAGGAGAGAAGGATATTGGATATTGGAGGACACCTACATGTACCCTACATGTATAGTCAAAAAGGCCTCGGGAGTAAGGGTTAATAACCAGTCCATTCAAAAAATCATTTACCAACAGAAAAGAGCAAGCCCTTGATTCAAGAAAAAATCATGCAGAATTGCATAGTAAAAGATTTTCTTCGAGAACATCACAATGTATTGATCGTAACAATGTGAACTGAGATCATGGCAAGAACTTTATTCGGTGCTGGATATGGGGCATAGTGGTACCCCCCCCCTATTGTATCTTCATTTTGTGCTTGGAATCTCAGGAATTCTTAGAGGATTTTAGGGGGGTACTTCTGTACAAGAGGAAAATAATGCGTATGGGAACATGGGGGGGAGGTATTCTCTGCCCCCATATCAGGCATGGTATAAAGAACTTTCAAGAGCCAACTCACTTGCCACATTTAAGCAGAAGCAGCACTCTTCCTCGCGGTTTTACCCTAAGTGGCCAACCCAAAAACTTTTACAGGGTGGCTGGGAAATTCACTCTGCCTTCAGCATGTGTGCGGGGTGGGGCTTGGCCCCTTAGAGATGTGGGGGATGGGGGGTGTCCACCAGGTAAAATACAATATGAAACACTAAAACAGAACAGTGGGTTTTGTAGACTAGACCCAAGTTGGACTTTCTTTGAGTCCTTGTTCGTCTAAATATACACTGCATGCACTCCACTAAAAATCACAGCTTTATTTCAGTAGAGGCGCGCGTTACAAAAAGCTCTTACATGTACATTACTGACACGATCAGCACAAGACCTGACTTGGAGTTTTAGGGTGTGCCAAGCCCTTAAAATGCTCCATTTGAACACACTTTTCTCTTTTCCCTTTTTTTTTCTCTTTATGAAAAATCAAAATCAAATCAAAAAAGTAACGCGAGGCCCTTGGAGAGGGCTCAAGTCCCCCTGAGTTTTCCCCTTGAATGCTCCACTGCTTACCCTTGCGCTTCCAGCACCGAGTAGATACGGCCGAGACCACGTACACACCCTGCTCGGTCGATGGAGATACAAGGGCATACCGCACTCATGAACGATAGATATCCAGCCTTCTGGAAGGCCCTCAAGAGGCATCTGACCTCTCTCTGGTGAAAAAGGAAACCAAATAAAGGATTGGGTTATTTATGAATAATCTGAAGAAAAAAAATCTTCTTGAATTTTGGCAGTAAATCTGTATTCATCGTCAACATCATCACCGATCGACTACAACTTGCACTGGGCACGGTGACGGATTCACAAGTTGTTCCGTTTCATCATCAGTGTCTTTAGTTCATCAGTAGTCACGGCACCACTGTCCTCCAAAAAGGTCTTGATCAGGGTTCTCCCCATGCATAAGCTAGCGTATCGGGCCAATACGCACGAATTGCAGGCCGACATGTACGAATTGCGGCCGATACACACAACATTAAAAAAAACAAATGATTTTTTTTTTTTTTTACATCAGATTTACAAAAATCATAAAGATAAAACCATTTAGAATGCCCCAGAATGCACAGTAGGGCTTTTAAAGATAAACACCAAGTAAAAAACATTCTGAGGACCTCGTTTCACCTCAGCATGCTTGGGCCAAACCTCCAGAATTCCCCCCAGTTTTGAAAAACCCTTGGGAGAACCCTGAACTTGACCATGGTTATGTATTCCTTTTGTTTTGTGTGGAATTACTAAAATTGTCGCAGCCTTGTAAAAAGAAGTTTTCAGTCCAGTTAAAGTTCCAAACAAGACCTGTGGTTCTCAGGGAAGTTTACATAAAACTTCACCTATGCAGAGCAAAGTGGGAATTCACATTTCGGAATCGAACAAAAGAATCAAAGAAAAGAGTTAGCAAGACTCTACATCTTCTAGATCATTTTTATGTTTAGAAGATATTTATTAACTACAGGCCTTGAATTACACGGAGGACATGGCCTCTGTTGCCCCTGTTCTTGGCCTTGGTGCCCCTTCAAAACTTTCCCATAGACTTTAATATTTTCCACTGGAAGTGCCATATTGCAAAATGAAAATGGCCTTGCCCTCTCAAAGATGAAATTCGAGGCCTGTAACTAGCCTACACACGTGCATTCAAAAAAAAAATGCTTCATGAAGAAAGAAGCAATTGTTTTTCATCCTCTTCATACTTACTCTTTAAGATGGTCTTAGTTCTTACTCCAACAACACCATCCGGTAACGACTCATCAATCTCTCTGCTCACCCCAGCCTCAGTCTCAAGCAACCCTCCTCCTCGTTTCCTCTTTGGTTCCTTGTTGTACATCTCAGGTAGTCCCTCATCGAGAAGGGCGTCGATCTCACTGCCGAGGCTGTCCATGTCGTCTTCGTCATCTTCGTCGTCATCTTCTTCATCCTCCTCATAATCTTCGGTCTGAAGGATGTCATGACGACCATCCTCATCTCTCGGGGATGAGAGACTGAACTCTCCATACTGCTCCTCGCCATCTGCAAACTCATCCAGCACCCGAAAGTCCTCCCCAAAATTTGAACCTTCACCCTTTTGATTCTTGGCATGGTGAGGATGAAAATCACTCAAGTCACCCGATGGGACAGCATGAAACTTATCCGCTTCGGTTAAGCCCAAAATACGATTATCAAGTTTACATTTTTTGCTTGGCGGTCCGTCAACTCTTTTTTCTAATACACTATCCATCCCGGTACACTCCGGAGAAGTGTTTTCCATCTTTTCCAGTCGTCGATGATGACTTCTTGTTTAACTCATTCGAAAAAAAACCTCATGAGCTCCTGTAGATGATTTCAAGTTTCCATAGTTACCACAGTTTCTGACAACCTCAAAAATTGTCCACAGGCAGTTGCCATGGTAACTTTGGAAATGACTTACAATTCAAGATTCTAGATTGACAAGACAGTAGCGAATGAAGACAGTGGAGGGGAGAAACTGTGCTGCTTTTGGCGATACCAGAGACAGGATCATCAAAAATAATAAAAACTGACTCTGCCATTGGAAATAACAGCACAGTTTAAAATGTCTCCAACCGATGATCTAGAAACATGTAATCACACATAAATCATGCTTTATCCAAGCCTGCAACTAACTTGATACAAATTAATGTTGACCCAAATCATCACCACTCCACTTCAGCAATACGTTCAATGTAAGAATTGCATGTAGTCATTTTCATTCGAGTTTAAAAAATATTATCCAATAGTGGATGCGTGTGAGTGCATGCATGGCATTTGCAGAGTATAATAATCACAAGGTGAATCTGGACTTTTCCATTTTGTTTCAGCTTTGCCATGTGAAATGGAAACTTAGGTTGCAAAGAATACCTCTTTTCATGAGCTAGGATCGTTACATACAAAACGCAGAGTAAAAATCTTGTGCAATTCTTATTATTTTCTTTATTTTAGCCTCGGCGGAGCTTCAACACACAGCCTACAAGTATGGATTGGACACTTACCGACACAAGAGGGTGCACTCTGCGTCAAGGATTGCTCAGCTATTGCGCAATACGAGGCCCGCGAGGCCCATTCGTGATGGTTCGTTATGTTTCGCATGATGCAGCATGAAAAAGTAGCTGCAGAGAAAGTCTTTTAGCCTAAACAGTTTTTAATAATGCTGCACAAAAATTTCACACAAATTGAATTAGTCTTCTTTTTTGCCCATATAATTTCACATTTTGATTTGGCTGTATATTTATTGGCATAATTTTAATAAGAAAAGTCCAAAAACGTTTAAAACAAAGGAAAAATTAACCGAGATTTACGTGAAATATAACCGTATGCGCAAGAGTGTCTGCTGCAACTTGCCGTTGAAATTTTCTCATTTCCTCCAGCCTAATTCATGCAAAGTGCAAAAAACCAACATCAGGCTTATTCAGACATTTCCAAAGTTTTCCAAAGCTTTTCGGCCGCAAGTTGATTGTCAGGTGATGCACGAATTTGAATGGGAGCTTTGCGCACAACTCTGCAGACTTGATTGGGGTTGTGCTGTATTTTGTACAATATTTTCAAAACTGTTAGGCCTAGGCCTACTCTGATTTTGATAATATTTTGATGCAAGTAAGAAGAGTCAAGAGATATGACTTATGCTTGCTATTATTAAGTTTCGGAGTTGTGGAATAAACAAAACGTGAGTTATGGTTAAGTATGTTTTGCTCTTTTGGGGGGGGGGGGGCAGTGTGTGTGTACTGTGTGTGTGTGTGGTGGTGCAGGGACCGAAATGTGTACACACGAAACTCAAGTTAAAACATAGCAAAATTAATTCCAATGCGAGTCAGGGTGGCCCACCCAAATGAAATATTTAACCGACTGCACATATATCCTGACCCCCGACCACACAGTGACAACCATGGATGGGTACCGATTGTACGTCACACGTGTGTGTAGATGAATTCCCGTATAGATCACTACAGTACATGTATGTATCAACCATGGAGGAAGAAATACAGAAAACCATTGTTGATGTTCATGTTGTCGATGGTGCATGAGTATTAAATACAATGTGTGTATGTACGAATTTCCGTGTGTACTACCGTGTACGTAGTTGGTAATTCTTCTACCTCCATGAGTAAACGTAGTTTTTTTGTCTAATCCACAAATAATTGTACTTAGCACTTTGCACTACCTAACCTTGCTTACCACACACCACACTCCACAGACATGACAGCTAAAACTTGATCTCAAACGTTTTTTGGGTGGCAAAAACTACGACGAATGTTTGTGATTAAATGCGCATCTCATCATTTTTTCAGGACATGCACCAACCCCGCCTCGTTCCCACTATTAATTGCAGTAGTTGATTGAAAAGCTTTCGTCTGTACGTGAGATCGAGAGTAAGAAGCAGCGCAACCAGTTTGGAAACAAGGTTGAAAGCGCCCTCATTAGCCATCACAACTTGTCCATGTGTTTGTGGGACTTTTGAAAAAACAATTCGCGTCCTCCGACTTTGGTGGAGCCCATGCACCATGCTTGGGCTTTTACCATCGCAATTATGATGCCATCGGCCAATAGAGCCATAACAACAGCCCACACATAAAACCATGTAAAACCAGACATTTTTACTTGTTGTAAAAAAAAAATACGGGGGAGGGGAATATTGCTTAACATATTTCTGCTAAACAGAAATGAGCAGGATACAGTCACACATATTTTGTATATGTGACATGGTAGTTTGGCTGGTAACCTTATTCTGGTAAGCGAAATGTTATTGTGCTTAGCTACTTTTTGTGCTTAAAGCAGCTCTATGAAACTGGACCCTGGTCTTGTGGTTCAAACGATTATTTTTAACACAATAAAAACAAACTTAATTTATAATTTACAGGTAGTGTAAACTAAAAACGGGTCAAACTGCAGCACTAAATACAGGTATATTTTGGCCCTTGTAAGAAAGTAGGCAAATTAAATAGAGTACAAGGGGCTGACCTGAATAACATAGGCTTTTACAGATTTTTCAGGCTATTTATTAACAATTTGTTTCTGATTTTTCTGAGGGAAAAAACAAATCAGAAATCAGATTAAAGTTAGATTTGAGGACAAGTCGTTAATGTTTGTCGCGGTGAAAGTCGAGTCGCGGTGATATACATTACACAATGGCTCTCCATGATCAAACTGCTCTCGCGAGACCACTGCTCTCGCGCGAGTCTGCTGGCTCCTGTCTACTCCCCATTAACCGTAGTCGCCAGAGCAGTAGTCTCGCGGGGGCCAGCAGTGTCCAGAGAATCGCGGAGAGAGTCGGAGCGCTATTATGGCGACAAACATTTAACGACTTGTCCACAAGTCTAGACTAAAGTAGGACAAATAGCCATGCCTGTAGATACCATGTGATGTGTGATGCTTTGCAATTGCTTGGTGTGGATGGTGAAGCGACTGCCCAATGTTCCGACAACCCCTTGTTCCGATAACCCCTCATGATCTACCAGCACACACTAGGATTAGGGTTAGGGTTAGGGTTAGGGTTAGGCCAAGGGTTAGAATTAGGAAAATACATTAGGGGTGTCAGAACATAGGGGCGTCGGATCATAGAGTGGTCAGAAATGTACATGTGACCGTGTGGATCATAAGACAAGGTTTCTTCTGAAGATGAGCAGAACAAACTGGTCGAAACATCGAGACCACACCAGGGCCCATTTTCATGGAGCTGCTTAAGCAGAAAATATTGCTTAACAGATTTATGCTAAGCAAATATAAGCGGATTACCAGTCACAGATTGTGTATGTGAGATGGGATTTAGGCTGGTAACCCTATTCTGCTAAGCAGAAATGTTTTGTGCTTAGAAATGTTTTGTGCTTAGAAATGTTTTGTGCTTAGCTATTTTTTGTGCTTAAGCAGCTCTATGAAATTGGGCAGAGCAAACACTTCTCCCAAAAGAGTTTTATACAGAATACATGATTGTACCCGCAAGTTTACTAATTCTTAATTTTCTTACATGATAAAAAAACTAAAAAGCATTTGAAGTGTGACATCCCTCCATACAGACACTTTCTTTCTATTTCAACTGAGTACGATCAAAATTGGTAAACAAATAGTGAACCAGAGTGAATTTGTACGAGGTGTCTTGCAATCATTCAAAGTGTTTGGAGTATAATAGTCATATCTTTAAGGCCATATAAAAAAAAAATTGTTGAGTGTCCTTTTTTTTTAGGGTTTGGGGTGGGAGGGTATTTTTCTTTTTAATGAAATAAACGATAAAGAAATCATCACAATCACTATTAAACATGATTTTGATGTTTTTAATTGATTTGTTAAACCCATTTAACTCCCAGATGACATTTTCTGTAAAAGAAATCAAAAAACTAAAATGCAGTGTAGCCTAAGTAAATATTTGAAGAATTGTTCTTGTTTTTTCCAACATGAATAACCTTCCTTCAAACATATTTTCAAACCTAACTGTGTGTTGGGCGCAGAACGGAGCAAAATTTGACTGAAAAGATCATTGAAAAGGCCGTTTTTATCATTTTATGTGGCCTAAAAGATGTCAAACTTGCATCTGGGACCAAGAATATTAGGCCCCATTTGGTTTTACCATTACACTGATGTGTGTAAAGCACTGTATACTCAGTACACGTCCGCTGACCACTCGGTGGTCTAGTGGTAAGACATCTGTTCTAGAATTGGCAAAGGTCGTGGGTTTGAATCCCACCCGAGTGATATGCCCGTGGATTTTTCCCACATACTGAGTATACAGTGCTTTACAAACATCTGTGTATGGGTAAAACCAAATAATATAATAATCATATCATTTGGTATTTCATGTTATTTGGTACATATTTATTGATTCATGATAAAACAAAATAGACCCTGGAAAAAGATTGTGTGTAGTGTAGTTATCTTGACGTGTTTGTTTTGAGGCAATTCATGCGCACTGCAATTTCGGTTGTATGTTAAATGTCAGCTTTCCTAATGGTTAATCTGGCTATTGTTTGTTATACAAGCATTTCGCAAGGCATTGAAAACACTCTGGTGTCCACAGCCAGGGTTTGAAATTAACACTGGACAACAGGCCCGAGGCCAGTGATTTTAGCGTCGGGCCAGTAAACTCATAACCAGACAAACCCGGTAGTCTTGTGTTTTTCAATTAAATAATAATAGGCTACCTCATTGTGTAATGAAAAAATTGTTGACTATGAGTCTGATAAACATCTTTGAATTCTGTTGAGTATCAAAGTACACGTACACATAAGACAAATGAAATAGATTTTCTATAAGTGCTTGTTCAACTCATTTTGATTGTGGTGTTGAAAAATAAATTCTGGTCCAGTAAAAATTTTGAGCTACAAGCCCTTCAGTCTTGTGGATATTCCACACAAATTCAAGCCCGACAGCTGACAAAGAGGGCTTGAACAGCAGATGCAGACGACAATTGAGCCAGCATTCTTTGTATACCATGTCTATGGATAAAACCAATAAATATACATTTTTGTGCAATTCACATCCACATTTGATTTTTCACACAGTGATGCCAGAAAGCAGAATCTGTATCTTTTTATGGTTGTACTGTACTTGTACTATTCCAGATGGTGTAAAACAGAGAATTCCAAGGCATCCAAGTTTTCCTCAGACATGCAACTTGAGAGTTTAATAAAAAAAAGGAAATTGTCTTGGACATAAATATTTGTAAAGTGTTTAGTTTACTAAATGTGCATGTTTCCTTTTTCAGTGCAAAGAACTTGTAACCTCCTTTTAAAGGCATCGCACACGTTTGGTAATTAGAGCCTATTGATTGTTTCAAACCTATATAGTTGTAGATATATACCATAAAACTAACCTGTGAAAATTTCATTTCAAAAGGTGGTAGCGTTTTTGAGATATTGCCGAAAATCTGGAGCGGTTATGTCCACGCAGGTAGAATAAGTTGCACTGGAATACACACTCTGAGAAGCGTTATGCGTAACGCTTCTCAGATTCAAATGTTTTGGGGGATAAAAAGTGAAATATTTTTCCATAACCGCAGTACTTCAAAGTGAAAAGTTTCTCAAAATGCATTATACTATCCAAAGCTGCTGTACTTCTTACCAAGTAAGTTTTTATTGCCATTAATTATTAGAATCATTACCAAAGGTGTACGATGCCTTTAAGATGAAATTTAGATTTTGAGAAAAAAAAATTGTTTTGACGAAAAATATAGTTGGTCATTTGACAATGGGACGACTGGTGAACTATTGTGAAATGCTAACTAACTCGTCATCAGACGACCCTCTTTTTTCATTTAAAAGTTCTTCTTCTTCATCTTCCTCTGCGAGTATCTCATCCAAGTCATCACTCGATATAGAATGTGCCTCCTCGTCTTCTAGTATCTGAATCGATTCAAGATTTCCGGCCGTGCTGACCACCATATCGATCACCTGGTCAATAACGACAACCTCACTGCTGTCGTCTGTGACAACCATCTCGATAATCTCATCATCTTGACCTCGGATGGGTTCAGGCACTTCGGAGATCATGACCGCCAGCTGATCCTCTGGGGTCTGCTCGGTGATTTCAACCACATCCCCTGTATCCACCTCGATGGTGTCGGCTTTCTTCGTCTCGATGCTGATGCGGTCTGAATCCCAGGGACAGAGTCCCGTCTTCTTAAAGCCCTTCTTGATGGTATGTTTGGACATCGCACTTTCAAATGGCTCCCTGAAGACCCAGGCAAAGTTCAAGCGGGTGATGACGGGACCCGGATTGCTCCTGAACTCGTGCAAATCAGTTACGGCCTTTTTCAGCTGTTCTTTCAGGGGTTCCATGACGCTGACTTCGAGAGGTTGAAGGATACGCGAGGTTCCCATCGGAATGCAATACAGAGCGACTTCATTCTGCTGCGCACACTCCACTATCTCTGGCGTCATGTGACAGCTAGTACCTTCCTGGATTAAGACTACTGGACGAGAAGTGACATGCTTGAGGAAAATCTTCTTGAACCACAGCAGATATAGGTCAGAGTTCATAAAGCCCGTCTTGGAGCTTGCATAGAGTGCCCCAACGGGACCGCCTTGAACGCTTCTTACCTTGGGAGGTTGCTTCCCTTTGTATATAAGCAGTGGCGGCAGTGATTCTCCCGATGCGGTAACACACAACTGGATGCTGATATGTTCCTTGGTTTCTACGTTCTCCGCTCCCGGTCCTTGTCTTGTGTCGTGGTAGCCAGGTTGCCGGGATGCAATGTCCACCTCAACCCCAGACTCCCCACAGTTGAAGATCCTCCGTCTGTTGTTTTTAATGCCATTCTCCTCAAGAATTCTGTGGAGTGTCTTAAAGTGTCGTTTCAGCTTGTTTTTCATTGTTACGTTCGCTTGCGTAAGCGGAAGGCACCTGCGTGGTTTCCAGACACTCACTTCGGGGTGGCGTTGACGAAATCCCGACCACCACTGCTTCCCCGGGCCTGTTGCCTCGTTGAATTTGACATGTGTGCCTTCCTTCTTGGCCATCAACCAGGCAAAATCATTTATTGCTTTTCTATGAAGCATGAAGCCATGTTGCTCCAAGTAGACGATGAAATTCGCTAGATGCTCTTCGCTATTGCGACTCAACGCAGTGATGGGGCCTCTCTGCACGTACTTAAGTTCTTTAATGGGAATTTCATTGTCAATACGATATCTCAGTGTGTTTCTTGGGACTTTGAACTTGGTGGCAGCTCGTTGTAAAGGGATTTTGTCCTCTCGTACTGCCTTCACAGCCTTTGCCATGTCCTGCTGACTCCATTTCATTTTCATGGTGTTTTCTGACTTTTCTGCGGGAAAAAAAGTAAATAAAAACTTCCATGTAAGAAAAATTGGTTTTAAAATGATCAAGTAGACTTCATTATTATTGTTCCGTCCCAACTTGACAATCGTCCCAACTATAGTTGGGACTGGTCCCAACTTGAGTGTTCAAGTTGGGGCGTCCTAACTGTAGTTGGGATCGCCCATAGAACTCTACAGTACAGGCTGTACAGGATAGCATAGGAACCGTGATCGTTTGTTTTGTGGGGACTGCAACATGCGGGCGTTGATCTCTAGCTCTCTCTCAACAACTTGTTCATTAATTATGTGGGTATTGAGCCCATATTTTGCTTTAGAATAGTACTAGATGGGTGGGGAGTGTGAAACTTGTCATTATGTTCCTGTGGTGTTTTGGTGCCAACCTTTTCAAAAAAAAAAAAAGGGGGTGGGAATAGTTACTCCACCATATTTACCCTGAAAAAGTCTGTTTTGATCGACCTTAATTTTTTTTTTTTTTTTTTTTCTGGGATTCTGCTACCACAAACAACCAACCTGGGCCCAATTTCATAGAGCTGCTAAGCACAACAATTTGCTTAGCATGAATTTTTTTTCCTTGATAAAAACAGGATTACCAACCAAATTTTCATGTGTTGCATCATTGCTTGTTTACTGACTGGTGAATTCAGGATTTCAGCTGTTGTTTGCTTATCCTGAGTGAAAATCACGTGGAAATTTGGTTGGTAATCCTGTTTTTATCAAGGAAGAAATTTCATGCTAAGCAAATTGTTGTGCTTAGCAGCTCTATGAAATTGGGCCCTGCAATTAAATGCAGATGAGATATCCCCCTGCTTGCTTCTATAGTCCTTGTACCCTGTCTGTACAATTACTACTGTCCCAACTACAGTTGGGACGCCCCAACTTGAACACTCAAGTTGGGACCAGTCCCAACTATAGTTGGTGCGATTGTCGGAACATTATTATTATTATTATTTTTGTTGGGGGGGGGAAGTACATCTAATTGCATTCCTCAACGTCAGAGCTTTTAACCAACTAAATCATGCGTTTGCTAAACCACTTTGTTTCCTTGCGAGTGCTGTGGCAGTTGAGGTTACTCACCTTTTTAAAAGCTATTGCAAATAATCCTTTTCAATTTGCTCAGAATTACTTCCCTGATGGTTCACGGCCATTTTGGAATGGACCCACCATCTCAAAATACTTTAGTTAGATATTCTCAAATAACTTTTAAAAATAAAAAGGAATAGAAACCAACTGTGACCAAAGCACTCAAGCTCCAGGGAATTTTGGTTCAATTTTGTTGAGGTGAGCGGACACAGTTGGTTAAAAACGGCGACCAACCCGTAGAGGATGCGCTGCGCCCGATCCGATGTGGGCTGCACAAAATGAGTGGTCTCGAAGTGGAAGTGCGGCTAAGATAAGACTGGGTTAAATAGGGGTTCATATAGGCCTACTTGGCTGTCACGTTACATAGCCGCTCCTGGCTGGGTGGCCAAGTATTAGCCCACCTTGTTGAGCTGTAATGGCTCTCTTTTAACATCGGTCTTATAACACTAAGACCGGTGTTAAAAGAGAGCCATTACAGCTCAACAAGGTGGGCTAATACTTGGCCACCCAGCCAGGAGCGGCTATGTAACGTGACAGTTTCTACCAACATAAACATGATAAACGAAAATAAGTATTACGAGTGATAAGCGAGGAAGGTTAGGTAGTGTAGCACGACTAACTAACTAATTACTTCACATAAAAAAAACTGCATAAGCTTATCGTACTCGTCGTAGCAACAACTACCTAACTAAAAAGTACTTCTTCAGATTATGGAGGTCACTCATCGCCGGTCCCCACTCATGATCATGCCTTCTATTCTAAAAGCACGAAGGGCAGGCTAAAGAAAATTGATTCTACTTCCTCATGATCAGATGCAACGCCAACGAATGAAGCCGAGGGAGACAAACATTCAGTGATTAGTACGTCTTACTTACTCTTCTGCTTCATCTCACACACAGTTAGATTGATTTATTCATCAATCATTGCAATATAAAAATATTAAGGCGAACAAATGCATGGAATTTATACCACCACACTGCAGGAACACCAACTTAGTTGGTTACCGGTGTGTGGAATTCGGATCCAGATATGTTGGAGGAACTTGTTAAGAGTACCAGTTACTGGTTTGATATTCAAGCTTTTACGCACAAAACCAAGTATAGAAGCCTTGGATAGTGTGCGAGAGCGATGTGTGATAGCGCCCTCTGTTGAGCTCAGACAAAGCACCGCACTTTTCCAAGTTGGTTTTACCATAGAGAAAGTTCAACATGGTAAAAACTTACTTGGTAAGAACATGGAGGTAGGAATTTTAACTCCTACCAGGAATTTTAACTCCTACCTCCATGGTAAGAACATGGAGGAAGAAGTACAGCAGCTTTGGATCGTATAATGCATTTTGAGAAACTTTTCACTTCGAAGTACTGCGGTTATGGATATATCACTTTTTATCCCCCAAAACATTTGAATATGAGAAGCAATACTCAGATTCCAAAAAGTGCAATACTTTTGGCAATAATCTCAAAATGCGCTACCACCTTTTGAAATGAAATTTTCACAGGTTAGTTTTATGGTATATATCTACAACTAAATAGGTTTGAAACAAACAATATGGCTCCAGTTACCAAATTTGTACGATGCCTTTTGTTTTTAACTCTTTCTACAAATTAATCTTTGCCCATACGTTTTAATCTCATCTGATCTATTTTTTTCTTTCAAACTAAATATAAATTAATTTTTTGTAGTTTTTATCGCAAACTATGCTGCCTCGATTACCCAAACCATCTTGTTTTCATTATTTAGCGACACAAATATCTGACATTTTGAAGAACACTACTGCTAATTACTTTGAAAATCTAATCCTGGAGAAAAATAAGTAACTGACTATGTTTTTTCTCTATCTCGGTTATGTTTTTTTCAGAATTGAGGCAATTGAATTGTATAGAGAGATCCTGGACCTAGCTTCGGGTCCGTTTGGACATTGGCATGAGACCATTCACAGATCACTATTCTTGTGCACTTCAGCGCCAAATTTAATAGGTAGGGTTAATTAGGTTACCCGTTAATTATGAATAAGTGCATAAATTTGAATGTCAAACCAGGAACTGGTACTCGTTTGATGTTCGAATGCCACACGTCCAACAACAAGTAACCAACTTTACACTTGATCGTTATCGGTTGGTTTGAATATTTCTATGGGGAGAAATTAGTGATAAAACCAACAAAGCAATGGCATACAACATGAAATTTAACAATTCATTACAAAGTATTGAGGTTCTTTTAATTTTAGAAAACAACTGGTGATTACATTTAGTTATCTTAATTAACAAGTTTGTACAAAATTATCATTGTTTTCATTATAGATAGGTATATCACCCGCTTTAGAAATGGTCTCAACCAAGACTGGTCTGGTACCTCAAATAAAGCAGTATATTATGAGCGATTTATTACTCGGGATTCTAGCAACATTTCAACAAAAAACATCATGGCGGCGCACATGGCGCTCTATCAAACTTCAGCGATTAGAAGTTGTTTGCCAAGAATTGCTCGCTTGGCGTCTGTATTTAATATTATTTCCCATCGGCAGGTAAGTAAATAACGCTGCGTATTATTGTTCTTTAGCTTGTTAATGATTTAGCATTTTATTTTAATAATAATTAGGGCCTAGCCCCATTTTAATATTAATAATGGCAAAATATAGTCGGAATGCCAGTCACTCGCCCCCACAAAGTCGCCCCCTGCAAAGTCGCCCCCAGCAAGCTCGCCCCCAGCAAGCTCGCCCCCTCCAGGTACAAACTCTCCCCCTCACAATGTCACAATGTCGCCACCTACAAAGTCGCCCCCCCCCCAGAGTCCCCCCCCCCCGACAAAGTTGCCCCCTAACAAAGTCGCCCCGACACAGGGGGCGAGCTTGCTGGGGGGCGACTTTGCAGGGGCGACTTTGTGGGGGCGACTTTGCCGGGGGGCGAGATGACTGACAGTTTCCTACTACTAGAGTGTAGACTAGTTGTACTACTAGTTGCGATAATCGTAACCCTCCTCCCGACGGTCGGAACGACCGGAGGGTTACGAGTTAGATAATGGCAATATGGTGCGAAATGTGAAATGTGAAAAAAAAATCGAGACTTGTGACCAGATTTGCCCAATTTTTACCACTTTCAAAAATCATGACCCACATTCCAAGAACACGGATTTGATCTTGAATGTGTAATGAATCCATTCATAACACTCAAAACATCATTGAAAAAATATTTAGAAGAAAAAAAAGACAAAAACTTACCGGAGACTGAGTGAACATGGTGAAGTGCCAAGCGTAGACGAGACGAATACCAGACCACTCTGGAGCAGACTGGATGAACATTTAAACCATGCACTTTTCGACCAATCAGCGTAAACCTGGGAAAAACAGACTTGGGTGGAGCTTCGGCTGTAACCCGCTAACCGGCTATTCCCACTTCCGGACTCACTGCACTGGTGTGCTTGTTGTATTATTGTCTTGTACATGTACATACATGTAAAATAACGTACTTGTTACTGTACACTGTACATGTACATCGAACGTGTACGGTGTGTACTGTGTGCACGTGTGTGCATACAATGTATCGGGGCGAATTAGCCACGCATTGTAATATCCGTACATTATGAGTAGGCATATGGATATGTGTGTTGTTTATTAGGCTTGCAGGGGGGGGGGGCGTCAACCCCCCGCCCCTCTTGTTACGGGCCCGTGTGATCAAGTAATCTAAATAAGAACCGTTTGTATATATTTTTTTTAAATGTGTGTCATTAGAAGAAATGTAAATATCCATACCAATTCAAGCGTGTTTGCCAATTCCTTGTTTTTGCAAATGGATAAGTTGCACATCTGGCTGCAATTAAAATGGCTTGGGAGGCAATCATCTCAAGAACCTAACTGTGAATTTGTACACTTGCATCGTATGTTAGGTAGAAATAGTTGTCACTGGCCGGCAATTTATTAGTTCAAACGATATTTTGGGGGATGCTTTATCGGTCACACTAAAACATCTTGTACATCTTTTGAAAGTTTCACCCCATTGGACTACTTTTTAAAATGGTGTGGAGGACCATCGTCAGTCTTTGACATTTGTTTACCCGTTGTATGAATTGTTTATTTATTTTATCCATTAAAGGCATCGTACACGTTTGGAAATTGTCAAAGACCAGTGTTCTCACTTGGTGTATCCCAACATATGCATAAAATAACAAGTCTGTGAAAATTAGGGCTCAATTGGTCATCGAAGATGCAAGAAAACGATGAAAGAATAAAGCCCTTGTTGTACAAATTTGTGTGCTTTCAGATAGAATGATAAAAACTTCTTGCAAGAAGTTTTTATTATTTTAGTGAGAAATTACCTCTTTCTCAAAAACTACGTTACTTCAGAGGGAGTCGTTTCACACAAGTTTTATACTATCAACAGCTCTCTGTTGCTCGTTACCAAGTCAGTTTTTATGCTAATATATATTTTGAGTAGTACCAAACGTGTACGATGCCTTTAAATAAAAATCTCCCACTTACTTATTCGTGTAAAGTAAATATCGCAATAGACACCTTATACATGTAGTCTTATTGTTGTTATGTTTTTCCGGTCAACATATTCATAGTCACTGGTTCTCTTCCCAGGTTTCCAATGACAACCGACCCTTTCCATTGATGAATTGAAAGTGTGTGTAAACTTTTTTTTAAATGAAATCACTTAATAGTTCGTATGTGTTTTACCGTTTTTGAATTAAATGAGCTAGTCACATTTTCCAACTTAACGTTGTGTTCCAGAATCTTATCTGTTGTTTTCAGACCTTAACATTATCGCCCTTACATTTCGTATACTACATAAATACATGACTGATAAGTGGATCGAGTCTTGAACAATTATAGCCTTGATTCAAGGCTGTTGGCGTAGTGTACCCCGGCCCGGTGCGGCACGATTCGGCACGATTCGGCAACAACTGCAGTGCATAGACAGTGTACATTGTACATGTATAGTACATGTACATACATTGTACAGCGAGAACAGTATAGCCAAGTCGTGAGTACGGTCCTTCTTTCAACCTCGAACGCGTGACTCAAACAACAGCCTTGACCGGTTTGTAAATGAAAGCTTATGTGTTTCTTTATATTTTATTGGAAATCCAATAAAAGCACTTATGCAGGATGTGGGCGTTTCATTCTAAACATTGGCCAATCACAGGCGCGATTGAGAATGACCTATTTGACCTGAACGACAAGGCTGCATAATTACTGCTGCTATGCAATCCATGACGACCACTGTGTTGGTTATGTATACGACGCTGTACACGCGGATCGGCCGGTCGCGGCCGGCTGGAGCGCCTTGTTTGTATTGATCAAGGATATGGACAACCCTGATCATTCGCCATTCTTTTGGTTATTAATTCTGGAGTTGATGTAGTTTCTGCATTTGTGTGTTCCTTACATGTCCTCTCGAAGTCCGACTTAACTCTGTGCAGCCACACCGTCTTCATACTTTTGAATTGTTCTCGGGCAGGGTCTTAAGAATTTACTGCTAAGCAATTGAAAGGATACACAGTCTCACATGATACATGTGAATTAGAGTTTTAGCTACCTTATTCTAGTAAGTGTACTTGGGAAATGTGCTTTAAATAAATAGGCAGCTCTGAAATTGGGCACCTCTTGGGGCGGCCCCCAAGATATAAAAAGTGCAATAAGCTATTAATTGCCTCCATGATTAAAAACAATCAACAATATTGTAGTTATTTGAGGTCTTTGTTTTGTATATATTCTACCTCCAATGAATGCACCAACAATGATTAAATCACTGTTTTAATGGTGCAATATGGAGACAGGAGATGGTCAATCGGGCCTATAGGCCATTATAAAATAAAATAAAACGTCAGAAAAGCGTCTTCCAGATGGGAAATGGTGTATACATGTTATGTACTAAATCGATCCACTCAACCTCATATTCCTGCCCTCATTGTCTCGTTCAGCTGACAATTTGTGGAGAATACGCAACATTTTCAGATAGATTATTATTATAACAAAATATTCCCAAATTCAAACCGGCGCGCCAGTGCATGCAAGTAGCCACATCTGGATACTGCATGCATATTCATAAGAATGAGTAAACAAGACTTCCGCCACTGACCAATGGGGTCTCGCCTTTCGCGCGCATTATAGTAATGAGTCATTGGCTTCAATACAAAACCATCAAGGCGTTGGTCGGGACGTATAGCTCACAATAATATGAGCATGCGCACACTGATACTGCACACAGACACGTCCATGCACGTAGCTGGTAGCTCGGGCGGGTAGCTCGGGCGGGTAGCGCGGCGCAAATAAAATAAAAATTAAAACATTACAATAATTTTTTTGTTTAAACCTCCAACGCCTTGATCAAGGCTAGAACAATTACAGACTCTTTACATCCCAGAGCAGAAGCATTTGAAAATTATAATGAAAATAAATTTCTTCAACTCATATGAGGGCCATCCAAAGTTTTAATCAGTTCAACCATGGAGGTAGGATACGGTCCAGCTTGCATAGAATGACGGGGAGGGGGATCGGAGATCACTTTTAACGACTTTATGACTACAATGTTTATGTTTAAATGATGTGTTTAATTTTTTAAAGAGAAATGTTGATAAATACTATACTATTTCGGGGATTGAACTCCTCAAAAGACTAGGACTCTCTTTACAACCAGAAAAAAAGTGTTGACAACTTTCGACGGCCCCTCACACGAGAGGGAACGGGGAACTTATATGAGCATTTTGTCAAGGCCTCCCCGGCTTGGACACAGAGTAAACAGCGGAGCGACTGCATGGAACGCGCGCGAGTTCAGTGGCGCCACTAGCGTGCGTGGTCTCACCTTCGTGTCGCTTGGGATCGCGGCTCTACGGAGCTGTCCAAGCCACGAAGGCCTTGAAAAAAGCCTAGGAACTACTGTACAACGGGTTATTTTGTTTCATCAAAGGCTATGACAACCAGTTTAGCCCGATAGCCTTCGGTATTGATGACATTAATCCATGATGGGAGCCCTTCCGGTGTCATCAGAACTACCTGGGCATTTCCTGACTTCACACCTGTACACAAGACACAAGTGTTAGTTTTTATACAATGAAATAACAACAATGACAAAACAACTAAACGTCTTTATTATTAAAAACAGTGCAAAAATTCAAGTATTCCAATTTATTAAGATGGGTGAACAAATATTGTACAGATAGCACATTCATACATAGCTTTGAGATGCATTTATTTTATTTGGTTTGTATAAATACAGTACATACTTTTCATCAAATTCTTAATTGTGATTTGTTCACGTCCGAATCGAAAGCCAAAGTCCGTGATCCCGCTATTAACTAGAATAACAGATAGTGTAAACTACATCTAAAAGTAGGCCTATCACTGTGAGCTTGTTCAGCACATTATCTGAAACGTAATTCCAAACTTTTTATATAAAAAGTCCATTACGTCATGTAGGCCTATGATGTATTGACCAAAACGGCAAAAAAGAGTTATGTTTCCCGGACCGACCCTTATTTTGACGCCGCGACACCTGTTGGCTTAAAGAAAAAAACGACAAAAAATAAATCAAAACAAAAGACAATTGCACCAGGGAGACTACTTTCGCCAATTTAACATGTTTAAAACAAAATTGACTGAAATACAAACCAGACTTAAAGATTTTGATAAAACTAAATGAGAAACTTAAAATCAACTTACTTTTTACATCATCGGATGTGTTTTCCTCCATGAGGGCGACGGCTGAAATGCCCATTTTTCTCAGAGACTGCACTTGGTCGGCCATTAAAGCCCTCAAGGGGGAGATGACAAGTGCAACCCCACCATCTTTCAAAAGGGGTGGTATTGCAAACGTCAACGTTTTCCCGAATCCAGTTGGCAGAACTCCAAGAACGTGTTTTTTATCTATTATGTGTTGAATAATTTTCTCCCGTTCGTATTTTAATTTAGCCGGTAATAATGGGTATTGTTTTCTAAGATTGTCATATGCTGCATCCATTCTTTTTTCTGCTACCAAGTGACGGGAACACTATAGTTGTGAGTCGTTTGCTCGGTGTACTATAGACCTGCGTGCATAAACCTTGCATGTAAATTGAGTTGCTTATCAAGGCATCAATTTGAATCTTAGTGGCTCCAAAGTGAATAAATCAAGCTCAAGGCGGTAGACCTATTACTATTTTTATAAGTGCCCTGAATACACAGCTCTCCACAACTCACAAACGAAATAGCTCCCGCATATTCAAGTGCCATTAAAGATCCTGCACAGACTTTTATAAATCTTGTGAAAACTATATAATTTTATAATACAAAATCAAGATTGTATTTCATTGTTGTAGATGGTCCTTGCTCTATGTTTAAAGTGGAGCCAGCAGGGACATCTATACGTGTCAATCGATACGAACTGATAATGCATAATTTGTAGCACATTAGAGTAAGTGAGCAATGAGACTTATCATTTATGGTATATTCTATTGTAGCAATCACATAGTGACACGAAAATAAAATTTAAAGAAAAGTTTTAATACAAAATTTGAACATCAATAAAACATCATTCGTAACTTTGTTTCTGTGCAACAGTGAGGGGATGATCAAACAACAACGTGCTACATAATTATGCCAAATTGGTTGAATCACCTTCACTAAAATATTAATTTAAAAATAATAATAATTTAAAAAGTCATCTATTGTGAGTCTATTGTCTATTGCCGATCACATCAGAGCAGAGTAAGTTACAAACTTACCGCCCCCCCCCCTGCAAGCCTAATAAACAACACACACATCCATATGCCTACTCATAATGTACAGATATTACAATGCGTGGCTAATTCGCCCCGATACATTGTATGCACACACGTGCACACAGTACACACCGTACACGTTCGATGTACATGTACAGTATACAGTAACAAGTACGTTGTTTTACATGTATGTACATGTACAAGACAATAATACAACAAGCACACCAGTGCAGTGAGTCCGGAAGTGGGAATAGCCGGTTAGCGGGTTACAGCCGAAGCTCCACCCAAGTCTGTTTTTCCCAGGTTTACGCTGATTGGTCGAAAAGTGCATGGTTTAAATGTTCATCCAGTCTGCTCCAGAGTGGTCTGGTATTCGTCTCGTCTACGCTTGGCACTTCACCATGTTCACTCAGTCTCCGGTAAGTTTTTGTCTTTTTTTCTTCTAAATATTTTTTCAATGATGTTTTGAGTGTTATGAATGGATTCATTACACATTCAAGATCAAATCCGTGTTCTTGGAATGTGGGTCATGATTTTTGAAAGTGGTAAAAATTGGGCAAATCTGGTCACAAGTCTCGATTTTTTTTCACATTTCACATTTCGCACCATATTTCCATTATCTAACTCGTAACCCTCCGGTCGTTCCGACCGTCGGGAGGAGGGTTACGATTATCGCAACTATTGTACTACGTACTTACTTTGTTTGTAGTTGTATGGGGGGGGGGTAGTGGATTGGATTGGACTCCCTCCGATTCAACTTAATTAAAACTTAAAGTGCCTTTATTTACATGTATATGACCAAATTACACTAAACACTACGTACGTAAAGAAGAAGTACCGAAGTAATAAATAAGTAAACTTGCGGGTACAACCATGTGAAAAAATCTCTTTGAATTTGATATGTGGGAGTGTTGGCTCTGGAAAGAGCCAGTATGGTCTCAATGTTTCGAACAGCATGAACAGTCACTCTGCTCAAACAGAGGTGATTATTGTTTAATTAATAAAAAAAGGAACCGTTGAAATGCTCTCTCAAACATGCTTAAACATTACTGGAAATTTTTCATTGCAGCGGCTAACTGTTGCGTGAATGTGTTCAGGTGGGAAATTCCTTACGAAACGTCTTCCCTACGGACACGTTTAAAACTCATTGGCAGCCATGATGTTTACTGATGCGCATATACGTTGATGCAGCGCTATGACCTGTCATCTACCAAGTAGTCTCATGACTGCTGACAAGTTTTGTGAGAGCCCCAAATCATCAGCTGTACTGGTTGGGACGCCCTCACTAAAAGGATGGTTTAAAAGCAGGTTATACTTTTGGAAATTGTCAAAGACCAGTATCCTCACTTGGTGTATCCCAACATATGCACAAAATAATAAACCTGTGAAAATTTGGGCTCAATTGGTCATCAAAAATGCAAGATGATAATGAAGAAAAAAAACACCCTTGTTGCAAAGAATTGTGTGCTTTTCGATGCCTGAGAAAGGCTTCATGCCTGAAGCCTTTCTCGGATTCAAATGTTTGGGTGAAAATTACCTCTTTCTCTAAAACTACATTAATTCAGAGGGGGTCGTTTTCCTGCTATGTTTTATAATATCAATGGCTCTCCAGTGCTCTTTACGAAGTGAATTTTTATGGTAATTAAAGGGACACGTTGCCTTGGATCGGGCGAGTTGGTCTATGAAAAGCGTTTGTAACCGTTTGTTATGAAATGCATATGGTTAGAATGATGTTTTAAAAGTAGAATATAATGATCCACACAAATATGCCTCGAAATTGCGTGTTTTTTTTTTTACATCGTAAACTAACACGGCACGCCATTTTGTAGCGTCAAATTTTTGACTCCACAAAATGGCGGACCGTGTTAGTTTGCAAAGTAAAAGGAAAGCCACGCAATTTTGAGGCATACATGTACTTGTGTAGATCATTGTATTCTACTTTTAAAACATCTTTCTAACCATATGCATTTTACAACAAACGGTTACAAACGCTTTTCATAGACCAACTCGCCCGATCCAAGGCAACGTGTCCCTTTAATGTTTGGAGTAATTACCAAAGGTATACCCTCCATTTAAATAAAATACTAATAAGTAAATTACATTTAACTATATTCAATTGTATGTTCTTGTTTCTTTGTAGGTGAACACAAGTAGCATCCTTGGTAGTGGTAACCACCGGAGCTCTGAGCAGTCTTGGGTCAAGAAGATCTTGAAAGGGAGTGGTCCGAGTCAAGATGTGGAAGATGAGCTAATGGAGGAGGACATTGTTGAGGTTGAGCCTCAATATATGGACATAATTCACACGCCGAAAGCTACATTCATCGACAGGTAGATTAGATAAACATAATAATAATTTTGGGTTTTGAACAAAGACAAATTGACTAGAGTGGGATTTGAACCTGCGACCTCCAGATTAGCATGCCAGCGCTCTACCAACTGAGCTGTCTAGCCCTAATGTTGGTGGTCTCCCTATTTTGTCAATATCTTTGTTTGGGGGTGCCAGTCAGAAGCCATTCAACCTGTCACACCCAAGTTTACGATACAACCTGGTAAGCAGCATCAGAGGGATCACCTTAAGGGGATGCAACTCTTTATTTCAAATTATTTTCAGGTATTATTAAACCACAATGGAAACTCAGATAGGTAAATTTTAAATGATTCGTGGTTGAACAAAAAAAATTGAACCAACGACCTCCGGAAACGTGCTGGCAAGGAGGTCGTTGGTTCAAATCCCGCTCTAGTCAATGTTTGTTCTGTTCTTGCAGCTTTCTAGTAAAAATACAACATATCGTGTGACATACTCACTCTAAACCAAGCACAAGACAGAATCTATGTACAACATTAATATGTTATCTTTTTGTTTCAATGTGTTTGTTTGGTTTGAATCTGTAATAATTCCAACAAATTTATTATTTCTATGTGGTTTTTTTTAAAATTATTTCATCAAAATCATTATTTTAGACCCAAAACCCGTAAGAGAGTGTATAACCCACCGGAGGATTTGATGGAGAAATTACAAGCCGTCACACTGGAGGTCCTTCCGGACAAAGCCGATGGAGAATGGAAAGATGTAGACCTAAAAGACAATCATATCAAATATCAGGTGAGTTATGTTTTCTTACATCAGATGTGGCGTGTCATGGCCGAGCGGTCTAGTTCACCAGACCCAAGCTCTGGTGCTCTCGGTCATGACACTTTTGCCCCTGAGCAAGGCACCTAACCATAGTTGCTTCGTAAAAAGTTGGGAAGGTATTGCATTCTGCTCTACCAGCCAGGCTCCTAGTGGATGATACCCATGCCTACATCCTTACGGACTGTGAAGGGGGTAACCCTGTTTCAGCCCAAGGAGTAGGTGGCAACATGCCTCAGGTGGCATTTGATTTGGGTTGACAGCCCAAATCAGTTAAGTGAAGCCCTCACCTTGAAGTGGCCTTCCGGCCTTGTTAGGCGATCTCTCCTAAAAAAATATATATTTCTAAAAAATTGATACACCTTTTGATTCACTTTTATTTAGTGTCATATCCTCGAGTATTTGGAGTGTATTTTTATGCCTTATATGAATATTTTGTATTGCTTGAATGTGTTTTAGGTTTCACATTTTTGTAAAGTGTTGCCCAAATCAGTTTAAAAACTTCACAGTCCCAAATCCTTCTCCCCATTGCCAAAGTGAATGATTCAGAAGGACTGGGGCCGGTAGGCTCAAACAACGAGTGTTTACTTCTCACAGGGTCGGGCATTCATTCAAACATTCATTTCATTCATTTATTTTATTGGTCACATTGATATAAAACAACATGAAATTCTTCGTCCCGTAACATCACCTTAACCCTGCCAGACCATTGACTCTTTCAAGAAACGTCTTAAACGTATAAACCACACCTCATGTCTAATGGTTTTTTACTATGGTCGTATCCGAATCGGTGGCTCTGGCTACAGCTACGGCTGTTGCTAGGGGTGTTGGTAAGGACGTCCTATACTTCAATGCATGATGACGCGGCGATTCAGCCAGAGCCGTAGCCATAGCAGCCAATTCGGACACAGGTTTATGTTAAACGGCACCTGTGATACATTGCTTGAGCATGTGATAAATATTCTTGTATTATTTAATGTTATGTGTACATTTTCTTTGTTCTCTTGTACAACAATTGATTGCATTTTTGGTGAACACATGCCCCATATATATCATCTTTATTATTATTACTATTATAATTATTGCACTAATACTATACTCCTTTTACATAAAATTGTGGTTGATTGTATTTTAAATGTACATTGCAGTGCTAAACTGTGTTCGATCACAGGTTTGTTTAGAGTCCAACTTTTCTATCTTTTGTTAATCTACAATGTAGCCAGTTTTTGTTGGTTTTTTTCTTATTTCCCCTTTCCATTTCTCAACCCATCTGCCTAAATTTCCCTGTCCAGTACCCCATCTTTCCTCTCACTGTCCCAACCATCTTTACTCCCTTCCCCCTCTCCCAGTACCTCCACATCTTGTCACCAGTCTAAACCCTCCCTCCGGTTTATCCTGTGCCCATTCCAGCTTCTTCTCTCCAGACACTCCACTATATATATATATTTTAAACTTTTGTCTCCATATCTTCCATATTTCATTTTCCTTTGGTGTAGCTACACATTTAGTATAGGCCTACCCTTCCACTTAAATTTCGTATCATTTTATTGACCTTTGTTCATTGATATTGACTTTTTTATATATTTATATTGGCTTTTGCTTTTTATATTGCATTTTGTGTATATTGACTTTTTGTTTATTGATAATGATCATTTGTACTTTTGACCAATTGAAATTGTTTTAAAATATTTATTGCTTTTGCTTTTTATATTGCATTTTGTGTATATTGACTTTTTGTTTATTGATAATGATCATTTGTACTTGTGACCAGTTGAAATTGTTTTAAAATATTTATTATTCCAATAATAATACCCAACTCTGTTTTACAGTATTTATCCTCTTAAGAAACATCTCAATAATTGCTATCCTCAGATCTTGTCAAAATGTCACACAGCCTTCAAACACGATGTCCCAAGTTTCCTCCTGAGCAAGATGCGCACCATGGACGACGTGGTGGCATTTTACCAAATGGAGGTGAGAGACACGACGACATTCGGCGACATGAGCAACGTGGAACTCCCTCCCAATCTCAAGATACATTGGGATTACAAAGATGATTCCGTCTTGGAGCTTTACCAAGAACATTTGGATTACGTCAAACCAAGAGAAAGGCTGAGACCACCAGAGTGGAAGTACAAACCATCATCAGGCGTCTAGATTTAACTGCAAGAAAAAAATATATATATATTACAGCGTTCTCCCTTAACAGTGGTCCGCTGGCCAAATGCCAGTTTAAACACACAAGGACCGGTCAGAATTCTGTCCAACTAGTCCGGCTGGCTAGTGGATTGCTTACCACTGCTACAAGAAAACCACTGATTGTTCATATTGCTTACAAATCACATAGTCCCATGCTAGTATTTGTTGAAAAGAAACTCCAATTACGGACCATTGAAAAAGCTGGTGGACCAGCGAAATGACAAGGTTACTGGTCCTGCTGGCTAGTCGCTGAAAAAGTTAAGGACAAACCCTGTATTAACATAGAATAACATCTGTCAGTGCTGTAGTCGAGTCCCTGTTGTCCGGAGTCCGAGTCAAAGTCCACAAATAATGGACTCGAGACAGGTCTCGAGTTGTGATCAGACTCAAGTCCTCCAGTGCTGACATCTGTTAAATTTATGGATTCAAACTACCTCTAGCTATCGGGCAATCTCGGTGGTCTATTGGTAGGACATTTGCTCTAGAATGGCAGAGGTCCTTGGTTCGAATCCCACCCGAGTAATATGCCTGTGGATTTTTTGTTCACAGGACTCGGGAATGTACTGAGTATACAGTGCTTTACACACATCGGTGTTTGGGTAAAACAAAAATAATACACAACATCTGCGCTCTTGGCTTCACTTAAAGACACATCCCTTACTCTATCAACCTTTAGTGTGCATGTACTGTACTGATTTTTGTGATCATATATTGACATTATTCTTTGAAAGAAGGCAAGAGGTTTTCTTTCAAATAAAGTATTCATAGGGCATTTTACTGAAAGACTGAAAAAGTCTTCTAACAACTCGGACATTATTTATTAAGCTGTTTCAAAGGGATTGTATACGTTTGGTAATTGGAACCCACTGTTTGTTTCAATCCTATAATTTCATTTCAAAAGGTGGTAGCGTTTTTGAGATATTGCCGAAAATCTGGAGCGGTTATGTCCTAGCAGGAAGAATGATCTGTAATTGGAATACACAATCTGAGAAACGATACTCTCAGTAACGTTTCTCAGATTCAAATTTTGGGGGATAAAAAGTGATATCTTTTTCCATAACCGCAGTACTTCTAAGTGAAAAGTTTCTCAACATGCATTAAACTATCCAAAGCTGCTGTACCTTTTACCAAGTAAGTTTTTATTGCCACTAATTTTCAGAGTCATTACCAAACGTATAGATACGCTTTTATTATTATTATTTTTTAAATCCATAATCTAAATCTTGAATGCTATTTTTCAAAAAGTACAATCAACCCCTTTTTCTAGGAAAATGTTATCTGAACTGTGCAAGGATTTACATGTAAATGTACATCAAGTTTACATGTAAATATTTCCGAAGGTAATGTTCACATACTCTTCCAAACGAAACCCCTGGAGCATCTGGAGGACATGTTTCAGAACAAGTTGGGCTTTTAAATTATTATTATCAGATTTAACGAGTGAAAAGCACCCTTTCGTATGGAAAAATAAAACAACAAACTTGATTTATTTATTTGATTGTTGATTGGTTTGTTTGAGTTTTGTATGGGCTACAAATCACAGCACGCGTCGAAATTAGGCACACCGATATTGGTGAGATGCCCGTTTCTTGATTTTATTGGCAGGACTGAAGTGCGCCCTCTGCCGACAAGTAATATATCTTTGAAATGAAGTCTTGGCTCACGGTTCATTGCAGTAATTTTTAATGCAATAAATGAAGAAAGGTTTTCCCCAATAATTTTGTCATGCATTCATGGTGACATCACTGTATGTTTTGAGTTCCAATGGTTTCCGTACATGAAACAATTTGGTATAAAATCTTAATTATTTTTTATTATTTCCTAAATAATGTGATTTGTTTTAATGACAATGCCTTTATAATTTCATAAAAACAGATGTCAGAATGTTGATATCTGCGAATATTGTTTGTTGTTACTTTATGTTATTTATTTATTTATTTATTTATTATTTTTTTGTTAAAAAACGGTTTACTAGTTGTCTTGCATCTCCCGCACATAAAACTCGGCATTCAAGAAACTTGGCAGTTCCTTTTGGTCCACAACGTCGGTCGATGTGTGTCCAAAAAGCCGGAGTGCGCCTTCTACTTTCTCTAAAGGCACTGAACACGTTTGGAAATTGTCAAAGACCAGTGTTCTCACTTGGTGTATCCCAACATATGCATAAAATAACAAGCCTGTGAAAGTTTGGGCTCAATTGGTCATCGAAGTTGCAAGAAAATGATGAAAGAAAAAACACCCTTGTTGTACAAATTTGTGTGCTTTCAGATAGGAATACAAACTTCTTGCAAGAAGTTGTTATTATTTTAGTGAGAAATTACCTCTTTCTCCAAAACTACGTTACTTCAGAGGGAGTCGTTTCCTACAATGTTTTATACTATCAACAGCTCTCCGTTGCTTGTTACCAAGTAAGTGTTTATGCTAGTATTTGTTTTGAGTCATTACCAAACGTGTATGATACCTTTAACACAGGCCATTTTTATCGCTGGCCGCGGTTGGATCTGCCCGACAAATTTTTTTTCAGTCGTAGACACTGATGCGGCATCCGAAACAAGCGACTATGGCTGTTGGCTGAAGAGTGACAACGTTGAATAATTCAGTAATCCAGCCATAGCCAAAGCCATTAATAATTCGGGCAAGGCCTTAATAAAACAACAACACAAAAATTAAAGAAGTCTATTTTGGGTATCGATTTACGATGCCGCCTTTATGCATGATCGATCCCAGAGCAAATAATATTGTTAGCCAAGTGCATGAACTGTATGTACTTTAATATGCGCTTGTTCCCAGAGATTAGGCCATAATGTCAGAATTAGGCGCACAATGCGCCCCTGGCCATAGATTAGAGTATGCATGCCGCGGTGTAGTGGTTGAGAAATATTTATAGTGCGCCGTGATGCGAGCGCCTTTTGAAAAGTTAAAAGGGGGCACTAATGGATGTCTGATTCCGTCAGTGTTTAATGTTTAGTTTTTTTCTCCTGCTATGCCATTTTCCATTGCAAAACTATGCCATTTACCCCTGCAAAACTATGCCATATTGTCTGATATTCCTATTTTTCGAATATTTTTCTGTTCGGAGTAGACCCTGATGGCTAGCCTACTGCGTGCATGATGTTCACAACCCAATTTCCTTACACCCTGCCCTTGATGTTGAAATCATCAGCCATAAACAATTGGCCCATCCTACAAGACGAGCAGAGTATACTGTTCGAAACGTCGAGACCAGACTGGCTCTTTTCAGAGCCAACACTCCTCCCAAAAGAGTTTTATACATGTACCCGCAAGTTTAGTAACTATAAGTTTTCTTCAGAAATAATGTATCGATAAAGAAATGAAACAAGACGATTTTTGTTTTAATGTTATTGAAGTCCATTTAATGGAATCTTGATTTGGATAAACTCAAATTGTTTTGTTTGTTGGGGTGTTAGGGTGTTTGTGTGTCTGTTGTTTTAGGGTGTTTGTGTGGTTGTTGTTAAAGCTGTTAGTGTTATTGTTAAGCATAAATTATTGCAAGCAATATGATTTTCCTGGTGACAGTTTTCTGTATCTACAAAGCCAAGACGTTACTTCTGTTCTATTTAAATTAAGCCAATTGTTTTACTCACAGGTCCGTGTGTTTCGAAAGAAAAAGACAGATACATAAAAATCATGCAGACATTTTAAATCGCCATCTTTTCTAGCAAAACAGGCGCAGATTCTGAGTTTGCAAGCGGTCAGACTTAGAACCTGTTCAAACTTCTCCAATAAGAACAAATTGTTTGTTCACAAAAGCCTTTCACCGTTTGTATATCGAACGAATTACCCTCTTGCCGCGTCGTCGCTTTAATATAAAAAAAGGTCTTATGAGCCGAGTGGTTCGCCGGGCGCCGACAGACGGAAAGGTTGATGTACGATAAAGGCAGTATTGAGAGAACTGTGCCAACAAGAAAACTGGCTCAAATTATTACAAGTGGCATGTACACACCTTTATCACAATTTTTCATGCTCCACGAGAAGCCAGATAACACGGTCTTCAGATATTGTATGTTTTAGGCATGCAAAAATAGTTAATTGCCTGACGTTTCGACCCTAGCAGAGTCTTTCTCGAAGGCTAAATGACAACACAACACATAAACAGGTATACAAGTGTAACAGAAGCAGTCAAGTGGAGGTACATATATATATAGAGAGAGAGAGAGGGGGGAGGCAGAAAGCACACCACAGAAAAAGTAAGGTGTAAACAATGAATAAGGAGACAGATGGGCGTTTCTACCATATAGCAGAGTCTTTCTCAAAGGCTAATTAATGACAACACAACACAACACACACAAACAGGTATACAAGTGTAACAGAAGCTGCCAAGTGGTGGTACATAAAGAGAGAGAGAGAGAGGCAGAAAGCACACTACAGAAAAGGGGAGGGGTAAACAATAAGGAAACAGAAAGGAGGGCTGGAGGGAAGGTGCTGGTTTGATCACAAGAAGTTGGAAACACAAAGGACAAAATCAAAGGTGGGAAGAGGGAGAAAAAGTAATTAATTTGTGAAAAATGGCAGACTAAAAAGGAGGATATCTGCGGGCAAAGACAAAAGGTTATTAGTCATTTCCTTCTTGGCTGTTCAGACCATGGGGTTGAATGGTCTGGAGGCGCCTTATAAACATGCATGGTTTTGTCTTCGAGAAAAATGATATCGTGTTTGTAACGTAATGGATAATACTGATCATTCCATATAGGCCTATAACGCAAGTTTACTTTCCAGGGTTTTGTGTTTTCATATTCTAAAATGGAATCAATTCCCTCGATGCATACACTTGGACATTTCAATGTAAAACATTAATGATAGAAGACAGTTTTGATGTGTATGTACTTCAATGTATATTTTCTCTTCGACATAAAACCGGGAGCAAAGTAATCAATATTAAGTTTGATGTGCAACACCTCTTTCCGAATCAACACCGTATTATTAAAAGGGAAGGTATACGTTTGGTAATCACTCCTAAAATTAATGGCAATACAAACTTACGTGGGTAGTAACAGCAGCTTTCGATAGTATAAAGTAATTTGAGAATCATCTCACTTCGAAGTAATGTGGTTATAGAAAAAGATATCGAATCCCACCCGAGTAATAAGCCTGTGATATTTTTTCACAGGACTCGGGAAAGTACTGAGTATACAGTGCTAACACACATCGGTGTATGGGTAAAAAACCAAAATTTATAAAAAGATATCAGTTTTTCAAAAAAAAAATGAATTTGAGAAAGGTTACTGTCGGGTAGTTTCTGAGATTGTGTATTCCAATTACGGATTTTTCTTCCTGCGTGGACATTACAGTACCGCTCCGGATTTTTCGGCGATATCTCAAAAACGCTACCACCTTTTGAAATGAAATTTTCACAGGTTAGTGTTATTGTATATATCTTCATTTGTTCAGGATTAAAGCAATCGAATGGTGCCAAAAACCAAAAGTATACATTTCTTTTATTTTCGTCGACTATCCGTAATATTAAGGTTAATACGGAAGCGTTAAAGGGTTGAGAGAGAAAATAAAATAAAAAGTCTCGATTATGCT
Source organism: Plazaster borealis (assembly GCA_021014325.1). NCBI lineage: Eukaryota > Metazoa > Echinodermata > Asteroidea > Forcipulatida > Labidiasteridae > Plazaster > Plazaster borealis. The sequence continues at coordinate 2,772,685 of CM037473.1, forward strand.
TTACATCTCATTTGTAAAAGTCAAAAGTCAAAACTACGTTTTGACTAAGTCACAGTTATGAGATATATCTCATAATTGGCATAAGTCATAATTATGCGATATATGTCATAAATGTGACTTGTACTAAGTAATAATTACGAGATATAGGTCATATGACTTGTACTAAGTCATAATTATGAGATATAAGTCATAGTAACGGTACCGCTCCGGATTGTAGGGTGTAGTGGCCTAGCGGTTAAGAGCATCGAATTCAAGTTCTGGTGGTTAGTCATCAGGTTGTGGGTTCGAATTCCGGTATGGCACTTGAGCAAGACACTTAACTATAATTGCTTCTCTTCACCCAGGGGTATAAATGGGTACCTGCGAGGGTAGAGGTTGATATTGTGTTTGAAAAAGCCTCCGGAGCGCCACGGTTGCCCAGGGTTGTATACTCCCCAGGGAGCTGAGAAAGGTTAAAGGAATGTTATTGGCCCAATGACCAGGGCACTACTGTAAAGCGCATGAGACGTTTATTGTAAAATGCGCTATATAAGAACTTGTTTATTATTATTATTATTATTATTATTATTAAATGACTATGACTTGTGAAAAAGTTAAGTCTGTCCTCCAGCCAATATGGCTCATCAGGCCGGTGTTTATATCCAGTTTCATTGGCATTAAAACTCTGCATGATGCCATCGAAGACTTATTGAGTGTTAATTTGAATTAAAAAGTCGGTACTCCGCCAATTTTTTGTTAAATCTAAAAAAAATTCTCAAGCTCCACATTTACACTTAGACAAATAGCATGCCAATTGTCTTGTTACCATTTGTTTTTGTTTTTTGTTCACTAAAAAAATCCATCAATGACTAGCTCTCCCTGAATTCCCATAGGAATTGTACAGCAATTACTCAGCATTGGTAATAATAAGGTAAAGTGGTATAACTCTACAAAGAGACACATGTGGGCTCATCTTCAGGGGCGGATCCAGGATTTTCCAAACGGGGGGGGGGGGCGTGAAAATATACCAAGCAGCAAAATGATAAATGAAGTTTGTTGCGCCTGCGTAACACAAAGCTTCCCCATTTCTCCCTCCCCTTCTCTCTCTCACCTCTTTTTTTCTTTTCTCCCTCTTTTTTTTTTTTTTATATGAAAAAGGGGGGGCGTGCGCCCCCCACGCCCCCCTGGATCCGCGCCTGATCTTAAAAAAAAGTTTGCTTGAATTGATTTTATTTAGTCAAAAGGGTCTATATAAAATGCTTTGGGCGATTTAAAGTGATTTGTTTCTCAACAAAAATGTATTACACGCTAAAATACAACTGTTACTCAATAAGTCAATGAGGGTGTCCAAGTGTGATTTGTGTTTGATGGTGTCACGCAGGGTTTTAAGCGACTGAGAATATTTATATTCCCCCTGGACAGGATGCCAGTCCATCGGAACGTTACTCCCAAGCTCTCGCCAGTACCCATTTGTACTCCTTGGTGGAGAGAAGCAATTATGATATTTAGTGTCTCGACTGACCAGACCAGGATTTGAACCCACTTTCTGGAATTACGACTTGTAAAGTCAGAATATGAGATATAAGTTATTATAATGACTTGTACTTTAATAGTCATAATTATGATGTAGGCCTATAAGTTATTATATTGACTTGTACTAAAGTCATAATTATATATGAAGTCATAATTATGACTTTATTTCCCCTCCTCAATGTCCCTTTAAGGCCTCCGTAGGTTTCCGTATATCGACTCGATGTAATAAACTCTATACGTGTAGTCTGACCCGCGGACCAACAAACGGAGCTTTCGCGGCTTGCGTACCAAACGACCCCTTGCGCTTCTAAAACAGCAAGCAAAATGGATATTTATTTTCCACTTATTATTTCAAATTCGAGGCCATTAAATATGATATGAAAGTGACGCCTGTAATCTGGACCTCCCCGCCAGCAAACATCACAACGGTTCACTTATCGACTGTGATATAGATGACGAGGCGAATCAGGGCAAGTTATTTAGCCACCAAAAATAGAACCGTATCCAGTTGTCCCCCGAGATAATGGATCTGTGAAGGGGATCCGCGACTTTAAGTGTGGGTGTGTTTGTTCTTCGTGGAGCTGACACCGATCGCAGCGTCTAGTGTGTTGAGACCCATAGAGTTTATGGTGAGACCAACTGACGTCCGCTGCTGTCAAGACAAGGCTCGTGTCTTCAGCTGATAGGTGGCAGCGTTTGCTCTCAACGAAGTATTGAAAACTGATGCTGCTGTTTGCTTAAGGTTGGTTGAGTCTAAGATACGGCATGGAGTGCACAATCAACTCTGAAAGTTTCGGTGTATTTACATTGTTACATTCTCTGAGGCTACATAACGCATTTTGATATGCTGCAGGGCATTGAGGAAAGGATATCATGTATAATACCTTTTTAAGACCTTTTCGTGTTGTATAAAAGATATAAATGAACGAGAAATTTCGGACTTTTATCGGAATTCAGACCTTTTTTCTGTCTCCCTGGTGAGAAAAGTGGCTGTTATTATTATAAAGAAATCATGCTCTTTTGTTAGCGCTGATACTGTTCCCAGATGCTCCTTGAAATCTATTAACCACTGGGGTTACAAGAAGGTGGAAATATACCATCATTTCAGCATCCCTCCTGAACTTTTGTTCCTAGGTGTGTCGAGCAGTACGAGGTTGACCGCTCTCTCACCCTGGTATTGGATCATTTGCATATCCAATTTTTTTGGATACGTATGCAAATTAAAATAGTCTGGCTGTGAACGTGGTGAATACTGAATGAGTACAAACTTAACATGTTTACATTAGACTTTTGTACACCAGTCGTTGTCCAATCAGGGTCCAAGTCAGGAGTTTCCCTCCCAGGGTTTACTATTGTAAACATGGTTGGAAATAAAGTAAACCATGGGGACGAGGTTGGTGTGATGGCGTAACCCCTCTCAGAACCATTGCTCACGTTTTCCCGCTCCTCCTCCAAAAAATGCACACAAAATTGTTAGATACATAGAATAGCCCCCATTATGTCTTTGCAGCCCCCCCCCCCATGAAGATGTCCTGTCACGCCACAAGCATTGCAGTACAAACCTCAGCGTTAACAATACGTGGCAAGTTTCTTGTCAAATAAAACCCATTGGCAAAAGAGAGATGTTTGGTTAATTTGGTTTGGACAATAATTGTACTAAAGTGCTACTAATAATGGCTGTCTGTGAGTCATGACAGTGCAGCAGGTCATCCTCGGCTATATACGGCTATGGCTGCTGGCAGAGAGCATGCCTTTTCTGCCGCTTGTCTTTGATCACCAGTGTCCGAACTGGCAGCTGCGGCTACGGCTACAGATACGGCTACGGCTGCGACCTGGGCCCAATTTCATAGAGCTGCTAAGCACAAAAATTTGCTTAGCATGAAATTTCTTCCTTGATAAAAACAGGATTACCAACCAAATTTCCATGTGTTGCATATTGCTTGTTTCTGTATTCAGCTGTTGTTTGCTTATCCTGAAAATCACATGGAAATTTGGTTGGTAATCCTATTTTTATCAAGGAAGAAATTTCATGCTAAGCAAATTTTTGTGCTTAGCAGCTCTGTGAAATTGGGCCCTGTGCTTTAACAGCAAAAGGTCTCCCATTCATCTCAAGGGGATGAACCACTTTAGTGCGGATGGTTTCGAGGCATGATGGAGTACAGACACATACCCAGGGGGTCTCACATGCTGAGCCGGGGAGATCACGCTTGAAGCCGCGGGGGATTTCCTCCCACACGAGGCGGTCAAGGGGAGGATGCTGGCCGGTCGACCAGCCCCCGGTAGTGCTAAAAGGGTTTCTTTATAAGATCCCCCCTCTTATCGTGAATGGATAATGTACTGTTCATCATCCTAATAGGAAAGCATCTGCAGCTGCAATTCCAAGAAAGTGGATCCTCTCTCCAAGGAAGATTTCCAGACGCAGCGAGGGACTCGGGCCAGGAGGTGCGGGGTTTGTGCTCACTGCTGGGGTCAGGTCAGCAGTCAGCTAGAAAACGGCCTGAAGGGCAGCATTATCAGGTCCTGCGCATGCGTGGAGCTCTTCACTCTGCTAAGGTGTTATTCTAGTTAAGGCGCTCATCTCAAACCACAGTGTGCTTTAAAAACAAAAACAAACCGAAACAAAATAAGAAGCTCGGCGTTGGTGGTCAAGTGGATGCAAATACTGCCTCGTCTGACTTCTTCTGAAATAATGACCTGCCGGGCCAAATGACTCTGTTATACAGACTGTTTGAAAACGTGTGCCCCAAAAAATTCATACCGAAGCATTTTAATTGACAAAAATATTTTTTTGCTCCGTACCATGCCCGATATGTGACAGGGAAAAAAAAAAAAAAAAACCTCAAACGAACTCTTGTACATAATTATTAGACCCGAAATCAATTCCTTTAAAGAATTTCTGCGATTCCCGGAGCGCAATGAAGACACAGCAGAAGGGGTGGGAATACACCATGCCACGTTTTAAGCACCAAAACGTTTTGCTCTATTTTTCCCTTAAAAGGAACATTATAGAATTTTGTTTTGCTAACAAACCAGTTGCTGGCAGTGTAAGCACTTTATATAATCCACCATATACATAAACTGACAAACCTCGGCCATCTGGGTCACGAGAAAATAGTGAAAAACCGATTACACATTTGCACGTGTTATACAATGCATGAATAAAACGCTCATGAGCGATAAACTCCAATCGGAAATTAGTTTTATTTATTTCTCATCAAATATGGCATTTCAGACAGAAATATTTCTAGGGATGTTTTCTACTATCATCATCATTAGACCGTGTAAGTTTTATGTAAATCTGTGATCTAAAAGAAAATTTTAATTACCAGTTCTGTAACGTTCCTTTAAAGGCAGTGGACACTATTGGTAATTACTCAAAATATTTATTAGCATAAAACCTAACTTGGTAACAAGTATTGGGGAGAGGTTGATAGTATAAAACATTGTGAGAAACGGCTCCCTCTGAAGTGGAGTAGTTTTCGAGAAAGAAGTAATTTTCCACGAATTTGATTTCGAGACCTCAAAATTAGATGAGGTCTCAAAATCAACTTGCATCTGAAAGCACAGAACTCCGTGTGACAAGGTTGTTTTTTTCTTTCATTGTTATCTCGCAACCTCGATGACCAATTGAGCTCAAGTTTTCACAGGCTTGTTATTTTATGCATATGTTGAGATACACCAAGTGAGAAGACTGGTCTTTGACAATTACCAATAGTGTCCACTGTCTTTAAGGATAAAGGATACATTGTATAATGGCCTACATTTGCATGTAAAGGATAAAAGATACATTGTAGATAGGTCTACCCTTGCGTTTATAGGATACATGATACATTGTAGAAAGGCATATATACCCTTGCATGTATAGGATACATGATACCTTGTAGATTGGCCTACATTTGCATCACATGTTACAATGTTACATGAATGGTAATTATCTTTTTACAAATGGAACCAAACTCTGTCAAGCTCTAGATTGTTGGAGAGATTGCATACCTTTAACAAAATCAATAGATTCTGTTGCATTCTTAATAATATCCGAACTTCATCAGACATGCCTCCGGGAGCTCCGCACATTCCATCAATATTAATTTCCATAACATCCAGCAAAAAGGCTTAAACTTTCATTAATAAAGGTTGAAATTGGCCGGAGGTTTTTATTTTATTTTATTTTTATTATTTTTTTTCTTCAAATCGAGAGCTTACAGATGTACTTGACAGCAGGTGATTAACCTACAGGGATATTCGGGTAAAGTCGGCGGGCTGAGACTCCCGTCAGTGGACACAGTGTCAGACCAGACTGGGGGTATAAACTTTTATCACGGTGTGCGGCCATCTTGATTTTCTCCCATTCAAATCAATGTAACCAAACCGAGGCTGGAGGGGCAAATAGTCTGGTTCCTTTTTGTACAGATAATATTAGCATCCATTACTGTTTGTGGATACGTGGAACATGACCAAGATGGTATGTACTCTGTGCAAGAACGTATATTCTGCACTTTTTACAATGTGTTCTGTATTTTGCACGTGGCGCCAATATTTTGTATATTTGCCGACGTGTGTGTTTGATGTGCGAATTGTGAAGTATTTGTTTTTTTTCCAGTTATGGACCTTGGGCATTTTTTTCTTCAAACCTGCCACTTCTAATGTATAACGCATATCACCACCGCATATATGAGCTGATTTGGGGGAAGTGGCGCTCGCCGTTGGCAAGTTGTCGGTGGTTTATCTCATGCTAAAGTCTTCGTAAGAGTAAAATTCAAACTGACAAGTTTTAATTAAAGATAACGAAGTCCAGTTCCTTGAACCTTCCTCGGCTGCAGAGCATTATCAGCGTTTAAGAAGACGTAAACATCTGGGTACTCAAGAATCTTTAATGATATATTTTTTAATATTTATTATTTTGGTTTATTTAAAGGTATTATGCAGGATTCGTAGAGCTAACAAAATAGTCGCAGACAGTGTTCATGTTTTGTGTGATCAACCATAATATACATGAAATAGCATAAATTTGGACTTAATCCGGTGTGTGAGTCAAGAGAAAATGGTAAAAAATCATGCACAATTTTTAGAGTGTAAAACACATTGTCCTTATTTTGGTTGTAACAACCGATATCAGCTGTTGCGTGTTTAAAAAAAAAATTAAGGTTTTCAGATACAGTTTTCTCGAATATGACTTTTTTTCAGAGGGAAATATTTCACAGGAAATATGGTTCTAGTATGAACTTCATAATCATTACAGTTTTCTCGAATATGACTTTATTTCAGAGGGAAATATATTCACAGGAAATATGGTTCTAGTATGAATTTCATAATCGTTAAGCCTTCAGACCATCATTAAACAATGATGTTTTTTTATTCTCACCAATCCTGTACAAGTGGCCGAAATAACCTTGTTAACAATAATTTAAAAATACACAACGAGTACATTTTATTATTCGATGGTTAACATCATTTTATGCAACAGATTGCGGGGAAATTAAAACAGGTATTCTTTATATTTGTGTTTATTATTTTAATCTTTCATGTAATGAAACCAAGGAATCACAAAAGTGATTAGCACTGTGACCCGTATAGGCCTGAAGCACCGATAGAAGCAATGTGAAGCAATATGAAGCAATGCACAGTAATTAAATGTGTGAGGAAAACCCTTAAAATGGGAAAATCCACGGAATCAACTAGCGACTGAAAACCCAATTCACACGCAAGTCCCCGGTCCGTGGCGGGATTTGAACCGGGGTCCAACAGTGGTAAAAGGCAGGGAAATATACCTCTAAGATGACTACAATAATGCAACTAAAGTCCTATTGACCCAATTCCCATGACGTCGTCATCACATTAATCCTGGTTGCGCCATTTTGGGAGTCAATGTCCCTAGCTGTGTGTTATACAGTGTAGTGCTAATTTTAGGCGACGCGGCGTTTACACGCTCACCTGTTGACCCCAAAAATTGAAAGCACTGCGCATACAAGGGGTCAGTCTTGTTGTTCGTAAGTGGGATGATTCCACTGTAAAGGCCCTGTCACACCATGGCGCGCCATGGCGTATCGCCTGAACGTATTCCAGCGTATGCGAAATATCGAAAATTTGTGTACGTTGGTGTACGCTGATATAAGTTTGGGTTAAGTTGGGGATACGTCGTTTACGTAAAGAGCACGCTGTTAAAATTTTGAACACGTCGAGCCCACGAAAAATTATTGAACATGTTGAAAATTTCTCGGCGTACTGAACGTGTGCTTCATACGTTCTGCATAAGTTCCCCGTAAGTTTGTGGTACGTTAGACATACGTTGACATACGTTGACATACGTTGACATACGCTGACATACGTTAGAGGAACGTTACTCGTAGGTCGGTATACGTTGATGTACGTCGGCTTGTTGACTGCTTGATGACATCGGCGGGAATGATGTGCTTGAGATCGGAGCGGTATTTATACGTTCTACAGCGGCATAGGTCACGTGTTCGTTGTACGCCGAGGATACGCTGAGGATACGTTGAACACGGCAGACAATGCTGCGAATGCGTTAAGCAAACGTTACTCATACGCTCGTATACGCTGTGATACGCTGTCATAACTTTGTTATAAGTTAGTGATACGCTATCAATACATTAGTCATACGCTATGTATACGTTCAATACGCTATGGATACGCAATGGATACGTCCTGTCCAATACCGATGTCGACTTTTCCGATGCAATTCGTTGGGAAGTTGGACGTCCTTGGACTTTGACAATTTTCGAACGATTTTGTGTATACGTCGGCATACGTTCAGGCGATACGCCATGGTGTGACAGGGCCTTAAGCCACGCCCAATTCACAAAAGCTGGCTCCACTTATTGACTGTGTAAGTCTCGCACGTATCGGAACGAGAAAATACGTCAAACGAAGAACATTTCTTTTTCTGAAATCAAATCTTTGTGTTAAATTTTATCAAATGACAAAATTTGAACAACAAAAATACTCATTACAATTTTTATAAATTTAGTTTTAGCTTTTATTATAAACACACAAATAATGTGTTTGTTTTAAAGTGTTAGCGCCTGTGTTCAGAGCCGGTTAGTCTATTCTCAAGGCTTCGAGGAGTGCGGTCCATAACCATCACGGGGACTGTTTGTGGTTATAGCAATGCAGCCTTATGAGAGGTAGCACCTCTAAACTCAGCGCATCACACGACTGCAGAAAAGGCCAGTGACTGTAACACAACCACAATGACTCGCCTTTATAAATCTGGTCGGCTCCGTGTAATGCAATCAAGGTTCGGCATACCCTACTCGCCTCTTAGAGACCATTTCACAAAAAGCCGAGCATTTCACACCACGCTCATTGGGCACAGTCCTTCCCGATGTATCCAACACCTTTCCCAATTCAATAATAAACTGTAATAATCTCGCCAGTTCACGTCTCTGGAGAGATTTGGTCTCATGGCTCCATCAACCCTCTTACCGGATCGCTTTATACGGTACCATAATTACTTCCCTTCCGACTCGGCGGAATACACAAGGGGGGTACATAATTTAATAGTCGGGGTATTTTCTTACAAGTTTTTCCTCTTTTCTTCTTCTTTTTCGCGGCCTGGTGGTCCCAGACGGATCCAGGATGAGACTAGAGAAACGTGCACTCATCAAAGCCACATCTCGGTGTCCTCTCTACACACCATTCTGATTAAATTCTCTGCAGTGGTACCGTTGGGGATTCCGCGGTGTAGGGTCAGGGTTAACGATCATGTTTCCGTATTTATATACCCTTATTTGATAATCTTTAAGAAACGTCATTTAGCTCGGTGTTTGTTTGTGTTTTTGTGCTTTCAGGGGTACTGTTATGGTTGGAAGCCTACGGTGATGAAATTTAAGTTTGGCCGTTTTCGATGAAACCATTTTCATAGTAGTTGTCCGCGCATTTAATAGGCTATAGCCGTATACTACTTCACAAATACTTTTTACACGCACGTTAGCCATTAAATGAGGTGCACGCTGGTCTAGATAATGACAAATTAGAAGTTGGCCTATTTGCCGTGTTTGCATAAAAAGTATTTGCGAAGTAATCGATGATGTAGCACCACCAAACCTTCATTGCTATCGGTGCACTGTCCTCCCTGCCCAATTGGCTCCCTTTTTTCGACAAAATTCCATACTGTGGAGACGTAACTCTACAGTACACAAACCATGGGGATTCTACCTAGTGCCAGCTGTACAAACAGAAGAAACCAAAGTACCCAATGCTAGCCTAGAAGGTACACAATACTAGCCTAGCCCGGAAGGTACCCAATGCTAGCCCGGAAGGTACCCAATGCTAGCCCGGAAGGTACCCAACGTAGCCTGGAAGGTACCCAATGCTATCCTAGAAGGTACTTCCTTGTGGAAGTCTTTGGTATGTGTAGGAGGGTTATTATCAAAGCAAATGGAATACTCCGCCAAAAGTCTTTAAAACCAAGGTAGCAATTGGCTTGACTAGTCACTTCCCTTTAGACCATCTAACCTTTGTTTGCAAAAAGAGTGACCTTGTACATTCCAGGGCCTTTCTGGCAGGCAAGACACTACACTGGTCATATGGAATTTTACACTTTGTGTCTTATATCCACGTAAATTAAAGAGCTATAAGAAAATAACAGCTGAACCAGTTTTGAGATGTGCCCCCTTTCTTCATATCAAAGGTTGATAAAAATCAAACAGTGCAGTGTCAGTAAAGAATATACAATCTGATGTTTTCTTCCACTGAGTTGTGTACAAATTGTGCCTGCAGGAAGTCCAGGCTCTGTGGTTCTTTTGTAAACATGTCACATGGTCTATATGAATACAATAAATGACAACGTTTATCATTACTTTCGAAATCACGTCTACTTCATCTTCAATGTGGGAAGGCGGTTAACGGCATCGTACACGTTTGGTAATTACTCAAAATATATATTAGCATAAAAACTGACTTGGTAACGAGCAACAGAGAGCTGTTGATAGTATAAAGCATTGTGAGAAACTACTCCCTCTGAAGTAACGTACTTTTTGAGAAAGAGGTTATTTCTCTCTAAAATAATAAAAACTTCTTGCAAGAAGTTTTATTCCTATCTGAAAGCACACAAATTGTACAACAAGGGTGTTTTTTCTTTCATCATTTTCTTGCAACTTCGATGACCAATTGAGCCCAAATTTTCACAGGCTTGTTATTTGATGCATATGTTGGGATACACCAAATGAAAACACTGGTCTTTGACAATTACCAAACGTGAACGATGTCTTTAAAGAGTATGTGGTGAAGCCCGTAGGCCTCTATACATTACGTTCGGTAAATCATTTATGAATTCAATGAGGCGCTGCATTCTCATGTACGCCGTCATACCCTCGGGGATGGGAAGAACCTCGATCTCATATATATATGATGTCGTTGACCTAAACATTGTAACAAGGCCAACTCTAATGACAATGATAGGCTATAGACGGCCACATTGACTCTTCTTCAACTGTTGATTAAGAATGAGCCACAGTAGCTCATGCCACCTCATGACCCTTTATACCCGGGGGACGGGAAGTAACCTCGTTCTCACGTCCGATGCTCATGATGACCCAATGAAGCCGAACTTACGGTTTGGGTAACAACAAAAAGTCTATAGATCCCAAAGGCACATTTCATCATCAGTGCCGCTGCATTCATCTGGCCATAACCATCGCTGAAGTGGCTCAACTCGGTCACAACCATATTAAAAAGTAAAGCTGGTGACTAAGCTTGCTTTAAAGGGTGTTCGAATATATGTACGTAAATAGTAACGTAAATATTCACAATTTGTTACCTAAATCGCAAATACTCACGTAAATATTTACGTACATATATGCGATTTGGGCACATATCGTTAATTTTCACGAAAATATTTATGTAAGTATTCGCGACGCATCTGAAATCGTGAAAATTTACGCATTTACGTGAGTATTTGCAATTTGGGCGCAAATCGTAAATATTTACCCCCGGTACGTAAATATTTACGTGAATACTTGTGATTTGGGGCACAAATCGTGAGCAGTCACGTACATATTTTCGTATTATACATATGCTCGATGTCTCTTTAAAGCCACTATACTGGTGACTGCTAAGGACGCACAGGTGCAGTCAGCATAAGAGGTGTGTGTATGATCACCTGTAACGTGACCTAGTTTCGTCGCATGCTCCGCTCTTCATGTAGCTCGTACTTTTCACATTCAATGTACGCTGAAACAGTAACCCAGCATTCAGATTTTAATCACCAGAGCAAAATGATGGTTCACCAATCATCCGAGAACTAGAAGTTAATGGGAGACGGACGGAACATTAAATGTGCGTGTGTTTCGTTTTCATTTCAATTTTATTATTTTGTATTTATTTATATCTATTTTGATGGGCTATGTCCTTCGTTGAAATCTCTGAGCAACCATGAAATGTATTTCATTTCCGGACGGCTGTCGTCATTCCGTACTCAAATGTGGAGAGGGTAAACTTAAAAACTAATTAAAGACTTACCTCAGGTTAAATTCTGCAGCAAATGACCCGTAAACGCTTTGAAATTACCTGGTATAATTATTGGCAAAGATCCTCTTGCGGCTTGTAAGGTAACTTTATTATAGTGTTGGTAAAGACGATAGGTATACAGTAAAATATGTATTAATTAAGTGATATTTCATGTGTTAGTTCTAATTACTCGGTATTAATATTTGTTTTAAACCAACCTCGTTCCAAAGGTCAGCACTCCCCATCTGATTAACATTTAAATCGACCACAGCATGTTGGAAAGAATGGTATAGCGCGGCGAGATCGTACACCTGAGGTTGAATCCTAATTCATGGGATCGATTCTCTATTGAGATAGACATTCACAGCGTCTTATAAAGATTACATTTTATTAAGAATCCGTTAAGTGGAGAGGGGTTCAAGATTGTTGGTAGATTATTTTACTGGTTTCCACCTCTTTAGAGCCGTTTTGGGTCCCGCCTTGGACGAGAGCTGAGTCGTGATGTGCGGCCCCTAAATGTAGCCCGATACCTCGTTGTAGACCGGACTTTATTGCAGGCACAACGTGGAACCTTAATGTAGCCCGAACCATGTACCTAAATTTAGCCCAATTTAGGCCCGGGCTACATGTAGGTATCACAATGGTGCTATATTTAGGGCCTGGGCTCCATGTAGTTTTTGGGCTACATTTAGGCCTGGGCTACGTGTAGGTATCACAATGGTGCTACATTTAGGCCCGGGCAACATTGAGGTATCAGATTCGGGCTACATTTAGGCTCGAGGAACATTGAGGTATCAGATTTGTGCTACATTTAGGCCCGGGCAACATTGAGGTATCAGATTCGGGCTACATTTAGGCTCGAGGAGCATTGAGGTATCAGATTCGGGCTACATTTAGGCCCGGGCAACATTGAGGTATCAGATTCGGGCTACATTTAGGCTCGAGGAACATTGAGGTATCAGATTCGGGCTACATTTAGGCCCGGGCAACATTGAGGTATCAGATTCGGGCTACATTTAGGCTCGAGGAACATTGAGGTATCAGATTCGGGCTACATTTAGGCCCGGGCAACATTGAGGTATCAGATTTGTGCTACATTTAGGCCCGGGCAACATTGAGGTATCAGATTCGGGCTACATTTAGGCTCGAGGAACATTGAGGTATCAGATTTGTGCTACATTTAGGCCCGGGCAACATTGAGGTATCAAATTTGTGCTACATTTAGGCTCGAGGAACATTGAGGTATCAGATTTGTGCTACATTTAGGCTCGGGCAACATTGAGGTATCAGATTCCGGCTACATTTAGGCCCGGGCAACATTGAGGTATCAGATTCGGGCTACATTAAGGCCCGGGCAACATTGAGGTATCAGATTCGGGCTACATTTAGGCTCCAGGAACATTGAGGTATCAGATTCGGGCTACATTTAGGCTCGAGGAACATTGAGGTATCAGATTTGTGCTACATTTAGGCTCGAGGAACATTGAGGTATCAGATTCGGGCTACATTTAGGCTCGAGGAGCATTGAGGTATCAGATTCGGGCTACATTTAGGCCCGGGCAACATTGAGGTATCATATTGGGGCTACATTTAGGCTCGAGGAACATTGAGGTATCAGATTTGTGCTACATTTAGGCTCGGGCAACATTGAGGTATCATATTGGGGCTACATTTAGGCCCGGGCAAAATTGAGGTATCAGATTCGGGCTACATTTAGGCCCGGGCAACATTGAGGTATCAGATTCGGGCTACATTTAGGCCCGGGCAACATTGAGGTATCATATTGGGGCTACATTTAGGCCCGGGCAACATTGAGGTATCAGATTCGGGCTACATTTAGGCTCGAGGAACATTGAGGTATCAGATTGGGGCTACATTTAGGCCCGGGCAACATTGAGGTATCATATTGGGGCTACATTTAGGCTCGAGGAACATTGAGGTATCAGATTCGGGCTACATTAAGGCCCGGGCAACATTGAGGTATCAGATTCGGGCTACATTTAGGCTCGAGGAGCATTGAGGTATCAGATTCGGGCTACATTTAGGCTCGAGGAGCATTGAGGTATCAGATTCGGGCTACATTTAGGCCCGGGCAACATTGAGGTATCATATTGGGGCTACATTTAGGCTCGAGGAACATTGAGGTATCAGATTTGTGCTACATTTAGGCTCGGGCAACATTGAGGTATCATATTGGGGCTACATTTAGGCCCGGGCAACATTGAGGTATCAGATTCGGGCTACATTTAGGCCCGGGCAACATTGAGGTATCATATTGGGGCTACATTTAGGCCCGGGCAACATTGAGGTATCAGATTCGGGCTACATTTAGGCTCGAGGAACATTGAGGTATCAGATTGGGGCTACATTTAGGCCCGGGCAACATTGAGGTATCATATTGGGGCTACATTTAGGCTCGAGGAACATTGAGGTATCAGATTCGGGCTACATTTAGGCCCGGGCAACATTGAGGTATCAGATTCGGGCTACATTTAGGCTCGAGGAACATTGAGGTATCATATTGGGGCTACATTTAGGCCCGGGCAACATTGAGGTATCATATTGGGGCTACATTTAGGCTCGAGGAACATTGAGGTATCATATTGGGGCTACATTTAGGCCCGGGCAACATTGAGGTATCATATTGGGGCTACATTTAGGCCCGGATACATTTAGTTATCAAATGTTACATTTAGGTTCAGTCTCCTTTGAGATCTCGTCCTTTATTTAGGGGCCGCTCAGCCTCGCATCTGGATTGCATTTGATTTCCTACCTGTCATATTCGGCTTTTTCCCTCCCACGTCTAAAACTGAATCTCTCTTCTCAACCCCATATACGTTGCAGTGGTACCGGTACTCGTTTTTGAGAATTTCTTGGTTTCATTTCATCACTAAAAACAAAACGAATTTTGAAGTAATAACAAATTACTGCCAGACATCATTATAAATCATTTATTTGTTATAAACTACACCAAAACAATAACAGAATAATGTTTAAATCCAATTTATTAATCTTGATAATCATTGTCATTTATTACTTTTCAGGTGGTAAGTTCGTACATTGATTAAAATTTGTATTGGCATTTTTTAGTCATTCCACTTCACCTCATTTCATCGACCCCTCATCCAATGCGTTCTGCGTCTCCTCCACAAACTCAGTCAGAGTCCAGGCGTCGCGTATCCTGCACCCTCCTTGTCTTAATGATCCTCATCTAACGCCTGGGGTCATAGATCCCGACTACTGATGAGTTTCTCACCATTAATCGTGATTGTGATCATTTTCGTAAATTAATTATTTCCCGTTCGGGCACAGTGTGTAATTCTCATTAATTGCAGCTCGAGGGGCCGGCAGTAGATTCGCGAGTAGTTGTGATAATGTGGACTGCTGGAATCGGACGCTGCTCTGCAGTCCGTCATAATAAGGTCAAGAGGTTAAATCTGGTCCACGCATATGCAAGAAAGTACATGAGGTTGGAAACTTCATTTGATATCCTCTTATTACCTCGACAGTGCTTGAATTAATGTATTAGTTATTTATTTGTTTATTTATTTATTATTCAGGTTTTTAAAAATCTAGAATCCCATACAGAAGTCTTTGAACAACAAGCAGACGAAAAAGTGAAAAAAAATAAAAAGAATATTATGAAAAACGAAAAAACAAAGATCAGACTTGGGATTGAGCAAAAGAATAATGCCCTTTAAAGATCCATCTCATTCGGCCGGCTAGAGTGTTATTTGGGGGTCGTAATGGTGCTACATTTTCTGGTTGTTGGGGTGTTTGATTGTTTTTTTGTTTGTTGGGTTGTTTGTTTGTTTGCTTGTTTATTGGGGTGTTGGGGTGTTGGAGTGTTTGTTTTTTGTTTGTTGACTCTGCTTTGATTTAGTTGGTTAGTTATTTGTTGTTATTGAGATTGCACAGATATCAAAGTATGTTGTTAATTCGAGGAAATAAACGTGAAAAGATATTTAAGTAAACTTTAAGAAAGACTCATTTACAAGTGCTGTCTCCCAATGAATAGTGTAGGGTCCAGATGTTATTTTTGTTTTGATACGAAGCATACCGTTACAGGGAAGCGAACAAAAAGCTTTAATTTGTTGAAATTCATAAATCAATGGTAATTGGCACAATACTAATACTGAACATGTCACAACTGCCAAATATAAGGCATACGCTTATCCAGAGTCATTTTTCTAACAAAATTGTTGACATTTCTTCTGACAAATATTAACAACCTGGTATCAAGCCGCAGAGGTGGCGTGTCGTGGCCGGGAAGTTTAGTGCATCAGACTCAAGTTCTGGTTGCTGAGTCATCAGGGTGTGGGTTTGAATCCCAGTCATGACAATTGTGTCCGTGAGTAAGACACTCAACTATAATTGCTTCTCTTCACCCAGGGGTGAATGGGTACCTGTGAGGGCAAAGATGGTTCTTGTGATTGATTTAGCTTAGTGTGCTACATCCCAGGGAGCTGAGATGGTTTAAGGAAAGAAATGTATGGCCAAGTGACCAGGGCCCAATTTCCTTTGCTAAGGAAGAAATGAGTGGGGTACCGGTCACAGTAATGGTAACTGTATGGTATTTTGTCTGGTAACCTATTTTTTAAGCAAGAGTTTTCTGTGCGAAGCAAGTTTTTGTGCTTAAATGCTTTATGAAATTGGGCCCAGGGCCCAATTGCGCTATAGGAGTCGATATTATTATTGTTATTACAATTGTTAAAGGTATCGTACACGTTTGGTAATGACTCAAAACAAATATTAGCTTAAAAACTTACTTGGTAACAAGTAATGGAGAGCTGTTGATAGTATAAAACATTGTGAGAAACGACTCCCTCTGAAGTAACGTAGTTTTTGAGAAAGAGGTAATTTCTCACTAAAAATAATAAAAACTTCTTGCAAGAAGTTTTTATTCCTATCTGAAAGCACACAAATTTGTACAACAAGGGTGTTTTTTCTTTCATCATTTTCTGGCAACTTCGATGACCAATTGAGCCCAAATTTCCAAAGGCTTGTTATTTTATGCATATGTTGGGATACACCAAGTGAGAACACTGGTCTTTGACAATTTCCAAACGTGTTCAGTGCCTTTAAAGGCTCTTCAGAAAAAAACAAAAATATTTTATATACCAGTGATCGATGGGACGTGACCATGGACTTTACTCATGAGCCTCTAATGACGCCATAAATTAGTCACCAGTTGGAACTGGCTTCAAAATTACACCAAACAAACACACAAAAATTTGTTTGTCAAAGTAGGGCTCAACGACATCGCAACTTGAGCCATTGAAACTGATGAGAAGAACCGCTTGAGAATTTTGCCTGACAAGCAAAAAACCCAAAAACGTCACCTCCTACGACTCTACACCTACAACTTAACACCTACAACTTAGCACATTGCCTACGGAACATCCCTCAAAATCGTATGGTTTTCCTTTTATTTCGTAAACTAGCACGGTCCGCCATTTTGTAGAACCAAATGTTTAACTCCCCCCCATAAAAAAACCCCAAAACCGGACCGTGTTAGTTCACAAAGTAAAACGAAAACCCAATCATTTCGAGGGATATTTGTGTGAATCATTATATTCTACTTTGTGAACATCTTTCCAACCATATTCATTTCAAAACAAAAGATTTTAAAGCAGAAAACGGCCAATCCAAACACAGTATGCCCTTTAAATCTGACGCAGACACGCTGAGACAGTAAAAATACTGTTGAATAGGCCAAGCTCTTCGGTTATGAACTGCGACACGCTGAAGAAAACCCCCGAATATAATATAGTGGAATCGATGACGTGGTAAAGCTTTGATCTGGGTTTTATACAAAAGAGCGGCCGTGGCAAGTGGGCGTCAAGAATGAAGAGATGGCTATAGCAGGTCGCGTTTGCATCTATTTGCATTCGCTATACTTCCCTTTCCTCCACTCTTGTTTTTTTTATATCTCCGTCACTATTTGAAAGGTCAGACAGGAAGGGAAAACAAGTTGACCAATAAATTGTCAAATTTAGAAAATGTCGAATTCAGTTATACCGGAAAACGCACGGAAAACGGGCACATTGCACGTCACAAAAAAATCTATATGTCTACCTCATTGATGCACTTTGCGTATGGGCTTGAAAATCCAGAGCCACCAAGCTGATCAGAGTAAAATAACAAAAACATAATTTACGAATTGAAACATACTTAAACTGAAATAGAAGTTCACATGAACATTTAACGATAAGCTGTTCAAAACAAAAACCGTTCCAAACAATCAGAACCAGTATCACCAAGAGCAATTATTGTACGACGTTGTTTCACGAGCCATGCCCCATCGTTTTATTATGAATAAACTGAAAGGCTTCGGACGTTGCAGTAACTGATGTTTGTTTGAAAAATCAACTTCAAGTAAATATCAATATTAAAGAGAAATGAGAAAACAGTGGAATAATATAATTGTTGTTATTTCAGCTGCCCACAATACTCAAGAAACCTTGAAGTCTGTTGAATGACACACCAACAGTAGGCCTATCTTGTGGAAAGCTCCCCTGCCTGGTGAACCGTTGCCATTGCAGTCAGTTGTTCACCACCAAAATATGGCCTGGGGAAGCTTTCACAAAGCACTAAGATTCATCTTAAGTTGAGTTGTTAATATCGCCATAATGATTCGTATTGTGACATCACACTTTGCTTAGCAACTAAGATTGATTTGCAGTAATCTTAACTCTTTTGTAAAATCGGCCCAAGATGACCTTAATAAAAAAATAACTGTGAAGGTTTGAAGTTGTGACCAAAATAAAGTCAGCTTTGAACTTGTGTATGCCTTGACAGCAGTTTATTGTTTGTGGAATTTTTATTTGCAATGTCAAAAAAACACAAAGTAATTTACAGCTTAAAATGCATGACATAACACGTGTTTACATTATTAATGGCACTGCCAGGGTTATAGGGGCTCTAAGGTCAAATACAGGTCTGTGATGCACTCATTTTCCAAAAGGTAGAGCTCTCATAAAAGTCGAGAAAAAAATTACAAGTCTCTAACCTTACGTTAAAATGGCGTTGATACTCTTTCAGAGTTAAATTTGAAACATGATGTCATCGGATGACGGACATCAGAAACAAATGGGTCTGTACATACCAAAGAGGAATTTATGCGCCTCTCAAAAGGTCAAATTTAATGCCATGTTGGTTGAATATCATCAAAATTCAGGAATGAACTAAAATATCTCTGTTCAAAAATGTACGAACCATATGTTTGAAATGTGAGTTATCGAACGGTATATAGTTTGAGCTTCACTTGGACTCGGCTTGTATTATGTATTTAGGAACAGGGTTAATGCTACATTTAGGTTCGGCTTACATTAAGTCGCGCATTACATTAAGATAAAGGATTGTTGTAACTTTTACAGCACTACATTGAGGCTCGAGCTACATTTAGGTCACAGGCTACATTACGGCCCGGGATGCATTTAGGTCCAGGATACGGTTAATACAGGTTTAGGGATACATTTAGGTATCAAGCTTTCTTGCAGTGGCGTAACCAGACATTTTCTTTAAGGAGGCAAGCTGGGGCGAATACATATTTTGGCTTAACATAATGTGGCTTCACAGAATAAGCTTACCAGCCAAAATACCGTGCTACATGTACCATGTGTGACTGGTATCCTTATAAGCAATATTTTCTGCTTAAGCAGCTCTATGAATTTGGGCCCAGATAAAAACGTGTCAACTACGCGAGTAGGGCTGGGAAAGGTTTGAAAAAATTAATTCTGAAATTTAGGCAGAAAATTTCAAAATTTGCACACATACAAATTGTTGACTGTTTGCATGACAATATACCACGTCCACAACAACAATACTCATCAATTGGGCATCCGTAAATGGGCTTTTTGGCAGTATCTTACGTCATGTCCGAGTGTAAATCGGTGAACATTTATATTTTCAATATTATCAATGCTGTGTATACACCCTTTAAAGATATGATTTGGTTTTCATCAGGGCCCAATTTCATGGAGCTGCTTAAGCACAAAAAGTATAAGCACACTAAAATTATGCTTACAAGAATAAGGTTACCAGCCAAAACACCATTCCACATGTATCATCTATGACTGGTATCCTGCTCTTATACACTGCAAAGACCGGGATGTTAAAATTGACACCATGGGTTTTGTCACATATAGATACCCAAAAGAGAATCAAAATTAATACAACAGGGTGTTAAAATAACACCAATGTAATTGTATTGGCAGGAACTGATCTTATTTTTGACCGCACGAGGGCGCTTTCATCAGGAATTGTCTTGCATCACAATAACAGTTTCATCTTATTTTAATTGCTTGTGTGTAGTCTTCTTGCATCAATGACGAAATACATAAACATAATAATAACAACAATGAAAACCCCAGTTTGTTTGCTTGTTTTGCATCACGTGAATTCGGCTCACATACGCCCTCACGCGGTCAAAAATACGGCGAATTAGTGTTATTAGTGTTAACACCCTATGTTGTAAATTTTTATTATTTGTTTTGGTATCTATTTGTGATAACACCCATGGTGTCAAATTTAACACCCCAGTCTTTGCGGTGTAGGGCCCAATTTCATGGAGCTGCTTAAGCACAAAAAGTAGCCAAGCACACCGTAGTTATGCTTACAAGAATAAAGTTACCAGTCAAAATACCATTCCACGTGTATCATCCATGACTGGTATCCTGCTCTTATTTGCTTAGCAGAAAATTGTTAAGCACCATTTGCTGCACCAGGCCCAATTTCATGGCTCAGCCGAATTCTGCGCTTGCGATCACCATTCTTCGCTTACCGGGCAAGCGCTAGCCTTGATTCAAGGCTGTTGGCGTAGTGTACCCCGGCCCGGTGCGGCACGATTCGGCACGATTCGGCAACAACTGCAGTGCATAGACAGTGTACATTGTACAGGTACAGTACATGTACATTGTACAGCGAGAACAGTATAGCCAAGTCGTGAGTACGGTCGTTCTTTCAACCTCGAACGCGTGACTCAAACAACAGCCTTGACCGGTTTGTAAATGAAAGCTTATGTGTTTCTTTATATTTTATTGGAAATCCAATAAAAACACTTATGCAGGATGTGGGCGTTTCATTCTAAACATTGGCCAATCACAGGCGCGATTGAGAATGACCTATTTGACCTGAACGACAAGGCTGCATAATTACTGCTGCTATACAATCCATGAAGACCACCGTGTTGGTTATACGCTGTACACGCGGATCGGCCGGTCGCGGCCGGCTGGAGCACCTTGATCAAGGATATGGACAACCCTGATCATTCGCCATTCTTTTGGTTATTAATTCTGGAGTTGATGTAGTTTCTGCATTTGTGTTTTCTTATACATGTCCTCTCGAAGTCCGACTTAACTCTGTGCAGCCACACCGTCTTCATACTTTTGAATTGTTCTCGGGCAGGGTCTTAAGAATTTACTGCTAAGCAAAAATTGAAAGGATACACAGTCACACATGATACATGTGAATTAGAGGTTTAGCTACCTTATTCTAGTAAGTGTACTTGGGAAATGTGCTTTAAATAAATAGGCAGCTCTGAAATTGGGCACCTCTTGGGGCGGCCCACAAGATATAAAAAGTGCAATAAGCTATTAATTGCCTCCATGATGAAACAATCAACAATATTGTAGTTTATTGTGAGGTCTAGCTTTGTTTTGTATATATTCTACCTCGAATGAATGCACCAACAAT
This sequence comes from Plazaster borealis, assembly GCA_021014325.1. Classification (NCBI taxonomy): domain Eukaryota; kingdom Metazoa; phylum Echinodermata; class Asteroidea; order Forcipulatida; family Labidiasteridae; genus Plazaster; species Plazaster borealis. The sequence goes on from CM037473.1 coordinate 2,794,360, forward strand.
GATTAAATCACTGTTTTAATGGTGCAAGATGGAGACAGGAGATGGTCAATCGGCCAATCGGGCCTATAGGCCATTATAAAATAAAATAAAACGTCAGAAAAGCGTCTTCCTGATGGGAAATGGTGTATACATGTTATGTACTAAATCGATCCACTCAACCTCATATTCCTGCCCTCATTGTCTCGCTCAGCTGACAATTTGTGGAGAATACGCAACATTTTCAGATAGATATTATTATAACAAAATATTCCCAAATTCAAATCGGCCCGCCAGTGCATGCAAGTAGCCACATCTGGATACTGCATGCATATTCATAAGAATGAGTAAACAAGACTTCCGCCACTGACCAATGGGGTCTCGCCTTTCGCGCGCATTATAGTAATGAGTCATTGGCTTCAATACAAAACCATCAAGGCGTTGATTGGGACGTATAGCTCACAATAATATGAGCATGCGCACACTGATACTGCACACAGACACGTCCATGCGGGCGGGTAGCTCGGGCGGGTAGCGCGGCGCAAATAAAATAAAAATTAAAACATTACAATAATGTTTTTAAAAAAACCTCCAACGCCTTGATCAAGGCTAGGCAAGCGCCGAATTTCTGCGTTAGCTTTGTAAGCGAAGAATGCCTACGAGTACGCACGCGCACAAGCAAACATTTCCCTGCTAACCTGTGAAATACTCTTGACGTAAGCGCGGAATTCCTTGCTTCCGTAAGTGCTGATTCTTTGCTTACGGTAAGCAGAGCCATAAAATGGGGCCCTGATATAATATTTTGATTTCATTATTATTCATATTCGGGAGGGGGCGGTTAAAAGGTCATGTATTATATTAATTTATACCAGTTTCACCCCCTCCATAGAAATGTCTGTGCCTTGAATACTGTCAAAGGGGAGGAAATAGCAATGGGAAACCTAGTAATAATAATAATAATAATAATAATAATAGTGGCTTCTTATAGAGCGCACAGGTCCGTCGGGCATGACGCTCAAGGCGCTGTAAAAACAATACAAAGTGCTGACTTTAAGTTAAACATACAGGGTAAGGAACGACTTTCAGTTCAATGAAACAGAATTACAAAGTGAACAGATATGTCTTGAGTAATGGTTTGAAAGAACTAGCTTGGCGAAGAAGAAGAGGAAGATTGTTCTAGAGAGATGTAGATCAACGTTGCATAAAACATTGATGAACTTTACCTTTGGTGTACTTTTCCCTTTAAGTGCGTTATTCAACACCGCAGTCCTCCCTCTATGGCTAATCCTGGATGCAGCGTTTTGATTCTGGTTTCTTAAAGAGATGATTCAATGTCAAATTTAGTTTTGTGGTGCACTAATTTTTTTGGTGTAGAGTCCTCGTGAAAATCGGGACAAAATTACAACTCTCTAACCTCACAAAAGGGATTGTATACGTTTGGTAATTGCAAACCACTGTTTGTTTCAGCCCTATGTTGTAGATATATATACCATAAAAACTAACCTGTGAAAATTTCATGTCAAAAGGTGGTAGCGTTTTTGAGATATTGCCGACAATCTGGAGCGGTTATGTCCACGCAGGAAGAATAATCTGCAATTGGATTACACAATCTGAGAATCGTTACTTTCAGTGACGCTTCTTAGATTCAAAAGTTATGTCTTTTTCCATAACGGTACCGCAGTACTTCTAAGTGAAAAGTTTCTCAAAATGCATTAGCTGCTGTACTTCTTACCAAGTAAGTTTTTTATTGCCATTAGTTTTCAGAGTCATTACCAAACGTACACCCTTTAAAATGGTGTAAACTGTCATTATCTGATACTCTTTCCTAGCGAAATTTGAAACGTGATGTCACCGAACATCAAAAACAAATGAGCCTGTACAATACAAAGAGGAATTTGTTGTGCAAGTCATAAGGTCAAATCCAATGCTGTTTTGATTGAACATCACCCAAATTCAGGAATAAACTGAAAATTATCCGTATACGAAAATGTACAGACAGTAGATTTGAATAATGTGACGCCATCGACGTTTTTGGATGTTGACAAAAACTGCACCAAAAGGGGGTATTAAACACGGTTGCATTTTACACCGTTTTAATGTGAGGCTAGAGACTATAGTATCCCCCCTTTTCATGGTTTTATCTATTGGAAAATGAGTGGATCACAAAACTGAATTTGACCTCTGAGAACCTCTTTAAACCGACTGCCATCAAACTGCGTTCACTACCCCGTTATAAAAGCAAATGGTAAATATATGGAAATGCATGCTTGTACACTCATCGAAGAACAGTTTTTTGGGTAATAGCTCCCCCTCCTATTGTAAGTATTGCAGGGAATGGTTTACTAATGAGATGAAAAAAAGCTACCACTTCTTTTCCAATAATTACAGCAACTTGTTTTGCTACACTTTGACTGAGCTTTTTGTTTTAGACAATAAATCAGTGTGTGTTATAGCAGATCATTATTGAGGTGGTTACCAATCGACAATTAGATGCCGTCGGCAGGGATTACCGGGACGGTGGTTTACGTGCTGAAATCGCAAGCTCCTCGAACAAGAACTCTGCTGCTTCATCCGTAATCTGCAATCCACATGTAAAGCTGCCATTGCAGCATACTTAAAGGCACTGAACACGTTTGGTAATTGTCAAAGACCAGTGTTCTCACTTGGTGTATCCCAACATATGCATAAAATAACAAGCCTGTGAAAATTTGGGCTCAATTGGTCATCGAAGTTGCCAGAAAATGATGAAAGAAAAAACACCCTTGTTGTACAAATTTGTGTGCTTTCAGATAGGAATAAAAACTTATTGCAAGAAGTTTTTATTATTTTAGTGAGAAATTACCTCTTTCTCAAAAACTACGTTACTTCAGAGGGAGTCGTTTCCTAAAATGTTTTATACTATCAACAGCTCTCCGTTGCTTGTTACCAAGCAAGTTTTTATGCTAATATTTGTTTTGAGTCATTACCAAACGTGTACGATACCTTTAAACACTGCATTGCAAGGCATTCGTATACCCCGGCTTGAATGTCATGTGCGTGATCTTCGTATCCCTTTAGTGTTCTCCGTGAAGTGGTGTTTGAGTCTGGGCTGACAGGACTCTGTTGGTCATGATTTTCTTTTATTTCAAGAAGCATTAATTGTCGTTCTTCTTGAATCAGTGGTGCATCCAGACAATTCATTTGAGGCTGGGCAAGAGGGGCGAAAGCATGATTTGGGAGGCTATTTAAAGGGTTCGCATAACATTGGTATTAAAGAGCAATTTACACACAATTTACATGGTATGAAGATGGTTATGATGGGAAACTCCCTTTGAAAGATATTTGCTTGAAATGCAATAGTTTTTGAGAAATGAGTTAAACAATTGGTTTTGATCTTGCAAGTCCAAAATGCAATGTTTTAAAACAGTGAAAACATTTAAGGTTTTTTCCCACCTTTATCTCGTGGCTCCAATGACCGATTGAGCTTAAACTTTCACAAGTTTGTTATTTCATGTATATGTTTGGTGACATTTTTTTTGTTAGTGTGGATACTGGTCGTTGACAATTACCAATGTTAGGCATGTGCTTTAATGTATCGAACCATTGTGCATTAGGCAAGAGTTCCGGGTGGGGGGTTGGCTTCAAACCCCACCCCCCTTTCTGATTATACACCACTGTCATAAATCTTATTTGCAAATGGCGTAGATTGTTCGCCAAGTCTTGAAAGTATATTTGCGACGTCTTTAATTTCATTTGCTACGGTGTGACTCTTAATTGCAACTTCGGGATTTTTAACTTGCAACCTTGCGGGTGATCAAGATGTGGTTAATAAAATTAAAGACGCCGTGAATTGTAAAAGTGGCGTTGCAATTTTTTTCACAATTAATGATTATGTCCTTGTTGTGCCACTTTATTCTTCGGACAGTTCTTTCCTTTAAAGGCAGGATATACTTTTCGTAATTGTCCAAGACCAGTAGGCCTATCCTCACTTGGTGTATCCCAACATAAGCATAAAATACCAAACCTGTGAAAAATTGGGCTCAATTGGTCATCGAAGTTGCAAGAAAATAACGAAATTAAAAACACCCTTGTTGCATAGGACTGTGTGCTTTCAGATGCCTGAGAAAGGCTTCACGCCTGAAGCCTTTCTCAGATAAATGTTGTTGGGTGAAAAATTACTTCCTTCTCTAAAACTACATTACTTCGAGGTGGTCGTTTCTAACAATGTTGAATGATATCATAAGCTCTCCAGTGCTCTTTTCCAAGTAAATTTTTTATCGTCATTAAGTTGTAGAGTAAAAGTACACCCTGCCTTTAACTATACCTTATTAGTAAAAAATACAAAGAAAAAACAATACTTTTTTGCTACGATTAGTCTATATTTGTTCAGTAAATAATCTGGCATGATTTTTATGCAACGTTGTGACATAGCAAAATTGTTAGTACATAATAATTGATAATTTTTTGATGCATTCTGATCAAAGGTATTATTCAGAATTGGTAGAGCTGACAAAATAGTCACAGACAGTGTTCATGTTTTGTGTGATCAACCATATACATAAAATAACAAACCTGTGAAAATTTGGGCTTAATCCGTTATGTGAGTCAGGAAAAAATAGTAAAACAAAACATGCATAATTTTCAGCATGTATAAACACATTGTCCTTAACTACCAAAATCAGCTGTTGCGTGTTTTTCGTGTTTTTTTAAAGGTTTCCAGATACAGTTTTTTTGAATGTGACTTCGTTTCAGAGGGAAAAATTTCACAGACAAAAAATGGTTTTAGTATGAACTTCATAATCAGTAAGCTTTCAGACTAATATTAAACAATAATGTTTATTATCCTTAATACTAATCCTGTATAATACCTTTAAATGGTTATACGATCTTCTGAATACCTTTTTGGCACTCCCTGCAGTGGTTTCTTGTTCACAGCCGTGCTTTGACATATCGTAGGCAAGAGTGCACTTGAACTCACAAAAAAAGATGGTAGGGAACAACGAAAATAAAAATAAATCTGATTTCATTGTCGCCAGTTTCTCACGAAATCATCCGTGAGTACGAATCGCTTTTCTCTGACGACGAGATAGCGCGCGCAGTCGTAACATACGGAAACTGGCCTGGGGCAACATGGGAGAAAACATGAAAATGTGCAGCACGCGGGAAAAACCAGTGTGACTGATATCGGGTGTCAATATTAGCAAAATGCTCACTGGTGCACGCACGCAGGTGACCCTATCGCACAGTGGAACAGTTACGGATTTACCGCATGCTAGACTTGGTTAACGCGGCCGATCGGGTCTATTATTATTGGAATCGGTTTTAATATCAACGACGGGTGTAGAAGTTTTCTAATATACACATCATCGGGTTCAACAGTGGTCAAGTTGAATATACCACCTCTTCTGGCATAGTCTATTTGAAACAATATGTGGTGCGGCAAATTAACAAAAAGGCTTCTGGTGGTTTAATCTCTTTGAATCAATAGTATGCAGGTCGTGGGTAAACTTAACTTAAAAAAAAGACATCTGGATTACTCTCTTTGAATCAATATGGGGTACAGCAATTTAACATAACTACTTTAGATGTTTATTTCCTTATTATGTTTTTTAATCAGAAGTAAGGCATTGGTCGATTTAACTTTTAAAAAGTGCAGCTTGAGTAAATCTTTAAAGGGTCTTTACACGTTTGTTTGTTTGTTTGTTTGTTTGTTAATTGGGTTGTTGGGGGGTGTTGGGGTGTTTGTTTGTTTGTTGTTTGTTATGTGTTTGTTTGGGGGGTGGGGTGAAAGGTTTCTAAACGCCGAACTGAAGGCAACCGAGACAGGTTTGTCAAAGAAATTATCAAAATGTTTTGCTAGACCTCTTTCTTCGGGTGCAACATCCGGTTAACTTTCGAGTATGACATTTGGTAAATAAAGTTGCTTCTTGTATCCACTATATACACGTCAACCGAATAATAGTTTGCCTACGTTGGCCCAATAAAATATAACATTACCTTTCCCGCGTTATCCTGCACAAAGAATTAAAATGTATGCCGTCTTTGAAACCTTGTAATGTTGTACGCTCGCAGTGATGGGGACGAGAAAAATCCAGCGCAGGTGAAACGAGATACCGCTTAAACATTCTGTAATGTTATTACCGGCGTTGTGCAAATGTTATTTCCTACTTCCGTCAATCTGACTTGCCGTCCTTGGATAGGATGAAGCTGAAGAACACCTGAACTGGTTTTTTCTGCTTCTAGATATACTTATACTTGACACATAAGATGAGTAACGTATACTGGTGGCGTTAGTGCTATTGGAGGTCGCATTGACTCTAATACTGCTTTTCACATAAAATGAGGTTCGTATAAAGAGTCTGTTGACTTTTCAGGATCTAATTCCCTGTCGATGGTTGGAAGTTGGGTTGACTTGCCAGGTTCTCATTCCCTCTCGATGGTTGGAAGTTGTATTGACTCTTCGGGGTATAATTCCGTGTCGATGGTTGGAAGTTGCATTGACTCTTCGGGGTCTAATTCCCTGTCGATGATTGGAAGTTGCATTGACTCTTCGGGGTCTAATTCTCTGTCGATGGTTGGAAGTTGTATTGACTCTTCGGGGTCTATTTCCCTGTCGATAGTTGGAAGTTGCGTTGACTCTTCGGGGTCTATTTCCCTGTCGATAGTTGGAAGTTGTATTGACTCTTCGGGTTCTATTTCCCTGTCGATGGTTGGAAGTTGCGTCCCTGTCGATGGATTGAAGTTGTATTGACTCTTCGGTGTTTCCCAGTCGTTGATTGGAGGTTGCATTGACTCTTCAGGGTTTCCCCGTGTATGATTGGAAATTGCATGGACTTCTCAGGGTTTCCCTGACGATGGTTGGAAGTTGCATTGACTCTTTGGTGTTTCCCTGTCGTTGATTGGAGGTTGCATGGACTCTTCAGGGTTTCCCTGTGTATGATTGGAGGTTGCATGTACTCCTCAGGGTTTCCCTGTCAATGGTTGGAGGTTGCATGGACTCCTCAGGGTTTCCCTGTGTATGATTGGAAATTGCATGGACTTCTCAGGGTTTCCCTGACGATGGTTGGAAGTTGCATTGACTCTTTGGTGTTTCCCTGTCGATGGTTGGAAGTTGCATTGACTCGTCAGGGTTTCCCTGTCGATGACCGGAAGTTGCATTGACTCTTCGTGGTCTAATTCCCTGTCAATGGTTGGAAGTTGTATTGACTCTTCGGGGTCTCATTCCCTGTCGATGGATTGAAGTTGTATTGACTCCTCAGGGTTTCCCTGTCGATGGTTGGAGGTTGCATGGACTCCTCAGGGTTTCCCTGTCGATGATTAGAGGTTGCATGGACTCCTCAGGGTTTCCCTTTCGATGGTTGGAAGTTGCATGGACTCCTCAGGGTTTCCCTGTCGATGGTTGGAAGTTGCATGGACTCCTCAGGGTTTTCCTGTCGTTGACTAGTGTAATTGCATTTCTGAATAATTTCGGCTGTGACTGCGGCTGTGCTGTGGCTACAGCCATTTTAGACACGGCTTAAAGGAGTTACTTTAAAAGTCACGTGTTACAGTGGTAATGATTTTATAAAGAAAAATGTATCGAGGGAGGTTTAGAGAGAAAACTAGCCTTACAAACCCCTTGAGATACAAGTGATTATCTCATACTTTAACTTTGACGTCATCCTGATCAATAAAATAGGTAAAGAAGATGAATAAATGATCGGTTAAAAACAGTACAGGTGCAAATCGCATGTGAAGACTTGGTCGAGATGTCTTCATTCTGACATTGGGGATCTTCAAGACGCATAGAATTTCAAGGCCTCCGTTGAATTCCGGTAAATTCTTGTCGAATACCTGTAAAGCGGATATTGCCTGCAAGCGGGAAAGCGCGCCAAACCGGCACAACGTTGTCAACTGTCCGTTAATAATTAATAAGCGGCTTAGCCGAAAACAGAGCGTCCACTGGTGTGATTAAGGCAAAATCGAGGCGGCAGCCCGGTCAACAAGCCAAGAGTGCCAGGGACTTTATTAATCACAAGTTTAACCAAGCTTCGCAGTCATTCAATATATTAGGCGGGTATTTACACTTCTTGTTTTTACTGCTGCCTGTATAAATAGGCCATAAGCCAACACCGTCAGATGTACGCTAATCAGGCGGCGATTGAGAAAACACAATCAAGTGGGAGCTTGTCTATATGGTTCAATGAGAATAATCTATTTCTGCAAGAAACCCTTAAGCACATCGTCCCTCTATCCATGCGAACTTCGTTTAAACTATGCGATTTTATTTACAATATTAAAACGAAAGATAGACTAATACGCATCTTATCACCGTGCTCTTACGGTGGCGCGAAAACTTTGTTTGATCAGAGGGGAAAAACCAGGAACGGGAACCGTTGAAGACAAAGTATGATTTTAAATATTATGTCATTTAAATTGCCAATGTAATGCCGTCATGGATTGTTTTTAAAAACTCATTTTTTAAGAGGATTGTATATACGTTTGGTAATTGGAACCCACTGTTTGTTTCAATCCTATATAGTTGTAGATATATACCATAAAACTAACCTGTGAACTTTTCATTTCTAAAGGTGGTAGCGTTTTTAGATATTGCCGAAAATCTGGAGCGGTTTGTCCACGCAGGCAGAATAATCTGCAATTGGAATACACAATCTAAGAAGCTTTACTGCAGTAACGCTTCTAAGATTCAAATTTGTGGGGATAAAAGTGATATCTTTTTCCATAACCGCAGTGGGCCTACTTCGAAGTGAAGTTATATTATCCAAAGCTGCTGTACTTTTTATGAGGTAAGTTTTTATTGCCATTGATTTTCAGAGTCATTACCAAACGTATACAGACCCTTTAAAGGCACATATACAAGATTGATAGAGTTGACGAAATAGTCGCTGACAGTGTTCATGTTTTGTGTGATCAACCATACACACGAAAAAACAAACCTGTGAACATTTGGGCTTAATCCGTTGTGTGAGTCAGGAGAAAATAGCATAAAACATTCACAATTTTCAGCATGTAAACACATTGTCCTTAATTTTGGTTTTAACAACCGAAATCAGCAGTTGCGTTTTCAGATACAGTTTTCTCGAATATGACTGTATTTCATAGGGAAATATTTCACAGAAAAAATTGCTTTGCAGTATGAACTTCATAATCAGTAAGCTTCAGAATAAAATTAGAAAATTAGGTTTTTTATCCTTACCAATCCTGTAATACCTTTAAGCAGATTACAAAACCAATCTACCTTTCATACTATTTGGTCGGTTGTAACTCTACTGTGTAGAATTTGCTGGGGTTAATTCTAGTAAGCCTGACATAAATTAGTTACTACTAAAGTTTGTACCTGATGTCTTCAGCGCAAGTGGACATTTCCATTGCGGGGGGGGGGGCAGTAGGGGAGAGTATTTAAAGAGAGGGTATACCTTTTGTCATTACTATACAAAATTATGACCATAAAAAGTTACTTGGTAAAGAGCACTGGAGAGCTGTTGATATCATAAAACATTGTTAGAAACGACCCCCTTTGAAGTTAGGTATTTTTTTTAGAGAAGTAGGTAATTTTTTTACCCCGAAATTTGAATCTGAGAAAGGCTTCAGGCATAAAGCCTTTCTCGGTAATCTGAAAGCACACTATTATGTGCGACAAGGGAGGGTTTGTTTTTTTCTTGATTATTTTTTTGTGCAACTTCGATGGCCAATTGAGCCCAAATGTACACAGGTTTGTTATTGTATGCATACGTCGGGATACAGTAAGTGAGGATACTGGTCGTTCACAATTACCAAATGTTTACCGTGCCTTTAATGTATCAGAACTGATACGTATATATTGTTGTTTTCGTGGAGATGGGGCTTTATACAGTGTATATTCGGTTTGCGGTAACACCATGTGTATATCTAATTTGCTGTGTAGATTTTGTTCTTTGAGAACTTGTCTTGCAATGTATTCTACTGCCGCGGAGTAGATTTCGTAATTCGGGAGACTATTCTACTGCCGCAGAGTAGATTTCGGAATTCGGGAGACTACCTATAGTTCCGAAAAGAACTGTCCTGCTTCTTAACTACTACCTGGGCGGAAGGTAGGGAATCGATCGGGACTACTACTTTCGCTTATTAGATCGGGGCGACTTCTCGTTAATAACTTCACTGCCGCGGAGTGAGTTCCTAATTGGTCTTAACGTTTCGACTAGCTTGCTCTAGTCATCGTCAGGGTTTTGTAAACCCTACCAATCAACTATGATGTATAGGCCCTATTATTTGATGTACTCAGAGCCGTGTGTGTGTAAATGCGTTGTGAAGGTGATGGTCTGAGAAAGAGCATGCTACTTTCACGAGCTTCTTTTTAAAAAGGGAAATGCTGTGAACCTCAATAGTGCGATTTTCTTTCCCTTTATTATGATTCGGTTATAAAGTTTACAGACTTATGAATACAAGTATTATTCTTCCATGAAGATGTTGTTTATATTCATAGTTTATTTGTATGCAATCTCATCGGGGAGCCCTGGACATGCAAATGTTCTGAGGGGCGTGGCACCTTTTGACGCCACTGCAAGATGCTAATGTAGTTTTCGAAACCGTACTCGGTAGAGATTATGGCCTTGTTTGTTTGTTTGTCCGTTGGGGTGTTTGTTTGATTGTTTGTTTGTTAGTTGATGTTTTTTGTTTTTTGTGTGGTTGTTTGTTTGTTTGTTTGTTTGTTAGGGGTGTTTGTTCGTTTGTTTGTTTGTTTGTTTGTTTGTTGTTGTTGGTGTTGTTTTGGGGGAGATAATGATATTCCAGGTATGGTATTGATAAAAAGCTCTTTTCTTAAATATTAGGTGTACCAGTTCAAATCGTTCTGTGAAACACATGTAGATATGTTGCGTGTCGTGGCAGAGCGGTTTAGTGCATCGTACTCAAGTTCTGGTGGCTAGGTAATCAGGGTGTGGGTTTTGAATCTGAGATGGGTTAAGGAATGAAATAAAAGGACCAGTGACCTGGACTTGGTTTCACAAAGCACTAAGATTCATCTTAAGATAAGTTGGCAATATTGCCTAGGTGATTTTGTATTGTGACATCACATTTTGATTAGCAAATAAGACTGAAACACAGTTAAGATCAATTTGAGATCTTTGTGAAACCGGCCCCAGGGGTAACAATGTTGGAAGTGCAGTGGTGATTTCTTTGGAGTTACGCAATATACGAGCCGTTATTGTGAGAATTAGTCCCCCAACAAGGCGATTTCTTATTTTGGTTTTGCAAAACTGAAAGAACTTAGGAAATGAACATGTGCATAAAATCACCGACAAAACATACTTCCCTTTTCGAAACTAAGCTTTGGCACTGGCTTTACGAGGCTGCAGATATAGGCAGACGGTACCTAAACCGAAGCTTTTACAACCTAGTTTTTCGACAATGGCCATAAAACGTTAATCGGTGTTTTCTTGAAAAATTGTGATCCCCAAACTTGACGGCAGAATTTTCTCCTATATGAATGAAAGTACCCTATAAAGGGTGTGCCTAAACTGAAGCTTTTAAAGTCTTGTTTTTTGATAACGGCCATAAAACGTTAATCGGTGTTTTCTTGATAAACAGTGATCCCCAAACTCGACGTCCGAATTTCCTTCTAAGATATGATTGAAAGATACCCTTTAAATGATGTGTGCACAACATTGGTAAGAGCAAGAAGATAAATTTTCACAGATCTGCACATAACTTACATGGTGTAAAGATGGTCATGGTGGGATAATTCCATTGAAATATTTCTGCTTGAAATGCAATAGTTTTTGAGAAATGAGTAAAATTATTGGTTTGGATCTTGCAAGACCAAAACTCAATGTTTGAAAACAGTGAAAACATTAAAGGTTTTAAGTGTTGTTTGAAGCTTTGCATGGTGTGGACAAATAATAGGTAACTAAAATAAATAGTAAACTTGCGGGTACAACCATGTGTAAAAACTCTTTTGTGGGAGTGTTGGTTCTGAAGACGAGCAGAGTATACTGTTCGAAACGTCGAGACCCCACCGTCTCTTTTCAGAGCTAACACTCCCACAAAATAGTTTTTACCCATGGTTGTACCCGCAAGTTTACTATTTATTTTAGTTACCTCTTATTAAAGGTTTTCTCCACTTTTTTCTTATGACTCCAATAACCGATTGAGCTCAAACTTTCACAGGTTTGTTATTTTTTTGTATACGCTGGGTCACATCAAGTGTGGATACTGGTCTTTGACAATTACCAAGGTGACACATGTGCTTTAAATGTAAAATGTTATAAAATTGTACCTTTAACTTTTATTGATGAAATAGAATTAGCTGTTGCAAACTGCTTACCAACCAAAAGGACCTATGGTATAAATGCAAAAAATAGTTAATGGCCTGACGTTTCGACCCTAGCAGAGTCTTTCTTTAACTTTTATTATGTACATTATCAGTGAAGGACTGATATGATTAAGGTTTTTATCTTTCCATTATACATTTTATTGAAAATTATAATATCATGCGGAATACCTTCAAGGACACTGTATAGTGCCAGAGCGCTGCGTCTGATTCCACCAAATAGTATGTCAAGTATACACCAATCCTTCGCCGATCTTGAACTCTTGGTGGCAGCAGAAACGCCTCCATTACTGCGGTGGTACCTGGGTGGTACTGTGCTGCCTATCGATGAGCTTAAGGGCTGCTACTAGTTAGTTAATATATAAATGGTTATATGTATATAATTTTTAATAATAATAATAAGTACATACCACCGCAGTACCACCGCAGTACCACCGCAGTTTGTCTGCTGCCACCAAGAGTTCAAGATCGGTGAAGGATTGGTGTATAGGATTTAAACTTTGCATGGTGAAGATACAATCAAGTGAGGTTTGTGGAGACAACATGTTTTATAAATCTCTTATGAGCTGTGTGGTGGTTCTGAGAAGAACCAGTGGTCAAACAACTAAGCCTGGGCGACTAGTGCAACTAGCGTGGAAGTCGCGAATGACCGGTTGTAATGTGGTTTTTAGTTAATGTTGGTTTTTACTCCTTCATTGTGTGCTTTCACTCTATGTATATAATTAATTAATTATTTGTTTACTGGTTTAATGATTCACTGGTTTATTGTATATCTTCCTGTGATTTCCTGCATGTACAGCGTTTTGAGATTTTATGTAAAACGCTATATCACAAATAAATTATAATTAATTAATTAAATTTTAATTAATTAATTAAATTTTAATTAATTAATTAAATTATAATTAAACTATAATTTATTTATTATTTGTTTAATGATTTGCTGGTTTAATGTATATCTTCCTGTGATTTCCTGCAAGACAGCGTTTTGAGATTTTATGTAAAACGCTATATCACAAATACATTATAATTAATTCATTAAATTTTAATTAATTAATTAAATTTTAATTAATTAATTAAATTATAATTAAATTATAATTAAATAATTATTTGTTTAATGATTCACTGGTTTAATGTATATCTTCCTGTGATTTCCTGCAAGTACAGCGTTTTAAGATTTCATGTAAAACGCTACATCCCAAATAAATTATAATTAGTCAATTAAATTTTAATTAATTAATCAATTAAATTTTAATTAATTAATTAAATTATAATTAAATTATAATTAATTAATTATTTTTTTACTGATTCACTGGTTTACTGTATATCTTCCTGTGATTTCCTGCATGTACAGCGTTTTGAGATTTTATGCAAAACGCTAAATCAATAATAAATTATTATTATTATTATTATTGAATTGTGAATCTCCATTATAAACGGCAGACTTTCTGTCTCTCACTCGCTCTAAAGTGAAAATATCTTAGAGTACATGAGATGGAAGTTTGTTTTCGCGGAGTGGAATGACCGGTTGTCTTTGTCGTTTATCTCAAGCTTATCGCATTATCAAGCGGCAAGAAACAAAGGCAAATTGCCTCAAATCTGACGCTCTATGACGTTTCATTCTTGCATCATTTAAAGGCACTGTACACGTTTGGTAATTACTCAAAATATATATTAGCATAAAAAACGGACTTGGTAACGAGCAACAGAGAACTGTTGATAGTATAAAACATTGTGAGAAACGACTCCCTCTGAAGTAACGTAGTTTTTGAGAAAGAGGTAATTTCTCACTAAAATAGTAAAAGACTTCTTGCAAGAAGCCTTTTGTTCCTATCTGAAAGTACACAAATTTGTACAACAAGGGTGTTTTTTCTTTCATCATTTTCTTGCAACTTCGACGACCAATTGAGCCCAAATTTTCACAGGCTTGTTATTCTATGCATATGTTGGGATACACCAAGTGAGAACACTGGTCTTTGACAATTACCAAACGTGTTCAGTGCCTTTAAAATTAGTGATAACACATCCTATAAATAGCACGTCAATCTGAAAAGTTGTGAAGGGGATAAAGGAGTGAAAGTAAAGCCAACTGCCGAACGTCTAAAGAAGAGAGTCGTCTGATTTCTTGGCGGGAAAAAAACACATTATGACAATGCATGAAGAGCTTAAGTAGGTAATCTGAACTGCTATTTGAATACCTGATATGCCACAATGACCGGATAGAGTTTCGTTTTATAGTGGGAAAATAGATGTCCAGTTTTTGTATAAAGAGGCCTATTTTGATTTGTTGGAGTATGTTGATCATGAAGTACGTGACTTCATAACTGAAGATAGTTTAGTTGCTTTTTTAGTTACCTTTAAAGGTATCGTACACGTTTGGTAATGACTCAAAACAAATATTAGCATAAAAACTTACTTGGTAACAAGCAACGTAGAGCTGGTGATAGTGTTAAAACATTGTAGGAAACGACTCCCTCTGAAGTAACGTAGTTTATGAGAAAGAGGTAATTTCTCACTAAAATAATAACAAACTTCTTGCAAGAAGTTTTCATTCCTATCTGAAAGCACACAAAAACAAACTGTACAACAAGGGTGTTTTTTCTTTCATCATTTTCTTGCAACTTCGATGACCAAATTGAGCCCAAATTTTCACAGGCTTTTTATTTTATGCATATGTTGGGATACACCGAGTGAGACTACTGGTCTTTGACAATTTCCAAAGGTGTTCAGTGCCTTTAAATTGTTTCCGTCCTAGACCACATGTTAAAGTGTCGAACGTATTCTTTGGGCCTCGAGATTCCCAATTGCTTTATTAACCTTATCAGGACCGGGCTTTTTTTTTGGGGGGGGGGGGGTGGGGGGTTACAGAGTGCCCCCGGTATGATAGGCTTAAGGTGTGCAGGAAACCAAATAATACCAGTATCTAAGTATATACGGGGACCAACGTTTGAATACGGGCAAGATTTGCACACAGTCCGTCATGAAATATGCATGCATTAATAAACCGATCTTTTGGGCCTAGTCCTCCAGACCGTGTTTGGTTTTTAACATTTTGAAGACAAAGTAAGATTGATCTTAAGTGCGAATCAATCTTAATTGCTAAGAAATGTGTGATGTCACAATACAAATCGCTACTGGTGATATTGGAAACTCAATTTAAGATGAATCTTAGTGCTTTGTGAAATCCAGCCTCGGTAATTTAACAGGTTTCACCGCTCATTTTCGGCAAAAAAAGCAGCCTATTGAACTTTCATTCGTTCGTATTAAAGCAATTTTGACACATCAGTTGAAACCGTCATTCAGTTTCACTTTAATGCAGGCGAATTTATATATCATGATATTCACTTAAACTTAAAAGGCATTCTTTTTTTAGCAATTCGATATCGACTTTCAATTTAGCAGAGTAGGCATAACTAGAGATTTCTGCGAAAAGCTGATGCGAATTTGAATGCTGTTCGAGTGTATTATTAAATTGAATGCTTACGGTATATTTTTCTTTTCTTTTATCGCACGACGCAAAAGAACAACGGCCTCAAAAATGAAGTGGATTTGAATGACTGTTTATTCTTACATATGGTAAGAGTAAAAATATAACTGTTCACAGGTTTGAACACAACGTACATGGTATGATAAAGATGGTTTTGATGGAAAACTTCCCTTGAAATATGTTTGCTTTAAATGCAATAGTTTTTGAGAAATATAGTAAAATAATTAATTTTGACCTCGCGGGTCCAAAACTCAATGTTTGAAAACAGTGAAAACATTTGAATGTTTTTTCCCAACTTTTTCTTGTGACTCCAATGACCGATTGAGTTTAAACTTTCACAGGTTTGTTATTTCATGTATATGTTGGGTAGCATCAAGTGTGGATACTGGTCTATGACAATTATCAATGTGACACATGTGCTTTAATTCGCAATAAAACCGTATGCCAGGCGACCTTTCTGACAATAGACCGTATGCACATGATGTCATTTCAGTAGGGCGCCCTCGCTTAGAGGTCAAAAGGCGGTTGTTCATTGGCCAATCTTGTGCGCCGCGCGTACAAATCTGTGCGTTTCGATTGTTTCTTCATCGTTTTACCTCTAAGATGGCGGCTGGATGACGTCAATGCATAAGGTCTATAATGAGCACATGTATGAGACTGTCTAGGACCAACTAGTTGCGTTTAATACCACTCCATTAGGCCACTTCCCTGCGGACAAATGCTCCGCTATTTGCCTTAAAAATAAGAGCTGCTTTGTTTGAAAAACGAAAAACCCAGGTGGGGAATTACTCGGCTGTTTTGCGAGAAATCAAGCCGCTACCCCGAATAGCATGTAAAGCACAGATCTAATGCATCATCCAAGCAAACCAATTGGCTTCGGAAGTTTCTTATTATGGGCTCTGGCTTCCGAAGCCCAGTGAAGACCATTAAACCAAGGACAGAATTAAAGGCTTTCTACTGGATATACAGAGCTGACAAAATAGTCCCAGACAGTGTTCATGTTTTGTGAGATCAACCATTACACATGAAATAACAAACCTGTGGAAATTTGCTGATCAGAAACACCAGAGCCAACACTCCTACAAAAGAGTTTTTACACATGGTTGTACCCGCAGGTTTACTATTTATTTTAATTACTTCTTACCAGAGCTTGAGTTTGACCTTGGAGCTCCTCGTTGATGCCCCTACACGCATTAAATGTGCGGACATATTGTGCTCTTGGGACCACACTGGCTACCGGTATGTAATGTACACTCTAAAAACTTCCTAGGTCCAGGTTCATAGAGCTCCTTAAAGGTATGGAACATTTTGGTACCAGCTCAAAATCAGTGTCCACATTTTGTGTGATTCAACATATAGCATAAACAAAAAAACCTGTGAAAGTTTTAGCTCAATTGGTCATCGAGATCACGAGAAAATAGTGAAAAGAGACCTTATGTGTTTTCTGTTTATCTAAAATATCGCGCGTGATAAAAACTATTGTTTTACTCATTTCTCGGAAACGATAGCATTTTAGGCAGAAATAATTCAAGGAACCCTTTCAACCGTTACTTACTTTAAATCATGTAAGTTATGTGTGAATCTGTGAACATTTGTGCTTTTCGATCTTACCAATAGTGTACAGGGCCTTTAAGCAGAAAGTGTTGCTTTAAATGTTTCCGCTAAGCAAAAATTAGCAGGATGCCGGTCACAGATTGTACATGAGAAATGGTATTTTGGCTGGTAACCATATTTTCGTAAGCATAATTTTATTGGCCCTGGTCAGAATTGACCTGGATCCGGTTCCTGTGAAACCTGACCCAATATGGGTCAGCTTAACCCAGAATCTGTGTGAAAATGACCCAGAAATGGGTCAAATTGACGCACAATCCAAATTAAAATTACTTTTTTTGTCCCCACTATTTTCCGGGTCAGCCTGACCCAGAAATTGACCAGGCAGGTCCCCCCGTGTGACACGGTGTCCGAGTCAGCTCTGAACGGGGTATTTTAGAGTGTGATTACCTACACTTTAACCTGCAGAAGCACGGAAACCCTATCCTAATTCTTACAATTCAATTCAATTCAATTTAATTCAATTAAGTTTATTGGTCCTACCAATGGAGGAAAATTTCCTTGCATAAATGCCATACCAAAAATAATTTCACACAAACAAAACATGCCGAATATAAATTACATCAATTTACTTAGCAACATCTTAGCAGAATGTAATTAACGTCTTGGCTGATCTTTGAGGAGACGGACAGCGTTTATGGTATTGAAGGAGTTGAGGTATCTGTTAGTTCCTCATTTCTAGACTCAACAATCTCACATTTCGTTTCCCCCATCTTCTTGCAGCACGTCCTCCATCTGTGGAGGGGCTGTGTTGATGAGACGGATGAAAATTGCATCTTCTCTCTGGCTTCCCGTATAGTCAAACAACAACGTCCAGACAAGCAGCAGACGGACGCCACAAAATTCATCCATTTATTTCTTTCTTTTTTTCGGCAGAGAAGGGAAAAGGGGACAATGAAGTAGAAGAAGGGAATTAATTTAATGAGAATTCATTTTGATCCTGAGGCGTCATTTCGCTCAGTTGAGTTATCTGTCAATTTTGTTCATCGTTTTAACCCTGACATTTTCGCGAGGTGCTTTCTTTCTGTTTTTAGTAGTTCGATGTCGCTGCCGCCTTGACCATCTGGGTAAAGAAAGATTGGTGTCTTTGAAGATGTGGGTCAAAGTCTTGTGAACAGTCTGTAATTTGCGGTCACAAAAGAGGCTTTTATGATGTCCTTGCAAATTGATTGGTAACGCGATTAACCCATACTTCATTTTTAAAAGCATATTTTTAATAGTAAAGAGGTCTTCTTGGAACTGAAGCTCTTTTATACGTAAGTGAAGAAAAGATTAAGAACAAAGGATCCGAAAAGAAAATATTAAAGACAATTATGCCCACTCTCTGTTAGACACAAGCCTGAGCAAAACTTGGCTAACGGGCAGGAATCAAAGAGAGTGTGTTTTCTTTGTGAATCGTTGTAATCCGACTATCAACAAGGTACCCCGGTTTCGACTAATTCAACTAATAATAATCCTTGGAGCCGTTCTGCTCTGTTTGCAAGTCTCCCTGGCAACTGTGAGGTTCCTTGTAGAATGATGCATGAAGTCTGAAGTCCCCACCGTTCGATTCAATCACATCTCTATGTGATGGCCACCACCACGATGTGCTCGATTCCTCGTATCTCGACACGATTCGACGATTCTTCCCCCCGACTCCTTAAATCAACAGAGAGGACCCAAAATGTTGTTTAAACTATCAACCGAGCACGGCGCGGGCCGGTATGTAAACGTATAGACTCTGGCTTGCAATGATCGAATGCGACAATGCGTTCCTGAGAAATGTATACGTCCCCCCCCCCCTCCCCCCTCAAACCGAGCTGATTTATCTCTTATGTGTCGGAGTCTTATCGCTGATCTTGAGATTCTTGGTGTACGCCTCGTGTGTGCTCTTCGAATACGTCGTTATCTACACCGGATAAGAGCTGTAGACGCATCTCTCTTTCAGCAGGGCACACGCACGTCTTAAAGATGATACGGGATGGCGTTTTAGACCGAATAAAAACCAACAATTACATTGAAGAAGGTGGATTCACTATACGCATTATTGCATCCTTTTGTTTTCAATATTTAAAACACAAACTTCTTGCAAATGAAGGGGAACACGTTTTCGATTAAAAAACAACAACAAACAACAGTTCACTTGTCTATTTTTTTTCTGATTTAACAGATCAAAATTGTTTAGACATCTCTTTAAAACTGTAATTTAAATAATGCTTTCCATAAGTTTTCATCATGTAATCATACTTTTTCTCTCCAGTCCAATGTCTGTCTAGTCTTGTGTCTATTTGGCCGTCGGTTTTGTCCCAGGGCTGATTTCTACAAGTTTGTACTTACTCAATCAGCCTACATACTCCTCTTTCTATTACACTGCTTAGATTGGACTTCATTTAATTGGTTGTTTTATTTTGTTTTTGATTCCTTACATTACTTTCTCCTTTATGATTTATGAGAGTATTGAAATAAATGTTTTCTAGAAATGAACTGGAAAACAAATAGAATAAAAACAGAACCGAGTTAAAGGCACTGGACACGTTTGGTAATTACTCAAAATATATATTAGCATTAAAACTGACTTGGTAACGAGCAACGGAGAGCTGTGATTGTATAAAACATTGTGAGAAACGACTCCCTCTGAAGTAACGTAGTTTTTGAGAAAGAGATAATTTCTCACTAACATATTTGAATCTGAGAAAGACTTCAGCCCTGAAGCCTTTTCAGGCATCTGAAAGCACACAAATTTGTGCAACAGGGGTGTTTTGTTTTCCATTATTTTCTTGCAACTTCGATTACTATGAGCCCAGATTTTCACAGGTTTGTTATTTTATGCATAATGTTGGGATACACCAAGTGAGAGTACTGGTCTTTGACAATTACCAAAAGTGTACACCACCTTTAAAGGGATTGTATACGTTTGGTAATTGGAACCTACTGTTTGTTTCAATTCTAAAAAGTTGTAGGTATATACCATAAAATTAACCTGTGCAATTCATTTCAAAAGGTGGTAGCGTTTTTGAGATATTGCCGAAAATCTGGAGCGGCTATGTCCACGCAGGAAGAAAAATATGCAATTGGAATACACAATCTGAGAAACGTTACTGCAGTAGCGCTTCTCAGATTCAAACTTTTGGGGATAGAATTTAGAAAGTGATACCGGTATCATTTCCTATAACCGCAGTAATTCTAACTATCCAAAGCTGCTGTACTTCTTACCAAGTAAGTTGTTATTGCCATTAATTTTCAGAGTCATTACCAAACGTGTACAGACCGTTTAAATGGGTAGTTTTTTCCGTACACTATATTATTTCAGGTATCTCTCAGGCCGTTTTGGTACAAAGTCAAATACAAATCATAACCAATGATTGTATTGGGTCGTTTAAAACTACTTACACAATGACAAATATTCCCTGAAAATGTATCTGCAATACAAATACAATTCTGAGAGCCTCTTCAACACTTTACTTTACGAGTATATTGGTATCAAATTTCACTTCACAATCTAAAGGGCTGTTGTAGCTGACAGCAGCAAGGAAAACGCGCTGTTTAAAAATAACTAAATAATTTCTAGTTCTTATATTGCGCATTTTACAATAACATATCAATGCGCTTTACATCTGTGCCCTGGTCATTGGGCCAATAACATTCCTGTAATCTCCCTGGGAGTATACAGCCCGGGCTGCCGTGGCGCTCTGAAGGCTTTTCAAACACAATATCAACCTCTACCCTCGCATTTACCCACTTATACCCCTGGGTGAAGAGAAGCAATTACAGTGAAGCATCTTGCTCAAGGACACAAATATCATGGCCGGGATTCGAGCCCACACACCGGTGACTTAACCACCAGAACTTGAATTCGATGCTCTAAACCGCTCGGCCATGGTATCGCAACGCCTAACAACAAATACAAATACAACCAACAAAAGAGGTTTTACAGTCACGTGATGTTATCACGTGACTATGTGTTTGAGACGCCATATTGCCGGTCAATGACTAGCGGCAAGATCCTCACCCTGACCGGCAAGATGGCTTCCGTTGCGGTAGGCGGGGCTATAGTGACGTCAGCTGTACAACCTCTATACAACAGGAATGAGAATGAAAGTGCTGTAAACGTGGAAAGAGTTTATAATTTTCAATGAATGATAAAATAGAATTAGCTGTTGCAAACTGCTTACCAACCAAAAGGACCTATGGTATAAATGCAAAAAATAGTTAAGGGCCAGACGTTTCGACCCTAGCAGAGTCTTTCTTTTAGCCTTCGAGAAAGACTCTGCTAGGGTCGAAACGTCAGGCCATTAACTATTTTTTGCAATCTTCAATGAAATTACAAGTCTAGTATGTGGTTGGCGTATTTCGACTCAGTCATCATCGCTCGCGGGAATAATATAATGGGTGTCCGACTTGAGACCGCATAACCTCTTTAATACTTGGACGATGGCGGCCTAGATGTAACGCCTCCATTCTTCAGACAGTATTGAATCGACCCCGATAGTCTCCACGTATGACTGCAAGCAATTGGTAGGGGTTCTTTTGTGCAACCAGGTTTTGAAAACACCGGGTGATGATACGGTCAGAAGTCTTCATCACGATCATGATGACGGCTTAACTCTGTCCAAAAGAAGGAAAATAGAGCAATGGTAATTACCATTGAGAGCGTAGTGGGGTTACATTACGGTGTAGAATTACACAGTAGGGCGATTCGAGGGGGGAGCGGCAAGGTCTGTCCGTCCGCGTGTATAACAAGTCTACGAAGTATATAAATATGCGCGGCCACTCCGCCGGTTCACTTTCATTTACCTACATGCAGCATTTATCCGTTTGACATTCTGCCCCATGGACAGAGGCTGTTTGTTTTTTAAAATTGCTGCAAATAAATCGGTTTTGTGAAATCTTCACATTGTGATTAGACGACTCTCGTATGTACGGTACAAAAGAAACAGAGGAGATTGTATTGTAAAAGTCCGTAGTCAAATCAGAGGTCCCGAGGTGTTTTAAAATAATAACATGCACCTGTTTCCTTCCAAAAACTATTTAGTCTTTCAGTCTTCTACTTCTAAAAACTGTTATTTTAGTATATCAATATTTTACTCTTAAAAACTATTTAGTCGGCGTGTCGTGGCCGAGCGGATAAGAACACCGAACTCAAGCTCTGGTGTTTCTGATCAGCAGAGTGTGGGTTCGAATCCCAGTCGTGACACTTGTGTCCTTAAGCAAGACACTTAACCACATGCTGCGTCCTTCGGATGGGACGTTAAGCCGTAGGTCCCGTGTGTTGATGTGTAAAGCACGTAAAAGAACCCAGTGCACTTATCGAAAAGAGAAGGGGTTCGCCCCGGTGTTCCTGGTTTGATCGGCAGCATATTGCGCCACAGCACCTTGTAAACCATTACATGGTGCTATGTAAAGGACTTCTATAAGACTGATATAAGGCTAATCTTCTATAGAAGACTGATATAAGGCTAAATGGTTTGAAGGAGTACAAGTCAGATAGACTAAATAGTTTATAAGGAGTCCTTATAAACTATTTAGTCTATCAGACTTCTACTAGACTAAATAGTTTATAAGGAGTATACTCCTTATAAAGTATTAATTTTTTAGTCTATCAGACTTCTACTCCTTCAAACCATCTATCCTTATATCAGTCTTCTACTCCTTCTAAACTATTTAGTCTATCAGTCTTCTTCTCTTAAAACTATTCAGTCTATCAGTCTTCTACTCCTTCTAAACTATTTAGTATATCAGTCTTCTTCTCCTAAAACTGTTCAGTCTATTAGTGTTCTACTCCTAAAAACTATTTAGTCTATCAGTCTTATACTCTTAAAAACTATTTAGTCCATCAGTCTTCACTCTTAAAAACTATAGTCTAGCAGTCTTATACTCCTAAAAACTATTTAGTCTATCAGTCTTCTACTCCCTATAGCTACTCAGCCTATCAGTATTCTACTCATAAAAACTATTTAGTACATCAGTCTTCTTTCGCGACTTAAACCTAGTCCTAGATAGCTAAAATTGAATTTAAAAACATCGACATACAAACAAGGGGATTGTTTTAAAACCGCCATTGTTACTGTTATTATAGGTTTTCTCGCCAATTTCAACAAAAGTCTATTCGTGTTATTACCCGGCTCATTCAATATCGCTTGAAAAATGAATGCTCCGTTGAATCAGCATGCAACAGTCAAAGGGAGTAATTCAATTTCACCAGTTTAGCATTCACTGGTTAAATAAGATCATACAACTTCATTAGGCCGCAAGACTCATTCAATTTCGTAAAAGCCAGCAGCAAGGGCTAGTCATTCAATCAGTTTCATCAATATTGTAAATAGGTAGTAAAAATTCAACTTAAGAATGGTCAAAGTGTAGTCTTGAATGCCTATAAATGAAATAGAATGACTGAAACGAATCTGAATGAGAAAAACGAAATCACGTGTGCACAAAAACGAAATTGAATGCAATAATAGCTAAAAAGAAACCCTAGTTTGAGTGAATTAGGGGGAAATGCGTGAATTTGAATGCGTGTTAATGAAATAGAATGAATTATTTGCTAAAATTGTCCGGGTAAACCTATATTCTGCTTTTTAACCAAGACTTTAGTTCATTGTCAAGTGAGGATGTAGGTGATTATGAGGTAACCACGCACCTTTATTGTCTGGTATTCAACATACACGCAATACTTGCACGAAGGCGTCGTACGGCGTGCAGCCTCGCGCTCTTCATTTCAGCCACAAACGATCTGAATTGCCGCCATCTTTATTCAGTCATTCTACACGCCCAGGCATTCTTCAACTGTGATCCACCAAAATCGCCCCCCCCCCTCGAGATTCCCTCTAATTCGCTATTCTCCCTCAATAGCAACTGTACATGATTTGCCTCAGCAGCTTGACGTGCCGATGTACTTTTGTTCCTTTCTTCCTTCACATCACCGGACACAATTCAAACGTTCACATCCACCTCCTCCCTGTATTGGATGGGTTCTGAAGAGTCTCCAATAACCGCTGGCTGGAAAAACACTCGTAGCGAACGAGACAGTGGAACCAAATTTGATTCAGGCGTAAATGGCACGAATACTCGTTTCAGTTAAGACCAAAAAGGGCTGACAAGGGAGATTGTTGAATGCACGTGAGCCAGGAAGTTAAAAGAGGCGTTCATGGATTTTTTTTGTCGACAGTAATTCTGTTCTTTAAAGGCACTGAACACGTTTGGTAGTTGTCAAAGACCAGTGTTTTCACTTCGTGTATCCCAACTATGCATATAAAAAAGGGCCTGTGAAAATTTGGGCTCAATTGGTCATCGAAGTTGCAAGAAAATGATGAAAGAAAAAACACCCTTGTTGTACAAATTTGTGTGCTTTCAGATAGGAATAAAAGGCTTCTTGCAAGAAGTCTTTTATTATTTTAGTGAGAAATTACCTCTTTCTCAAAAACTACGTTACGAGGGAGTCGTTTCCTACAATGTTTTATACTATCAACAGCTCTCTGTTGCTCGTTACCGAGTCAGTTTTTATGCCAATATATATTGTGAGTAATTACCACACGTGTATACAGTGCCTTTAAGCATAGAGCAAGCAAGAGTAATTCTAAGAATGTTCAGACGAATGATAATCATTTAAGATGCACTAGAGGTTTGCTGCGCCGAGTTAGTTACTTAAAACGTATCCACGACGAACTGACAATTGAATTAACCAATAAGAGCCACAATTCTCTCCTGATATTCCCAATTGACCAATCAGGTTTGATATTGAATGACGGTGATGTGAAAACTGCGCATAAAACGCGCGAAAAAGTTCATCAACACTCATGAACGGTTGGTTGAATGTTTCATGGAGCAAATAAACGGCAGTCAGTAGTCTATGAAATCAAACATTGACGGCCACAAAATGAGACACATTTGGCGTCAACGCGAAATCACGCGAGAAAAGTTAAGTTAATGGCGCGGAAAAACACACAAGGGTGCCAGACTGACTCTCTTTAGGCAAAGAGAACGCAAAAGAGAGAATATCGGATTAGCTCCCTGCCTCCTCCCTCTCATCCAGACACCACTTGAAAATGTCATCGAACTCTTCGTTAAAAGACTTAGTGGTCAAGTGAACCGTTACCCGATTTATAGAGAGTTGAGCCCCCGGGGTCTCAAGATGCCCGCGCCACAACCGTTCGATGGTCAGACTCCGATCTCGAAGAAATTGTTAGCCATATCCCTTGACCAGACCGGAAATTGCTGCATTTGCTTCGCTTCTTAAACATCACATGACTGCGTTATTAAAAAAAAAAAAATTACACTTGAAACGAAACCGCCTTGGCAAGGACGGGAGGCTATTGTTGCTATGGCAACGCATCGTCCACCACAATGGAGTAAACGTCTTTTTGGGGGAAGGTTTAAATTGTTCTATTTCAGAGGTGACAATTATCATTGTTACATTGATTTAGATTTCGGTAAACACACCTCTAACATTAATGTGGATAAAAGAAACACAATTTATTATTTTTTATTTTTACAAGTAGTGTATGTTCTGGTAATGAAACCAAGGATGCCTCATAAGTGAACTAAATCACTGTTGCTCGCAGGCCTGTTGAAACCTGTAAAGGGTGCTTGCTATGTGAACCAGAAACACCGGGGGTGTTCTGCATGGGTTCTTTTACGTGCGCTACCAATCCTAGTACACGGGACCTACTGCTTAATGTCCCATCCGAAGCAACTATGGTAAAGTACCTTGCTCACGGACACAAGTGCCACGACCGGGACTCGAACCCACACTCTGCTGATCAGAAACCTCAGAGCTTGAGTCCGGTGATCTTAACCGCTCGGCTACGCCACGCCACTAATTACAGAATTGATAATTATCAGGTAGGGCCGGGGAATGACTGTTTTCAATTTTAAGCTCTCTGATTTTAATAATGTATAGTCTTATATAGCGCACGTATCTACCGATAAGGTACTCAAGGCACTTGAACAGACACAAACATTCTAAGACAGGTTTGTTAGGGGTTTTTTTAAATTATGAGACCACATTTATGTAGCACCTTATAAGGGTTTACAAGGTGCTGCGGTGCATTCAGCAGCCACTGCCAGAAACACCGGGGCAAACCCCTTTAAGTGTAACTGGGTTATTTTACGTGCATTACACAACACACGGGACCTACCGGCTTTACGTCCCATCCGAATGACGAAGCTTGGTTAAATGTCATGCTTAAGGACACAAGTGTCACGGCCGGGACTCGAACCAACACTCTGCTGATCAGAAACACCAGAGCTTGAGTCCGTTGCTCTTAACCGCTCAGCCATGACACGCCATTATAAAATTCATACCAGTACCAGTCCCAAAGAGAAATAAATAGACATGTGACTGAAATTCTGTGGAGAGAATATCATGAACATTCAATCTTTATACATATTTCGATTGTCGCTATCAAAATGTGCAAGGAAACTTATATTTAGTGCCAAATCATTAAAAAGAAGAAAAGAGCGGTAGTCGCTTCAAACTCTGCTTCTTCCTAGTAAAAACATAGCCGCACGTCTGCGCTTCCCGGAAACAAAATGAATTAGTGATGGAAGTTACTCAATTTCAATCGACGGCTCCGCGTTGGTCTTTTGTTTTGAGACAAAGAGGGGGGGCATCTTATCCAAGAAAGGGAAGTTCTTGAAGGTAAGATGTATGTGTATATATAGATAGTTCTGAATGGTAATCACACGTAGGGTGACCTTGAGTATCCTGCTCATCAAAGAAGACAAAAATACTGTATTATTTCCGCACCGTTTGTAATGCTGTAAAGAATTATAAGTGCAATGCCCACAGAATAAATGTGGTTTGTTTTTTAAGAACATACACGATCTGATCTTGATATTCACACACCCAATGTCTCTATTGTATTTTGAGATGGTTGTTGTCTTATCCTATTTGTATATTCTTTGCCTTTGCTTAGTTGATTTCCTTCCACTTCATTACATTTTATGTAATCCTTTTCAAACACGATACTGTCATTCGCGGGGATCAGATTTCAACCATTAAAAACGCACAAGAACTACACATGATGTTTCGTTGTACTGTATATCTGAATGTGTCTTATTCATGTGACAGTGAGGTAAAATAAAGAGTTTATGATCAGCCCCCCCCCCCAACACCCCTCCCCCAACAAACGCAAAAAACACCATATCGTTTAGCTTTAATATTCTGGAAGCAGTTTTATTGTGATCACTGCTGTAATGATCATTAATAAAATGGTAATTGATAAATTTACTAATGACATATTTATTTTTTAATTTACATACTGATGATTATTAATAATAACGATCATCGATACAATGATTATTTCTCGATTATTTTTATCATGAAGATCAATATAAAAGTAATTGTTAAAATGGTTAACGACATAGTAGTTGCTGATATATCGATCATTGATACAACCATGATCGATATAACGGTTGTTGATACATTGATTACTGACATAATGGTTATTGATATATCAATCATTGTTATAATGAAGATCGATATAAAAATCATTGATATAATTATTATCGACGTAATATTGACTGATATATCGTTTACTGACATAATTATGATCGAGCTAACGGTCGTTGATCACATTGGTTATTGATATATCGATCATTGTTATAATTATGGTCTATATAAAGATCATTGATATAAATGGTTATCGACATAATAGTTATTGACACATCTATCATTGATATAATGGTGATCGGTATAACAGTCGTTGATATAATTATTAGGGATATAATAGCAATTGATACATCGAACATTGATAAAACCGTGATCGATATAACGCCGTTGATATAACGGTGATCGATATAATGGTTATTGAGATTGTAAAGGTTCTAAGTCCCTTATCAACACTAGGTTCCGTTAACCAATTACGAGTCAGGATATCAAGAATGTCAACGTTGATTGGAAACTTTTCCCATTATCAGTCAGTTTTTGAGAGATCTTCCTAAGCCTCTGTTTAATACGGGGAAGCTTGCTCCAAACTACGGGGAAGCTTGCTCCAAACTAATGGGGTCAGATGCCACGGCTTTGTAGTTGATGCGCCAAGAGAGATTTGCGAGACCGTAATCTAGAAGATGCACTGGTTTACATGAACCATGAATTCCAATACTTTTAATCAGATTGAAAGAAAAGCAGCGGATGTGTCGTTGAAAAAAAACACGAGGTGAAATGATGGAGATCCGGGCATTAGGGAGGGGGCGGGGTGTTGAGTAGAGAGGGTTGGTGATGGATGGACGGGCTAGGGGGGTAGATTTCAGCCGAGGGTGAACTAACGTTGCTTTCTGATTGTGAATTTATAAAGTGATCATGCTACGAAAGGGGTAAATAATTGTAGAGGTACTCGATAAGTAAAATTCATCGGCAGATGTTAAAATGAAAGGGTTGGTTTGAGGAAAAGTTTAGAATGAGGGATTAGGATTGAAATTGCATCCATATTTTGGGAGAAGGATAGATTCGAAGCAATCGTGAACAAAAAAGTCACACAAGAAGAAGAAGCAGAAAACCGAAAGAATATTAACCCAAATCCGCCTGACTGGTCACAGTATGTAAACACTGTTCCTGCCTAAGCCCATAGCGCTCATTGCTCCATTACAATAAACATTCATTATTTACTGCATTGCAAACAAACATATCCCAACAAACTGCAGCATTCATTATTTACTGCATTTCAAACAAACATATCCCAACAAACTGTATACCAATCGAAAGAGCACACCATTCTCTCTCATTATGCTTTGTCATGTTTCCCATCTCATATCACTAGTAGTGAGAGTGCAAAGAAAGACACTAACTTCTTGTTCATCTACGGGTTTTTCCCGTAGTAAGGCGCTAACAGCGTTTGTGTGTATTATGGGAAATCCATTAGTTTAGATATGGGTTAAAGGTATCGTACACGTTTGGTAATGACTCAAAACAAATATTAGCATAAAAACTTACTTGGTAACAAGCAACGGAGAGCTGTTGATAGTATAAAACATTGTAGGAAACATTGTCTGAAGTAACGTAGTTTTTGAGAAAGAGGTAATTTCTCACTAAAATAATAAAAACTTCTTGCAAGAAGTTTTTATTCCAATCCGAAAGCATACAAATTTGTACAACAAGGGTGTTTTTTCTTTCATCATTTTCTTGCAACTTCGATGACCAATTTGTTTGAGCCCAAATTTCCACAGCCTTGTTATTTTATGCATATGTTGGGATACACCAAGAGTGTGTGTGAAACATTAATGCAAACGCAAGTGTGGTACCAGAAATCCCCGTGGGCTGAACAAAATTATTTCCTCTCGATGTTTATTGTCGTTTTACAGAGAAATTTAATCATGTTTTTATTTATAATTGTTATTAAAAAGGACTTCTCTCTTATGTTATTTAGCAAAATACTAATATGCAAACAGTGTGATAAATCGTGACAAATCATTTCTAATTATAGATGCGGAATTTGCGTCACTTTCGATTCTTTTATTTATCAGTTCCAAAACACTTCACCATCAAAAGAATCCACTTAAGGAAAACAAACCTCTGAATGCACAGCAGAGGAAAGAAAAACCATGTCAAGTTATTCAGCATTAGTCCAAAATGCAAAGAAATCTGATATAAAGGAAATGGCAGGTCTATACGTGTATTAAACGCAGTCCGTAGACTTCATCAATGGCATAATGTATTGATTGAGAATCACATAGACGGCACGCGGGAAGAATCTCCTCCAAGTTCATGACATTTGAGGAATTCCTTTCACGTTAAAAAAAAACCTGGTTTAATGGAAAAACCCTTTTTCTCGCAGTCTCTCTCTCCACTGTTTGTTAAAGGCATCGTACACGTTTGGAAATTGTCAAAGACCAGTGTTCTCACTTGGTGTATCCCAACATATGCATAAAATAACAAGCCTGTGAACATTTGGGCTCAATTGGTCATCGAAGTTGCAAGAAAATGATGAAAGAAAAAACATCCTTGTTGTACAAATTTGTGTGCTTTCAGAGAGGAATAAAAACTTCTTGCAAAAAGCTTTTATTATTTTAGTGAGAAATTAACTCTTTCTCAAAAACTACGTTACTTCAGAGGGAGTCGTTTCCTACAAGGTTTTATACTATCAACAGCTCTCCGTTGTTTGTTACCAAGTAGGTTGTTATGCTAATATTTGTTTTGAGTCATTACCAAACGTGTACGATACCTTTAATGGAAAAACCCTTTTTATCTCAGTCTCTTTCTCTCCACTGTTTGTTAAAGTAACGCAGGTGTGCCTACGTGTTTCAAATCTGAGCCTGTTGGGAACAGAGTTTCAACGCACACTCTAAAAACTCACGGGTCAGAATTGACCCGGATTCCGGGTCTCAGGGGACCTGACCCATTTCTGGGTTAGGCTGACTCATTTCTGGGTTAGGCTGACCCATTTCTGGGTTAGGCTGACCCATTTCTGGGTTAGGCTGACCCATTTCTGGGTTAGGCTGACCCATTTCTGGGTTAGGCTGACCCATTTCTGGGTTAGGCTGACCCATTTCTGGGTTAGGCTGACCCATTTATGAGTTAGGCTGACTCAGAAACTGAACTTACCTTGAACATACCTTGAAGGCCACACTATTATCTACAGTAGTATTGATGAGAAGTGTGGCAGGGTTATGGGGGCTTTGCTTGCCCATTAAAAAACCTAAGATTCTGCTTGAAGCAGAGGAGTGTGGGGGCCTTGATGGCACTCTCGGGTATTCGGTTCCAACTATCCACCACTCTTTGACTGTAGAAGCGTTTATGGATGTCAAGTCTGGACCTTGACTTTGCAATAGATGGAATTTTAACTCAGATTTTGCGTCAGTTTGACCCACTTCTGGGTCATTTTTGACACCGATTCCGGGTCATATTGACCCATAGATTGGTCAGGAACCCATTGGACTCGGAATCCAGGTCAATTCTAACCCGAGAGCTTTTAAAAAATAAACTTAGGGGTTGATGAAAAAGAAAAGACACGACATCTTGAGCAAAGTTGAAACGCTGTCATATAGGGTGGGGCGGGTCCTTTTGCAACATTCATCTTGAAAAAAAATGCATTGTGGAGCATTCTTTTGTTCTTTCCTTTGTCCCTGCACTTAACAGTTTCCCCATAGACTTTGTACACAAAATTTGTTGTGGAGCACCTTGGTCTTTAGAATTACCCTATGGAGTCCCTTTATTTTCCCTTGTTTGTTTAGTCCTTGGTCTTCATAAGGTCCTGAAAGTGAGCACGGCAATTCTAAGATTGTACATCCTATAAACACCCGTGTCAGAACTTAGCCGAAATAGGTGTACAGCAATTGCGCTCGCGAGTGTGACGTCATGACGCAGCAGAGGGAGAAACATGACCTTATCAGAACACTGTGTATAGGATTTCCGATTATTTAGATATTAATGGATGCACTCATCACATCCTGACATCTAAGACACTACCGGATCTTAGCTTCAGATATCGAAGTGTAGTGGAGACCGAGCAGACAGATTGGTACGAGTAGGAGTAGATAGCGACAGAGAAGAGTCGATTAATCGGGAGAGCGAGCCCTAGCGTCACAATGCAGGGCCCAATTTCATGGCTCTGCTTACCGTAAGCAAAGAATCGGCGCTTACGGAAGCAGGGAATTCCGCGCTTACGTCAAGCGTATTTCACGGGTTAGCAGGGAATTTTTGCTTGCGCGCGTGCGCAGTCCACGTTACTAGGCATTCTACGCTTACACAGCTAGCGCAGAAATTCGGCGCTTGCTCGGTAAGCGGAGAATGGTGATCGCAAGCGCAGAATTCGGCGGTAAGCAGAGCCATGAAATTGGGCCCTGGTCGGTTGTTCGATTGCTGAGTAAAGGCCAACAACTCGGTCCGTTGCGTGTGACAACACAAATCCTGCATGCCTGCATACAAATAAAATTGAGTTTAAAATACAAAAGTATCAATCGACCCTGGGATGTTTTTTTTGTTCAGCCTAAGTAGATCGCAGACAAAAGCCCCCGAGTTTCGACAGATCGACTCAAGGGGAAATGTGCCTTGCGAGGCCGCTAGACAGTTTTCATTCTATCGACTTGAAAAGGAAACCGGAAAAATCTGAAGGTGAACAATAATTTCCGGTTTGAGTTAAAATCTGAAACAAACTTATTGAGTTGTAATGGGAATTTATCAATTGGTACGGTAAGAGAACAATCAGAAAGCTAAGGGTTGCAGCTGCGGAACGATCCCAGTATTAGTATTTCCAGACAACTGTGTATAGTGAAAACAGCATAATGAGTTTTGGCCATTGTTATGTTAAAATGTAGTGAATAACATTTTATTGTGTCTGTATGACTCACGTATAACGATGCATTTACGTGGATGCTGTATTATAATTCTTTTTGTATAAGCTCCTAACTAAATCAACCGAACCAATTTTAAAGGTATTATACATGATTGGTAGAGCTGACAAAATAGTCGCAGACAGTTTTCATGTTTTGTGTGATCCACCAAGTACATGACATAACAAACATGTGAACATTTGGGCTCAATCCATTGTGTGAGTCAGGAGAAAATATTGAAAACCATGCACGATTTTCAGCATGTCAACAAGTTGTCGTTAGTTGTAAAAAAAACTTTAAAAAAACAGCTGTTGCGGTTTTTCTTTAGGTTATCTATGGTTGCCCTGAAGGGACATCAAACATATATATTTACGTGAATATTTACGTAAATATTCACGGTTTTTGCCCCAATTCGCAAATATTCACGTAAATATTTGCGATTGTGGCACAAATCGTGAATATTCATGTAAATATTTAAGTGAATATTCACGATTGTGCCCCAATCGCAAATATTTCGTGAATATATTCACGTAAATATTCACGTGAATATTTGCGAATTGGGGCAAAACCGTGAATATTTACGTAAATATTCACGTAAATATATATGTTTGATGTCCCTTCAGGGCCACCATAGTTATCAGATACAGTTTTCTTGAATATGACCGCATTTCAGAGGGAAATATTTCACAGAGAAAAATGGTTCTAGTATGAACTTCATAATCAGTAAGCTTCTCAGACTAAAGTTAAACAATGATGTTTTTATCCTTACCAATCCTGTATATACCTTTAATATTAATTTTAAAAAGCACAATGGGGATTTATATTAACACCCTGCAGTGAGGGCTGCTATCAGCACACGCTGACATATTTCAATATTTCCATTGTCTTGACCAAATCGTACACACTGGTCAGCTTTTCATGCCATGATATCCTAAGCTGGACCATGCCACACGTCCTAGAGGGGGTGTCAATCAACATGGGACAGTGATTTGGTTAAGAGGGGGTAGGACAAAACTCTGCCAGCATCCTTTGTTTACAAATTCAATTGTCAACGGTGGATGAAACCAAATTATAAAACTTAATTAAATAAGCAAGCAAATAAGCTTAAATTAACACAGGCAATACCACGGACATGTAAATAACACACTTAGATTAACTAAAAGTTGTTGAGCAAAAAATGCAAAACAAACCCTTTAAAAGCTTGTCGCTGGAGGGTTTTAAACAACCAGGGAGCGTATGAAACATAATATATCCTGCACAGCCATTTGAGATTCATTGTCCTTATAGCGGACACGTCCTCATTTGTTAAATCCACTTTAAAAAGGAGTGGAATCTTAAAACCTAGTGAATTTTTTAAATAATAGTAAATAACAAAGGATCTGATCATAATTACAGTTGGCAGAAAGAGGCTTTTTTGTTTTAGAATTGTTCGGGTCATCTTCTCCTTGGATTAAACAAACACCCTTTCTCGCAAGGGTGTCAATTAAAGGTATTTAACAGGATTGGTAAGGATGAAAACAATGTTTCATTTTAGTCTGAAAGCTTTCTGCTTCAGCATAAATGTATGATGTGTCTCTCGCACTATCAAACAGGTATTCATGACATGGACCCTGCCACA
Organism: Plazaster borealis; assembly: GCA_021014325.1. Lineage (NCBI taxonomy): Eukaryota > Metazoa > Echinodermata > Asteroidea > Forcipulatida > Labidiasteridae > Plazaster > Plazaster borealis. The sequence goes on from CM037473.1 coordinate 2,828,578, forward strand.
TAAGGTCCATGTATTTTAGTGAAGAAAAATGCCGTCTAATTAAACACTCTTTGCAAGGAGAGCCGATTGAATTTATTCTCTCGTGCAGTCATTGCTGTGTGGTGTTAGTGTGGTGTTTTTACTGTGTTCTTGACAACGCCACAGAGTGTAAGTCTGGTGTTTACATCGAACTGAAGCTTCGGCGTCTTCTACACCTTAAGTGGAGGTAGTACCGTTTTAGCTATTCTTGTTTTGTCATGTCCGGGTGTGTGTGCAAACGTTTTAGCCAAGGTGTATATAACCTTAAAATTCTGACACGCCGGTAAAAAGCAAATGCCGTATAGGCCAAACAGGGGCCCACGTCGCCTGATAAAAGATGTAGACACTAATGGAAAACCGAGGCTACGATATTTGACGTTTACATCATTCCCTTTTTATTTTACATTCTTGTTTTTAAAGGGAAAGTAAACCTTTTGTTTTTGGAACCGTTCGATTGTTTGAATCCTATTTTTTTTTACCGTTGAAGACAAAGTATCAGCGTTTAATTGGTACTGATCTGGATTCAATTGGTTCACTGTATGAAAAAAGACTCATACTTAAAGTTCACCAAATAATGCAAGAAATCTCTCATCCACTTAAAGGAACACGTTGCCTTAAAATCTCAAGAAATTTTGCTGTTTGGAAGTGTTCCATATCCTTATTAAGAGTTGTTCGTGCAATAACATGCCTTTAATAAGGGAATAAAAGAGTGGCGACGAGTTCTTGAACGGCCGTTTAAAACCGGCAGGGTCGTGGCCGTGCGATAAAGGCCCGAGCCGAAGGCGAGGGCCTTTATCGCACGGCCACGACCCTGCAAGGTTTTAAAACGGCCGTTTAAGAACGAGTCACTACTCATTTATTCCCATTCATAAATGCCTTTTGTTAAAAAGTGAAAGAATAAGGAAAATCGGTGGTAAAAAGACAATCTCTGACATTGAAGTTTGTACATTTTCAAAAAACTTTTGTAAAATTCTGTTTTGTGCGCGTTGGGTTGTGTGTACGCGCGTGTACAAAAATATTAGGCTACGCGTACAAAAAGATTAGGCTACGCGCGGGAACTATAGCCATGTATTGCGTTCCGCGTAAGTAAATTGGCGGAGCTTGCGCGTCCAATACGCGAAGCCCAGCCGGTTATAAACACTCTTGGCCGTGCATTATAACAGCTTCAGCTGTGTGAATAGCGAAACTGTCTGGGGTATTTATGAACATCCGTTTAAACACCCCCACGTGACGTGCTCTCCACCAATAGGAATAGCGAAACTGTCTGGGGTATTTATGAATGTGTTATAATTAGTGAATGGTGATTAAAAAAAACAAACATTTCCCTCTGACCCCGAGATCTGCCCCGCGAAACGTATACGTATTTCCAGCCATAAATACCACCGTCCATGTAATGGGCAAAATGCGCGACGAACAGTCGTTACGCTAGTGCCGTAGTCAGTGGCCTGGTAAACCAGTCAGATCTCCTTGCTCTATGGTCAGATGAAAACCGGGTAATAATCTCATTTTCTACCTCGCTCGCAACTTGTAAACCGAGCTAAAGCTAGCTCAGTATTGGGTCCGAAATATCCAGCCGCGTATTTGCGGAACGGCCAGCCGCATATTCAGAATATTAGAACACATGCAGTACAGGGAGGAGACAAACTATCACATTTGGTTCACCTCCCTGTACTGCATGTGTTCTAATCGCCGGCTGGCTATATCGGGCCCAATACTTGTGCTAGATTCAGCTCGGTGTTGGATATTTATTGGAATACAATAAACAGATGGTAATCGTAACATTTTTAATAAAATAATTGCTCAGTCGTAGTTCAACAGCTGCGACTTGAAAAAAGACTAATAGAATTTGTCCGCCATTTATGGGAGTCAAAATCTTGACTCCCATAAATGGCGGAGCGTTTTGTTTCGCGAAAGTGAGCAAAACCGAAGCATTTCTAAGGCACGTTTGTGTGGATAATTATATTCTACTTTTTAAACATCTTTCCGACCGTGCTCATTATACATCAAACGCTTGTTATGGCCCAAAAGCGCCCAACAGCGCCCAACCCGAAGGCAACGTGTCCCTTTAACAGTTGTTTTACATTCAATAGGTCAGGTATTCGTCTTTCTGTTCCTAGGACTTCACTATGCCCCACCAGACGATCATTTGTTCCTAATGCTATTCACATGTTCAACAACAATGCTAGCAGGGTAACTAAGGGTTGTTAGCACTTTTGTACCATGGTCTTGTTTTAAATGTATTGTTCGCACTGTTGGAATGGATTGGTCGGGGCAGCGTTAGCTGGTCACGGGTGGCTACACGGGGGTAGGAAGGCTGGGTGTTTTTTTCCAGCCTGTTGTTGTCTTGATGTCCTATGTGACCGGTTGGCGTTGTTTTGGCTGGTGCATTTTCTTAGTGTGCGGGTCTTTTGTTGCTTTGTATTTCTAACTTAACTTTTTTTTGTAATTTATATAGTTTTGTTTTGATTGTGTATTCCTGTATTTGGTCAGTGGATGTCAAGTTTCTATGTTTTTTAACGTGGACAATAAATAAATAAATCTATAAATCTATCTAATCTATGATGTTAAATATCATGTCATTTAAATTGCCAATGTAATGCCGTCATGGATTGTTTTAAAACCTCAATTTTTAAAGGGATTGTATACGTTTGGTTATTGGAACCCACTGTTTGTTTCAATCATATATAGTTGTAGATATATACCATAAAACCAACCTGTGTAAATTTCATTTCGAAAGGTGGTCGAGTTTTTTTAAGATATCGCCGAAAATCCGGAGCGGTTATGTCCACGCAGGAAGAATAATCCTTAAATGGAATACACAATCTGAAAATTACTGACAGTAACGTTTCTCAGATTCGAATTTTGGGGGATAAAAAAATGATATCAGTTTCCATAACCACATTATTCGAAGTGAAATTATTCTCAAAATGCTTTTTTATACTATCGAAAGCTGCTGTACTTCTAACCAAGTAGGTTTGTATTGCCATTAATTTTAAGAGTGATTACCAAACGTATACTTTCCCTTTAAAAAATTCAATACACTGATATAATTCATCTGTAATATTTTCTCTTTTGTTGGGGGTGTCATTAATTTTTCATTCCATAGCTCATCCATCTGAAGTGATAATTCTTCAGTTCTTGGATTCTGTTTATTAATTAGATTAATTCTATTTCTGAGGTTTTCTGAGCGCAATTCAATTATTCCTTTCACATGGGTTAACACACGGAAGCCTTGGCAATGTCAAGGTAAAGTGAGGAGTCCGAACCTAGACACGGTAATGCATTGCTTAAATAAGTATCGGCTTTACTTGGGTTTAAAGGGTAAAATCTGGCACACAGGCCATAGGAAGCTATGCCTATCTTAGAGCAATAGCCTTCTTAAAGACACCGTACACGTTTGGTAATTGTCAATAACCAGTGTTCTCACTTGGTGTATCCCAACATATGCATAAAATAACAAGCCTGTGAAAATTTGGGCTCAATCGGTCATCGAAGTGGCAAGAAAATGATGAAAGAAAAAACACCCTTGTTGTTAAAATTTGTGTGCTTTCAGATAGGAATAAAAACTTCTTGCAAGAAGTTTTTATTATTTTAGTGAGAAATTACCTCTTTCTCAAAAACTACGTTACTTCAGAGGGAGTCGTTTCCTACAATGTTTTATACTATCAACAGCTCTCCGTTGCTTGTTACCAAGTAAGCTTTTATGCTAATATTTGTTTTGAGTCATTACCAAACGTGTACGATACCTTTAAATAGGTATCGGCTTTACTTGGGTTTAAAGCGTAAAATCTCGAACACAGGCCATAAGAAGCTATGCCTAGATATAGCCTTCCTAAAGACCGCCATCGGGTCAAATTGGTTTTAAACTGAGCCACCACAATACTGTCTCCATTGGAGGGTCTGTATATGTTTGGTAATGACTCTGAACATTAATGGCAATGCAAACTTACTCGGTAAGAAGTACAGCAGCTTTGGATAGTATAATGCAATTTGAGAAAATGTTCACTTCGGAGTACTGCGGTTATGGAAAAAAGATATCACTTTTTATCCCCAAAGGTTTGAATCTGAGAAGCGTTACTGCAGTACGCTTCCAATTTCAGATTCTTCCTGCGTGGACAAACCGCTCTAGATTTTCGGCTCCAGATACAGTGCTTACCACACATAGACTGGTGCAATGGTAAAAAAACAAAATAACTGGTATTTATCCCCATGCAATTATTGCATCTTTCAATGAATTTTGGCGCCAAAAAAATTGTCAACTGACTCCAGACGCCGATTTGAAGCTCATCAGCATCCTCAATAGCACATCACGTCAAAAGCAACCACTAATGTTGTTTTATTATTATTTTATTTCCAGCTAAATTTGATTTGTGGTGGTTTTTGCACTAAGAACTCAAATACTAAGGTAATTCGGGGCATGCTAGTATGGGCCACGTGCTACATTCTGTCTTGGCGGGAAAGAATGACGACGAGAAGTCACCTCTACCCCTGAGGGCACTTTGTACTCGTTCCCACATTATTGCTTTTTTGTTGGTATTCAAATGTTATGCAAGCGGGAGATTGGTGAATTTATAAATGAAGGCTTGGAATCTGCGTTAAAATGCAACCGTGTTTGATACTCTTCAAGTGCAGTTTGATACTCTTCAAGTGCAGTTTGATACTCTTCAAGTGCAGTTTTTGTCAATCCAAAAACGTTTGATGACGTCACATTGAATTTTAGTCCTGAATTTTATGACATTCAATCAGAATGGAATGAAAAATTCCTCTTTGGAATGTACAGACCCATTTGTGTTTTATGCCCGACGACGTAATGCTTCAAACTTCGCTCTAAAATTGTCCGTGAACAAGTTTTTTCCACAGGTTAAGGTTTGTTTTGCATTTTTTTTCCCAACGTTTTTTGTTTATTTAAGTTGGTTATTAACATGTCCAGGTATTGCCTGGGTTACTATAAGTTTACTAGTCTGCTTGATTTTTCACGTTTCATAATTTGGTTTTTACCTACCATTGACAATTGACATACTGATCTTTTACACAAAGGATGCTGGCAGAGTTTTGTCCTGAACCCTTCCTAACCAAACCACTGTCCCATGTTGATTGACACCCCTCTAGGACGTTTGACATGATCCTCTTAGGATATCATGCTAAATTTTATATGAGCTGACCAGTTTGTACGATGTTACGGAGCTCTGGTAGTGCCATCCAACTTGTTGAGATCCTGAGATAATTTACTGCAGGATGATCACAGGATAATAAACGTAAAGATGACGACATCCTGAGAAAATGTATCTCAGGATGTCAACATCCTTAAAGTAAGATGTTGTCTTCCCAAGATAGTTCATCTTGGGTTCTCGACATTTTCAGGATATCATCATCCCATGATGAATTATCCCGAGATGTCGACATCTTACTTTCACGATGTCGACATCGTAAGAAAAAACATATCGGGAAGACGACATCTTACTTCAGGATGTCGTCATCCCGAGATAAATCATTTCAGGGTGTCGTCATCTTAAGTGATGAGGTCATCATCCTGAAGTAAATTATCTCAGGATCTCAACATGTCGGATGGCACCTCCAGAGCTCCGTACGATTTGGTTAGAACAAAGACAACATTAAAACATGTCAGCATGTTTATTACTTGGTGTGGCGCCGTCCTCATATTGTCAACTTCTGTAATTTTAGTACAATTAATAAATATTGAATATCCATATCGGTGGTAAAAGGCACTGTACACGTTTGGTAATTACTCAAAATATATATTAACATAAAAACTGACTTGGTAACGAGCAACAGAGAGGTGTTGATAGTATAACATTGTGAGAAACGACTCCCTCTGGTAAGGTAATTTCTCACTAAAATAATAAAAAGACTTCTTGCAAGAAGCTTTTTATTCCTATCTGAAAGCACACAATTTTGTACAACAAGGGTGTTTTTTCTTTCATCATTTTCTTGCAACTTCGATGACCAATTGAGCCCAAATTTTCACAGGCTTGTTATTTTATGCATATGTTGGGATGCACCAAGTGAGAACACTGGTCTTTCACAATTTCCAAATGTGTTCAGTGCCTTTAAAGAGTTAAATTTCTCGTCTTTCCCGGTATAGCTCTTCTGTCATTTTTTAGCGAAACAATGGTATGCTGAATGAATAATCGTTGTGCACTGTTTATCTTATTTATTTAAAATCTTTAGAAATGTTTACAATGTCAGGGAAATACAAAAGTATAAAAAACTGTCATCGAAAGATGTTTACATCCAGACCCCTGCCAACAATAACAATATAATTCGATAAATATAATGATTGAACATAGAAGATTTTAACAATTAAAGTAAAACATTAATAAACAAAATCAGTTACAAAACCTGTAAGAATCAAAACACCAATTGAAACACACAAAGCAGTAATACAAAATATATAAAAACAAGACTAAGATCCCGACAGATCATGCCTTAGATTCATACGAAAGTACTTAATTAACACCCTTCGAAGTCTTACTATTCCTGGAAACCACAGTGGGTTCCGAGAACATTAGGAAAGCAAAGCATCCGTTCTAGGTTTCAAGTGATGAGCAGTAAGTAACTCTGCCTGGCGAGAGTTAACCTGAGACAAATTAGTTAAATTATTCTAACCGAGTTGACATCAAAAGTTTGTTAATAAAACAAATAATTTCAATATTTCTTCTGTCTGAGACAAACGTAAGTTCCAAAGTCTTTAGTCTTTCCAGATAAGGCTGTTCCATTTTATTGTTTACCGCAGTTATATTTCTTCTGTCTGAGACAAAAAGTTTGTTTATAAAACAAATCATTTCAATATTTCTTCTGTCAGAGACAAACGTAAGTTCCAAAGTCTTTAGCCTTTCCAGATAAGGCTGTTCCATTTATTGTTTACCGCAGTATTATTCTACTGGATATGCGCTGTATCGATTCAATCAAATCTCATGATGAATTACAAACAATACATGGCCTTACAAGGGAAAGAAGAGAAGGTAACACAACTTGGTTCTTCTGATATTTTTAATTTCTTTAAAGGCAGGGTATACTTTTGGTAATTGTCAACTAGACCAGTATCCTCACTTGGTGTATCCAAACAGTATGCACAAAATAACAAACCTGTAAAAATTTGGGCTCAATTGGTTATCGAAGTTGCAAGAATATACTGAAAGAAAAAAAACCCTTGTCGCAAAGAGTTGTGTGCTTTCAGACGCCTGCGAAAGGCTTCATGCCTGAAGCCTTCCTCAGATTCAAATTGTTGGTTTACAAATTACCTCTTTTCTAAAACTATTTTACTTCAAAGGGGTCGTTTCAAACATTGTTTCATAATAGTCAACAACTCTCCAGTGCTCTTTACCAAGTACCGGTAGGTTTTTTATGGTCAATAACTTGTGGAGTAATTACCAAAAGTACACCCTGCCTTTAAAGATCAAAGTTCATGTGTACATTTTTGTATATATATTAAAGGTATTGTACACTTTTGGTAACAGCTCAAAATCAGTGTCCACATTTTGTGTGATTCAACATATGCATGAACAAACAAACCTGTGAAAGTTTCAGCTCAATTGGTCATCGAGGTCACGAGAAAATAGTGAAAAGAGACCTTATGTGTTTTCTGTTTTTCAACCATCGAGTTTTTATCGCGCGTGAAAAACTATTGTTTTACTAATTTCTCAGAAACGATAGCATATTAGGCAGAAATATTTTAAGGAACCCTTTCTACCATTGCTTACTTTAAATCATGTAAGTTATGTGTGAATCTGTGAACATTTGTGCTTTTCGATCTTACCAATAGTGTACTGGGCCTTCAACATAAATTATTACATCAATACGAATTTTATTTCGGGAGTAGCTGAGGCGTAAACTTCATGAATACTTTAAGCGTGATTTAAAATAATAATTTTAGGCAGACGGAGTAGAAATAACGATTGTCCGTGCATAGATCGAAGGGTCCGAAACGACGCTACTTCAAGTCAATCTATTGCCCCGATCAACTTACTTACACCTATGTATTTCATCGACTCATCTTGGAGGTCTCGCTAACCCCGGACAGTCGGCGTAAATTTCTTTCTGCATGGACGGGGATCGAGTGTGTATCTTTCTCTGGCCAGGTCAAATTGGAGATACCACCACGGCTAAACCCTGCAAAAGGGCTTTAGTAAAGATTGCGGTGGAATGAAATTTGATGACTGTCCGGTTTATACAGGATCAATAAAAGAGAACCGCGTTTTGTTTTGTTTATTCCTTTCTTATTTTGTAAGGTTGAGGGTTACAGACGGGTATGATACTGTGATGCACAGTGTCACAAGGTTGCAAGTTGTGTAACTGTACCCGGTTGGGAATAAAGAACCTATTCCGTTCAACTCGAGCCTATGTAAAAATCGGTCACCGGTGACCGATGCAATAAATAAAATATAACATCGGAAAATTGCCGCAATTGTTTTCCAAAACCTCGTGGGACGTAAACAAATAGATATAGGCCTTAATGTAGGCCCTTATGTATAGTGGTGTATAATGTTAACCGGTTTATGAGAAGTAAACCAGTCGCTTTCAACAAATGACCTGAGCACATGATGCAAAATTTCAACAACAGAAAAGGTCGAGTTTAAAGGCACTGTACACGTCTGTTAATTACTCAAAATATAATATTAGCATAAAAACTCACTTGGTAACAAGCAACGGAGAGCTGTTGATAGTTTAACACATTGTGAGAAACGACTCCCTCTGAAGTAACGTAGTTTTTGAGAAAGAGGTAATTTCTCACTAAAATAATAAAAGACTTATTGCAAGAAGCCTTTTATTCCTATCTGAAAGCACACAAATTTGTACAACAAGGGTGTTTTTTTCTTTCATCATTTTCTTGCAACTTCGATGACCAGTTGAGCCCAAATTTTCAAAGGCTCGTTATTTTATGCATATGTTGGGATACACCAAGTAAGAATACTGATCTTTGACAATTATCAAACGTGTTCAGTGCCTTTAAAAGGTTTATAAAGTGCGTATACACTGAACAACTGATTTTATGTCCTTATGTTTAGCATAAAACATGCATCAAGAACAGACGCTTCCACTGTTTGATTGAAGGTTTCCGTGTCTGCAACAGCAGTTATACATTTTTTATTACAATGGGGGAATATAATTATTGTTTATGATTGTTGGGAAACCAGAAATGGGTTTCGTGAACGAATCGTACGTGTTGCACGAACTGACTGCGTTTATACCCCGGCACACGCATCTAAAAGAAGAGTCATTTTGTGACAATACGTATCGAGTGAACTCAAATGAATAGACAAAATGAACACAATTATTCTTTAAAGGCCTTACTATAGTGTTTTAAAGGCATCGTACACGTTTGGTAATGACTCAAAACATATTAGCATAAAAAATTACTCGGTAACGAGCAACAGAGAGCTGTTGATAGTATAAAACATTGTGAGAAACGACTCCCTCTGAAGTAACGTAGTTTTTGAGATAGAGGTAATTTCTCACTAAAATAATAAAAACTTCTTGCAAGAAGTTTTTATTCATATCTGAAAGCACACAAATTTGTACAACAAGGGTGTTGACAATTACCAAACGTGTACGATGCCTTTAAAGGCCCTGTACACTATTGGTAAGATCGAAAAACACAAATGTTCACAGATTCACACACAACTTACATGATTTAAAGTAAGTAACATAATGGTTGAAAGGGTTCCTTAAAATATTTCTGCCTAAACTGCTATCGTTTCTGAGAAATGAGTAAAACAATAGTTATTATCACGCGCGATATTTTGAAAAAACAGAAAACACATAAGGTGTCTTTTCACTACTTTCTCGTGATCTCGATGACCAATTGAGCTCAAAGTTTCACAGGTTTGTTTGTTCATGCATATGTTGAATCACACAAAATGTGGACACTGATTTTGAGCTGTTACCAAAAGTGTACAATACCTTTAAGCTTTCTGTAATTATGTCATTGTCGTGTCTGAAATGAGGTGAAAACCTAACTACATATATGCCTACATTAAAAATAACATGCTCAACAATTTGCAACAATTTGTACGAAAACACATTTTTTATACAAAAACTCGTGCCTGTAAACTGTTTGGTAAAACTCATAACTATGTTTTTTTGCAATTGATATACTTTGTAAATGAATAATCCAAACTGACCCCGAAGGGGGAGGGGTGGCGTTGTAAGAGCAATAATCTTATTATTTATGAGAAATATAACACTGTCCGTTTGAGATGCCGTATGGTGCCGAGGTATACAGTTGCATAACTCGCATATATACAAAACAGACGGACTTCGGTTTTCTGTAGGCGGTAGGCACACACGCTGCACTGAATCCCGTGGTGGAGCATTAATTAATCTCGATATCATAAATGGTTCAAATTTCAAATAATATATTTCACTATTGTTACCCATGATGTTGCAAGACTTCCCTAGTAAACACAAACATAATTCGTAACAGTAAATGTTGTCAAATTTAATAACCGCGAACATTTTCCTTTTTCGGAAAGAGTACTGCAAATTTTCAAATTCTGGAAATGAACATGGTATGTTTTTCAATTTATTAATTTTTTTTATACTTATTTTGACGCCGCCCACCCAAACTTTTAATTCGCGACGGTAAATTTTGTCAAATTAAACAAACTCGAAAATGAACCTTTTTCGGAGAAAACACTGCACATTTTCCAATTCTGGAAATGAAGAAGTATGTTTTCCAATTTATTATTATTTTTGTTTTCAATTTATTTGGACGCCACCCGACCAAATTATTAATTTCAAAATAATTACTTATTTGTTGTTTACCTTCAATGATGTGTGAAGAGCATTGTCTACCGAGTCAGTGCTCTCCCGAGTCTTGCGGGGAAAAATACACAGGCATACGACTTGGCTTAGTGTGTGGGAATCGAACCCACGACCCCGCCAATTCTAGAGCAGATGTCTTACCACTACAACACTGAGCTTGCCCGGTGAAGAAAAGAGCAAATCCCAAAGCAATTGGTACATCGATTTAAATTTATTTTTCCCAATCTTTTCGCCCTCCCCTTTTGTTTGTCCATTTACAATTATTTTCCTTGACCAACAACCCACATTTTAGAGAAGCAAAAATAGAACATTCCAGACATTGATAACTAAGTCTGAAAATTTGACTATCCTCAGTAGGTAACTGTTAAAGGTGTTGTACAAGATAAAAAACATAATTAGTCTGAAAGCTTACTGATTATATTGTCACAACTGGGGTTTTTCTGTGAAATATTTCCCTCTGAAATAAAGTCATATTCGAGAAAACTGTATCTGAAAACCTAAAAAGGAAAAAAATTCAAACAGCTAATTTCGATTGTTGGAACAAAAATTGAGGACAATGTGTTTGGAAAATTGTGCATAGTTTGTTCACTATTTTCTCTTGACTCACACACCGGATTAAGCCCAAATCTTCACATGTTTGTTAATTCATGGTGGATCAAACAAAACTGTCTGCGAGTATTTTGTCAGCTCTACCAATCCTGCACTGCAAAACTTGGTGTTAAATTGTACACCAATGGGTGCTGTCTATTAAAATAGACACTCAAGAGAGAATCAAAATAAACATCAAAGGGTGTTAAAACAACACCAATGTATTTATGTTGGCAGAAATTAGTGTTATCTTAACACCCATGTACATGTTGATTCTTTTTAGGGTATCTATATGTGACAACACCCATGGTGTCAATTTCAACACCCCAGTTTTTGCAGTGAGTAAATATTTTTGCAGTTCGGAGATCTTGGATTGCCATATGTGCATCAAAAAACTAGGGTGTTTAAATTGACACCATAGGTGTTGTCACAAATATAAACCGGACAGAGAATCAAAATTAACAACATAACACCAATGTAATTGTTTTGGCAGAAATTGATGTTATTTTAACACCCTTTGTTGAAAATGTTGATTCTTTGGGGGTATCTATATGTGACAACACTCATGGTGTAAATTTTAACACCTCATTTTGTGCAGTGTGTATAAAACTTTGAAAATGTTTGCAATTCGGAGACCTCGGATTGTCATAACATGTAATACTCAATGCATTCAACCGCGTCTGCATCGCAGACACAGAACGACAACTTACTCTAATGAGGGTTCTTTCCTCCATAAAAACCTTTATGACAACATTTTACAGCTGATGAGAAAAACCAGCCATCCACCAGAAAGAGTTTAAAAATGTCATCTGCTAATGGACTGTTATTTACATTAAGTAACTTCTTCTCCGTTGGAGGTTAAAAGCTTTTGGAGCCTTTGGAGATATCGCTGCATATATTTTTTTCTGGGTCAGACGGCGATCTTGTTATCGTGAATACTCATTAATAAAATGGGAAATATATTAAATTGCTATCGCGGGATGAGATTTTCAACCAGAGCACACTTCCTGGATGAAGCTGTTTTTTTAGGCGCTAATAACGATGTGATGTTTTCTCTCAGGATTAAGAAATAGACATTCCAGACTTTTTAAAAAGTACAGTTATTTCCAGAGGTCTGTCAAAGCAGAATGATATGTATAGCTGTCGAGGGAAAAACAAAGCAACAGTTTATCTCCAACGATTAAATCGGTCAAATCGGTAGGAAGTTTCTTGTGCGTAGAGGTGACGTAAATAGACTGGTGGATGATGTGTATCATCACAACAAAAGTTGTTTGTGCGCTGAGCAAATGGTTAAGACAACGGTGACGTCAGAGCACAAGACGAATGACCTTTAGGGATTACGAATAACCCGATTGAGCCGCTGATATCCGTAGTTGTGCTATTTTAGCCGCCAAGTTTGTCACTATCCTTGCGTTCTATTTCGAGCATGTTTACCTGACAATGGTCTAGAATATCGTCTTTATGACATCTGAAGGAATGTTCAGGTATAGATTTATGACCCCAAAAATTAGTCTCTTACTCGAGTAATAAAACACGAAGTGAAAGTTTATGTTGGACAGAAGCCGTCTCGAATGATTGGCAAATTAATACCTACGTCATCGTCACACTCGCGGGTAATATTTCAAGTTACACAATTCGGAATTATTGCACACAGGTTTAATATGAACAAACTGTTATTAAATAATCCGTACTTCATTTAAACGTTGGTAGCTGGTACCACAAACACATTAGAACCCTAATCTATTACAATATTGTAATTTGCCAGATGGTTTAGTTGAGAAAAAATTGCTATTAGAAGCAAAATCGTCAGTGGTATTCTAAATATGGCGACGTTTGTTTTAAAGTTATTATATAGGATTGGTAGAACTAAGAAAAATAGTCGCAGACAGTGTTAATATTTTGTGTTATCAACTAGAGACATGAAATAACAAACCTGTGAAATTGTTTGCTTAATCCGTTGTGGGAGTCAGCAGAAAATGGTGAAAAAACATGCACAATTTTCAGCATGTAAGCAGATTGTCCTCATTTTGGTTGTTACAACCGAAATCAGTTGTTGCGGTGGTGGTTTTTTTTAGGTTTTCTAGAACAGTTTTCATGAAGATGACTTCATTTCAGAGGGAAATATTTCGCAGCAAAAACATGGTTCAAGTATGATCATTAATCAGTAAAGATTTTCAGACTAAAATGAATAGTACCCTTATCCTTACCAATCCTGTATAATACCTTTAAAGGCACTGAACACGTTTGGAAATTGTCAAAGACCAGTGTTCTCACTTGGTGTATCCCAACATATGCATAAAATAACAAGCCTGTGAAAATTTGGGCTCAATTGGTCATCGAAGTTGCAAGAATATGATGACAGAAAAAACACCCTTGTTGTACAAATTAGTGTGCTATCAAATAGGAATAAAATGCTTCTTGCAAGAAGTTTTTATTATTTTAGTGAGAAATTACCTCTTTCTCATAAACTACGTTACTTCAGAGGGAGTCGTTTCCTACAATGTTTTATACTATCAACAGCTCTCCGTTGCTTGTTACCAAGTAAGTTTGTATGCTAATATTTGTTTTGAGTCATTACCAAACGTGTATAATACCTTTAAGGGCATGGCATTATTCTGTTATTGTCTTGTTAAATTCCACATCGCCACATTATGTATAAGTAAGTAAAGCTGTAACGATCAACCTTCCGCTCAAATTAGGCCGCTAATACCCGAAATGTGCCTCCCGCCATTCAAAACCTGTCAATCGATAGTCAGACTGCCTTGAAGGAAGACTAGCAGGCACGCAGGGGGGAATGTCCGGGGAGTGCTTATAAATGGTTCGGCGGGGACATTAAAGGTATAGCATTTGTTAAGTTTTATGGAGTACAGCAGTGAAGTTAATAGCATTGTACATGTTCAGCTGTACTCGCTGGTCTGTAAAAGGGTCTGTATACGTTTGGTAATTACTCATTAAATTTAATATATAAAAAAAAGTACAGCAGCTTCTGATAGTATAAAGCATTTTGAGAAACTTTTCACTTTGAAGTCATGTGGTTATGGGAAAAGATATCAGTTTTTATCCCCAACAACATTTGAATCTGAAGAGCGTTTCTGTCAGAAACGTTTCTAGGATTATGTATTCCAATTGCAAATTATTCTTCCTGGGTGGACATAACCGCTCCAGATTTTCGGCAATAACTCAAAAAACGCTACCACCTTTTGAAATGAAATTTTGACAGGTTAATTTTATGGTATACAACTACATAGGATTGAAACAAACAAACGTATACAATCCCATTAATGTGAGGGTAGGGAGCGGACATTGAAGACAGCCCCAAATGTTCCCCCAGTTTGACATTTATGACGGACGGTTTTCATACTGAGCCCCAGTTTGGGCATTATGAAAGACGTCCCTAAACATAGCCCAGGTCTAGACGTATGTTGGGCGACCCTAAAAGTAACCCCAGTTTGGGCCGTTATGTGCTATAGCACAGACCTTAACGTAGCCCAAGTGTATCAGTGAATATTTAGCACGACCATAAATGTAACCCCAGTGTGGGCATTCGTACGCTATATAGCACAGCCCTTTACGTAGCCCCATTGTATATGCTCCTAGAGGACGGCCCTAATTGTAGCATCAATGGGCACGTATAGGACGACTCTAAATGTAACCCCAGCTTTGGTATTTATGTGCTATATTGCACAGCCATTAACGTAGCCCCAGTGTATATGCTCATATAGGACGGCCATAAACGTTGCACCAGTAGTGGACATTTATGTAGGACGACCATAATTGTAACCCCAGTTTGGGCATTTATGTGCGATAGCACAGCCCTTTACTATATAAGTTCCTATAGGACGGCCCTAAAAGTTGCACCAGTGTGGACATTAATTATGTAGGTCGACCCTAAACACTCCTACTGTGTGAACTTAGGACGGCCCTTAACGGAAACTCGTACCCTAATTGTAACACCCAACTTATTCCAAACATGTGCATGTCGAATTAAACGATAACCTTCAATTTTGCTCAAGCAAATCAAAAGTGTGTTCCCTTCATTAAAACACGACCTTAATTCGCTTTCCCCTTTGTAATTCTATCCTTAATGCAACATAGAAGGTCCACCGCTAATGTAGCCCTGTAAGCATATACAATTTGAGCGCGCCATAATAATGTCCAAGGCCAATAATTCAATTCCATTTAAACTCTCATTAGTTTTCATAGGATTTTTCAAGGCAGCCAGGCTTCATTTAGGGCCTGTAGGCAATTCTGGTCACGTAACCGAAGGTTTAAGGTTTAGAATTACCACGTAGCCTGGTTTACCTAGTCCACCGCGCGTGTTTTAATGAAAATGGAGATTTCTGACGGTGTGTGAACTGTTCTTTTGTATAGAGAGTGACAGAAAAAGCGGGAAGCTGTGACTTTCTCGCATCACTGTTCATAATAAACGGTTTTTGTTTTAACTGGTTTAAAGAAACCAATGATATGACACGTGATGACAATGTATTCCATGGTCGCGGTGTAGCATTATGAGAAAAAGATCGGTCTTCCATGATCGATTAGATTTAGGCTCAATGAGGAGGTTAGAATTGTACACTGGGTGTTAAAATTGACACCGTGGGTGTTGTCACATATAGATACCGAAGAGAGAATCAAAATTATCATCATAGGGTGTTAAAATAACACCAATGTAATTGTTTGAGCAGAAATTAGTGTTATGAAAACACCCTAAAGGGAAAATTGTGATTTTCTTTTTGTATCTACATGTGACAACACCCTTGGTGTCAATTTTAACACTCCAGTTTTTGGCATAAACTAGTGATATTTTAACACCCAATGGTGTAATGTTGATTCTTTTTTGGTACCCATGGTGTCAATTTTAACACTCCCGGTTTTGCAGTGTTGTAGGAACAGAGTTTGCGTGGAGGAGTGTAAGGTTTAAGCAAATCATCAACATTATGCAAGGGCACTGTTCGTGAGAGATTTAAACACCATAACACCAAGAGCAATACATTAGTTTAACCAAAATATTAACCCGTTCCTCACAAAGTTTGAAAAAACAATCTGCTGGTAAACATTTTGTACATCTGTACATTTTTGTACGGAGATGTTTAGGTTCATTCCCGTACACAGGTGGATATACAAGAAAAATCTATATTTCTTACAAACATTGGTTTAACTCTCCTACTCTCGGAAACTTTCAACAACTATCGGATCTTTACATTCCAATGAGGACGTTTTCGTCAGTCAAAAGGTCCAGATCAAGGCCATTTTGATTGAATATTATCAAAGTCAGATATGAACCAAAACATCCCCGTACAAACATGTAGAGACCCATTTTTTCAGAATGATGTCATCGGATGTTTTTGATGTTGACAAATTTCGCACTGGAAGGGTATCGAGTAAAATGGCATTGTAAACCGTTTTAACGTGAGGTTAGAGACTTGTGATTTTGTCCCCACTCACATGAGGAGTCTATCTATTGGAAAATGAGTACATTACAAAACTAAATTTGACATTGCCCTGCCTCTTTTCCCGCTTTCTATGTTAAAACGGGTAGTTTGCACAGTTGCATAACACATAGTCATACTTGGAGAGATTTTCAGTCCATTAGGCGATGGCCAGCACGAGCGATAGTATGTAATCTGGAAGGAATGGTTGTGGGTTTTAATTAATAGCTTCGTGCTTTCTGCCAGTTATAGATTTATCGATCAAATACACCCTAAAAACGGGTCAGAATTTACCCAGATTCGGGTCCCATGGGGCCTGACCAATTATTTCTGGGTCAGGCCCCAGAATCTGTGTCAAAATGACCCAGGAAAGGAATGAAAATTACGCAGAGTCCGAGTTAAAAATCCCATTCTTAAACCATTTTGGGGTCAGCTGACCCGGAAACGGTTCAGGCCCCTGACCCCCTGACCCCCTGACCCCCTGACCCGAAAACGAATCAGGCCCCCTGATTTTTTAGAGTTTACAAAAATACGAGAGATTTATTGGTATATTTTAGACGAATATTTGTGTACAGTGTTTTTTTCCAAAGGTTGTTGAACTTGCCTTGTGTTTTTATGTAAGGCAATGTTTTGTGCGGAAAAAAAACAGATTGGTTAGTTCGTACAGTTATTGAAGAGATGGCTTGACAATATTGACCACAACACCTTTTAAAATACACCTGTTGCAATGCCACCTGCTCAAAGCTTGCAAGTTGCGTAATTGATTGGACGTGATTATAATTACACCTGCTATTTTGTTTACAAATACAAAACAGAGAGTCAAGCAACATTACACATTAAAATGTGACACGTCAGTGCAGGGCAAAATCTTACACACGAATACATTGATTGGCCAGGGTTTTGTTTTTGGTTTTGGGGTTTTTCCAGTGATTATGATTGACATAACCACTCCAGGGAAATATCTGAAACACTATAAAAATAGAGAAAATGATCAAAGGTTTTCGCCTGTCAAATTTAGTAAAAATAAAATCAATCTCATTAACAACGCATTCGAATTCACGTAGGCCCTATTTCTCCCTAATTCGATCAAACTAGGGTCTTCTATTGGCTTTATTGCCACAAACGACAAGTAGACACTTCGTTTGTACTGAGTGGCTCGAGCAGCTCTTTTATTCCAAATTAATACTCAAATAATTACATGATCTTAGAACCATGAAATGCATTCAATTTCGTTTTCGTGCACACATGATTTTGTTCTTCTCATTCAGGTTCGTTTCAGTCATTCTTTACATTTATAGGCATTCACAACTGCATTTCCACCATTATTCGGTTGAGTTTTTACAACCTATTTACAATTGCTCAAATTGAATGGTTGACTACACTGCAAAAACTCGGGTGTTAAAATTGACATCAGTGGGTGTTGTCACATATAGATACCGAAGAGAGAATCAAAATTAACACCATAGGGTGTTAAAATAACACCCATGTAATTGTTTTTGGCAGAAATTAGTTTTATTTTAACACCCTATGGTATAAATTGTGATTCTTTTTTGTATTTATAATGTGACAACACACATGGTGTACATTTTAACACCCCAGTTTTTGCAGTGTATGCTGGCTTTCACGAAAATTGAACGATCTTTGCGACCTATTGAAAGATCTTATTTGACTAGTGAATGCTCAACTGATGAAATTGAATTACTCCTTTTGACTGTTGAATGCTGATGCAGCGGAGCATTCATTTTCAAAAGGAAATTAAAAGATCCGGGTGTTAAGTTTAAGGCACTGTACACGTTTGGTAATTACTCAAAATATATATTAGCATAAAAACTTACTTGGTAACGAGCAACAGGCGGACTCCCTCTGAAGTAACGTAGTTTTTGAGAAAGAGGTAATTTCTCACTAATTTTATTCCTATCTGACAGCACACAAATTTGTACAACGAGGGTGTTTTTGCAACTTCGATGACCAATTGAGCCCAAATTTCCACAGGCTTGTTATGCATGTTGGGATACACCAAATGAGAACACTGGTCTTTGACAATTACCAAACGTGTTCACTGCCTTCCAACAAACAGTTGTTGCAATTGGCGGGAAGATCTACAGGATCCGAACACCTCTAAAATCCTATTTCCGTTGATGCAATCAAATCCAGCGCCTAATTAACGTCCGGATAATCCCTGACAAAAACATGGGAAATTTTATGCTGATTTCACTCAAACGGGATGAAATTTTTCACCGAATGGCTTGATGGTACACCGGTAGCTGTTAAAAAAACTACAGGATGAAATTGATTTTACTCTTCCCCCAAACTGTGACAACTGATGAAATAATATCTACATGCATGAACAGGGAGATCTTTAGACACTTCTCTTGTGACTTTATTGTGGCGAAGACTTCACTCGACATAAAAGAAGAAACTAAAAGGGGCCAAGTCACACGAGGCAATTTACAGACAACCAGTTCCAGGCAATCTCGAAATAAAAAAAAAACATTCATACTTCCATCTTGATAGAATTTAGTTGAGAATAAGTAACACAGTGTTTATAACTCCTGCTCTACTGAAGTGTTCGTTTTGCATTCAGAGCGATTGGTTGCCTCTAATAAGTTGCCCGTAAAAATTGCCCTGTGACATGGCCTAAAGGCACTGTACAGGTTTGGTAATTACTCAACATATAGATTAGCATAAAAACTGACTTGGTAACGAGCAACGGAGAGCTGTCGATAGTATCCACATTGTGAGAAACGACTCCCTCTGAAGTTACGTAGTTTTTGAGAAAGAGGTACTTTCTCACTAAAATAATAAAAGACTTCTTGCGAGCAGCCTTTTATTCCTATCTGAAAGCACACAAATTTGTACAACAAGGGTGTTTTTCTTTCATCATTTTTTGGCAACTTCGATTACCAATTGAGCCCAAATTTTCACAGGCTTGTTATTTTATGCATATGTTGGGATACACCAAGTGAGAACACTGGTCTTTGACAAATTCCAAACGTGTTCAGTGCCTTTAAGGCTGTGATGTTTTTTTGTAAACCAAATTCTCTTAGTCTGTGACTTTTCATTTGGTGATGTATTTTTTAAATAAACCAATTTTGAATTGAATTGAATTGAATTGAATGTACCTTTAAAGTTGAATTGTTTTGTTCATCCCGGATGCAGAATTTACTTCCTAACATGAGTTTAATATTAACAAGCCCTGTGCATCTTTACTCATATTACGCCAACCACCGCCGGGAATCACCCTTGTTTTTGTTTAAGTTGATACTGAAAGCAACAAAACGGATGCAGAGCGTCGTAACCATTCGGTTTCCGGGGAAAGAGGGCTTATGGACCAATAAATGAGGGATTTATTTATGGCGAAGTATTCTTTTTTTCTCAATATGCCTGCCTTGTGGAACTCATTGCCCATCGATATCAGTTGCTTAACATCTCTTCATTTAAAGCAGCAGTCAACAGTTTTCTCCTTGATTCAACCCATACATCTCAAAGTTGCTAATTGTTTATTTATTATACAGGATTTGAGCGGTGCATGGTGAGGTATCAATATATATTTGGTTTGCGGTAACACCATGTGTACATCTACTTGCTAGGTAGATTTTGTTCTTTGAGAACTTGTCTTGCTTTTTATTCAACTGCCGCAGAGTAGAATATTCGGAATTCGGGAGACTTCTCAGTTCTGAAAAGAACTGTCCTGCTTATTAACTACTACCTGGGCGGGGGGGTAGGAAATCGGGCGGGACGTACTACTTTCGCTATGTGGATCGGGGGGACTTCTCGTTAATAACTACACTGCCGCGGAGTGAGTTCTTAATGACGATGACTAGAGCAAGCTAGTCGAAACGTTGAGACCTATACAACTCACTCCGCGGCAGTGTAGTTATTAAGGAAAGTCCCCCAATGCACATAGCGAAAGTAGTAGCCTCGCCCGATTTCCTACCTCCCGCCCAGGTAGTAGTTAATAAGCAGGACAGTTCTTTTCAGAACTGAGATGTCTCCCGAATTCGAATATTCTACTCTGCGGCAGTAGAATAAAAAGCAAGACAAGTTCTCAAAGAACAAAAATCTACCTAGCAAGTATATATACACATGGTGTTACCGCAAACCAAATATATGTTTATTTATTGTACTTTTTGCCGTGTATTTCCAGTGTATTTTGCCTGTCTGTATTTTTTTATCTAATATTTTTATCGGCAGACTGAACCTTTTGGTTATAGGAACAATTACATTTTCCTCCAAAGTCTAGCCTTCTCCACTTGTCCTTAGGTTTTATTGTATCTCTTTTTCTGCTTAATGAGCAAAATACCAATCAAATGGGCTACATGCGACATGGTATTTAGGCTGGTAACCTTATTCTGGTAAGCATAATTTTGTTGTGCTTAGCTACTTTTTCTGCTTAAGCAGCTCTTTGAAATTGTGCCCTGGTCTTCTTACAAGAAGTTCACTCTTTCTCTGAAAATAATGACGTGCCTTGATGCAGAATCAAATGAAGACCGACGCGTATGCGCGTTCACGTTTTCGAGATGCTCTAGAAGTTAGCGCTAATATTTACCCAGTCGCTGATGTCCGTGTAAACAGCCAGACAGCTCTTGTGTACATGCACTTTGGGTTCCGCTCAAGAAGATAAACTAGCGTCTCTGCTAGAGGCATTTGGTTAAAGATTCTTGGGAAGTGGTTTTTGAACCGTAGGGGGGGGGGGGTTTCCACATTGAGCCATTAATAATGTTCGCTGAAGGATTATACTGTTGGGAAAGAAGATTGATGGTTTTCCTCTCTGCGTCTTGTTGAAGATAATGGCATGTTTTCGGTCAATTAAGATATTAGAATTGGTTGTTACGGGAACAATAAATACACGTCATGATGTCAAATCAATTCACTCTTGGTGGCGTGTCGTGGCCGAGAGGTTCAGACTGGACTCGGGCTCTGGTGTTTCTGATCAACAGAGTGTGGGTTCGAGTCCCGGTCGTGACACTTGTGTCCCTTAGCAAGATACTTTACCATAATACTTGTTCTCCCCTTCATAGTATGGGACACCACGCCGTCGGTCCAGTGTACTAGGATTGGTAGTGCACGTAAAAGAATCCAGAACACTTGTCGTGGAAGAGTAGGGGTTAACCCCGGTGTTTCTGGTTCACATACGGCAAGCACCCTTGTTTACAGGTTTCCTCAGGCCTGTGAGCTACAGTGATTAAGTTCACTTATGAGGCATCTTTGGTTTCACTACCAGAAATATAACAATAATAATAATAACTTGGGCTTCGTAACATTTCGGGCTTGATAAGTGGCATGGTGTAACCCCCTCCCCTTCTTTTGTTTATTTTGTCTTCTGGGAATCTCTGCTATTCGGGGGAGGGGGTATGCAGTTAAAGAGGTGCAGAGTGTTGCTCTATGGTTAGAGTAACATGGGGGCTCTCTCTGCCACATATTGGGCTTTTGTAAGAAAGACGCAGAAAAAAACTACGATTCTGTCAAAATTCATTCTGTTTAATTCTAATATAATACACTTAAAGGGAAAGTATACATCATTCTTCTTTGGAAAATGAATTACTCACCATTCTGTAGTCTTCAATTACACCAACCAACTATCTTTAAATTTCATCAAATTTGTTGGCGTCTTTTTGTCAGAAAGTCTTGGTACATTGGCTTGGGGTTGGGTGTTGTTGTTTTTGGGGGGATGGGGGATTTGGGGGGCCTTCGGGGTGGTGGGTTTTACTTAGGGTATTTTTAACTGGGTTTTTTTTCTGTAAATTTGAAACTATTTCAGACAAAAACTAACTTTGAGAAAGTAGAATTACCAAACAAAAGGACCTAAATTGTATAATGCAAAAAGTTGTTAATGACCTGACGTTTCGAGCCTATAGCAGAGTCTTTCTCGAAGGCAAAATGAAACCACCAAAAATAGCTTTATAAAAGATATAAGCTTTCAATAGGTAAATTTTGGTTTTCGATAAATACCAACCATGTAAAAAAATTTTTTAGGTAGCCTACTGCATTTGTTAGTTTCAGATTCAATCAAACTTTCGCGACTAAAAAAAACCTCAAATATGTATTTATATTTCTTCTCTTAGTTTTATAAAGAAAAAATGTTTTAAAAGGTATCGAAACTGAAAACCGAAAATGAAATAAGATATTATTGACATTCCTGAATACAATTTTTCACATAAAACGCTTTTGGGCGATATTGGCATTCCCATTAGCTTGTTAACGCACTCACAAAGGTTAACAATAATTTGAAGGGGGAAGGGGAACTTATCTTTAAACCAAGAGACGGTGTGGCGACTAAAGGTCCTTGCAGACTTGAAAAAGATACTTACAATTTGTGGCAAGAATCTCCTGATCTGAGAAGCATGAAGAAAACTAAGGGTATTATTGATAAATAAGCCCGCAAGGTATTTGGAGGTAACTTAAGGAACAACACGTATTACGCGACATATTGTGTGTTTCTAAAATGCATTGTAAAACGAGCTGTTAATTTATCATATTCTACAGCATTGGGTGACGCGTCTCACCCAGGTTCATTGAATCTCACATATTTTCTGTTTAGGTTTTTTTTCTTTCTTCTTCTTCTTCTTCTTCTTCTTCGTCTCCTTGTGCTTTTATAGATCTGGTAATGCTACACTTCTTCAATTTTGCTGGCCCGCGATTGCCTCGGGCGACATAACGCGAGAAAGGTCGGCGGTTTCCCTGATTTTGCACGGAGAAAATTCATTTGCGGATAAAAAAAATATATAGAATAAAATAAGGCAGGCTTCGCTTGCATGGAATCTCAGCTGGACACAAAAAAAAAGATCTAAGAGAGCACTGTAAGGCAAGTACGTGATGTAGCCTCGTAGAAATGAAGGTGTGTCGATACAGATGTTGAGGGATTTAGGACAATTTCTGTTTCTGTATTCATTTCACTTTTGAAGTAACACTCACAAAATGACACAAGGAGGTTTTTTCGCACATGCATGATTCCGTCTGCTGACTAATAGAAATGTGGGTGTTGATAACATGGTTGCAATATTCAACTCAAGACTTGCAGGAGAATGTGCTACTTATGAGCTGCAAGAATGCTGAGGCTGGTACTGTCACCGTCCACAGTCTTAGACGAGGGTTTCTTTTAAAGGGGGTATACCGTTGGTAATTACTCAACAAATTAATGACCATAATACGTACTTGGTAAAGAGCACTGGAGAGCTGTTGATATTATAAAAGATTGTCAGAAACGACCCTCTTTGAAGTGAATCAGATGTAGTTTTAGTGAAAGAAGTAATTGTTCACACCAAAATATAAATTTGAGAAAATGTTCAGCTATGATTAAGGCCTTTCTCAGGCATCTGAAAGCACACAATTCTGTGCAACAAGGGTGTTTTGGGGGTGTGTTTTTTTCATTATTTCCTTGCAACTTTGATGACCAATTATTGAGCCCAATTTTCACAGTTTTGTTATTTGATGCATATGTTGGGATACACCAACTGAGGATAATGGTCTTTGACAATTACCTAAAGTATACCCTGCCTTTAAGGGGATGTTACGTCATTATTTTAGAAGTAAAATTTGATTATTCGTAATCTCTAGTTTTTAATGCACCGTACAACCGACCAGTAGATGTTTCAACCAATTTAGCGGTCAATGAAAATTGTGTTGTGATATGCTGAAGGATTTTCATTATGTGCTTTATTTAGATTGGTGCAATCGTAGCAAGCAATGATGATTTAGGAATGCTTTTTTCCTAAGCTTTGACAATTATTTCAGACTGAGTATTGTTATCATGAGGGATTGGTGCTGGTATGAACTTTATAATCAGTGCGCTTTCAGACTGAAACCCCCCCCCCCCAATAATGATTGATTATGTACTTTGTGTTTAAACTTTGTGTTTGTTGGGGTGTTTGTTTGTTTGTTTGCTTGTTTGTCTGTTGGGGTGTTGGGGTGATTGTTTGTTGGGGTGTTTGTTTGTTTGTTCGTTTATTTGCATTTGTTGTTGGTGGTGGTGGTGGTGATGGTGGTTGTTGTAGTTTTTTGTGGTGGGTTTTTTGGGGGGAGGGGTATTGTTTGGGGCGTTTATAGGCCCTTTTACTAAATTATTAAAATGAAAACAGAAAAGAAAATGAGCACAGTGTCTTTTGAAGATGTTATCAGGAAATATGATTAGGCTTTCCTCCTTGGTGATTTTGAAACCATGGAAACGTAAACGAGAGCGAAAGAACCGGTGATGATGGATACATAGGCCTGTATAAACAACAGGGTTGTAAATGGAATGATGCATCGTTGGTTGTTTGGAAAAGTAATATCATATATTCATCCTCGAATATTCAATAAACACATCGTAGAGACCGACCAGTGAAAATATCAGTAAATAAGATGGTTGTGTAAACAGCGGTTTGTCATGGATTTTTCGTTCTAAACTTGCAATGGTGACTTCTTCTTTTCGTTTGTCTTGATTTGTTTGTTTGTGTGTTTGTTTGTTTGTTTGTTGGGGGTGTTGGGCTGTTTGTTTATTTGTTGGGGTGGTTGGTTTGTTTTGTTTGTTGTTGGGGGTTGGAGTCTTTCAGATGCTGTACTCGGCTTTGACAGTTTTTCAGAGGATTGTGCTTCTGGAGTATTGCAATTGTAAGTTTCCCTCTAGAAGGAAACTAATGTTTTTGTTGTTGTTGTTTTTGTTGTTTGATTGGGAATATTTTTTGTTTCATATTTTACCTAAGATAGCTTCGATATTGGCCTATCCTACAAATGAACTTTTATCGTCAAGTTTGCCGACCTATTTCTAATAATGTTATTGCTGCTATTATGTTATTATTGTTTTATCATTCTCCACAAGTCACAGTCAAATGTGAAGTAAAAAGAGACAAGCAACATGCATGTAAAACCATCAGAATACAACAAAAACATTACATAAAGAACAGAACAATAACATTTTCAGTCTGCCAATAAAATATAACAAATATTCAAATACAAATATAAAGGCAAACATTTCAACGGTGTAATCAAACCGAAGTCAGAAGATGTGAATTAGTCTGGTCCCCTTTTCTGAGCAATGACAAAGTGGTGTATGTTACTGCTATGGTACACAAGGAACCATACAACAACGCCTGTGCGCAGTTATACAAATCTGGACATAAATAATTTCCCTGACCATTTCCAGTCAACCCTCCGATGGCCCACCGGCACTGCAGCCAGTAGACCGAAAACACATTTTAGTTAATTACTCTTTCAGTTTTTAGCAAAAACAGGTGAAACCCTTTAAAAGTTTTATCCTCAGACAGGCCCGGTTGACATTGTCTATGACCCTATAGGCAGTGTGACTCATGGACTCAGAATCTCCAGTTAGAAAACACTTTTTACATAGGCTTTTGTACGAAGAAAATACTGCGGTTTCACAGTGTTAAAACATAATAATTAACAACAACAATTAAACATTGTTTTTATTATATTTATTTATTTACTTGCCAAACTATCTCTACAACGTCTTGAAAGGTTATAAGCTTTGAAACAAGTATGAAATCAACATTGCAATTGAGGTATACACGTTTTTCCAACGTACTGCACGCTGCAGTTAACCTAGGGCATCTGTGTAGTAATTAACAGGGGTGGGGCATCGCAGGGATTTATCAATCGTCTTGTATGGTTACGAAAACTGCAAACAAGCTTTATTTGTGCAAACCACTCTGCATTGAATATTAAGTGCGATTATTTGCATCTTCATCGAGCTACCTAACACAATGCTTGGGTTGCCCCTGGAAGTCAATTTAACGGACAATTACCAATTTAACCATGAATAAGTACGTCTCTAATAGTACTATTACCGTGCGCGCTTAATGGAAAATATTCATTTTGTGATAGAAGTGTCTCTATTTAACGCACGTCAGAATTCGGTAGATACCTGAAAGCATTCCATTGTGCTTATTCATTACAATGGAGCGGTATGTGAGACAAGTTCAGAGGGGGGCTACCATTACCATCTTGCATAATATTCCTAAGCAATGGCAGGAGTTACTGGACTGGGTACAGACAAGTCCAAATGTGGGTCAATCGCTCCCATTCATTTGTTTGGTTCAACCCAACCTCGTCCCCATGGTTTACTTTATTTCCAACCATGTATACAATAGTAAACCCTGGGAGGGAAACTCCTTACCGGACCCTGATTGGACAACGACTGGTGTACAAAAGTCTAACGTTAACATGTTAAGTTGTACTCATCAGTATTCACCATGTTCACAGCCAGACTATTCTAATTTGCATATACGTATCCAAAATAAATGGATATGCAAATGATCCAATACCAGGGTGAGAGAGCGGTCAACCTCGTACTGCTCGACACACCTTGGGGACGAGGTTGGGTTCAACCTTCTTTCCTTGTAGGCGTGTCAGCCCCAATATATATCCCAACGCTCGAAGGCTCCAATATTTACCTCCACACCATCCATGATATATTAACAATGTTTTCTGCGCATTTCCCAATAATTTTTACATCAAAGTGACTTCTTCACATGCCCAGTTAGTGTCTAAGATGATTTGAGCCTTATTTTTCTTTGTTTAATTAATTATGTTTTAAATAGTGACAAGAATAGATGGATCCACTTATCAGAGGGTTTGATCTGGGCATGTCTGTATTTGACATGGATATTGCATTAAATCATAAGACTGCCAAATATTGTTCCTTTACTAAAAATAAATACACAACTCTGGGACCTCCCCCCCCCCCCTTAGTCATGTCCAGTTTGTGATATCAAGGACTTTGGCTACCCCAGGTCATTGAATTTTTGAGAAACTGGCGAAATAAAAAAAATGTGTCATGGATTAAAATCGCACATACCTTCATTAAAGGCACTGTACAGTTTGGTAATTACTCAAAATATATATTAGCATAAAAACTTACTTGGTAACAAGCAACGGAGAGCTGTTGATAGTATAAAACATTGTAGGAAACGACTCCCTCTGAAGTAACGTAGTTTTTGAGAAATAGGTAATTTCTCACTAAAATAATAACAACTTCTTGCAAGAAGTTTTTATTCCTATCTGAAAGCACACAAATTTGTACAACAAGGGTGTTTTTTCTTTCATCATTTTCTTGCAACTTCGATGACCAATTGAGCTCAAATTTTCACAGGCTTGTTATTTTATGCATATGTTTGGATACACTTAGTGAGAATACTGATTCCAGTGTTGTATAACTTGTCAAAGTTTATTCAATCGTCGATTCTGTGTCAACGTGTATTCTTATCGTCTGAGCGAGTGTATAGCCTAATTGGTTCCAACACTTCAGCTTCTATGTGTTATCATCAAAGCCTGTTCAGCATCTAGATGAGGGACTGGTGTGGG
Organism: Plazaster borealis; assembly: GCA_021014325.1. Lineage (NCBI taxonomy): Eukaryota > Metazoa > Echinodermata > Asteroidea > Forcipulatida > Labidiasteridae > Plazaster > Plazaster borealis. The sequence continues at coordinate 2,856,696 of CM037473.1, forward strand.
GAGCTTCCAAAATTTGACACTTGGTGTGCTCTGGTTGTGCTACCATTACATGTATAAACAAGTGCCGATTGATTTGGTGCAAGTAAACAATTTCTTCTCATTAGAATATCCCGGTGGTTATCTTTCATTCACATTGTCTTTGGTCTCCAAAAAAAAGGAATTGAAAATAGGGCCACGTAATCCCCAAATTATACGAAAAAACCTTATGATTCTTGGAGCAATCTGCTAAGAAACTGCTTGGCCCGTCAAGTACCACTTGGAAAAAAATCCTAATCACGTAAAACTACCTCAAGGGTTCGATCATAAAACCTATAAACAAATTCCCAGAGCAGTGTTTAACATTCCGCATGCTTTCTTGACATTTAAACTATAATATTTCCATTCCTCTTTTCTATGTAAGTTGGGGGTCCATATTGGAGCAATTGTTTTCACTGGCTGTCCATTCCACATCTGGCTGTTCTGTTTGAATCCCAGCTACCCTCCGCATTCTCGCCGTACGCTCTCGTAACAAACGCTTCCATTTTTTCATTTTTGCTTTGTTTTTAAAGTCTTTCCGAGCTTCCCCCACTACGACTAATAAACGGTGAAAGGCGAACCTCACAGTTACCCATGAGGAGCTGTTGTAGTTGGTGCGTTTGCTCTTTTTATCGCGTGATGTCATTATACAGCTTGGTTGTTTGTGAACTAAACAACTCGTCCCTTATGGGGTCAGACTCAAAGCTCTGGAGTGTACTGACTGTATTCGCTTAAAGGCACTGAACACGTTTGGAAACTGTCAAAGACCAGTGTTCTCACTTGGTGTATCCCAACATATGCATAAAATAACAAGCCTGTGAAAATTTGGGCTCAATTGGTCATCGAAGTTGCAAGAAAATGATGAAAGAAAAAACACCCTTGTTGTGCAAAGTTGTGTGCTTTCAGATAGGAAAAAAAACTTCTTGCAAGAAGTTTGTATTATTTGAGTGAGAAATTACCTCTTTCTCAAAACCTACGTTACTTCAGAGGAAGTCGTTTCTCATAATGTCTTATACTATCACCAGCTCTCCGTTGCTTGTTACCAAGTAAGCTTTTATGCTAATATTTGTTTTGAGTCATTACCAAACGTGTACGATACCTTTAACTATCAAATCAATGCTTCTTCTTTTTTTCGAACGGAATTCTTGAATAATGCTGACGCTCTAGAAAGATGAGAAACAATCCAGGGAGTAGTTTTGATTTTATGCAAAATGACGTCAATGTAAAATATGTGTTATTCATGAGATAGCTTATATCGTAAAAACATGTTGATTATTATGAATAATAACAAATATTAATCTTTTCACAGGGGTAAATTTTAAGCTGCAACCTTTGACGGTAAATAGGTATTATATGTGTCTATTAAAAGATGTGAAATTAACATTTGTTTCGTTTATTCTGGTTGTGAAGCCAAGGACTCCTAGAAAAGCGAACTTAATCATTGTACATAGCCAAGAACACAAGAGACATAAAAGGTCGAACACAATGTATTGGACCACTTGGTTTGTCGGACTTCCTGAGTCGGACATAATGGTTTGTCAGACACACTGGTTCGGGCATAATGGTTTGTCGAACACAGTGATGGCTCGAACATAATGGTTTGTCGGACACAGGGGTTCGGACATTATGGTTTGTTGAACACAGTGATGGGTCGAACATGATGGTTTTGTCAGACACAGTGGTTCGGACATAACGGTTTGTCGGACACAGTGGGTGGAACGTTGCTGCTGCTGCTGCTGCTGCTGCTGGTGCTGTTGCTGTTGCTGTTGTTGCTGTTGCTGTTGCTATTGCTGTTTCTGTTTCTGTTGCCGTTTCTGCTGTTGCTGTTGCTGTTGCTGCTGCTTCTGCTGCTGATGTTGCTGCTGCTGCTGCTGCTGATTTTGCTGTTGCTGTTCTGCTGTTGCTGTTGCTGTTGCTGTTGCTGCTGTTTCTGCTGCTTATGTTGCTGCTGCTGCTGCTGCTGCCGCTTTTGCTGTTGCTGTTGCTGTTGATGTTGCTGTTGCTGTTGCTGTTGCTGTTGCTGTTGCTGTTGCTGTTGCTGTTGCTGTTGCTGTTGCTGTTGCTGTTGCTGTTGATGTTGCTGTTGCTGTTGCTGTTGCTTTTGCTGTTGCTGTTGTTGTTGAGTGTTTAGTTGTAAAGCTTGGCAAAATAAGTGCAAAAGGCAAATCGCCGAAAGACGTTTTGTCTCACCTCGCTTTGTCTCATCTCATTTGTTTTCCACAAAAACAGCTCAACAGTAATTAAGCATCCACTGCCCTTAGGACATGCAACTTATAAAGACGACGTGTAAATGTATGCAGGTAAACTCAAAGCAATTAAACTTTTAAAAGGTTGTTCACATTTGCCTTCAAGAGATTGTTTTACCTTTCGCACGGATCAGCGTTGCGGAGAAGAAATATCGGTGTACAGATTTGAATTGACTTTTGGGAAATCTTATATAGCTGGACTGTCGGTTATTGCACCTGAAATCATTACGAGTCCCCACCCCCCCCCGGTCCCACTGAATCTAAAGCCATTCCAGAATAGCCGGAGTCAACTCAAGACGAAATCAATGTCATTAAATCTTCGACGAGACTGTATATCTAGAACAATCAACCAATTGGGCACAAGGTGTTGTTCAAATTGAAGGTCAATTCGTATTCGTTTTCATCAGATTCGTTTATATGCCGGTGGTTTTGTCTCACGGCAAACTCATTAAAAACCAGTCTTTTATTGTTGTCTTCTTCTTCGTCGTCGTCGTTTCCCCCCAGCGAAGGTTGGCTTTGTTTTTTAAAGGCTTCGTAAAGAGGTAATTTAATTGGAGAAGTATCCATTTTGAAGGAGAGGCTGATGAGGCCGGTTAACGTTCTGCGAGTTGAAGATGTTTGTAATGAGACTCTCGGCAATCTCCGGTGCGTCTTGAAGACTTGCAAGCAGCTAGTAGAGGGTCACCTCTTATATATCTCTCCAGGATTGCATTTTGATGAGACGTAAACGTGCGTCTTAAAGAGGAGAAGCAACATTTTGAGCGATTTGAAATGGACTTCATTTTTAAAGCTGTTTCCTATATGCATCATTAATTTTGCCGCTGGAACACTCTAAAAATCGTGCGGCCTGCTGCATGTAAGTTGGACTGAACAATTCCGAATAATTAAGGGAAGTTTAAGAGTCGATTGGCAGAGAAATATTCTGTCACCCAACGTTAAAATAGTAAAGCTAGTATAACTCGTAAATACACGCTTGTAACCAGTACAACAAGTTGGGGTACCAGATTGGGTTTTGCATACTTCGTTTAGCGTACCACGAAGTGACCTATCTTGTTCACAGGCCCCCAAAACGTGTTTGGAGAAAATTGCGATTGAAGTTACACTATTTTTCCAACTGCTTTTTCGGAGTCTGCTTAGTATTTTTATTTTATTTTTTGAGACAAAATAAAGCTGAATATTTTATTCGTACATAACTGTCAGTGAATCTTCATTCCTGCAACTATTTTAACTAGTAATTAATCCCTAATTGCACATACGTCTCGTGCTTTTGTTGTTGTTTTTATTATAATCGTTGTTGTTTTTATTATTATTGTTGTTGTTTTTATTATCATTGTTGTTGTTTTTATCATAATTGTTGTTGTTCTTGTGATCATCATAATGTGTGCTCGCATACAAGTAGTCTTTCTGTACATTAATATAATGTGTCAGATCCAGACAATAACCGGCCCCAGACGCTCTCCAAGCTGCACTTAGTAAAAGAATAACCAATAAGGAAATTGGTTATAAATTTAGCTCAACACTCGACGCTGAATTAAGTTGATTAATGCGAAAAGTAGACTTGGTTCGGATTCCCATAAAATAAATACGGTGAGCGGGGACTGAATACGGGCTCTCTGCACGCTTCGACATCGTAAACAATGTCGTGTGTATACGGTGCTTTGAATTGAAGTGTCTGCCATAGTTAACATCAGACCCTCAAAGGAGAAAAGAAGAAATTACAAAATCAAGCCAGAGTAGGCCTAAACCAAGCTGTGAAAACATGAGAAGGTGATAATAAAAACTTTGAATTCAAGAAATATTATACGAAACGCGTGACATCTTGGCAGTATTGGCCGCAAATTTATTTGGAGTTTTAAAGGTGCGATATACATTTTTTGTATCGATCGAAACTCTGAAAATTGATTTTTGTTTAATCTGATACTTGATATAGCTATGGGGGGTTTTCTATAAATGTAGTACCAACTGACGTGAGAAATATTGCCGTCTGAAACAACGCCATGTGCAAGAAGGAATATCTTCAATACAGTGGGTTCTTGTTTTAATTTTCCACTTTGCACAAAACACAAAACGCAAGCCGTTATTCAGTGTTTCCTCGAAAAAGTGACCCCCTAGCTTGACGACCTTTTTCACAGGTTGGTAGTATGGTATTTATTGAAACCCTAGCAGATGAAATGAATTACTCCAACTTCCAGAAAATAGAACATACAATAACACTTTAAACTTTTCAAATAAAGCTTTACAATCTCTGTCTCTGTTTTTTCTTAAGTGAAGAATCGATACTACCACGATCTGAAAGCTACATGTCCCCTTAACATATACATTTAAAGGAAAACTAAAACATCATCTGTTTTATTATTATTTGTAACAAATTTCTCATATCACCTTTATTTAAATGATATTACTGTCCATGCTGTCATCCTGTACTCTGTCTGTTTGTTTGTTGGCGTGTTTGTTTGTTTGTGTGAGTGTTTGTTTGTTTGTTTGTTTGTTTGTATGTTGGGGGTGTAGGGGTATTTGTTTGTTTGTTTGTTTTGGGGGTGTTGGGGTATTTGTTTATTTGCTCGTTTGTTTGTTTGTTTGTTTGTTTGTTTGTTAGTTGGGGTTTTTGTGTTTTTAGTTTTTGGTTTTGTTTTTGTTTTTTGGGGGTGTTTGTGTGTTTGTTTGCTAGTTTTTGGAGTGTTTGTTTGTTTGTTGGGCTGTTTGTTCATTTGGGGTTTGGTGTATACTCTATTTTCGTCTATCCATTGTTCAATGTCTTGTCTGTCCCGAAGGGAAACTCAAAAGTACTTCACTTCTTTCTTTTCCCTACGCTGACAAGATGCATTCATAAGATAGCATTTGAAGCCAACACCTGAGTGTGACTGTGGGGCTGCTGATCAGACTGCAAGGCACATCGTCAACGAGTGCCCCATTTGAAAAATGGACGGTGGCATCGTTCGTCTGGGCCAGCTGTGACCCAATTGTGACACGATGGCTGTTGGACATGGACCTCGACATTTGACAGTTGACTCGTTGTTTGCATGCGACAGAAGAATACGATATTTCTGTACAACTTATAATGTGTATTAGTTATAATATATGTACCTTTAAAATGTATATTCTGTAGCCCCGTACCGAATGTGCACGTTTTTAAAAAATAACTAGCGGAGCTGTAAGCCGGAGTCGGAGCCATGAGCCGCGATTTCGAAAAGGCTCTTACTCGCTCCACGCATGATCCTGCGTAAATGACAGACTGTTTGACAGTGAAACAGAACTGTTTCAATTCGTCTGGCGCACGAGATGAAAAACTAAATCCAGACCTTTCTTGTTATTCAACAACAGAATCTTTGACATTTCCAAGTGGGGTTATGACCCAACTGCTCTTTATTAGACTGACAATAGAGTCGGGTTATCCATTCGAGGCAGGCACAAAAATAACAGGTTTATCAGAATGAACACTGCACGCTAACACAATGCTTTGACGTCAGGGAATTAGACTTTGTCTAAATCCTTGGGTTTTTTTTACAAACAAATGGATCATCTTCACGCAATGTAAACTGTGTTGAAATGTTGTATATCCTTTTTTTTATTTCAGGTTACAACATTAAATTTAATTATTTTAAATCATTTTTAGTAAATGCTGGCAAATTTAGTTCATAATTATCAAGAACTTGAATGCAAAAAAACCTAATGGTTCAGGGTGCAACATTGTCAATAAAATGATTACTACCATGTGTTGGTAAGAGCTTACTCAATTTAAAATTATTAAAGCAACTGTTAACATTAAACAAAAATCAAAATGGATGATTTCTTTTAAAGGTGACTGATTTATAAATATATTTGTACAGTTTCAAGACAAAGTACAGGTCAAGTTATTTTTAAGGACAAATTAGATTAAAAGGGGGAAAATAAGCCGTACATCTGAAAGCTTACAGTTTTACCACCAGTGACGTATCCTCCACAGAAATACTTCTATCCCAAAAACTACATACAAATCAAGAAAATAGCATTTCAAGACCCGCAAAGTTCACATCAATTATATTTATTGCCGCAATCGAAATTAGCAGCATCAACCCTTTTTCGGTGTTTTCACTTTAAAGGAGATCACCAAATTCGCTGAAGTTGTTACTTTGGTTGGTTTGTGTAGTATTACATACGAAGTATGGACCTGAGAACCAAAGAGGTCCACACAGTGTGGGGACTTAAAACACTATGTGGACTTACACACACACATCCACACAGGGTTTTTTTTTACAGTGTTGAAGAACAGGATTTATTTTCCTGAAGTGTACAGAACAAAGGAATGTCCACAGAGTGAATGCAACACAGAGCAGTGTGTTTATAAATGAAAACAAACGGTAGAAAACGGTGTGATATCTTTTGAAAAAAATCACAGTTTTTTTTCACATAGTGAATACACACTGTGATCACATAGTCTTTCATAGACAGCTACCAGAGCCTCGTTCCTTCCTCCGTGAGTTTTGAAACTACCGCAGGCCACTGTGTCGTCTTCTGACATAGTGTTCACAGATGGACAAAACCACAGTGATCAGCTTCTAAACAGTAAAAATACTGAAAGTGCTCAAAGGTAAACCTTTAAAGGTATTATACAGGATTGGTAGAGCTGAACAAATTAGTCGCAGACAGTGTTCATGTTTTGAGTGATCAACCGTATACATGAAATAACAAACCTGTAAAAATTTGGGCTTAATCCGTTGTGATTTAGGGGGAAATAGTGAAAAAACATGCAAAATTTTCAGCATGTAAACACATTGTTCTTAGTTTCGGTTGTAACAAAACCAGATGTAGCATTTTTTTAAGGTATTTTTGAATATGACTTCATTTCAGAGGGAAATATTCTACAGGAACAAAATGGTTTTAGTAAAAAATACATATTAGTAAGCTTTCAGACTAAAATTAAGCAATGGTATTTTTTATCAATCCTGTATAATACCTTTTATAATGGTATTAGACATACCGCAAACGTAGTCTGAGACCAAACAAAAATTGCAAACAAAAACAGGTCAAGTTAATTATCTGAGGCTCTGTCCATAGGGGAGGATAAGAAAAACAAATTCGCAACTCGAAAGACAAAAATGATCAACATTTTTCGCAAAGCCAACATTCCTGGCAAAAATCCCAAATCACTCAATATTATGTGGGATCGGGTCAGACGGATATTCAATATTACAATGTACAAACTCGAACAGAGTCGTCGAGATTTACAGGCAAGATTCAGTCCCGGGGCCATGATTGAAATTCAGGGGGTTTTCAGCGGATCGGACACAGTGTGATGTACACGCGGTCTGACTGAATGCAGTGGGAATAATATCACGAATTAGTGGAGCATACTTAATTTCACTACAGTCAGGGGGTTCCGTGTGAATAGAAGCTAGGGTTCGAGGTGAAAAGCAACGTGGGTGACTACAGGAAGAGCTGTGATCTAACCCCTGGGAGAGACACTTTGCAATAAATTGCAAATAAATTGGATGTTTGTTTTACTTCGTGGCCTTCTTTGTTCATCTGATAACTGCAATTTCGTGGAGAGTGTTCAATTTGATGTATAATCCAGTCAATAGACAATTATTTCCAATCCACAATTATATTATTGATCCCAAAACCGATCTCCTCAAAATCTGGATTGATTTCGTTCCAAAATAATATATAAAATCCTGTCTGATCCGTAAATTGAACAGTGCTAAACTTATCCATTCCAGTTTATAATCCTTCCTAATCCGGATCATAATCAGTATCCAGCTCATAATTACGACTAATCCGAATTGCAAACCGATCCCTCATGAGGCAAATTGCAATAAAAATTCAAGTTGAGTTTGTGGTGTTTTTCTTTTCTATGATGTAGAGTATTATTCTAATAATTTCATTTTATTAGAAATTAATCTCATCAGCCAAACTGAAAATGTGGGCAGACCAGAGCTCGATTTCACAAAGCACTAAGATTCATCTTAAAGATGAGTTGTCAGTATCACCATAGTGATTTGTATTGTGACATCACACTTTCCTTAGCAATTAAGACTGAAAAACATCTTGGGATCAATCTTAGCTCTTTGTGAAATCGAGCCCAGGGTATCTTGCTTGGGTACTACTATAAATATAGCAGGTTATTTGTGTTATGCCACGAGTAAAATGATTGAAATTAATATTACTTTACTACTCGGCATTCAGAAGCTAAAAGTCTAAACTTATTAAATGTATTGAATCTAAATACCATATATCTTTGAAGTTACCAATTATAAATACAAATATATAAATATAAGTATGTGTTATATACAGTGACAAATTAATATCAGTTTAAAATAATACAAAATATTTACACGTTTGTGTACTTAAAAAGATAGTTCTAAATCATAGGTCCGTGGTGGAATTATGTTCAGTTGTTTTAGGCCAGAATTGTGATTTAATAATTGCTTCCAAATGGGAACATCTAAACGTTTTAAAAACAAAATGAAATAATAAGATAATTTCATCATTTTTCGCTGAATTGAATATACAGAGAGTGGTGTATCGATAAATTGATGAAATTATTGCGGGCCGTAGGGCCATATAGGAGGTGGCAAGCACAGTGCATACTCGGGAAGAATTTGTTTAAGCCATGGGGTTGGGAAAAACGTTTCTGGATAAAAAAACTTATCCGTAAAATATTTAGGATTATTTTTCTTCTATATCGTACCGTAATACAATCAACAAAGCCTGTACAAAAACAATAATTGACCCAATTAAATGACCACTATATGTTCATTAATAGCTCGTTCAAACGTTCAACTGACTTTACTAGTCATTCTACTCAAACTTTTAACTGATTTTCGCTTGATTTGTTCCTTAAACGTTTAACTGATTTGATCTCGTTATGTTTCTCAACGGTTTAAGTGATTTGAGCTCGTTATGTTACTCAAACGTTTAACTGGGTGTATCTTGTTATGTTCCTCAAACGTTTAACTTATTTCAGCTTACTATGTTCCTCAAATGTTTACCTTATTTTAGATCGCTAGGTTCTTCAAAGGTTTAACTGGCTTTAGCTCGTCATGTTCCTCAAACGTTGAACTGATTTAAGCTCGTTATTTCCCGCTACTGTTTATCCGATTTGAGATCGCTATATGTTCATCAAGTGTTTATCTGATTTAAGCTAGTTATGTTATTCAGACGATTAACTGATTTAAGCTCGTTTGTTCCCCAAACGTTCGACTGATTTTAGCTCGTGGTAAACAATAATTGCTTGGTTTGGAAATTTACATTGGCGACAGGTAACAGTGACACTTATTCCTGAAATCCTCTATTACAGCCGTTTATCATACACAGCAAAAATGCAAAGATCGTACACCAAAAACAAGAAGAGTTTTCACTTTATAATTACCACGTGTTCAAACATTTAAACTCGTTTTAGCTCGTGAATAACAGTGGAACGTAATAAAACTATTTTAATCTGCACAATTGTGAAGCCATTTTATCAGATAAATAAATCTACATTCATTTCAGTTTACTTCTTGTCTGTATCGAGGTAGAAGACAGTTCTCGTCATCTTTGACCCCCAAAACAAGACTGTACACTGCAAAAACCGGGGTGTTAAAATTGACAACATGGGTGTTGTCATATTATAGATACCAAGAGAGAATCAATATGTGTTAAAACAACACCAATGTTATTGTGTTTGTAGAGATTAACACCATATGGTGTTAAAATAACATCAATGTAATTGTGTTGGTAGAAATTAACACCAAAGGGTGTTAAAATAACACCAATGTAATTGTGTTTGTAGAAATGAACACCATAGGGTGTTAAAATAACACCAATGTAATGGTGTTGGTAGAAATTAACACCATAGGGTGTTAAAATAACACCAATGTAATTGTGTTGGTAGAATTGAGTGTTATTTTAACACCCTTTGGTGTAAATTTTGATTCTTTTTTGTGGTATCTGTATGTGATATTCGTGAAATTCTTATGAGTTTCCCACAGGAATGCTATACTCATGTTACGAAAGGAATTTTCCAGACTGATAAATATATATATATATAATAGATACATTAATTTTGTCGTGGAAGTGTTGGAACATTATGCGTGGTCGCACCTACCACCTGCTGTTACAGCACTCATCATCTGCAAGCTTCTCGGCCATTATTATCTCGACCTTGTAAGAAAACGAAGGCACGTTTAACAACAAGGTTGGCACTTCTCCTCACATCCACGTGTAAGTTTTCACAATTTTTAAAGAGGAGATACAACGACGAAATGGAGGACGAGTCCCAGGGTGCAGCTCGTCCCATCGACATGATTTTTTAGAACGTGTTATTGCGGCCGTGTGGTTCCCATACAAGGGACAGTATCAACGTTATAACACAAACACAACTCCAAAAACTTCATAAAAAATGATTGTCCACTTTGTAGACTGTAGTGTTGTCCGAAAATAAGTAACAAAATCCCAACCGATAGATTTGAACTGTGACGTCATTGGATGGTTTTAGATGTTTCAATTCATTTCAATCATTTTACAAATTTCGCACTGGAAGGATGTCAAATTCAACTTGACAAAATTGACACCATGGGTGTTGTCTCATATAGATACCGAAGAGAGAAATAAAATTAACATCTTAGGGTGTTAAAATGACACCAATGTAATTGTTTTTCCAGAAATAAGTGTTATTTTAACACCCTATGGTGTTACTTTTGATTCTCCATTCGGTATCTTTGTGTGACAACACCCATGCTGTCAATTTTAACACCCCCGTTTTGGCAGTGTATCTATTGAATGAGTGCATCAAGAGTGAGTGCAAAATGAGTGCATCACAACATATAGTTTGACCTTTGAACCCCTCTTAAAGATACACATGCCTTAAAGTAACTATAAAGTACCAAAGGTTGTGCCACCAGAGTGTCAGGAAAATACATTGAAATAAGATCCATCCCGAACAATAAAAACCCAATTCTTTCCATAAAATGTTGTCAGAGTTGACCGACCTTTCAGAAACAGTCCACTGCATTTCAGGTTGTGTATGAATAACTGCAGCGCACTGTGTAAATGCATTCACTAAGAAATAACATCAATTTATAACAGGCTTGCCGAGTGTGCAATGAATTTCAAAGAACTTAATAGGTTTGTTGTGTCCACTGGAAGGTTTAAATACTGACATCGATACAAGAAAAAACATTTAGAATATTATATATTGTTGTTGTGGATTTCTTTAAGCACATATTTTTATTTGAATGAATATGTGGAATACGGTACTGTATCGCTTGAGTATTGAAATGAAATGAAAGTTTTAACACAAAGTTGTACCATCCCTCGGTGTTGAGTCAAATGGCGTTGTACATTAACTAGATATCACATTATGGCACACGAACATTGTTTCCAGGCACGCAGCGGTATTCTACGAGATCTCGTCTGTCCTTCTCGATTACTTGTTCCCATGGTGATTACTCTAATTGCCTCGTTAAATAGCGATCCTACATGCCAGTTATATTTGGCAGAGCATTCAACGTATGGACACTTCCACGTCTTCTTGACTATCTGTGATATATGCCTCCGCGGCAGGTGCGAGAGCATTTGTAAATCCTGTTTATTTCCCGCCACAATCATTGGTATATCAAATCCACCTTCAGCCTCTGAGCAGTCCAGGATCTGTTCCCGCAGATCCTTTATGTACTGAAAACTTTCCTGGGATGTGATGTCATAGATGAAGATCAACGCCGAGGCTGTCCCTATGGCCGTGGCGTACGATTGTAAATCTTCCCAGGAGGGACCGATGGCAGCCTCGCCAGCCCGGTCGTCAAGCGGGGAGAACGGGATGACCGGGATATCAATGAGGTTCACCTCCACCAGTTGGTCGTTTGCCACGACGGCCGTGGTGTAGACACAGGCACTGGTGGTGGGGCGGTGTTTCTGTATAAAATGACACCGGCAGTATTGTTCGATGAGGGCTGTCTTGCCCACGGAAGGTGCCCCTAATACCACAACATCCAGCTGGTCCACCATGTCAAGAGAGAGCTGCTGGTAGAGCTCACAGAGCGACTGAAGGGACATTGGCGGCGTCATGGGGGACGGTGGCAATCTTGCAGAAGCGGCATGCATGCAGTCAGTATCACAGTCACTGGATTGTGGAGATGAAGCCCCAACCAACGTCTTGGTGATGATGCACCCGGTGGAGATAATAATGATGAAGATGTTGATGACGACGCGTGAAGAGCAAGAAGAAAGAGTAAATAAAAAGGTATCTTAATATAGACAAGGGGGTTCAATGTCACGTGTAGGGGGGATGTACAGCCCCCACTAAAGTACGTGTACACCTTACATCACTTTGAGCTCCCACCCCAAACCCATCTTGTCATCTCGGATGACTCTGTGGAGCAGAATCATGAAGCACTCAAGCTATTTCACATCCGCTACAGGTTTTTTATAATGTCCCACACAGTGTGTGTGTGCGTGCGCCGAGTACGAACCACCTTGCTCCGATCACCTGCAGTAACGAAATGACGTGCCAGGCCACGCTGCAGCGAGTCTCGTGTACGTTTCGCTGGGCGATTTCATTGATCACGTGTGTACGCGCGCAATCGCACTGGCTTTTTTTTACGGCTGGTGAGATATTACAAAGACGAAGGCCCCCTACGCTGAAAGCTTTACAGATTATTTTGTCTGTGGCACTCCGGACGGAAGAGCTTGTTTTGATACTGTATTCCTAAAATGAATCTTGATTTCGGTGTGAGATAAAAATCAGTATTAAAAAAGAAGAAGATTAATTTTGTTTGGTGTAGGCCCTACTCTAACGCGACGGTTAGCAATTCTTTGTGGTTTAGTTCGTTTCTGCAAATTGATCTGGCTATTGTGCGAGAACACTATACACATCGTTCCTTCCTCAGTAGTATGACCTCCGTGAGACGGTAATAACAAGAAACAGCCTTTTGTGGCCGCATCAAACCAAAATCGAAATCTCTGCACATCAACTTTGTCTGTTGACGTGTCTGGAGAAATTGAATGCCGAAATCCAAGCCATATTTTCATTCGTCATTCAGTGGCGTGTGCACCGCGAACAAAATCCATAAAGGCAGAGACAGCTGTACTGCAGGCAGCATTTTAAAGGCCGAGACGCTCAGAGAGAATTGAAAAGGGGAAAAAAGAGGCGAGCTCGTTGTGAGGTATTTGCTTTGAAACCGTAGCCCCGTTGTAAAACATTTCCTTCTGCCGTATCGTGAACATCACCGGGTAGCATTTTTTTTACACCGCAGCGAGGGGTTTTGTACTGTAATACTGCCAATTCCTGTCTTGAGATGAGACTACAAACATTTATGCCTATAAAGGGTTATGTTTAGGGTTAGGGTAAGGGTTAGGGTTAGGGTTGGGGTTAGGGTTAGGGTGAGGCTTAGGGTTAGGCTTAGGCTTAGGGTTAGGGTTATGTTTAGGGTAAGGGTTAGGGTTAGGGTTAGGGTTAGGGTGAGGATTAGGGTTAGGGTGAGGGTTAGGGTTAGGGTTAGGGTTAGGGTTGGGGTTAGGGTTTAGGGTTAGACGTAGTCTCCTATCTCAAGACGGAATTGACAGTGTTACAGTACAAAACCCCTCGCTGCGGTGTAAAAAAATACGCCACCGGGTACGGAGAGGCTACTGCTGGTGCTACTGTACGACCTAAAGGCCTTGGCCGGAAGTTGTACACGACGCTTTGCTTGCTGCGTCTCAAACCATTACCCGGTAAAAACAGAAGGAAGAAAAAACCGGACATTTGATATTGGTCTAGCTGCATTGATATTGATCCATTGCATAGCCCATAGGCTTGGTCTGGCTTCGGGCAGCAAGTAAAACTTTGGAGGAAATTTATGGCTTGGTAATGGTGCATCTTCATGGGTATAGGCTCCTTACATACCGCACCACAGGCTGGGACTGTCTAACCTTTCCATTTTTCCCATTTTGTTTGTATAAAAACTATGAAAATACCCTCTATTACCCAAAAGGCTGACAAATCGTGTGTAGCATTAAATCAAGGCCCTGCACACGCTATACCGGGCTAATACAATGCCCTGAAGGTTGACATAATTCATACTCACACATCGGCCTATTATTATACGCAATCCACTTTCATAAAAAACAAATCAAAATCCACCCATGTATCAAGCACTGCAATTGCGAAGTATACCCAACTGATGAGTCTATATTTACTATTCATGCAATGGAATAACTGTATGGAGAGTTGACATTCAGAGTTATAGATCTAACAATTTTTGGTACCTCGATCACAAAAGCCTGCATAGGTCATAAACAGAAGAGTTTATTATTTTATGAGTCTTTTGCTGACGAATAGAAATTTTTACTCACAAGTTATTGATGTCGTCATAATATCAGCACGCACACGAATTTGTTACCCGGTAGCACAATCACAAAATGGAATATCTACTTTTTGCTCTCACTGCACGGATTAAACGGGGAAATTCCTGAGAAAATTTATTAGACTTTTTCACACTTGAATTTCCAACCCTAGTAAACACCTGAGAAAAAAGCAATTTCCCGGGAAATAGTTACCCCTGCTTTGGGAGTAGGGTGAAGCGAGATAAACCCGGGTATATAACTTGAGTGCACATTTTCACAAGAAAATTGCATAAAGCGTGAAATGAATGGATTGGTGGGGTTAAATTCCCTAAGTATTTTCTTGGGGTTTGATTTCCTGGGATTTTTTTTTTTTTTTTTTTTTTTTTTTTGAGATCACAAGATCACATCACAAGGCCAGACGGCCACTTCAAGGTGAGGATTACACTTAACCGATTTGGGCTTTCGACCCAAAATTAACTGTCACCAGGGGCATGTTGCCACCGAGGCCTACTCCTGGGGCTGAAACAGGGTTTATACCACCCCACCCCCCCTTCACAGTCCGTCAGGATGTAGGTATGGGTGTCATCCACTAGGAGCCTGGCTGGTAAAGCAAAATGCACTACCTTCCCAACTTTTAAAGAAGCAATTATGGTTAAGTTAGTGTCTTGCTCAAGGGCACAAGTGTCATGACCGGGATTCGAACCCACACTCTGCTGCTGACAACACCAGAGCTTACCATTGCCCCGGTAAGTCCCTATAAGTCCCATGGGAATGTTCAGTTAATGTGCTCTGCTGACGTTTTCACACAGTAAATCTACACTGTGACCATATAGTACTTTTATAGATGAATATGTGTTCCTAGTGAGCTTACGGGAGTGCCCTTCATGGGGTCTTTTACACAATGGACTCACAAGGGAATTTTGTTGTCTTCAAACTAAGCACACAATATTTCAATACATTCACACAATCACGAAATAATTATGTATAGATGACCTTTACAAAGTTAGAATGTTAACATTGTATGATGTATCCCTGATGCCTGAATGCCTATACACAAGTCCAAACGACTGAGCATTATGCACTTGCAGGTTTTTTTTGCTGATGCATGACATTTCTACATAAGAGATGTGCCTATTGATTTATTCGCACATCAATAGCTATTTTGATACGCAGCAGTACAGGACAAGACCAAAAATTGACTCAAAAACACTCCACAAAAAAAAGAAACTGCCTTCAAACCTATCACCTCAAGTTCACACCTAAAGTTGCATAATATTATAATAGCTGACTAAACCGTATTAACAGCATGTAGTACCTAAACACAACTGCACCGCTAGAAGCACATGCAGATCTGTGTTATATACACTCTGTGGACATTTCGTTGTTATGGGCACTTAAGAAAAAAGATAGTCTTCAACATTTGTGAAAACTCTGGGCGAGCATTACATACGAAGTGTGGACCTGCGAATAAAGAGGTCCACACAAGGCAGGGTTGTGAAACACTATGTGGACTATAGCACACGTCCAAACAGTGTTTTCGCCAGTGTTGAAAAATATGCTTTTTCTTAAGTGCACATAACTAAGGAATGTCCACAGAGTGTATGCAACACAGAACTGTGTGTGTGGACGAGCTTACGGGAATGTCCTTGTGGGGTCTTTTAGACAATGGAACAATGGACCCAACAAGGGAATTCTTTGTTCAACCTGGACCCCACAAGGGAATTATTTAGAACAACAATAGCAGGACCCCACAAACCGGATCCGTAAAGGTTGTGTGTGTGTGAGTCGCCTTAAGTCCCTGTATTGTCTGGACCTCTTTTGTTCTTACGATCACACTCGGTATGTGAATTTTTTAAATTTAAACAAAGTAAAGTCTGTCCTGAGCAAATATGGCTCATCAGGCCGGTGTTTATACCCGGTTTCCTTGGCATTAACCGACTGTGAATATTTATATTCCCCTGGACAGGATTCCAGTCCATAGCAGGTTACTTGCAGCTCTCGCCGGTACCCGTTTGTACTCCCGGGTGGAGAGAAGCAATTATGATATTTAGTGCCATTGCTCAAGGACACAAGTGTCGCGACTGACCAACCCATGATTCGAATCCACATTCAGAACTTGAATCTACCGCCCCAGACCGCTCGGCCACGGCACTCCATTGGTATGTAATACTTGCACCCGAAAACTGTACCAGCATATGGGGTTTAAATACAAGCAAGACTCAGATTTATTTTCAGTTAATACACCCACATGCAATTGATGTTAAACCCAAATCGTGTACATAGATCACATAAACTTACAATTAATCCATAAACTTACAAATCGAGGACGACCCTTTGTTTTCCGATTGTTTGGACTAATAGTTTTTCTTTTAGCGATGTCCCCATTGGTTTTTGTACACGAAAGCAAAGCAAGGATTGTCCGCGGTATGTGATTTTCCCGGATCCCTTTTTGTTTTAAGTCCTCGGTTTGAATGCGTAGACATGCCCTTATTTTACTAGGCTGTTCTACACACCTTTAACATGACATGCTGACATATTCATAGTCACACATACATTATTTGATAATATAATCGTTGAATCTTTCGGTCTTAATTATATTATAGCATCAATACTCAACGTGTGTGGGTAGGTGTGATGGGCGTGATGGCGTGGCATGCTTGCCGTGTGCTCACATCTAGGGTCTATTTACTTTAAAGGTATCGTACACGTTTGGTAATGACTCAAAATAAAATATTAGCATAAAAACGTACTTGGTAACAAGCAACGGAGAGCTGTTGATAGTATAAAACATTGTAGGAAACGACTCCCTCTGAAGTAACGTAGTTTTTTAGAAAGAGGTAATTTCCCACTAAAATAATAAAAAACTTCTTGCAAGAAGTTTTTATTCCTATCTGAAAGCACACAAATTTGTACAACAAGGGTGTTTTTTCTTTCATCATTTTCTTGCAACTTCGATGACCAATTGGGCCCAAATTTTCACAGGCTTGTTATGTTATGCATATTATGTTAGGATACACCAAGTGATAACACTGGTCTTTGAAAATTTCCAAACGTGTTCAGTGCCTTTCAGTTCTGTATCAGACCTCATGCATATGACGTAATTTAAGTAGGGCGCCCTCGCCTAGAGGTCAAAAGGCGGTCGCTCGTTGGCCAATCATGTGGGTCGCGCGTACACATCTGCGCGTTTCCATTGTTTCATCATCGGTTTAACTCTAAGGGCCTTATCACAGGGGGCAACTTTAAAGGCAACTTGGAGGCAACCATGCTGCAGTGCGTGCTACAGGATCACTTTGGTAGCACATGAGTAATTTTAAAGCAATGTCTTACGATCCTCAAGGATAATGTGAGCATTTAAATGTGAATGGATTCTCATCGACATGGGTTCGAATCCCACCCGAGTGATTTGCCTGTGGGGTTTTTTTCCACAGAACTCGGGAAAGTACTGAGTATACACTGTTTAATACACATCGGTGTGAGGGTACACAAGCAAATTATATGAACCTGGGGACAATTACAACTTATGCACTTGATAAAAAAATTAACAGTCATTTGTCTTTAAGGTTTTGGTTTGGGTTTTGTTTTTTGTTTTGTTTTTTATGTAAGCTCGCCCCAAACATGGTAAGGGGCAACAAGAAGAAAATATTTAACGGGTCTGTATACGTTTGTGTAATGGCTCTGAAAATTAATGGCAATAAAAACTGACTTGGTTAGAAGTACAGCAGCTTTGGATAGTATAATTAATTTTGAGAAACTTTTCAATAGAAGTACTGCGGTTATGGAAAAAGATATCACTTTTTATCCCCAAAATTTTGATACGGCCGTAACGTTTCTCAGAGTGTGTATTCCAATGCAGATTATTCTTCCTGCGTAGACATAACCACTCCAGATTTTCGGCAATATCTCAAAAACGCCACCACAGTTTGAAATGAAATTTTCACAAGTTAGTTTTATGGTCTACAACTATAGATTGAAACAAACAGTGGGTTCCAATTACCAAACGTATTCAGACCCATTATAGAAATAACTCAGGGGATTTGAAACAAGCCTCCTGTAGAGAAAACAACCCTCCCAAATGTCGTTTTCATCTCCGTACCAGAAGGAGGAAAACAACCTGTGACAAGATTGATATCATTTTAATTTCCCACATCTCCATTTTAATTAATTCCCACTTGAGCGTGTTAAAGTATTTCCCTCACCTCCGATATTGAGTTTGACTGATGAAAGACACGCAATCAGAAGAAACTCTCAAAAACACGCTCGCCGAAATAGCATAATTCAATAATTGCAAGCTGAAAAGAAAACATGATCCGTTACCCATCTAAAAAAAAATGAGGAAATTGAAGGAAAAGAAGAAGGAACAGTTGATGCCAGCATCACGATCTTCTCTTGGACAATATGTCATGGGTATTTGTCTTTACTACAGAGATCTATGCTAACACAAATTTAATTAAATAGTTGAAACGGGAATTTTTATATAATTTTTTTTACTGGAAATGTAAATAATTGTTCTACGCCGTCTTTAGATTAAATCGATTTTAGTTCTTCAGGTTCTTGCTTTCTTATTTTCATTTTAGCCACAATTTGTAGGTTTTTATGTTGAATTATGACCAGATGTTATTTTGTGGCCCAAATGATTGAAGACAAACAAACAATTAGACCGCCTTTAGATAGCGATTATTGTTCTCTGTTTAGATTGTTAGTTCTTTGTATGTATTGTTTTTGTGCTGCCCGGATAGAAAGAGATAAATGCATAAATAACAAATCATATTTCACAAGGCTAACCAAAATGTTAATAAGTCCAATTTCTGTTATAAATGTTGTATTATTATTACTAGTTTATTAAAATCTGCTCATAGGCCTAACGGGCTGATTTACAATACAGATGAACAAGCAGTAAAAACGTACATCAAGATAAAACTAGTAACAAACATTAAATATACAATAACAAAGGATTATACTAGAAAATAAACATTTAAAGGGTCTGTATACATTTGGTAATGACGCTGAAAATTATTGGCAATAAAAACTTACTTGGTGAGAAGTACAGCAGCTTTGGATAATATATAATGCATTTTGAGGAACCTTTCACTTCGAAGTACTGCGGTTATGGAAAAAGATATCACTTTTTATCCCCCAAATTTGAATCTGAGAAGCGTTATACTGCAGTAACGTTTCTCAGATTGTGTATTCCAAATGCAGATTATTCTTCCTGAGTGGACATAACCGCTCCAGATTTTCGGCAATATATCAAAAACGCTACCATCTTTTGAAATGAAATTTTCACAGGTCAGGTTTATGGTATATATCAACAACTATATAGGATTGAAACAAATTGTGGGTTCCAATAACCAAACGTATACAATTCCGTTAAGCAAAGAAGGAAACTGCGGACAATACCCAACAAAGATGAAATCGTCCAAGAGTCAAGGACTCACGAAAGGTTTAATAAAAGGGAGTTTAAAAAGGCCTTTTGAGGTACGGTGTTATTGTTGAGAAAGGCCATCAGAGATTACGGGTTAGTTATTAATATTAATAATAATAATATAAAGGATTCGCCACGGCGAGTTTGTAATAATTTCCTCCTAACACAAGACAGCCCTTTAAACCGAATCAGCCCTAGAAGAAAATAACACGTGCGATGATATCGCCAGCAATCAACTTAGAAATTCTCTCTTTACTGCACGTTGTTCGCCCGAGGTCCAAGGAGCTTTGCTAAAGCTGACCGTCGCCATGCCAGGGCCTCGGTGTACTATTAATAACCCATTTTGTGAGTTTGGTCATATTCTGTACTGAACCATTTGGAAAGGAGATTGCATGTACCCGGTGCCCTAGGTTAGGGAGCACTGCGGTGCAGGGAGGAGGTGTGGGGGGGGGGGGGTAGGTTGGTTTACCCCAGGACAAGGAGACACGCTCGTGTTGAACATAACAGGTGACAATGTGGAAATGAGCGTATGTGGACCATCTTCTTGAGGTCGTGTTATCAAGGTGGTGTGTAATAACTTGAAGAGGTTATGAGCAGCGACTGTCACGCCATTTATAACACAGTCTCTCTTAACCTGCCTTGGGTATTGTAATGACATACCGGTAACTAAAACAATGGCCGATATGGAGACCAGTAACGTGCTCATAAGACGACGAAAGCGCACCCCCTCACCTCCCGATCTAAGACAACATAATAAAACAAATTGTTGATTGACCCCGCCCGACCCTTCGAAACCCCCTGAACCCATTTTTTTTAAATGTTTGTTTTTCTTCATAAAAACGGCCTTTTCAATGATCTTTACAGTCAAATTTGGCTCCCAGATTTTTCAGCTGATTTGTTTTCAAAATCTATAGGTTGGAAAAGATGTTTGAAGAAAGGTTATTCATGTTGGCAAAAAGCGAGAACAATTCTTCAACTATTTACTTAGGCTAGACTGCGTTTTATTTGTTTGAAAATGTTTACAGAAAGTGTCATCTAGGATTTAAATGGGTTTAACAAAACAATTAAAAACATCAAAATCACACAAACCCTCTGTTTTATAGTGATTGTGATGATTTCTTTATATAGTTAATTTCATATTTTGCCATGTAAACAAAACTCAATACAAAAAGGAAAAAGAAAAAATGCTTTCCCACCCCAACCTTAAAACAAAAAGGGACGATCAACAATTTGTTTTTTGTATGTGGCCTAATGACCCTGTAGAGGCATCTTCTGCGGATGCGGAGTGGTTGTTTTAAGTGAGATGTGGAGAGTGGTTCCGTGTGGATACAGGAAGATACAGAAAGAAGATTAGAAGATGAGATAATGGTGGCAACGGAGGAGGATGTTCTCCTTTCCGTATGACTGTCTTGAGTTATGGATGCAGGGATGGGCAGACTTGGTACAGGTCCGCCATTTTGTGGATAATCGTCTCGAGTTTTGGATGCAGGGATGCTTTACGTGGGCAGACTCGGTTAACGACCAATTAATAAACATGTTTCGTCTTCTATGTATTTGTTCATGCATCCATTTGGCCCGAGTGCAAATACCCCCAAGGGTGCGTTTTGGCGGCTGTAACCAATAATTGTTTCTGACGTCATAACCAAAACGGTAACCGAGCTCACAACTCGGTTATCGTTCAGTCTGAACAGCAGAACCAACGACCAACAACCGAAACAGTTTTTGGTTACCGCCGCCAAAACGCACCCCAGGTCAAATCTGAATACAGACATCGGTGTATGACAGTTAAAGTAGATTTCACCTTTTATTTTTTTCTGAGAAAATAGAATTAGCTGTAAGTTGCAAATTGCTTACCAACCAAAAGGCTCAACCAAAGGCTAAGACAACACAACCAACTAAACAGATATACTGGTGTAACAAAAGCAGTCAAGTGGAAACAGATGAAAAGAGAGCAGAAAGCACACAGAAAAAGCAAGAGATGAACAATGAAGAAGGAGACAAAGGGGGTATGGAGGGAAGGGCTGGTATTGTTGAAAACACACAAGACAAAGTCAAAGGTGGGAAGATGGAGAAAACGTAATTAATTTTATTTTTATGTAAAAGGAAATAGATGATAACATGGCAGAGTCCTATTCTTCAATGTTGTCTTTGCTGCCAGTGGCTATACTAGCCATAGCCGTAGCTGAAAAGTCAAACATAACGATCGCACTCGACGCCTAAAATGCAAATTGCACAGTATAACACACTAGGAAACTGACTCCCAACAAAAATATCACAACCAAGTTTGTAATGTGGTAATGACATCAAGGCTCAATTTCATGGCACTGCTTTCCACGGAGTTCTGTGCTTAAGGCACCCCTGTCAGGTGCGCGATTCTACCGGGCCGTGAAGCGCTGAATTCGGCGGTAAGCAGAGCCATGAAAGTGGGCCCGGGAGAAATGGGTTCATAAAACTGTGCAAGTCTCGTGCGTATCTGAAATGTTGGACTCAATAAAGAGCACGGGTTTGTTTCTTTCACACGTTAAAGGGTCTGTATACGTTTGGTAATGACTCTGAAAATGAATGGCAATAAAAACTTACTTGGCAAGAAGTACAGCAGCTTTGGACATAATGCATCTTGACAAACTTTTCACTTCGAAGTACTGCGGTTATGGAAAAATATATTATTTATTTATTTATTTATTTATTTCAACATCTTTATACAGGATAAAAAGATCAGCAAAAGCTGGTTTACATCAATGTCCTGTTAAACATAAATGGTCAACATAAACAATAGACTAGAAAAAAGACAAAAACAAAGTAAAACTACTTAAAGTACAGTTTCTTATATCCCTTTTTCCCCAAAACAATTTGAATCTGAGAAGCGTTACTGCAGTAACGCTCCTCGGATTGTGTATTCCAATTGCAGATAATTCTTCCTGTGTGGACATAACCGCTCCGGTTAGTTTTATGGTATAATATCTACAACTATATAGGATTGAAACAAACAGTGGGTTCCAATTACCAAAAGTATGCATTCATTATAAAGAAATGTCTGTACTGCGAAAACTTGGGTGTTAAAATTGACACAATGGGTTGTCACATAATATAGATACCGAAGAGAGAATCAAAATTAACATCATAGGGTGTTAAAAAAGCACCAATATAATTGTTTTGGCAGAAATTAGTGTTATTTTAACACCCGATGGTGTAAACTTTGATTATTTGTTGGTATCTATATGTGACAACACCCCTGGTGTAAATTTTAACACCCCAGTTTGTGCAGTGTGGGAATCAATATAGAGATCCCAAACAATTCCGAATGCGTGCGAGACTAGATAGTCACAGAGAGTGATCAACCATTTACATGAAATAACAAACCCGTGAAAATCAGTAAGCTTTCAGACTAAAATTAAACACTGATGTTTTTTAACCTTACCAATCCTGTATAATACCTTAAAGGGTTCATCTAATTAGACTCTTTTCGAAACTGTGGCTTATAAGCTCAGGCTCCGTCGGTAATTTTGAAATGTACACTTGCAGTACGGGACTTCAAACAGGCTGACGGAGCCTACAAGCCTAACCCGTGGTTTCGAAAATGGCTTGTAAAATTATCACATGATCCGATTTCGTACAGTTCACATTTTAGTATAGTTTCGATTTAATAGTTCGAGTTAAAATAGAAAATATGCTTGCTACACCGGTTTGCTAAGGTCGGCCCTTGATGTAAGTTGGAAATATCACATCCCCAATACAGTTTTGTACGGACAATTGCCTAAAATCAATATAAACACATCTGAAAAAGGAGACTTATATTTGCTTGACATTGCAAGAGAAGTATAAATCAAGTGGTGTGAGATTTGGTGCTGTGGCAACCAACACACGGAAAGAGGAGCAGAGGAAGGCCAAACAAAACATACATTAACCATGGAGGTAGGATTAAATCAACCAACAATGCGAAGACTCCAACCTGACCTGTGAGGACATAGACAACTGCATGCCGTACATGAACTTTTGGAAAGCCATCACAAATGTCCGATGGAAGCCGTTGGAATGAAAATAGAAACCGTGTGATTTCGAAATGCCTTCTCGAGAAAAAAAATGTAATTCGAGTCTTTGAACGTTTGTTGATCGCATTATGTCCGACATGTGAAAAACTATGTTCGACAGGGTACGTTGGGTGGGAAATAATTGTTGCTGGACACAATGAGTCGGACTTTTTTCGGACACAATGGGTCGGAGATAATGGCTTGTCGGACACAATGGGTTTGACCCAATAATCGGAGTTATTACTTGTCGGACACATTGGTAGGAAATAATGGTTTGTCGGACATGATTGTAGGATATCATGGTTTGTCGGACATATTGGTTGTAATTAATGGTTTGTCGGACACAATGAGTCAGACATGATTTTTGTTCTGGACACACTGCGTTGGACACAACGGTCTGTCGGTCACATTGGGTTGGACACAACGGTTTGTCGGTCACATTGGGATGGACACAACGGTTTGTCGGACAAAAAAGAGTCGACCATAGTTCCAAATCGGTTGATCATAACATATACCTTTGAATTGCGTTAAAGCAGTACACCATTTACAATCCTAACTATCTTTGTCTTGCCTACAGGGGACAAATCACCTCAAGCTCCAGTCGGATGTTTAACATTCATGTTGGAACGAGTTGTATAAAATTAACCCATCTTTTATTCCCCTCTCTTGAAGGTGGCAACTCGCCCGAAACTTCATCCATTTCCCATGGTGTATATACTCAATGTATCTAGTCTGTGCTAACAGCACGAGTCACGTTTAATAATGCAATGTGAATCCGTAATAGATGAGAAGTATGCCAATGCTTTACATCATCCTTGAGACCGGTTTAGAGGTTGTGTTTAAAGATACTACTCACTCTAAAAACTCCGGGTCAGAATTGATCCGGATTAAGGGTCCAAAGGGGCCTGACCCATTTCCGGATTAGGCTGACCGGAAAGTGGTTAGAAAATGGGATTTTAACTCGGATTCTGCGTCATATTCACCAATTTCTGACACATATACTGTCAGATTTGACCCAGATACAAAGTCGCAGGGGGACCTGACCCGTTCCTGACCCGGAATCTTTGTCAAACTGACCCAAAACTGTTTGTCAAACTGCGGACGAAGAATCCATTTCAAAATCCCCTTTTTGGTGGCATGGTTGGCTTGTGCGTAAAGCGCTCGCCTCTCACCAAGGTGACCCAGGTTCGAAACCCGGCCAGGGCCATAAGTGAGTTGAGTTGTGCGTTGGTTCTCTGCTGTGCCACGAGGGTTTTTCAGACCATCCGGTTTTCCTCCCTCGGAAAAAATCAAACACTTTCGATCTCTGGTTGTGCTCCGTGGTCATAATGGGTTGATGTGGTTGGATGCCATAGGCGCCCTTGCATGCTTGCTTCTCGAACACGTTGTAGCCGCGTCCTTCGCAATTCAGCTCTTAGCTGCCAGTAAGGATGATTAGCCTCCCAAATTATTATATCAAACGATTTTCTGAGTCAGGCCCTAATCCAAATCAATTCTGACAGGGGAGTTTTAAAGTGTAATCCCTTGATTTCGACCGTTACTACCTAGGTCTATTTGAGCCGGATTACTGGTTCCAGAGGGCCTGACCCATTTCCGGATTAGGGTGACCCGGAAAGTGGTTAGAAAATGGGATTTTAACTCGGATTATGCGTCATATTTTACCCGTTTCTGACAAATGAAGAAAGGGGGCAACATCTCAAAACTTGTACACCTGTTGTTTTTGCACCTCTTGAATTTAAGTGGAAATTATCATGCAGTTATATAAAATTAAAAAATATTTCTGCCTAAAATGCTATTGTTTCTGAGAAATGAGTAAAACATTAGTTTTTATCACGCGCGATATTTTGAAAAAACAGAAAACACATAAGGTCTCTTTTCACTATTTTCTCGTGATCTCGATGACCAATTGAGCTCAAACTTTCACAGGTTTGTTTGTTCATGCATGTTGAATCACACAAAATGTGGACACTGATTTTGATCTGTTACCAAAAGTGTACAATACCTTTAAGTGGAAATTATCATGCAGTTATATTCTCTCGCGATCTTTGTTCCCCGTATCCACTTCACTTTAAATGTAAGATGGGACTCCATCATCTCTTGAAAAGTAGCACCTATATACGTTCATTTATAGACCAGGTAACCTGTGACATCACATGTTTACAAAAGAGCCACAGAGCCTGACTTCCTGCAGGCATGATGTGTACACAGCCCAATAGAAGAAAACATTAAATCTGATATTTTATGGAGATAGCGCTGTCTGATTTGTATCACCTTCCGATATGAAGAAATGGGGCACATCTCAATACTTGTACATCTGTTGTTTTTGTAACTCTTGAATTCAAGTGGAAATTATTATGATACAGAATGTGAGTTCCCATATGACCAGTGTAGTATCTTGCCTGCCAGAAAGGCCCTGGAATGTACAAGGTCACTCTTGTTGTTGTAAACAAAGGTTACATGGCATATATATTTCTCTTAATAGGCCTACTGCTACTGGTGTGACGAAATGTCACATGTGAAATGCCATTTGGGCTGATTACTTTATTCTTGGTAAGCATATTTTGTTTGCTGTGCTTAGCTACTTTTTGTGCTTAAGCAGCTCTATGAAATCGGGCCCAGGTCTTCAGCCCAGGCTTCCCTGGTTGTGTATTAACTTGGTCTTCCAGATCATCAAAACAAGTACTTATTGCCACCAAGAAATTAGTCCCAAAAAATAATGAATATTATGTTGATGCTTCATTTTGCAGTATTTTCTTTATAAAGTACTTGTACTAGTACTCGATCTAAGTATTCGGCACTCGGAACTAATACTCGTACTCAATGGCCCAAGTACTCGTATACTCAAGTACTACTCGGCACTCCTATTACTCGGCAGCACTTGATACTCACTGAAAGGTACTTGACTACAACACTGTAAATTTGTACATGTACGATTTGATACCTTGCATGGTGGATGGAGGCTTCCCTGGTTGTGTATTAACTTGGTCCTCCAGATCATCAAAACAAGTACTTATTGCCACCAAGAAATTAGTCCCAAAAAATAATGAATATTATGTTGATGCTTCATTTTGCAGTATTTTCTTTATAAAGTACTTGTACTAGTACTCGTACTCGATCTAAGTATTCGGCACTCGGAACTAATACTCGTACTCAATGGCCCAAGTTTTCGTATACTCAAGTACTACTCGGCACTCCTAGTACTCGGCAGCACTTGATACTCACTGAAAGGTACTTGACTACAACACTGTAAATTTGTACATGTACGATTTGATACCTTGCATGGTGGATGGAGATCCAATCAAGTATGGTTTGTGGTAACATGTATACATGAAATATCTCTGTGAAAACGACCAGGGCCCAATTTCATAAAACTGTTAAGCAGAAAATACTGCTTAGAAAATTTCTTTGTTAAGCAAAAGATTAGTGGGGCACCAGTTGCAACAATGTAAACTTTATGGAACTTTGGCTGATAACCAGTTTCTGTTAAGCAATAACTTTCTGTGCTTAGCAAGTTTTTACGCTTACAGGCTTTATGAAATTGGGCCCAGGGCGCATACTGATCGAAACGTCTGCTTGTTACACCACTGGTTCTTTTCGGAACCGACAAAACTCAGTGAGAGATTTCATGTAAGTTTTGTTCACGTTCGAATTAGGCTTCTTTTGAGTCGGTAACTCGATACAAAAAACCCGAGCGCTCGGGACGAATTTTCTCGCACAAAGCAAATTTCGATTCACTAAGCACTTAGATTCATCTTAAGGTGAGTTTGTATTGTGACATCACACTTTGCTTAGCAATTAAGATTGGTACACAACTTAAGATCAATCTTAGCTATTTGTGAAACCGAGCCGTCGTTTCAAGTTTATATAATATTTTTGTTAAGTTAATTTTAACTTTCGGGTTATCGATCGTTCAGAAATTTGTCGAATCGGGACCAATTTTGTATCGTGCCTTTAGGTTAGCTTTTACCTCAATTTACTAATGTGCAATTATCACAAAATCAATAATATCTTCAAGATGAATATATTTTTAAACAATAAGTACTTTTATTAATCCTGCAGGGCACTAATGTTTTCAATTATAAGGCATATGTGTGGATGAACCTCCACGCATATAATTCCTGTTCATCATACTTTGTTGTGCCAAGAACGAGTCACATTACTTTTGCCGATAGAGCCTTTTCCCAGTCTGGACCCAAACTCCGGAATAAACTTCCAAATCGCATCAGGGACGCAACATCTTTCAACACATTTAAGACAAGTGATGTTTGAAGCTTTGCATGCTATGTAAAAAAAAGAAGTAACTGTAAATCAGCTACATCTCTTTAGGGAGGAGTGCTGGCTCTGAAAACAAACAGAAGACGAGCAGAGTATACTTGTTCGAAACGTCGAGACCACAGCGGCTCTCTTCAGAGCCAACACTCCTCCCGAAAGAGATTTTACACATTTTTTTACCCGCATGTTTTAGTTACTTTCTTACATTTAAAGACACTTCTGAAAGCCCACTTGTTTCATGAGGCCTATCATCAATGACTTATTTATTTCTTCTATGCCTCGGTGATTTTGAGCAATCCTCTAATTTAAAGGAACGTTACAGAACTGGTAATTAAAATTTTCTTTAAGATCACAGATTTACATAAAACTTACACGGTCTAATGATGATGATAGTAGAAAACATCCCAAGAAATATTTCTGTCTGAAATGCCATATTTGATGAGAAATGAATAAAACTAATTTCCGATTGGAGTTTATCGCTCATGAGCGTTTTATTCATGCATTGTATAACACATGTAAATGTGTAATCGGTTTTTCACTATTTTCTCGTGACCCAGATGGCCGGCCGATCTCAAACTTCTACAGGTTTGTCAGTTTGAGTATATGGTGGATTATATAAAGTGCTTAACTGTCTTGTTAGCAAAAACCAATTCTGTAATGTTCCTATAAGGGCTTTGAATATTCTGACTGATTGATTGATTGATTGATGGATTGGCTTGCGCTGAAAAGAGCCTGATTTCTGCAAAAGTACTTACAGCATTTAGTGTTTTGTACATTCAGAATGAGTGTGTGGTGGATCTTGTGTTGTCATCAGGATTTGCGTGGAATTATTGATGCAAATATAAGCATCTCGCCACAGATTTGACCTTGCTCGCCAAGTAATTTTTGGGTGTTTATCTTTAATTTGATTTGGGGATGATGCGATGGAAACGGAGCATGAAGTGTACGCAGTCTCTAGGTTACCCCTAAGTCTAATTTACGCCGAGGAATTTGATCGTCTTAAGATTGGAGACTAAGCGGCAGAAATAGCTTTAGTGTGACCACAGTCAAATTAGTCAGGGGGAAGGCTACGGCGAGGGAGGTAGTGGCGGGGTTTGGTTGGAATCGACGGCTTGACACCGGGATGGAATCCTGCTGGTGCGTCCATGGACTAGATCTTCCCCCACCCTTAATAGGCTTTAAATCAGGGCAGGGAATCGGCAGTGGAGAGGCCAACTAACTTAATTGCCTCGCCAATAAGGTCTGGGTGTGACTGATCTTTACATCATTGACATGAAAACAATAATTCAACCGTGGCAAAGTGCTGTGCATAAGATTGCGATTATTTGCTTGCATAGTGCACGTTATATTGGTAATGTTATATTGATGCAATGGGAACTGGCTGCAGACCACAGTTAAAGGTGCAGTACACTTTTGGTAACAGCTCAAAATCAGTGTCCACATTTTGTGCGATTCAACATATGCATGAACAAACAAACCTGTGAAAGTTTGAGCTTAATTAGTCATCGAGGTCACGAGAAAAAAATTAATAAAAGAGACCTTATGTGCTTTCTGTTTTTTCAAACTATCGCGCGTGATAAAAACTATTGTTTTACTCATTTCTCAGAAACGATAGCATTTTAGGCAGAAATATTTTAAGGAACCCTTTCTACCATTACTTACTTTAAATCATGTAAGTTATATGTGAATCTGTGAACATTATGTTTTTCGACCTTACCAATAGTGTACAGGGCCTTTAAAGGGAAAGTATACCTTAGATTTTTGGAACCGTTCGATTGTTGTAATCCTATATTTAAATGTACATATACAATCAAACTAACCCGTGAAAATTTCGTTTCAAAAGATGGTCGCGTTTTTGAGATATCGCCGACAATCCGGAGCGGTTATGTCCACGCAGGAAGAATAATCCGTAATTGGAATACACAATCTGAGAAACGTATCTGACGGTAACGCTTCTCAGATTCAAATTTTGGGTGATAAAAACTGATATCCTTTTCCATAACCACATTACTTACAAGTGAAATGATTCTCAAATGCTTTTTATACTATTAAAAGCTGCTGTACTTCTAACCAAGTAGGTTTGTATAGCCATTATTTTTGAGACTGATTACCAAACGTATACCTTCCCTTTAAGATAAATGCACATCAATAGAAAGTAGACCTACATAACAAATAATGAAGTTATGTATTTAGCGATCTCAAAAAATTGAAAGACCTTCATATAATTTATATATATAGATTTAAATTTGTATGACCTATATTTTAACTGCCCATCATCAGAGCAAAAATATAATTGTTGTGTTTACCTTTTTTACTTCTTTCTATATTCAGTATATAGCCTTGACTTTCATTCCGTACCTCTTAAAATGATGATAATAATGAAATTACTGATTTTCAATTGCCATATTTTTTGACGATGACTTAAACATGGGCCTGCAGGCTAGGCACATATCGCTCGTCGAGTATTTATACTAATGTAATAATTGATGACGTGAGCACAACGTAATTTGGTTTATTACCACGCCGGTCAGATTGTGTGTTTGGATTGCCGCGTTCAAGGTTGAAACGCACTCGTTCGCAGGTGTTTGCATAAAAACCATCCTAGTTTTGCATCTATGACATTTTAAAGGTATCGTACACGATTGGTAATGACTCAAAACAAATATTAGCATAAAAACGTACTTGGTAACAAGCAACAGAGAGCTGTTGATAGTATAAAACATTGTAGGAAACGACTCCCTCTGAAGTAACGTAGTTTTTGAGAAAGAGGTAATTTCTCACTAAAATAATAAAAACTTCTTGCAATAAGTTTTTATTCCTATCTGAAAGCACACAAATTTGTACAACAAGGGTGTTTTTTCTTTCATCATTTTCTTGCAACTTCGATGACCAATTGAGCCCAAATTTTCACAGGCTTGTTATTTTATGCATATGTTGGGATACACCAAGTGAGAACACTGGTTTTTGACCATTTCCAAACGTGTTCAGTGCCTTTAAGCAATTATAAAAAACTCAACTCTCGGGTTTTGTTTAAACCGATATGGTTGTGTACTGCTGTGACTTCCCTCCGTTCTGGATCAGTCATGTACCATTCCTATAGGCCCCAATGTTCAATTCTGTACTTGCTCAATTTCCCTTGATGCCGCGTGCAGGTTAAATATACATGTCATGAGGCGGGAATGAGACCGCACTACATACAAGCTTGAATACATAAATCACCCCCTCGCTCCCACATCTCCTCTGGGTTTTTTTCAATTTCCGTTCTGGGGCTATGTACGATTGAAGACTTCCGCTCGTCCCCTGGGGACGCGAACATTCCTCAGTCATCTACACATGTTGGGTGGGATCGCATATCCATGTCACGCTGGTAATCATAATGTCAATTTCTTTTGAAGACGTCCGTCCGGTCAGGGGTACCAGTTAGGTCATCTTGTAAATTGTAATTGTGCTGATTGGTATTAAAGATAGCACGTGTCTTGTTTTTTTCTTTTCTTATCGGGGTTTTTCTTCTTCTTCTTTGATACTTCAGTATCATTTGTATTCTACTGATGGATGACTACTATACAGAGTCATGCAACAAACACTTAACACACTCAGGCTTCAATATTCTTTGTTATCCCTCCGATCAGCCACGGGGAAAAATGTACATGCTGGATCCCCGGGAGCGCACGAGAGGCACGGGTAAATAACTGCGTTCAGGTGCACAATTCTTGTTCTAATGGTCTGAACAGATGAATAGATGTTCCCTGGACCCACACACTAAAGATTGAAGCATTCTGGAAATTTACACATTGGTTCACTACTACTTTTCAAGACATAGTACATTTCGAAAGGATTAAGTTTTGTGCACACAATAGGATTTTTGTGTGCACGTTATAATGGGACCCAGCTTTCCCACACTATTTGTCAACCTCTGAGTTCACTCACCCAGAAATCACTACAGTATATGAAAGAGGGGTGTTTAAAGGTAGTTCAAAAAACAAAACAAAGATGGTTTTTAATCTCAATTTTCGAAAAGGGTGCCTGACTCTGTTTTTCTTTTACTCCTCGTTTTTACCTGATTTCTTTTTCTGTCTTGAATTGAAGAAGAATCGTAGGCACCTTGATAAGGTAACCCATGAAAAGAAATTAACTACATTAGATTTGTTTTGTTCTTTGTTCCTCTTTCTTTCTACAAATGAAAGGAAACATTTTTAACCAATCGAACACTTTGGGCGAAAAGTCTAGTTATAAATATTTGAACTATATTTTAGAAGTTTTAAGTGTTTCGATTATGTTTGATTAAAATAAAGTAAATAGTTATCCTCTACATGTCCAAATTAAATTTTCGAAACTAGCTTCAATAAGAGCTGTGTTTTGAGAGAGTTCACAGCCAGACTATTCTAATTTCCATACGTATCCAAAAAAATTGGATATGCAAATGATCCAATACAAGGGTGAGAGAGCGGTCAATCTCGTACTGCTCGACACACCTTGGGGACGAGGCTGGTGTTTATAGTATTATATTTTGTTTTAAGTATTTTGTATTGTTATCGAGTGTATTTCAGTCCGACTGTTTTTATATCGAGGTTACAAATACATGTTCTACTATATTCTATTCTATTTATTGCTGCAATATAAATACAAGTAAAAGCAACGGTGCCTGTTGTAGTCTTCAGATGCCATTTTCTCGACTTTGACAGAATTTAAGACGGAATATATTTTTTCCAGAGGATAGGAACTGGTATGACATTTATAATCAGCGATCTCATATAAAAAAGTATCCATTTTCCCTTGGTGATTGCCAACCCCGTACTTTAATAGCATTGTATACTGAACTAACCCCGGTCCACGCAGCCGATTGATGCTCACGGACCCAAACCACTCGCACTTAGGCAGGTGCGTCTCTAATCCATGACAATTATCGTTACCACTCAATCCCGCGGGCGGAGAGAGGAACCCTGCCCAGAGGATTGCAACACTACCGTACACAGCAGTAATTTCTCCTATCAGTTTTTACAGATAAAAGCCTTTGCTGTCTCGTGCGAGCCAGACCGTCAGGGGGTTGACAGCAAGAGGGCACGCGGAGCTCCCTTGGCAAGAACAAAAATGTCATTTCCATTTCCATTTTCTCTCGTCTACACTGTTGTTGAGTACATCCGTCAAGATCGTCCAAGTCAATATTCAGATTCTAACGAGGGTAAAATGGCAGGCCAGAATTGCACTCAACTAATTTCCAACTGCAACCGATGGGAGAGAGGAGTTTCGAGTGACGTGCAGGATCTATAATGTAGGCTGGCTTTTTTGTGGGGCTGTTTGGAGTCGAACATCGACATTAATTTGGTTACAATGTAAATTTTGACAAAGGCGGGAAAGAATGGGAAGAAACATGTGCACTAGTTGTCAATAAACACACTTACAGTTCGAACCTGCAAAGGGGGGCCGTAATAAATTGTACATACTTTAAGAAATGCCCATTTATATGCCCTTGTTTGCTCTGCTGACAAGTCAACATTTTTGATTTTACAATGTTTTGAACACCCAAATTTGCAACCCATTATTATACGAATTTAAAAGGATATTACATTATGTATTTTTGGAAGTTAAGTAAATTTATTGCCGTCCCCTAATTTATTGTCCTTTGCAAAAAAAAAAAATGCAGGTTGAACAAGAGTTGTTCCGGCCACCTAATAACAAGCAATGGCAGCCATTTTGTCCTTGCGGATAAAGACAGGGGACCAGTTAGCCTGAACATCTGACGTCACACTTGAAAAACGGCTCGTGAATAACGCCAGATACCGGCCTTTCCCGCCTGCCAGATGTACCTTTGACCTCGCATCCCAATTCACATGGACGGAGATTCGTAGCATAATAGGGAGGTTTAGCTGCACCATACGCGAGTAAAAACGCAAACGTGAACGTCAGAAAATTTTGTTGTAAAATCTCACGTTTTAAGCATACGTGAAGTTACCATTTCTCACGTCAGGTACGTACGTGCAGACGTCATACATGAGCATGAAATAAGCCCAAAGTGGTGACGTCACCTAGAAACGACACAATTTTCTGACGTTCACGTTCACGTTTTTGCTCGCGTAACGTGTAGCTAAACCTCCCTACTATTACACACAGACGTGTGAATAAAACAACATACTAACATACACCCATTATGCACACATGGACGCAGAAGACGATCGAAAGTACATTGTTAACTGCAGCTGCTGGTGTAGCTGACAAACTACTCTACTTCGGAGCAGACCAATCATAACATAGAAGTTGAAAGCTTACGTCACTGCAAGTTTATCCACTAAAATCCTTTACAGATGCCTGTCTCTGTCATCGCGGATAAATACAGGGGACCAGTCTAGGAACCAGTCTACCTTCCTTTGACCTCTAACCGAGGGCGCCCTACTTAAATGACGTCGTGTGCATAAAAAGGTGTACCCTATAAATATGTTGTGCCGAGCGGATAAGAGCACCGGACTCAAGCTCTAATGTTTCCGATCAGCAGAGTGTTGGTTCGAGTCCCGGTCGTGACACTTGTGTCTTTAAGCAAGACCCTTAACCATTATTGCTTCTCTTCACCCAGGAGTACAACTGGGTACCGGCGAGAGCTGGGGAGTAACTTGCGATGGACTGGCAGCCTGTCTAGAAATATTCTCAGTTGTTTAATGCCAATGAAACCGGATATAAACACCGGCCTGATGAGCCATATGGCTCTGGACAGACCTTTACTATAAATATTCAGGGAACTAAGTTCTTTTCTCAACAAGTATCCGAAATACACAACTCGCTGATAGCGCGGATCATTCTAATCTACTCACAGCTAGGCAATTTATTATTCAAGTCAGCAACCCCCCAGGTGGCACTGCTCTCCCATGACCTACATCGTGTTCTGAAGATCATGGAAATTATACCTCATCTTTGGCTTTCTATGATACACATCTCAATGATGAGGAGTGTCTGGTGTGGGCCCAAACCCCTCATGCCATCTCATCCATCCCCAGTCGATCCGTCTTCATCAAGAGACGGACGGCAGTAAAACTTGCCCGTGCGTTAATTCAATAGACGGTGTACCATCCTCCCTCGTGGATCATGTAACAGATAATTTAGAGGTTGCAGCGTGTCCGGACGTACCATCACTGCCTCCTCAGACTCCTTTTACAGCCCCCACTCTTCCTTACGTAAATAAACCGCGAGAGTTGAAGAATACCGGGTTTTAAAAGCATATAGCCAGTCCAATTACAATTGATCTAATACCGGGTGTTGTTCTGATAGGCATCGCGTTAAACCTATCAACTTTCTCCAACATATTATTATTTGTTTTCATCCTCGCCGTCCGGCTGTCTCGGGCCCAAAGTATGTTTGTATTGATGTGCAGAGATGAGGCCGGCAATTACAACAAAAAATGTTGAAGTCAGTTTTTGAAGATGAAGTTAAGAGGAGGTGGCAGTGTGTAAAAGGACTGCGTCGGAGAGAAATAGGAATTACTCTGATGTCTCACGGCAGGCTGGCAGATATTGCCGTCGCAAGTCGACCGGACATATTTTTTTAATACATTAACATTTCGTGATATTTTCAGTTGGATGAAATGACTTGATGAGGGTATATGTCTGTTTCTGTCTTTTGTTTTCGTTATGTGAAACATAGTTTGAAACCCCCTCCCTCTATATTATTCAAGTATGAATTAACATTAAATTGAAAATAGAAAAGAAACTAGGTCAGTGTAAGTTGGACTTGAAATCATTTTTTTTTCTATAATCATCGCATGATGTATTTTGTATGCTTTGCATTTTTTTACTGTCGTACCTTTTCTGTTATCGGTACATCACTTTACCTTCTCAGGAAGGTAAACACATTTATCACACTCACTGCAATCCCTTAGTTTTGTGCTGTTTGTTAGTCATGCCCTATGGTCCCTGTCATCTTCAAATGTGATGCAATCTGTCAGCATGCTCTGCCTGGATGCTATATTTCCAATCTCATCACCATATGAGCCAATTCAAGTGGCATCGTGTGATAGACTGGCCCACTGCAATCATCCATCTAGAATGACAACAGGCTTCGGCATCGCCATCTTGACGGTTTCATTGGACGAGTTTACGCGGAACGCAAGCGCGTTGGCGGCCTCGTCGACGTAGCTGGTACGCGCGTATGAATTAATTTGGCTCGCACTGTCCGAAACCAACCAAAGGTCAAACGTACGAAGCTCTTGACACTAGCTGATGGTCGGTGTCTGCCTTGCTTACATGTGTCTCGAAGTGTGCCGTCAGACTATCAGTCTGTACCGTGACCTGCTTCGCTGATCACCCACTGTTTGAGGCAGCATGTCTTTTAAGTAATTGCACACGGCATAACAGAGTCCGTCTGCTGCCGTTTCACTCCAAACTATAAATTAACCCCAATTTGGAAAAGCATTTGCATGCCAAGATGGAGAGAATTTGTACAAGTCTAATGGACAGGGGTATGGTGTGCAGGCTCTATAGCACATTAAAATCAGAGATGTCAACCTCGTCCCCAAGGTGTGCCGAGCAGTACGAGGTTGCCCGCTCTCTCACCCTGCATGGTATTGGATCATTTGCATATCCAAAATTTTTGGATACGTATGCAAATTAGAATAGTCTGGCTGTGAACATGGTGAATACTGAATGAGTACAACTTAACATGTTTACGTTAGACTTTTGTACACCAGTCGTTGTCCAATCAGGGTCCAAGGAAGGAGTTTCCCTCCAAGGGTTTACTATTGTAAACATGGTTGGAAATAAAGTAAACCATGGGGACGAGGTTGTATAAACACATCAAACAAAATACAAACATTACAAAAAGAAACAAGACAAGGCAATGAAACAGTAGCAACTTGATAACAAGACATTCAAAACATCACATCAGCGACTGAATGGGAAAATACATCAAAATTGTGTACAAAATACACAAGGAAAATGGACACGGAAATTATAAACTAGGTTGGACAGGGTTTCTTGAAAACTAGAGGAATGAATGAATTGCACAAATGATATCTTATTTTTTTATTTTTTTTAAGATCAACTGTGATGAATAAATGGCTCGGTGCCGATAACAACAAATA
The DNA here is from genome assembly GCA_021014325.1 of Plazaster borealis. NCBI lineage: Eukaryota > Metazoa > Echinodermata > Asteroidea > Forcipulatida > Labidiasteridae > Plazaster > Plazaster borealis. Next base: position 2,894,019 of record CM037473.1, read on the forward strand.
GACTGTGCAAGTCTCGCGCATAATTTGAACTTCCGGTACCATTGTGGTTTTACGTGGGCGGGATTTTGTTTTGTCAATTGTTTTAGTTTAACGTAGTTTATGGCTATGAAAATGTTACGTGTTTTTGGGAATATAATACTTAGTGATTAACAATATGAAAGTAAAGTCAATTCAACAAAATAACAGAGAAGACTTGAACTTCCGTTTCCGGTTACTTGTACACAATTAAGATAGCTGCCCAACTGACGGTCATGTTGTCATTTAACCTATGTAATAGACGCACACATTCGGGCGTAATTGGCAAATGGGGTTTCTAACAATAAGCATCCTCGTCCCAAGTTTAAATTTTGTTTCAATGTTAATTTGACCAAATTGTTTGTATTATACAAAAAATTGAAAATTTATTTATAACAACTTGCTATGGGTATTTTTGTTTTTAAGAATTTTGTATAAACATAATTTAAAAAGAAGATTTGATATCATATAAAGATATCTTCGTTCGAGTTTTTGTTTCTTCTCGTTTTCGATATGCGCGAAACTTGCACAGTCTGTTGACCCAATGCCCGCTAGCTATGAGTAGAGCGTGAGTGACAGTCGAAAATGAATGTAATATGTGCTTTTTATGCAACGGCTTTCGGCTAAGTGCAACTTACAATATCTCTAATTGCTAAATTATTGCAATTGCGTGTCATTTTAGACACGTGACCCTTTGAATCATTATACTTCCATAGTGTGCGCGCAAAATACTAGTAATACGTCACAGTATATGGCTAATAATGTAGCAAACAAGTTTTTCAGATATTGTTATTATTGTAACCAGACTTTGGGAAAATTACTTTCGTTCACTTTTGGCTCTTGTGTAATTTACCAGACGCATGATGTAGTCATCGGAACAGTGTATGGCTCAATGTCTAAGTCATGTTTTGATTTTTTGGTTTTGGTTTTTGGGTGGGGGTGGGGGTGGGGGTTTCCTGCCTCTTGGGTTTTTTTTTAAGGGTGTTTCAATTGGTGTTTTGATTCTGAGAAATTGTTTTTGTTTTAAAGTTTTACTGCTGCGTAATTTTTAAAGTCTTTTGTGTTCAACTTCCATTTTAATAATTAAATAATCATATTTTTATCGTTGGCAGGGATCTGCTTGTACTATTCTTCGATGACAGTTTTTGTACTTTTGAATTCCTTGACAGCCCCTGCTCAACTTTCATTCCTTGTAAAAATGTCTAAAGATTTAAAATAAGTAAATGCAAATAAATAATGTGACAACTAATAGTTCAACAATTGCGCTAACTTATCTCTCTTGCCATTTTAGGCATTGTATTTAGTCATCGCTCATCCAGCATTTAAATAACATTCGAAAACGCATCCTAAAAATCACTCAACTATTGTCAAGGAGTTAAAAACAAATTAAACTAGAAATAGTGATTGTGAACAATCACAGAGCTGTTCCGGTAATTTTTGTTAATTTCAAGCCTTCTAAGCTGCAAGAAATCACAAACATTATGACCTGATGACATGTGGTTCAGGACATAAAAATATGTCAATTTTTGAGCTTCCTGTTTAGACCGGAAGTAAAGGTCAACATTGGGTCACGGTAACCCAAGTTCAATCTTCATTGCTCAAAGGGTCTATAACTGAAAAGAAATTGCAAATCGGGTGTGTACCTCTTGAGATATGGTCCCACTTCCGGTTGACCCGGAAGTCAAGGTCAAAATGGGGTCACGGTTACTTAAGGCTAATATTCAATGCCCAAGGAGTCTATAACTCAAAAGAAATTGAAAATTGGCTGTGTAGTTCTTGAAATATGGTCTCACTTCCGGTTGACCCGGAAGTAAAGGTCAACCCGGGGTCACGGTAACCGAAATCCAATCCCTGATGCTCAAAGGAACTACAACTGGAAAAAAAATTGAAAATGGGTTGTGTAATCTTGAGATATGGTCCCACTTCCGGTTGACCCGGAAGTAAAGGTCAACATGGGGTCACGGTAACCCAAGGCTAATCTCCAATGCCCAAGGAGCCTATAACTGAAAAAAGTTTGAAAATCGGCCGTGTACTTCTTGAGATAAGGTGCTGCAAAGATTAACTCATTAAAGCTTTTAATTACCGTAATTTGACACCTGATGACATCACAGTAAAAAAAATGTGTCTTTCATACTAATAAATTTCATAAAGAACACGATGGTAAAAAAAAAATCAATTTAATGCATTCTCACGAAAACCCTAAAGCTACGTAGGAGTTACATGTACATATGTTGCTCATGTACAAATAGAATGGGCTGTGCAGAAAGCAATGGGTCCTCTACCGGTTAGGAATCGAATATCAAGGAAATCTCCAACGCCTTACAGTGATTGCGCAATCAAAATTGCTAGCCATGGTGTCCGATTTGTCACTTAATCGTTAATTATCGTGGAAATAATTGTACTTTGATTAGTTTTAGTGACCAGGAACATCTCTTATTAAAAGCCATTAACTTTTCAAAACAGTTTATGTTACTAAGGAAACTAATTATTAATTTTAATTGAAAATATGGGTTTTTTGACTGTCAAAACATTTACACTTTCAGCGCCATGTGTTTTGTGCACAGATAGGAAACGCGGCAATAGATGATGTCATGATGACGTCACAGTAAAAAATATGCCGCAATCGACATCTACTATCTGAAAGGAGTCCATAACCGAAAAAAGTTTGAGGATCGGATGTATACTTCTAGAGATATGGTGGTAACAGGATTGGCTAATTAAATATTCACACCGCTGTAACATGAATAATTAAATAAGAATTTTAATCTAATTACATTAAAAAATTAAGTTAGGGCATCAGCTTTAAAATGATATATGAATTGTCTACTTCTGATAATTTTAAGAGCGACATATGACAGTCAGAAAAGTCACAGGTTAAGTCAATAGGGTTTTAGGGAAAGAAAGAATAATAGTAATAATAATAATAATAATAATAATAATAATAATAATAAAAAATAAAAATCTCGACGATTACAATAGCTGTTCCGACTACCACGTCGGAACAGCTAATAAATTTGGTACGATGCACTTCGTAAATCCAATTCTGTGACTAATTCTCCACTGAAAAAGGCACTGTACACGTTTGGTAATTGTCAAAGACCAGTGTTCTCACTTGGTGTATCCCAACATATGCATAAAATAACAAATTTGTGTGCTTTCAGATAGGAATAAAAACTTCTTGCAAGACGTTTTTATTATTTTAGTGAGAAATTACCTCTTTCTCAAAAACTACGTTACTTCAGAGGGAGTCTTTTCCTACAATGTTTTATACTATCAACAGCTCTCCGTTGCTTGTTACCAAGTAAGGTTTTATGTTAATATTTGTTTTGAGTCATTACCAAACGTGTACGATACTTTTAAATGTGTGCGTGCACAATGCAAAAACTGGGGTTTTAAAATTGAAACCATTTAGTGTTGTCACATTTATATAGATACCGAAACAAGACTCAAAATTTACACCATATTGTGATAAAATAATACCAATTTCTGTCAACACAATTACATTGGTGTTATTTTAACACCCTAAGATGTTGATTTTGATTCTCTCTTGGGTATCTATATGTGACAACACCCATGGTGTCAATTTTAACACCCCAGTTTTTGTAGTGCATAATGCAATAAATAACTCTGCATTTATAATCTAGTGAGGTTTACGGAGACACCATTTATAAATAGAATTCTCTATGAGTAGTGGTGGTTCTGAAATGAACCGGTGGTTCGACAACTCGACGTTTCGATCAGTATGCTCTGATGGTCTTCAGGAAAATGCATACATAGCCTACGTGAATATATATATGTATATAGTAAAGGCGGCCATTATTATAAATAGGTTGACTGTGTTAAACAAATTATAGTCGCACTAATTTAGAAGCAATTTTCTCAGTTCACTAGCAATTTAAAAGCAATCCATGAACAAGAGTAAAAACTGGGGTTTTAAAAATGACACCAGAGAGACAATTAAAATATACATCATAAGGTGTTAAAATAACACCATTGTAATTAACTTGGCAGAAATTAGTGTTGTTTTAACACCCTTTGATGTTAATTTTGATTCTTGTTTCGGTATCTAAATTACTGCAGTAACGTTTCTCAGATAGTGTATAGTCAAATTGCAGATTAGTATTCCTGCGTGGACATACCGCTCAAGATTTTCGGCATTATCTCAAAAACGCTACCACCTTTTGAAATGACATTTTCACAGCTTAGTTTTATGGTATACAACTGTATAATAGAATTGAAACAAACAGTGGGTTCCAATTACCAAACGTATACAATCCCTTTAAAGGTATCGTACACGTTTGGTAATGACTCAAAACAAATATTAGCATAAAAACTTACTTGGTAACAAGCAACGGAGAGCTGTTGATGGTATAAAACATTGTAGGAAACGACTCCCTCTGAAGTAACGTAGTTTTTGAGAAAGAGGTAATGTCTCACTAAAATAATAAAAACTTCTTGCAAGAAGCTTTTAATCCTATATCTGAAAGCACACAAATTTGTACAACAAGGGTGTTTTTTCTTTCACCATTTTCATGCAACTTCGATGACCAATTGAGCCCAAATTTTCACAGGCTTGTTATTTTATGCATATGTTGGGATACACCAAGTGAGAACACTGGTCTTTGACAATTACCAAACGTGTTCAGTGCCTTTAAGTCAAATCAAGGTGTCCCGGTTTTGCATTAGAGAGGTCAGACTATTTATTCAACTTTCCAGCAAGGACTAAGGTCTGTCGTGATGGGATGAGTTGATTCTTTGCTGGGCACATCGTGTCGTCTCCTCACGGCTGAGTGAGAATTAGGGTCCCGGCCAAATTATCTATTGATTATCATCACCTCTGATAGTCACTGCAGAGAGACCTCTGATTTCCTTCCTCCATGGTGAGACGAATAATAAACCAGGAGGCTTGATGTGGTCGTGACTAGGAATAATTATAACATCACTAAATTATAGAATTATTGAACGCATCTTAACTACAAATCTGCAAGTCATCTCAACTAGGATTAGCTATACCGTACGCCTATCTTGTAATAGGTTTAAAATCATAACTGGTCTAAGAACAAGAATACACCTAACTATAGTCATAACTGGGATTAGTTTTAATTGTTATCATACACACTATGGGTTTAAAGGCACTGAGCACGTTTGGAAATTGTCAAAGACCAGTATTCTCACTTGGTGTATCCCAACATATGCATAAAATAACCAGCCTGTGGAAATTTGGGCTCAATTGGTCATCGAAGGTGCAAGAAAAATTACCTTTTTCGGAGTCGTTTCCTACAATGTTTTATACTATCAACAGCTCTCCGTTGCTCGTTACCAAGTAAGTTTTTATGCTATTATACTATTTTGAGTAATTACCAAACGTGTACAGCGCCTTTAACTACAGATCTGCAAGTCTTTTCAACTGGGATTAGCTACCGTACGCCTATCTCGTAATGGTTTAAAATCACTGGTCCACGAACAGGAATACACCTAACTAGTGTAGTCATAACTGGGATTAGTTTTAATAGTTATCATACACAAGGGTTTAACAGATAGTTATATAATAGAACTATAGAGGGCGTGTAAAACCATGTGACACCGCCGACAAGAAGCACTGTGGCCGTATATGAACACCTGTATATAATTTACCCATAATGATTACCGTGCCCATGGTGGGACAGTGTGGTTACTGTGTGTTTAAGCACTAAATACGAAGTGTGGACCCGAGAACAAAAGAAGTCCCCAAATGTAGGGACTTGAAACACTATGTGGACTTACACACGTCCACATAGGATTTTTTTGTACAGTGCTGAAGATGTTTTTGTGCACATCTCCACAGAGTGTATGCAAAACAGAGCTGTGTGTGTAATAACAAGCGCACCCTCTAGTTCCATTATATAACTCATGGTTTAACAATACCTAACTACATAATCATATTCAACTTGGTATAACTAAACATACACCTAGCTTCAAATATTGTGGTCATAACTGAGATTTTTTCATCACACTGCAAAAACTGGGGTGTTAAAATTGACAAGTGACCATGGATGTTGCGACATTATAGCTACCCAAAAGAGAATCAAAATTAACATCATAGGGTGTTAAAATAACACAAATAGAATTTTGTTGGCAGAAATGAGTGTTTTTTAACACCCCATGGTGTAAATATGTTCGGTTTCTACTATGGTGTCAATTTTAACACCCCAGTTTTTGCAGTGCACCTTACAGAAAAGTCACAACTTGTATTAGTGCCCTTACACACGCCAACTTACGGGGTACTTTTAACAATAAAACAATGCTACCCTACAAGGTTTTCTTTGTTCTAGTGGCACCCCACAGAGGATTTCTTCAGAAAAGGGAATAATAGAACAATGGAAGTACCCCGTAACTGCCATTATGTAAGGGTGAGTGTACCTAAACGACAAAGGCATATAACTGTGATTATAGTTATAAGCAGATTTTCTTAAAACTGTGTCAACATAACTCTGTCCGTTCTCGTGATATTTATTTGTTTACTTGTTTGCTTCTCCATTCCTCGATGTTGACTATATGTATTTTGTTCATTAGAGACAGCGTTCTGTAACCCGATAAACCTCCACAAAGGACGATTCTTCTCGTGAGAGTAAGAGGCCTATGGCTGGAAATCCCTGTTTATTATTTTCTTTTTAAGAGTCTGCGAAACTCTATAAATCTTTAAGTCTTGAATTAACATTCAGGAACATGTTTTTCCTATCATGGTATTACACATGAATAGTTGGCACCTCGAGAGACAGTTCCAAAGGCTGTTGAACGAGGGAGACATGAATGTTAATAACCTATCAATGACAGGTGTACTATAAAGGGTTCATGTATGATCAGAGAGCATTTGGGGACGAGGTTGACACGGTTTTACAATTTGTCCTTCCTTCGTGGTTTCATCAACCGTTCTGGCTAGAGTTAGGGGTCTGGGTTAGGGTTGGCCAAAATAAATTGTTTGTTTGTCCTCATCCGACCGACCGTCTTTTGCGTCGCGCCCGAAATTTGGTGGGGGGCTTTGGGGGGGTTCAAATTGTTTATACAAAATCTCAAACAAATTGGTCGCAAAATTTCGAAACAGGAAGAAACTATAAAATCTTGTTAGTTGAGCAGTTGTTAGTAATAAAATACTTTTCAAAGACATTTAATTAAAGAGTTCATCAGAGTGAAAGTGATGTGTTTTGTGTTTGAACTTAATATTTTAATAGGGCCTACTAAAGAGTTTGTATTCCCAAATATAAATCCATATTCCAAAAACACAAAAAACAAACAAACAAACAGACAAAATCAACCTACCGACCCTAACAAACGAACAATTTTTGGGGGCCTCATGGTAAACTATAGGCAATGAGTTTTAGGCAATACGCAAGAAGATAAAATATTCACATTTACATGTTCTCGTAGACGTAATTTAAGTCACTGTTGAATATCTCTTGTGTTATTAAAATGCTCTTTTTTCATGCAGTGTATTTGGTTACCTCTAACTTGCCTTCAGCAGGCCATAGAAGCTGCCTGTAAAGGTTACCTCCAGCTTGCCTGTAAAAATGGCCTCCAACTTGCTTGTAAAAGTGGCCTCCATCTTGCCTTCAAAAAGGGGCTCCAACTTGCCTGAATAAGTGGCCTCCAACTTACCTGTAAAAGTGGCCTCCAACTTGCCTGTAAAGGTTGCCTCCTAAATACTTGCCTGTAAAAGTGGCCTCTACATTGCCTGTAAAAGTGGCCTCCATCTTGCCTGTAAAAGTGGTCTCAAACTTGTCTGTAAAAGTGGCCTCCAACTTTTCTTTAAAAGTGGTCTCCAACTTGCCTATAAAAGTGGCCTCTAACTTGCCTTTAAAAGTCGCCTCGGCCTGTAAAAATGGCCTTCAACTTGCCTGCAAGAGTGGCCTCCAACTTGCATGTAAAAGTGGCCTCCATCTTGCCTGTGAAAGTGGCCTCCATCTTGCCTGTAAAAGTGGCCTCCAACTTGCCAGTATAAGTGGCCTTCAACTTGCCTTTAAGAGTCGCCTCTGCCTGTAAAAGTGGCCTTCAACTTGCCTGTAAAAGTGGCCTCCAACTTGCCTGTAAAATTGCGCTCTTGTGCACAAAAGCCATTTAAACTGAGTTAGCCAATGAATAGATCCTAACTACGCAAAATGTGACGCAACGATACAAATCACCATGACAACAACAACAACTCATTTGAAGATGAATCTTATAGTGAAACCAATATTACAAAAAGCTACGATTCAATCTGGGTTCGAGCTTTCTCATTGTCACCATTAGAGGTTTATACATAATGTGACATTACATTTTGCTCGGCAATTAAAGGGAGTGCACAACATTATCAAGATTGAAAATATAAATGTTCACAGATTTACACATAACCTTTTAACCGTGGTAGAAAGATGATCATGTTGGGCTTGTTTCACTCCATGAAACATTGCAAAAAATGCCATAGTTTTTGAGAATTTGATATCGCGAGTCCGAAATTTGATGTTTGAAAACAATGAAAACATATAAGGTTTGTCCACCTTTTTTTCTCGTGACATCGATTGAGCGTAAACTTGCACGGGTTTGTTGTTTCATGTATTTGTTGTGCCACATAAAGTAGTCCTGCAGCCACTTCACGATGAGCATTACAGGGTTTTTGATGGATTTTTCTTGGTAAAACACTGAAGTTAGTGCGGATACATGGTCTCTGACAATTTACCAATATTGTCCACATGCTTCAAGATCATCATAGTTTACCTTTTTATAGAAAAAGATTTATGAAATATCGCCTAACATCACAAGGCCAGACGGCCACTTTAAGGTGAGGGCTACACTTAACTGATTTGGGCTATCGACCCAAATCAACTGCTACCAGGGGCACGTTCTACCTACTCCTGGGGCTGAAACAGGGTTACCCCCTTCACAGTCCGTATGATGTAGGCATGGGTATCATCCACTAGGAGCCTGGCTGGTAGAGCAGAATGCAATACCTTCCCAACTTTTACAAAGCAATTATTGCTAAGTGCCTTGCTCAAGGGCACAAGTTTCATGACTGGGATTCAAACCCACACTCTGCTGCTGACAACACCTGAGCATGGGTCCTTTGAACTAGACCGCTCGGCCACGACACGCCACAAAGCTGAAGCTCTATCCCTTTGTAAAAAATTGGGCCATCTGAACGCGAGGATAAGCTGTGGGGTTTTTTATAAACTAAATCAAATATACGGAACAATAGCTAAATACACATTCGGGGCAATTTAATCGTGAAATTGCTGTAGTGATTGGCAGTTATAGTGTAATGATGTTTGCACAGCTAATGTTGAGCAGGACTACTTTAGCGGTTATATGTCAGTTCCAGTCAGTCAGCATCGACTTGCCCCTGGTCATTGCAATATTAATCCAAACATTTATGTAGCGAAGAGGATATAATCACAACAGGCTCGAATTTTACACTGGACTGCAGGTCCGAGATCAGTATTTTAGCGTTGGGCCAGTGAACTCATAACTAAACAAGATTTTGGGTCTTGTGTTTTTCATTTGAATTTCAGCAATATCTTTAAAGGTATTGTACACTTTTGGTAACAGCTCAAAATCAGTGTCCACATTTTGTGTGATTCAACATACGCATGAACAAACAAACCTGTGAAAGTTTGAGCTCAATTGGTTCTCGAGGTCACGAGAAAATAGTGAAAAGAGGCCTTATGTGTTTTCTGTGTTTTCTTTCGAACATTGAGTTTTTATCACGCGTGATAAAAACTATTGTTTTACTCGTTTCTCAGAAACGATGGCATTAGGCAGAAATATTTTAAGGAACCCTTTTTACCATTACTTACTTTAAATCATGTAAGTTATGTGTGAATCTGTGAACATTTGTGTTTTTCGATCTTACCAATGGTGTACAGGGCCTTTAAAGGCATCGTACACATTTGGTAATGACTCTGAAAAGTTATGGCAATAAAAACTTACTTCGTAAGAAGTACAGCAGCTTTGGATAGTATAATGCATTTTGAGAGACTTTTTACTTCGAAGGACTGCGGTTATGGACAAATATATCCCTTTTTATCCCCAAAATATTTTGAATATTGAGAAGCGTTATACGGTAACGCTTCTCAGAGTGTGTATTCCAATTGCAGATTATTCTTCCTGCGTGGACATAACCGCTCCAGATTTTCGGCAATATCTCAAAAACGCTAGCACCTTTTGAAATGAAATTTTCACAGGTATAGTTTTATGGTATATATCTACAACTATATAGGATTGAAACAAACAATAGGCTCCAATTACAAACGTGTACGATGCCTTTAACATGTTCAAATGTTGATATTGAGTCTTATACCTTCCAATTCATTTGAGGACTGAAGTACACGTTATACACATGAAGACAAAATTAGATCGAGATTTTCTTACACTACTTAGTGCTAATGTGAAAAAGAAAAAAGAAATTAATGCAAGTTAGACTGGGCCAGGAAATTATTTTCTCATTTTGATTCTGGTCTTGTAACAAAAATTCTGATCCAGTAAACAATTTAAGCTACGAGTCTTGTGGTCTTGCAGATTCCCCCCCCCCCAATTTCGAGCCCAGCACACCATTACTGCAAACATTGGGGTGTTCAATTTGACACATTGGGTGTTGTCACATAAATAGATAACAAAGAGAAAATCAAAATTAACATTCCAGGGTGTTTAAATAACACAAATGTGATTGTTTTTGCAGAAAGTAGTGTTATTTTAACACACTATGGTGTAAATTTTAATTATTTTGGGGGTATCTATATGGGACAACATCCATGGTGTCAATTTTAACACCCCGGTTTTTACAGTGAACAGAAAATAATGTTATTATACAAAAATACAAACTTTAAGAAGGATACATTGTCCAACATCCTATGGGAAATGCTGGACTCTGAAACCTGATTCCATGTTAGGCAAGCTATTCGATTATTTCTGCACAGGCTTTTTTTTTTCAACCTTGTCTAACCGATCATTGTCAAATAACTACTCGGCCAAAGAAAAATAGCATTCCACTTTTGTTTGCAAACCGAGCTGCGTGTGAGAGAGTACGTCTACACAGCGCATTGACCTTCTGCGTACAGTGGAACAGACACGCACTATCAATAAATCCAGTAACTTGACTGACTGAATTTGACAGTCATTATATCATCTACGGGTGGATTCTACGAATGTCGCGTACTTTTTTTTTTGCCTACTTGCTCCCAACTATCGTTACAGTAACAGAAGAATAAATTAATTGGCAACGGGGGTTTAGGGGGAATGTTTATCAAAGTCTGTCGACTGGAGGGGGTACTGGCGGATGTTGCGGGGGATTCATCCATTAAGAAATGGGAACTGAAGTGTTAATCATAGTTATTGATGTCAGGAATGAAGAGTTGGGACAGATATCAAGAGTGCATCTAATAAAAAAACGATTATGAGTGTATCGTTTATCGTGCTTAGAGTACGGAAAATGCTATTCACCACGTCCGATACTTCATGAATGTTCCAGTAGAAATTTTCTCACTAACAGAGCTGCCCTTTACCGAGGAGAAAACGCCCTACTGCCCCTGCCCTTTCAAAAAAGAAGCATCAGGCCTGTAATATGCTCTAAATAGTGTAACAGAAAGTACGATCTGGGGAGGAGGTTGACAACTTGACGGGCCTGTACATTATTTGAGATTGTTCGTTTTGAAATATAAAACAAAGAATGCAGGAAGTGATGGCGTAGTGAACAGTGGCAGGTAGTGAACAGCAGTCGGGGCGAGGTGACTTGAGCTGCCCAGGGGTCGATTTCACAAAACTCTTCCTAACTTAGGACTAGTCCTATAGGCAATGCTAAGAGATAGGACTAGTCTTAAGTTAAGACCAGTTACTGGTCCTAACTTCAGATAAGACTAGTCTTATCTCTTGTGAAATCGCCCCCTCTAGACCCCCCCCCCCTCCCGAATTCGATCGAAGAGAAATAAACAAGAACATATCGATTAGCATCAATTAGCGACTGTATATAAAAAATAAACTGATGCAAAAAAATTCAATTTTATTGAAATCAGTCTGACAGGTGCACTTTATAAACCGATCATAATAAAGGGAGGGGGAAAAGCGCACGCGATCGGACTTTCCTGGCATTTCCTGTTGGTGAGTGCTGCAGTTAGACAAGTGTATAATAAATACTCATGAAGGTTTGTTCTCCAGACTATCAGTTCCGTGATGCATAAATGATATGGTTCAGTACATCATTGTAATTAATTGGTAAATTATAAAGCCCCGAATTGTTATTTTACAACCCACCTGACCAACTCTCCCCCCCCCCAGAAAAAAAAAATAAACCCACGAAAAAACGGACAAAAACGGACAAAAAACGGGGAAAAACGAGGAAAAAAGGAAGAAAAACCAATATTAAATAATGATAATAATAAATATGTTTTTGGGGGTTTGCCTATAATCACGTGATTATGTCACGATAAATTGTATACCGTATATATGTATCTAGATTTTCGGCAATATTTCTTTTGAAATGAAATTTCCACAGGTTAGTTTTATGGTATATATCTACAACTTTATACAGGGGCGGATCCAGGATTTTCCAAACGGGGGGGCGTGAAAATATACCAAGCAGCAAAATGATAAATGAAGTTTGTTGCGCCTGCGTAACACAAAGCTTCCCCATTTCTCCCTCCCCTTCTCTCTCTCCCCCTTTTTTTCTTTTCTCCCTCTTTTTTTTTTTTTTTTTTTTATGAAAAAGGGGGGCGTGCGCCCCCCCCCACGCCCCCCCTGGATCCGCGCCTGTTATAGGTTTTAAACAAACAATAGGCTCCAATTACCAAAAGTGTACGATGCCTTTAAGTCGTTTTCCTATAGCTATTTTTTTTGTTAATGAAGAAATGATACAGAGCAGATTAATAACTGTAAATAATCACTGTTATTATCTATTTATTGATTGTTGATTTTTGTTATTGAATACCAGAGAACAATGTTTGCCGCAACAAAGACCATTTACATGAAATCTCTCTATGAACTGCGGTGGTTCTGAAAATAACCGGTGGTGTAACCAGTTATTGTTTCGATCAGTATGCTCTGACCATCTTCAGGAGAAAAAGCTTGACTCTGATGCTGCAGGCTGCGTATAAAGTACTTTGGGATTGTTCTATGATTCGCGAAGGTGGTGGGACGATCGAAAAGGATCATGTGGGTGAGGACAACTCGGGGATCAGCTCAAGAAAATAGGACAGCTGTTGCCCGAATAGCCTGCCCTCCAGCCAATGCTGTGTTTGAAAGCGTAAGAAGGATTCCGAGCCGTATCGCAAGGGATCGGAATTCCCGACTGACGTTGTGATCCAAGACTATATTGGCCGATACCAGATTTGTTTCTCAATAAATCAAGCGTCCAAGGAAATCCACCTTTTACAAACTAAAGTTGTCATTGAGCTCAGTAAACCATAAGATGGTTTAAATGCATTGCTCAACCCATATAATTCATCAAAAGTACTTTCACATCGGGGGAATGTATAAAGTGACTCTTTTGATCTTGAGTGATGGAAATGATATGCGCAGCTGGGCGGTTAATTGAAGCTTTGCGGAGCAGAACGGCATCCAATCATCGTTGTTATTACTTCAATATGGTATACTTCGTCCTAGCAGATTTGAAGAAACACTAACACATCTTGTCGTGTGGGTCTTTTAGAAACCTCAGCTTGGCCTCCAGCTCCGGCTCGGGCTCCGTCATCAAATTTGGAGCAGTGTACATTTTGCGCGTCGTTTCCAACATCAAACGGAGCCCGGAGTCCGGAGACACAGCCCAAACCGACGTTTTGAAAAGGCCCCTAGTCTTCTCTGTGCAGCTTCCAACTCTAGGTGGCAGCAGACTAACCAGGTAAATTTCTATCTTTTACGTAGTTCTGAGCATGCGCACATTTCCGAGAACAATGAATTTACCAAGTATGTCTGCTGCTACATGTCTCAAAATATCTTCAATATTTCAAAAACCGGTCAATTTCACGAAGCCTGTAAGCACAGATTTTCTGCTTACTCTGCGGCCTTTCAGTTGTAAGCAGATGAGTAATACAATAATGCAAATCCAACGTGAACGAATCTTCTTGATCGTTTAAGAATTCTTACACATTTTTCAGCTGTGTTTTATTAAGCACATAGACAATTTCTCACCGCAGAACAGCTTGATGAAACTTGCACCCGGACCTAATATCATAGAGCTGCTTATTAGCACAAAAAGTAGCTGAACACAACAACAGTATGCTTACCAGAATCCAGGTTACCAGCCAAAATGCCATCTAACATGCACAATCCATGACTGGTGTCCTGTTTATTGTTGCTTAGCTGGAAGCTGTTAAGCATAATTTTCTGCTGAAAAGCAGCTTTATGAAATTGGGCGGATAGGTCTCTCCTGTGGCTCACCGCGCATGGCACAGCCCTCGTTATAGTCCATGTTTGACTGGTTATCTGTCTCTGCTTAGCAATATTTGGTTTGTGTGCTTAAGAAATTTGCATGCTTAGCATAATTTGTATCCCATCCCCTTGTTTAAACATTTTGAGTGAGTGTTCCATAGCATTTCCTGGCAGGCAAGATGTAATGGTCATATCTAAAACTGAAATGCCCCAGATCTCTACTGTCAAGGATAACTGAAAAAACTGAAGTTTCTACATTGTCTCCTTTAAGAAAGTTGGTGTGATGTTTCCATTAGTATGGAAGCGTTTTGCCGCCACATGAATAAACAATATATATATCTCTTACCGTGTACGTACACTATAACCTATCGTGTACGTACACGATAAGAGAGATACGCTTCCGTACATAAGAAAGCTTTGCCGAGTAAATAAATTCAGATTCAGATATCGGAAGTTCAACATTTTGTAACGTAGTTTCAGCGTTAAATCGACAACAAAAAAGCTGTTTAGCTTTGACATTGTACGTGCCACTTTCTTCATAATGTGTGCTCCTTTCTTCAAGTGGCGTGTCGTGGTCGATCGGTTAAGAGAACCGGACTCAAGCTCTGGTGTTTCTGATCAGCAGAGTGTGGGTTCGAGTCCCGATCGTGGTGCTTGTGTCCTTGGGCAAGATACTTTACCATAATTGCTTTGTCCTTCGGATGGGGATATTTAGCCGAGGTCCCGTGTACTAGGATTGGTAGTGCACGTAAAAGAACCCAAAACACTTATCATGGAAGAGTAGGGGTTAACCCTGGTGTTTGTGGTTCACATCAACCACACTAGTTTACAGGTTTCCTCAGGCTTGCGAGCTACAGAGCTAAGAACACTGAGCATCCTTGGTTTCATTACCAGGGGCAAATTTCATATAAGCGCTGCTGAACGGTAAGCACATTTTCGTGCTAATTTGCTTAAGCGTAAGCGTATTTCACAGGTAAGCAAGAAAGTTAGGCGGCCAGTTTGCGCATTCACCATGGATTTGCATTGTTACGTCATTCATTTTCATACAGTAAGCACCGGAAGGTTTAGCATGCCTTTTCGTGTGCTTACGGTTAGCAGCGCTATGAAATGAAAAATCGCACAGTAAGCACAAAATCGGCCGTTAAGCAGCTCTATGAGAATGGGCCCTTGTCGTGTGCTTACGGTTAGCAGCGCTATAAAATGGAAAATCGCGCAGTAAGCACAAAATTGGCCGTTAAAGGCACTGAACACGTTTGGTAATTGTCAAAGACCAGTGTTCTCACTTGGTGTATCCCATAATGCATAAAATAACAAGCCTGTGAAAGTTTGGGCTCAATTGGTCATCGAAGTTGCAACAAAATGATAAAAGAAAAGACACCCTTGTTGTACAAATTTGAGTGCTTTCAGATAGGAATAAAACTTCTTGCAAGAAGTTTTTATTATTTTAGTGAGAAATTACCTCATTCTCAAAAACTACGTTACTTCAGAGGGAGTCGTTTCCTTCAATACTATCGACAGCTCTCTATTGCTTGTTACCAAGTAAACTTTTATGCTAATATTTGTTTTGAGTCATTACCAAACGTGTACGATACCTTTAAGCAGCTCTATGAAATTGGGCCCTGAAATATAATAATAATAATTATTATCATTATTCTAAAAAGTTGATAAAATCGTCCACTTTCATGATTCTGTTTCCTTCCAGTTATTTGTGTATACACGTTGTGCCTGCTGAAAGTGCAGACTCAGTTGATGTCATGTTTTGAACGTAAGTTAGGAGTCACATCCTCAAATACGATACAGCCTTCAAACATGACGCGAGGACGTTTGTAAACTGATTTCAACATAACAAGATCCATTTATCCCTTCACCGTAAGCCTTGTTGAGCTAATTGTTAATTGGGATGCGCCAGATGGTTCATCACGAGGCAGGGGTTTGTTGGATGACAACCTTCTTCTCATAAGACAACGGACAGTGATAAGTTTTAGACACTGTGGGTGGGACAATGATTATTAGGTCGTCCCCGTAGGTGTTCGGTTATGGCACTAATTGGACGTGGAGGGTGCACCATGTTCGACCAGTTTGTAATTATCTAAACAGATACGTGCACAGCGTGTGAAGTAAATACACTTTGGTCTATTTTGGGGGGGATGGGGTGTGGGGGTTAGACAATTTTATGCAAACAAAATTAAAGGCTCTGTATACGTTTGGTGATGACTCTGAAAATTAATGGCAATAAAAACTTACTTGGTAAGGAGTCAGCAGCTGTGGGTAGTATAATGCATTTTTAGAAACTTTTTACTTAGAAGTACTGCGGGTTATGGAAAAAGATATAAATTTCTATCCCCAACAATTTGAATCTGAGAAGCGTTACTGACAGTAACGTTTCTCAGATTGTGTATTCTTCCTGCGTGGACATGCTCTTGATTTTCGGCAACATTTATTTCAAAAACGCTACCACCTTTTGAAATGAAATTTCAGCAGGTTGTTTTTTTTAGGATATAGGATTGAAACAAACAGTGGGCTCCAATTACCAAACGTATAGAATCTCTTTAAACAGTGACTGTCATTGATAAACACATCTTAAAATAAAACTTTAAAAACATACTGACAGAGTGGACACATTTTATACACATGCACAACATTGGTAATTGTCATAGACCCAGTATCTGCACATTAGGTTGACCCAACATGAAATAACAAACCTGTGAAATTTTGGGCTCAATCGATCATTGGAGTCACAGGCAAATAGTGAGAAAAAAGTCTTATATGTTTTCTCTGGGTTTTGGGTGTTTTTGTTTAGTTTAATCTCATGAGCTTATAACTAATTGTTTTACTCATTATTTGCTCAAAAACTATAACATTTCTGGGAAAGATATTTCAAGGGAGGTTTTTCCACTATGATCATCTTTATACCATGTAAGTTATGTGCAAATCTGTGAACATTTCTATTTCCAATCTTACCAGGTAAATTTCCATTGTATACGTAGTTCTGAGCATGCACACATTACCAAGAACCATGGGTTTACCTGATAAGTCTGCTGCCACCTAGCGTCCAAAAAGTCCCCCATTGGAACATTCAAATAAATAACAAAGTGCACAGACAAATTTTTTCACAACTGAAGTTAAACTTTAATTGGTAATGCAAGCTCAATCAAATGATTATGTTATGTTAACACGTAAACGTTTGTTTACGTCCGTGCTCAGTGTTTCCTTTCTGTTCGAATTTCAGCAAAGGATTATCTGCGAATCATTTTAGCTCATTAAATTCATAACATTAACATCTAGTATCAACCGAAAGAGAACATTATTCGTAGTAAATGTTGATGGATTCCCCAAGAAGCAAAATACTTTAACCACTTCCTACAATAAATTTCAACATGAAAAAATCATAGCATGGAATAATATTTAGGCCACCGAAATCTCTACAGTGTCCAATTTTATAGAGTTGTGTAATTAAGCACAACAAGTAGCTCTGCGGCACAAAACAATTGTGCTTACCGGTTACCAGTCAAAATACCATTTCATATGTGCCATTTGTAACTGGTTTCCTGCTTCGTTTTCTTAGAAGGACATTATTTAGTAGCATTTTCTGTTTGGAGCAACTGTATGAAATTGGGCACTAAGTAATCTGCAGAAAAAAACAACGTTGCTTGAAACCCTATGAGTATTTTAATTATTGTTGTCCAAACAGATATATATTAATCCAGACCTTCAACATCAACAGAGGGCGACATTGCATTTATTTCATCAATGTTTTTAAAGTCGGGTTTTTTCCCACCGTACAACAGCTATTCAAACAAAACAATTTGAAACTTATAATTATGATCCTTATCAGTAAATGTTTGACAAGAAATACTTGAGAACACAAAAATGCTTAATTCTGAAAACTGTTTTTCTGCTCTAAATTGCCCCCTGTCTTATCTAAATTATTTGCAAGTATTAAACCTGTGGTTCCTGGGACGTCTTGTCTGGAATATCTTTGGGTGAAATCACCTGACCTTCGGAGGAGGGCTGGGCCGTTGTCTCGACGGCCTCAACCGGGGGAAGGTTCGTCGAATTCACGGTCGAGATTTGGGCCGTGGTGGCCGGTGTAACATTGGCCGTGGAGTTTGCTTCAGAGGCCGATGAGTTAGGCGGCACTGGAAGGCCGGTTTCACTATAATAAGGAAGTATCAAACAAATTGGTCTTAATTAAAATAAAGGTTTTCCCGGCCAAATTCAGCAAAAAAAATCAATTTCAATAACACGCTTACAAATTCACGCATTTTCCCCTAATCCACTTAAACTAGGGTTTCTTTTTAGCTATTAACGCATTCAATTTCGTTTTTGTGCACACATGATTTCGTTTTTTCATTCAGATTCGTTTCTGAGTCATTCTATTTCATTTATAGGCATCCAAGACTACACTTTGACCATTCTTAAGTTAAATTTCTATTGCTTATTTACACTCTTGATGAAATTAAATGGTTGGCCAGCTCTTGCTGCTGGCTTTTACGAAAATGAATGAGTCTTGCGGTAGGGTGATTTTGAATGATCTTATTTGACCATTGAATGCTAAACTGATGAAATTGAATTACTCGTTTTTACTGTTGAATGCTGATTCAACGGAGCAGTCATTTTCAAACGAAATTGAATGAGCCGGGTGTTAAAATGAATGGACTTTTGTTGAAATTGGCCGAGGAAAACATACATTTATAATTAAAATAATAAAATGTGAGCCATGAAAATAGTGCAGACGAACAAACAGTAAAAAAATACATCATTTTTTAAAGGGGCGGTCAATTTGATGGAATTTGTTTTAAGTTAGAGAATCAACACAGGCTAATTTGACATTTTCCGTGCTGTTTTGCTAGGTCTCAATAGGGAACCTGGAACATTTTTGAGATTTTTCAACTGAAATTTGTTAACAAACGGCTTGTTGACACAATTGAAATTGGAAACGTTGTTATTCTGAAATACATGTACATACCCGACATGAGCATTGGTCTTACTACCGCCCTCACTTGACGAAGTTCTTTTCTGCTCGAGAGTAAAACAAACCAAAATGTATTTATTTTAATTGGTGTCGGTAAAACTCTTCTTACTGAAAATAAATGGTAAATTCATGACATTATAACGATCATTGAGTAATTATTGACCATATTTTTGACCGCGTGAGGGCGCTTTCTTCAGGGAATGTCTTGCAACACAACTACAATTTCATCTCATTTTTATTGCCTGTAGGTAGTTTTCTTGCATCAATGACGAAAAAAATAAACGTCATAATAACAAAAATTTAAAAAAAACGTTTGTTTACTTGTTTTTCATCACGTAAAAATTGGTCCACAAACGCCCTCACGCGGTCAAAAATACGGCGAATTTCGATGAGCCAGAAGAAGAATAAACTTACTCCTTTATTTTTGTGCTTTCGTTTCTTTTTCGCAGTCAGTACGGGTTCGGTTGACAAACCCTGCGTGGTTGGCGCAGTGCCGGTTGACTGACTCTGGCGCAGTCCACCTTCACCTTGGTGTATGACGTAGTCTGATTTCACGGCTGTTCCCATTGTTGTTTCGCTACGCAGGCGGCTTCCCTTGCCGTTGGTTCGACTCCCTTGAGACTGCCCAGAGAACATTCTGCTCAGTCGGTCAATAACCGCGGATATGACGCTCTTTGATCGGCGGGCAGCAGCCTGACCATCGGGGACCTCGTCGTCAGGTTGTTGTCTGTCTTCTTGGGTCTGGCCGGAATGAGGTGGTGCCTGGTCGTCAAACGAAGCCGGCCCGCTGGTGTCATCTTTTCCTTGTGTGACACCCGGTGGTTCCTGTGGCTGATTTTCGACACGAGCTTCTGACTGAACTTCCGTTGGTTCATTGGAGGCAGCTGGTTTCTTTTCCTCATCGGGACTTTGTGCTTTTTGGAAACCACTTTCATCGTCAGGTCGACTTCCTTGGATCGCTTCGACTTGATCCTGCCCGACGGGTTGATCTTTCAAGTCAGCTGCTGCGCCGAGATCCGCTGAAACCTCAATGAAACCGGAGGACACTCTAGACACTGTTTGATCTTTTGGAATCTCTGTTGGAGTATGGATTATAACAAATGACCCAGCAGAAGTTTGTTTCTCAACAGCTTGGGTAACTGGCGACTGACGAGCTTCCTCTTGCTTCTGGTGGGAGGGTGATTCTGAGCTGACAGCTTTCTCGTTGTTGTCAGTATTTCCACCAGATGTTGGTCTCGATGATGCAGTTTTACTCTGCACTCTGTGTACCCTACCTGATGTCGTACTGGGGGACGGTGCGGGAGAAGTATTAACACTAGCCCCAGTGGATTGTTGAGACGTCCTACGGGGCCCGATGGCTGTTGAGGCAGCGGGTGATACCTTGATAAGTCGAACAGATCCGCCTGAGGAGCGGCCTGATATTTTTTTCAAAGAGCCCGTCGAGTTCTTGGTTGATCGGCTGGACATCGATGGGGCCGGGGTGACCTTGATCAGGCGGACCGACCCTGTCGACGGAGGCTTGCTAACTTGGGAGCGTTGCTTCATTATGGTAGGTGCGGATGACTCTGCTGAAAGCTGCTTTATTATTGGCTTGGAAGACTCATGACCCGACGACTTTTTCCTTGTAGTTGAAATATTTGTATCAGCTGACGGTTGTTTCACTGCAGCAGTCTCAGATGTATCAGCTGTTGGTTTCGTCGTGGACGGTATTTTTGCGTCGTCAATAGTTTTGTTGCTGCCGCTGTTTTGAGGTTGTCTTTCTGACGATTTCGATGAAATGCCCTCCCTTGGTCCGGGAGAAATTGGTGATTTTCTAGGGTTTTGCTGACGACGAAAAACGCCAAGAGGCGATGACGATTTAGTTGACGATCTCGAAAGAGTCCTTGTAAGTGACAAAAACGGCTTCGCTTTTGCACTTTTACTAGATGTGGTCCTTTTAATACAAGGCTGTAATAAAGAACAACATTTATTAACATACACAATGACACCCTCAAAGATTTATTGATAATTTTATAAATTCTAGTCTTTTCCCTGATCGATATAGGCATATGTTCCCGGTAAAAAAAGCTGTAAGTCAGAATAAATAACAACAGAGAAAAATAAACCATACTACCACCATCTTGGTCATGTTCCTTGTATCCAATAACACTAATTAATGCAAATATTCATTGTTCAAGGAACTAGACTATTTCTACTTTCAGCCTCAGTTTGATTAATATGATTTGAATGGGGATAAAATCAAGATGGCCGCACCATGATAAAGGTCTAATCACCTTCTTCTCAATATAGCCGTCTTATATTCACCCGAGTACAAAGAATTTAATATATCACTTGCAATATTCATTACACAAGACCTTAAGCGTATGACGTAATTTGAGTAGGGCGCCCTCGCCTAGAGGTCAAAAAGAGGCTGTTCATTGGCCAATCATGTGCGCCGCGCGTACAAATCTGTGTGTTTCCATTGTTTCATCATTGGTTTACCTCTAAGATGGCGGCATGATGCATAAGGTCTTCGGCTCAAGCAGCAAAAAATGCTTTACAATATTCTGCTTAGCAAAAAATTAGCTTGACACCAGTCACAGATGTTACATGTGACGAGGTATTTTGGCTGGTAACCTTATTCTGGTAATGTAAGCATAATGCTGTTGTGCTTGGCTACCTTTTGTGCTTAAGCAACTCTATGGAACTAGGCCCTGGTTTAATGTAGAAACTCCACGGTTTGTGTAATGTGGACTTAGTCTCCACAGTCTTCTTTTGAATTTTGTGGCATGAGCCAGTTGGGCAGGAGGGTATAACGATAGTAATAGGGTTTAGAAAATGACAAAGTTGCATATAAATTGCTGTTCATTTTTCTTTAAGCTTTATGTCGGGATGTTTTGTTAAAGTGCTTGTTATTAACTACAAGACTGTTTGTTATTTTCCTTCACGCATGCCGTATCATGGTCGTTCATATCGAAACTTCACTTTCAATTTTCAATTTCAAGTTAACAGTGAACAAGGCGCGAAAATACACACTATAAATTATTGAAAGCTATGCTTACGTCACTGCCTGTCTTGGACTTTTTCTTCCTGCCTCGCTGCCTCTTTTCGAAGCTGCTTTTGTTTCGAGTCAATTTTGGTTTGACCTTGGCTTTGTCTATCTTTGGCAGAGTCTTGCTTTTGGTTTGTCCTGGCTCTTCGGCGTCCCCGTTAACGTCGTCTTTAGTGGGTTCTATCTTCACTTTCGAATTGACTTTGTTCTCCTCTATGCTCTCATCGTCCACAGTCATCGGAGTTGCTGGGGCTTCGTCTATTTTTTCTGGGAGAGTGGGTCCACCCGAAGGTGGGTTGACCTGTTCCGCGTCTGGTTGTGCAGAATCGATCACTCCTTGTTCGACTTTCTTTTCAGGCACCAGGTTCTTGTCTTCAGTGGTTTGTAAGTTTGTTTTATCTGTATCTTCTGCTTGTTGCTTGGATAGTTTCAGATTTTCTTCATCCCCTTTGGTGTCTGGTATTGCAGCTGTTGTGTCATCGGTAGTTCCGGTGCTTTCCAAAACAAGAGCACTGACTTGATTGTTTGTATTGAGGTCTTGGGCAGAGACATCCGTGACGTGGAGGCTGTCTCCAGCTTTACTACCTTCTGTCTTCGGAGCACTGCACTGATCTTGGGAATGAGTACCGCTGCTGCTCGCTCCTGTTGAACCTTTCTTGCCCTTCGACTCAGTAAGCATTTTAGAGTTCTTCCTGCTGAAAATGCTACTAATGCGGCTTATGACAGCCCCTATCATACTCCTGGAATGGCTTGCCTTCCCGGACGGCTGTCCGTCTTCAGCAGTCTTGGTTTCAGTGTGGGAGACCACCTCTGCTGGACTACCTCCCCTCCTGAATTCGGATTCGCTCCCAAGACCCGGAATATCTCTTGATTTACCGCTGCGGATTGACCTGGTGCTTGTTCGAGACACTGGAACAGTGGGCTCAACTTCGTCTTCTTGGGGTGAGGTGCAGTCTCCTCCTGCAACAGTATCCTTGTGATCTTGAGATGTTTCGGGTTGACTGTTTTCCTCGCCTGCTCTCGCAGTGTTACTATGTTCTTCTTGTTCTTGTTCCTCAGTGACCACGTCGTCTACGACTTCGTGTACCTGTGTCAGGGAGGGGAATAATAAGAAATTAATGAAGTGCAAGTTGCGACATAGAGGGACCAGTTTTCTTCGGTCAAGTGATTGCTGGACGCCATTTTCGGTCCAAATGCAGCACAACCCAATGGGCAGACTATTCTGGCACCCTGTATTCACCTATGCATTTTTGGACACAAAATGGCTTCTTATCGCAAGTTGTCGCAACTCGCTCACGGCTCTGATGTACTGAGCACAAGTGCGCCCTTAACCTTACTTACGCCGGATGCAACATTCTTGTTTGCATATTTACTGTAAAAACTTAAAGTTTGTGTCCGCGACCTTTGGACCTTTCTCTTTTACATTTAAGCTTTGAGCAAAAGAGAGCACATTTATTTTCTTTAGGTATTTCTCTCTATTTTGTAGGTAGCATGGCTCTGGCAATGCTCTGAATACTGTATTTGGGAGGAATAATGTCCTAGAGCTCTCTGTGAGTATTGTTTTGTGTTTAAACCATCTTTTTATCAGAGAAAAATTGTAATTTTTAGGGCTAGTTGAATCGGGTATTGTAAACTTGTGTGTATGTAGCCAGCCTCGTGTTGACCTTTTGCCTTTGACATAAGTGACTGTGTTGTGCTATTTGTATTTTGTGCTATAGATTGGAAGATTAAAATAAATTCAAGTGCACGCGATCACTTCATATTTTAGACTTCATCGTATGGATTTTTGCTGTAGTATTTTGGTAAATACTCGTCCTTTTTAATTAGAGGGTCGGTGTGGCAGGATATTATGTCGTCCCCCCATGCGGCGAACTGTGTACAAATTTCTTCTGATAGCGCCCTTTTTTGAACCAACCTCCTCCAGTCCATATTAATTTTCCATATGGGGGACAGAATCTCCGGGGGACAGATTTCCCTAGGACACCGGCCTCCTTCCCGTGCCTCTACATTAACTTTGAAAATTTAAAAATAAATTTAAACATAAATTGGTATTCAAATTGGTATTCACTGTATCTTTTAAATTTGTAACTGTTAGAGCTATGAATAATCTACCTTGTATGCTTTCCGTTTAGGTAAATAACAAACTCCTCCGGTTTCCTCGACGGCCATGAATTCTTCGTCCGAGTGATGTTCGGTGATATCCACATCTGGCTGATCGAGGACACCGTACATGTGATCATGCTCCTCGTGATGGGGATGGGACAGCTCCCGCACGAGGGTATCCTTGAGACACTTCGCAGAGCCCTGGCAGAAGGTCATGTCAGGTCGGAACATATTCCGGAAGGAGTTTCGGCTGTTTGCCGAGTAGGCCGACGGTACCTTCCTGTGGCTGTCGGGTTTCATGGAGATGGCGGAGAGATTATGCGAGATGATCTCCTCGTCCAGATTCAGAGGGTGATTGTGGTAGATCGGAACGATGTTGCTGAAGTGGTGGCTCTTTGCTTCTGCCTCCTCTCGACCACCACCTTCTGAGTACTCCCCACTCTCTGCAACTTTGTGGAGAGACTTATTGCTGATGTCGTGAACGAGATGTCCCGATTTGTCGGCATATAGCTCTTCCACCGACAATACTTTCTCCGTCACGGATTCGTCGTGGACTCCTTCTCGGGGAATGACGGCCCCTTCGAAGATGGTCTTCTCCTGGTTCTTCTTCAGCACGGATGTCAACCCCTCAACCGGCAAACCCTCTAGGCACTCAGCGAGGGAATGGACGCTCTCTTCCTCGGCTATGATCTCGTTTTCGACAAGACCGATGATCTCATCCTCTCCGACGTCTTCTCCGTCCGGGTCGCTCTCGTCGCTCTCGCTCCCTTGGACGTGGTCATGCGCCAGGTCCGTTTCGCTTTCCCGGAACACATCGTTCACAGTGGCCAAGAGAATGCTGCTTCGGTGAAGATGCACATCGTGACCGTCATGAACCTTTCCTTCGCTCTGACTCAGTTGAATCGTTTCATCATCGCGTGGATACTCCCTTGCATGGTTTAAATAAGCGAGAACACTACTGAACACCAACTTGACTACAATCTGAGCCTGTACAGTAATATCTGCTCCCTAAAAGATAAAGGATCAAAATTGGGAACATTAGTTCTATTCTATTAGGTTCTGAGGCCGTTGTAAATTACTGCAGATAGTGTATAATGAAGATATACATTATTAGAAATTGTTTTAATCTTATATGAGTTTTGAGGCATTGCATGGTGAGATATCAATGTATATTCAGTTTGCGGTAACACCATGACTGTGTGCAAATTGAATTATCTACTTTGCTGATGTGCAGATTTGTTCTTTGAGAACTTGTCTTGCTATTAAAATTCTACTCCCGCTGAGTAGATTTCGGAATTCAGGAGACTACTTAGTTCTGAAAAGAACTGTCCTGCTCAACTACCACCTGGGGGGGGGGGGTAAGAAATCGGCCGGGACTACTAGTTTCGCTAGTGAATCGAGAGCACTTCTCGTTATTAACTTCACTGCCAAGGAGTGAGTTCTTAATTGGTCTCAACGTTTTGACTAGCCTGCTGTAGTCATCTTTAGGAGACTGAAGAGTGTTTGAGATGCTTTAAACCTTTTACAAACCTCTCTTCTGGGATCACTTCCAAATGGAGCATTGTCTTCCGTGTCAACCGTAGGATCATTCAATGGCTGCACATTGTGACCTGCTGGTGAAGGAGGTGGTGTTTTTAGGCCGCCCTCTGTTGGCGATGGAGATTCCGTGTCAGCGGCGGTCCTCTTATAAATTATATCCGAGACAACAGCTCTTGCCTTGAGACTGTGCTGCGCCGTCTGTGGGGACGCTTGGTTCATCGCGCTCCGGGCAGGTTCGGGTGAGAACGGGCTCGAAGAGCGAGAACCACGAGATTTGCACCTGCTGCTGGCTCTTTGCTCCGTCCGCAGTTGCTCTTTGGCCGTCTTTAGAACATCATCGGCAATGGCTTGGGCCAACTTGCTGCTACTTGCTTTATGTGGCTGTGTTACTTCTTCATCAGTAATCTGTGTAACAGCATTCTGTAGGGTATGAATCGTAATATCATGTGCAAGTATGCTGCTGCTGGTCTTGGGCGTGTGTAGTCTTTTCTCAGCCTCAAGCTGAACAGTGGCGTTCTGCAAGGTGTCACGGGTGACGGCCTGTGCGAGCAAGCTGCTCTCGGTCACGGGAGTTGGTAGCCTTCTTTCAAGGTGTCTTACTGCAATTGCCAGGGCGTCATTTGTTACAGACTCGGCCATGAGACTGCTGTCTGTGTGCGGCTGAAGTGCTCGATTCTCTTGCTGAAGTTGTCTGGTAACTTTCTGGAGAGTATTGTTTGTGACAGCCTGGGCTAATAAACTGCTACTTGTGTGGACTTGAGGGTAAAGTGCTTGAAGAGTTTGCTCGGCTTCAAGATGCCTTGTTGCATTTTTCAGAGCGTCTGATGCCAGAGCCTGCGCTATGATACTACTGCTTGATTGGAGAGGATCGGCTCCGAGCTGTCTCATTACATTTTTGATAGCATCTGCTGCAACAGCCTCTGCGATGATGCTTGAGCTCGACTGTGGGAGGAGCACTCGAAGCTGTTCTGTCGCGTTCTTTATCGCCGTGAATGCCAAGTCCTCAGCGAGCAAGCTGGTACTGGAGTGCATCGGTCTCTCCTCTCGCAGCTGCCGTGCAGCTTCTTTGATCGCATCAGACACCACTCTTTCTGCGATGACGCTTGTGCCTGACTGTGACAGCTCATGGTGGAGCTGGCTGGTGACGCTTCTAATTGCGTCCCAGACAACTTCCTCGGCAAGAATGCTCGTCTCCGATCGTTGCGTCTCCGCTTCCAGCTCTCGTACGACATTCCGTATCGCATCGGAGACCACAGCCCTTGCAAGGAGACTGCTACTGGTATGCGACGAGGATTTCTCCTTCCCCCTTGGTTGGATAGATCCATCGGACATGACTTCACTCTTGGTGATGGGACTCGCGGGGTGTACCTCTGGCAGGCTGATCTGCCTTCCAACGGTGGATATCTCAGCAGCAGAAGGTAGCATGGAGTCAGACGCTATCACCCCAATCGCTGTTGATCCGGGGAGTGGCGGGAGTCCCCCTTCTGCCTCAATCTGTTCCTTAGCTCCATTAAGAATCGTTGAAACTACCAGGCGTGCTACTCTGCTGTTGGACAGATGCAGAACACTCTTCCGCCGGATGAGCTCCGGTAGTTTGACCTCTGGTGGGCGAACGTCCGACTCAACAGCTTTGGGCTCAGATGTTATGCTATCACTAGAGAACCGTTCGGCCTCAAGAGCATGGAAGATGTTTCCGACAAGATCTCTAGATGAAGCGATGAAGGAGTCGTAGTGGTCTCCAAATAAAACAGCCAGCTCCAAGGAAGAAAGTGAAAAGGCTGTAAGGATCGAAGGAGAAAACAAAATTCAAAAGGAATACCGGAAAAATATTGGCTCAGTTTCACAGACAGGATTTTAAAAAGCTTCAATTTCAGGGCTTTCTTTTCCTTTTTCTAATACCTTGTTCTTCTGTTATTTCGGTGTCAAGATCGTCTTCGTCAACTTCTTCCAGGATGTCTTTGCTCCCACTGATTATTATGTGAGAAGCTTCCTTCGCTTCAGCGGTCAGAGGGGGCTCGATGGATGCACAAGTCGTCGGGGACGTAGCTGGGTCATTCATCTAATGCAAAGTACGAAGGTTACATATTATTTGCGGCTAATTTTGTTTCCAGTTCAATTCAATTATTTCCGTACTCACAATAACAACAGACAGAACCATTGGACAAACAATATAGCAGTACAATACAAGCAAAGAGTATTCCTGACAGATGATAACGGTAATGACAAATATCTAGTGAGTAAGGAGGCTGTTCTAAGCCGAGGCTTGTGGGGAACAGCCCTAGACATATTACAAAAACAATAAACAAAGACAACAAAACAAAACCAAAACGAACAAAAAACGGACAGGAGAGAATGTAAAATATACCGGTAATGAGCTAATAAAACAAATAATGCCGAAAAATAATAAACAAATGAGGACCAGCTAGAAGAATAAAATGAGAGGAAAAAAGCTGAAGACGAGCAGTGGAGCCGGGAGAGAAAGCTTAGTTACGTAATGAGAGAGTATGACTCGTTTGAAGGCTTTAAAGGCACTAAACACGTTTGGTAATTGTCAAAGACCAGTGTTCTCACTTGGTGTATCCCAACATATGCATAAAATAACAAGCCTGTGAAAGTTTGGGCTCAATTGGTCATCGAAGTTTCAAGAAAATGATGAAAGAAAGAACACCCTTGTTGTACAATGTGTGCTTTCAGATAGGAATAAAAACTTCTTGCAAGAAGTGTTTATTATTTTAGTGAGAAATTACCTCTTTCTCAAAAACTACGTTACTTCAGGGGGAGTCGTTTCCTACAATGTTTTATACTATCAATAGCTCTCCGTTGCTTATTACCAAGTAAGTTTTTATGCTGATATTTATTTTTGAGTCATTATCAAACAACTGCTCAAAAAAGGTATCATCGAACTTATATAGTAGTTTACATACAAAAACTCATTTCAGAATCGGTAGTTTTCTTACAAGAAGCATCCTCTCGTCAAACTTCCAGACTCCATTGGCTGGCGAGAGCTTGATTCTTTCCAGTGCGTAGTCTACTGCCCATGCGCTGTAATGACGTGGTCCTCCTAGGCCGTGACGTGCATGATGTCTTCGTCTACGACCACCTGTGTTAGAAGCAATGTAAAAAAATGACACTTTTTGAAATGGTGAGACGGGCTGTTATTAGGCTATTATCAAAGACAATTTTTAAAATTTAATAGATGTTAAATTGGCATCGGGGATAAAGAATATTATTTACCCTTAAACCGATGTGTGTAAAGATACTTAGTACTTTCCCTCTAGCTACCGGGCAATCTCGGTGGTTTAGGTGGCAAGACATCTGCTCTAGAATGGCAAAGGTCGTGGGTTCGAATCCCACCCGAGTAATATGCCTGTGGATTTTTTTCCACAGGACTCGGCACTCGAAACTTGTCCAGAGCGCTTTTCATGTATACTACAGTTTTTCTCCACGTCTATTAAGAGTTTATCAGGCGCTTTAGCCAATGCTGTTTATATTTCCTGAGTAGTGACCATCAGTAGCTTTTGAGATACCTGTTTGTCTCCGTCTACGCTCCTCAAAAAGGTTGCGCACAATCTTCAGCTTCTTCTCCAGCCGAGCTCGTATCTTTACCTCTTGCTGCTGCAGTTGTTCCGCTCGTGTGTCCCGGATGTGCTGGAATGTGGCTAAAATGGCGTTTAAAATGGACATGTTATAAATTAATAGACAAACCCGAGAGCTGTGTATTGAGAGAGGGACCAGTTTTCTTTGGTCACGGGGTCGTGGTTGCTGGAAATTGGAAATGTTTTAATAGACAGACCAGAGCTGTGTATTTGAGGGAGTTGCGAAATGGATGGACTAGTTTTCTTTGGTCAGGTGGTTGCTGACGCCATTTTCGGTCCAAATGTTGCACAAGCCAATGTGCAGTCTAGTCTGAACCCCATTGTGCGCGCATGCGTTTTTTTGGACCGAAAATGGCTCCTAATTGCAAGTTGTCGCAACTCCCTCGATACACAGCTCTGAGACAGACATTCCTGGTAAGTTTCCACTCTTTACGTATTGTGATAAATGGATTTATCTTGTAAGTCTGCTGCCACCTAGCGTCCCCAGAAGCCTCCCCTGAACTGTCTGGAATAATCCTCTAAAAATACCCAACTTAGAACAATCTATAAACAGAAAATAAATAAACGAGAATTGAACACTCACAGAGTTGTCTGGATCTCTGATCAGCCACTATCCTCTCCCTGGTGCTGATGTTTTCTTCGATTTGAGCTTCGGATTGTTGTTTCTTCCTCGAGTCATCGACAAGACGCTTGTCCCGGATTCGTTTGTGCCTGTTCCATTGGTCCTCCAACTGCACGTACACCATTCAACAAAATATATAATTGAAATTTTTGTATTAATTTCTTTTGTAAACCCTGCGAGAATAATTATATCAACTTACACAAAATCATATGCAGGGTATAGCTGGTG
Source organism: Plazaster borealis (assembly GCA_021014325.1). Lineage (NCBI taxonomy): Eukaryota > Metazoa > Echinodermata > Asteroidea > Forcipulatida > Labidiasteridae > Plazaster > Plazaster borealis. The sequence goes on from CM037473.1 coordinate 2,924,492, forward strand.
TTGAGAATCAAAATAGAAAACACATCTTTTTATCTTCCTGAAGTTATTTTTCTCTTCTGAGGGCCTGCGAGTATCTCTTTTGCGCAATGGGGTCTTGGCAGAATGTCACAGCAAACATTGTAAAAACATGAACACAGTGGAAAGTTTCCTAATTTTTCGGACAATACTATATTTATCTTCCTTGTCGCAACTCTCTCAATACACAGCTCTGGTCTGTCTATTATAACATGTCCATTTATGCAATTTTAATGTAGCATAGGAATGGAAATATAACTTTAAGGGTAACCTTTTCAGCAATATGTTTTTCATTTTACGCATTACTTCCAAAAATGTCGCCATCTTACTTCTACTAATAGGATGAATGTTGTACTGTAAGCGGCCGACGGGAAGCCACTGCACGCCTTTCTGCCAGGCACTCGACATAACAAGAATGTGGCAAATACTGTTTGCAAATATTGAAAATTATGATAGATAAATTTAGATATTTAGCTGGGCTGCAACTATTTTACTCAAGTTAAGTTTGAGTTTAGCTTCAATTTCAACGAGAATCTTTGGAACTCATTGTAACTACCTTGAGTTGTCGCCTATCTTTCAACCCCATCCTGTAGCATTTAAGAAGTTCGGCGTGCTTGCGTTCATCTTCGGTTTGCTTCTTGCGTTTCTTGGTCCGCTTAATAAGTTCCTAAAGGTTACAATAAAACAATGGCTTTCAAATTATCATCATCATCATCATTATTATTATCATCATAAAGGCTTTAGTTTTTCCACCAGTTGGACAAATTCCTCCTCAGAAAACTTGCATTTGCCTCTCTAACTCTGGTCCATGTAGCCGTGCCCTCGTGTGCTGTTATATCATCTCTCCATCTTCTCTTTTGCCGCCCTCTCTTTCTCTTGCCTACTCTAGGCTGCCATTCTGTCAGTTGTCTAGTCCACCTGTTGTCTTTGACCCTTGACACATGGCCTGCCCATCTCCATTTGATCTCCTTTATCTTTTCAATGATGTTTTATCTCGTATTTTGTTATGACTCTCTGTGTACATGTGTTGTTCTCAATATGTTGTTCAACTCATTTGTTGTAGTCCAAGTTTCTGCTCCATAAGTCATGGTTGTTATGATGCATTGGTTGGACACTCTTCTTCAAAGTGACATTGCTATATTAAGATAACGTTGAGCGACCTACCTCCATTTCCATTCTGATCTTCTTGTTCCGTTTCTTCTCCCTCTCTAGTTTACTCCTTGCCTCCTCGATGCAATGCTTTGCTTGCACCTCTTTCAGTAGGCGTAAATGTTTCACGGTGTCTTCCTCAAGTCGCTGCGTTAAACTGCAATAATAGATTCATTCACTCATAAACCGTAAGCCTGAAAAATTTACGCGCGATCATTAAAAAAAAAACCGCAAACTCTAAAAACTTCCGGGTCAGAAATGACCTGGATCCGGGTCCGGTAGGGCCTGACCCATGGGTCAGTATAACCCGGAGTCTGTGTCAAAGTTGACACAAAGTTGGGTCCAACTGACGCAGAATCCTAGTTAAAATCCTCTTTTTTTCTTTTTTTTAACCAGTTTTCGGGTCAGTCTGATCCAGAAATTAGTCAGACCCCCTGGGACCCGGAATCAGCGTGATCAATAAAATTCTAACCTGGGTGTTTTTAGAGCGTGTCGTGGCCGAGCGGATAAAAGCACCGGACTCAAGCTCTGGTGTTTCTGTTCAGCAGAGTGTGCTTTCGAGTCCCGGTCGTGACACTTTGCTTCGTCCTTCGGATGGGACGTAAAGCCGTTGGTCCCGTGTGTTGTGTAATGCACGTAAAAGAACCCAGTGCACTTATCGTAAAGAGAAGGGGTTCGCCCGGTGTTCCTGGTTTGATATGCAGCATATTGCGCCACAGCACCTTGTAAACCATTACATGGTGCTGTAAAGGAATAGGTCTCATACTTCAAAAACGTAGCTCCACAATACCTTGCAGGAAAATACTGAATGTTGAAGCGCCTTGAGCGTCACTGAGTAACGGATATGAGCGCTATATAAGAAGCCATTACATGCATTTTTGTCCATTCCTTTGGTTTGCTCCTCCAATAGGGGGCGGAACTTCCAACAAGCCCCCTGGATTCCAACTGTGAATGTTCCCTCATGTTGAATGAGAAGTGAAATAATAATTACTTACCTTTGATGCTGCTCCTTGAGCAGTTTTCTCCGTCTCATCTGCACATCAATAAGATGTTTGTCGTGCGGGCTAAGTTCCTCTCTGTTACTCCATTCTTGTCGCTGACGTTCGCGGTCTCGGCGTTCCCTCTCTGCCTGTAATGGTTAACGGAACAGGGCCCAATTTCACAGAGAAAATATTAGTTAGAAAGTTTCTGCTAATCAAAAATAAGCAGGATAACCGTCACAGATCGTACTTGTGACATGGTAGTTTGAATGGTACTCTGGTAAGCATAATTTTGTTGTGCTTAGCTACCGGTACTTTCTGTGCTTAAACAGTTCTATGAAATTGGGTCCCGGTGTTAATTCCATTGAGCTGCTTAAGCAGAACATATTACTTAGAAAGTTTCTGCTAAGCAAAAAATAAGCAGAATACCAGTCACAGATCGTATAATGTGACACGGTAGTTTGGCTGGTAACATTATTCTGGTAAGCATAATTTTGTTGTGCTTAGCTAATTTGTTTGTTTAAGCAGCTCTATGAAATAGGGACCAGTTTAATAGAGCTGCTTAAGAACAAAAAGTCGCTAAGCACAAACAGACAATTTTGCTTACCAGAGTATAGGTTACCAGCCAAACTGTCATGTCACAAGAACCATTTGTGAATGGTATCCTGCTTCATTTTGCTGAGCAGAAAATGTTTAACACTATTGTCTTCTTAATTGCCATCAATTTTAAAGTGATGAATATTGTGTTTACAAACTTTGAAATAAAAAAATAACTGTTTACACAATTTTTGTATTCAGAAATAATATAATGGCTCTGACATAGCGCACATACTGTAACAACCGAAATCAGCTGTTTCGTTTTTTTAGGTTTTCATAAACAGTTTTCTCGAATATGACTTCATTTCAAAGGGAAATATTTCAGAGAAAATTGTTGTATAGATATGAACTGCTTAATCAATAAGCTTTCAGACTAAAATTTAAACAATTATGTTTTGTTGTCCTTACCAATTCTGTATAATACCTTTCACTTGATTGATGTTCCATTTGATTCGTGTTATAATACTTACGGTTCTTTTTCGACCATGTGCAAGTTTCTCAATATGGATACGTTTCAGATACTGATGATACTCGTTGAACTCTTTGAGGGTACAAACAACCTAGCACGAACACAAAACAATCGTACAGTCTAAACAATTTTCAAATCGCTCTTCCTTACCCCTCAATCTAACAACAAACTCCCAGGTCAGAATGGTGAAACCTGTGAAAGTTAAAGTTCATTCGGTCATCGGAGTCACTATAAAAAAGCCCCCCCCCCCCCTAAAATAAAAAAATAAAATGTTTTCACTGTTTTCAAACATCGGATTTTGGACTCGCGAGATCAAAAACTAACTATTTTGTATTCATTTCTCAAATAATAGCAATTCTCTGGCAAATTTCAGGCGGGAAGTTTTCCACCATGAACATCTTTCAAACCATAAGTTATGTGTAAATATGTGAACATTAATTTATATTTTCAATCTTACACATGTTAAAAGCATAAAGCATTTATTATTTTTTTCTTTTTGCTACCATTAAATGTTTGTATTTTGTTTTAAGCATTCTTAGTGAAAGAAGCCGTTCAGTTTTAAATTGCGGCAAGCATAACTTCAAGAAGCATTGAGCAAATTCGAGTGCGCACCACGGTTAACTTATATTAAAGGTTAACTATTTTGACTCGAACCCAGGCTGGTCGACCATTGGTTGACTACTGTGGTGGTCGACAATTTGGAACCAGCCTCGGGACCATGGTTTCTTCCCTGGTCTCTGTAGCCATGTTTCATGCTAACCCGTGTAAAGCACAGAAGGGAACCAGTGACAATATAGCAAAATGGCGGATGACAATGGAAATGTTGAAGACCGTACCGATGGTTGACTAGACTTCCAAACGAGTCGTTCGAGTGAATACATCACTGCGCATGTACGTTTCTAGACAGTGGTCGAGCGGGTCGACTAAAAATGTGCGCACTCAAACTTGCTCATTGTGTGAGATTTTATGTATGGTTGTTCTTTCTTTTTCTTCTCCTTCTTTCAAAATGTCCGTAAATTAATTTAAAATGAAAATATTCTGCCCTTTATACCTTTCCTTCTGGAGTGATGAACTTTTTCGTAACCAAATCTTTGAACGATGCTGATTGGTTGTAATGGGTCTTAAGATGGGGGTCGTGAAGGCATCTGTACTGGCTGTTCAGACCCTCGGCACTCGGGTCAAATTCAAGATCACTCGGACTTTGGTATAGCTGTGGAAATAAGATGTTCCAAGTTTGTTGAAAAGTTGAGGGCCGTTACTGGTAGATAAAAATATATATAATAATAATAATAATGGAGTCTTGTAAAGCGCCGGTATCCGCCAAAAAGGGAGCTCATGGTGCTCGCTCATGATAAAAAAAAACAGTTCAAAAGAAGGGGACTGAAATAAGTATGTTGAAAATCACTGGTCAACATTTACTTCAAAAAGATGAGTTTTGAGTGCAGTTTTAAATGATGATGTTGTTTTAGCAGTCCTGATGTAGTAAGGAAAACTATTCCACACTTAAATATGAAAATATGAAAATGTTTCTGTTTTTGAGGTTTTTATTTCTTATTTGCAGGACGGTGAAACATTATTATAATATGAAGAAAATTGTATGTTCATTTTAAATTTTAATATAAACTATAAACTGAAATCAGTCTTTAAAAATGCATTAAGTGAATAACTAACAATATATTTATTTTATCTGTCTTTTAAGCGTCTTCAGCGACATGTCACGTGAGGAAAATTAACAAGCAAGCAAGTTTGTCCAAGCAATCTACAAGAATAATAATTATCATTCATCATTCACATTTTAAAGGTTTTTTTTATACAGGATTGGTAGAGCTGACAAAATAGTCGCAGACAGTGTTTATGTTTTGTGTGTGGGTGTGTGTGTGTGTGAAATAAGAAACCTGTGAAAATTTGGGGTTAATCTGTGTGAGTCAGGAGTAAATAGTGAAAAACCATGCACATTATTATCTAAACACATTGTCCTTAATTTTGGTTGTAACAACCGAAATCGGCTGTTCCGTGTTTGAAGGTTTTCAGATACAGTTTTTTCGAATATTATGACTTCATTTCAGAGAGAAAGATTGGACAGATAAAGGGTTTCAGCATGAACTTCAGAATCAGTGAGCTTCTCAGACTATAAAATTAAAACAATGATGGTTTTTCCTTACCAATCGTGTATAGGCCTAATCCCTTTAACTTTCACGTCTCAAAAAATAGTTTGTTTTAAATGTTTTAATTGTGTTCGAAAAAACGTCCTTTATATGCCAACAAGAAAGAGTTGCTTTTGCATGTGGTGGTTGCCTCCAGATTGCCTCTTAGGACAAAGGTTTAGTAATCATATGGTAGATTAATTTTAATTGTACAAATCTATTCCAAAATTTATGTTCATTTTATGTTATTGAAATGCCTCATACGTGATCTCTGTCTTCCTCTGGCACGTCAAACTAGTGCCGCCATTCCAAGTTAGTAATACAGTGTGCCGACTCACCTTTTCTCCAAGTCCAGTTGTGTACAATGTGATTTTCCCCTTGGGAGCAGGTATCATCGGGAGCTTGCTATACATGGGAGTGTTTAACATCCATGCCGGGATGGGAGGCATGGAGATCGGACTCTTCCCACCGGCCAAGACCGAGAGATATCCGTCAGGCTCCTTAACCTTGAGCTTGGCTGGAAGGTCCCGTTTCGGCAACCTGAACGAGGTAGCGGTGTCCGTCTTGCTCATCTTTGACTTTGAAGTTTGAGACCCGTGATCTGATTCAAGTAACAGCTTGCAAAGTTGCCTGCCTTCCTAACCAACCATGAAGTTCCCGCGAAAAATGTTCGATTTCATTCAAACAATTCCCGAGTTTTTAGTTCAAAAAGATGCAGTCTGTTGAATCGCAAACTTTCTGGTAAAGAATTTTTAGCAACGAAATGCACAGCGTCCATACGCACAAGAGTCGAAGGCGTTAAAATTGTGCAAGCGCGTCCCTTGTGCGTTTCAGTTGTTTTTTAAATTGCGCGCATTTCACTGACTGATGAACGCGCAGCGTTGGACCCGTTTCAACGATTTCTTTTGTTTCGTTCAGCACGCGTAAAAAATATGGAAGGCCAGTTTATTTCCTTTATTAATATCAATGTAGAGGCACGGGAAGGAGGTCGGCACTCCAAAAAGGACGAGCATTCACCAAAAATTACAAATGCAAAATCCACACGAGACGTCCAAAAATCTCCTGCAACTAATTTATTCTCCACAAAAAAAATAGCAGTAGGCCTACACAGTGTAAATAGCACAACACAGTCACTTATGTCAAGGGCAAAAGGTCAACACGAGGTTGGCTATACATAGCCTACAAGTACAAAATACTCGATTCAACTAGCCCCAAAATTTACAATATTTCTCTGATAAAAAGATGATTTAAACACAAACAAATTGTCACAGAAAGCTCTAGGACAGTACGCCCTATCCCTCCGAAGTAAACAGTCCTATCAGAGCATGACCAAAGACATATGCTCCCTACAAAATATAAAGAAATACCTTGCAAATAGAAAATAAATGCGCTCTTCTTTGCCTATCAATCTTCACAATAACACCTAATACTTCGTCGCTCGTACCCGACAAAGTGACCTATCTCGCCTACAGGAAAAAAACCGTGTTTGGAGAAAATCACGATTGAAGTTGCATTATTTTTCAAACTGGCGTTTCGGGGTCCTGCTGACTAGCTATTTTAATTTATTTTTTAGAGACAAAACTAAAGCTGACCACTTTACTCGTACAGAACTGTCAATGTGTTTTCATTCCTGCAACTATTCTAATTCCTAAATAGGCCCTAGGTCACTTCGTGAAAACAAATAAAAGTTTTGCCCGCAGAGCGCTGTGTACACACCAATTATTTATTTCCATGGCTATATCCTCCTGGCCATGTTCTTGCTGTGTTTTATCCGAATAAATTTAAATCAAATCAAATCAAATCAGACTGGCACCGTTAAGTTTAACTTTTGGTTCTAGTAACCCGACGTCCCATCCGATACATTTTCGTCGTAATAACAGCCGAAACCGTAGAAATTAAATGCTTTAAAATGCAGACGACGCTTGTGTCGAACTGTTTTATTGATAGAGGGCGCACAATATTTGTATGATACCCTGTCTCTGGATTGTGTGAGTATTTTCGAGACTACGGCTTCAAATTCGGCTCCGGCTTGGGTTCATTGAATGATCGAGTAATCGTTGGAGATCAATGGTTATTTATACCAACCACCTTATGGTTGAGCCGAAGTAGAAGCCCTTGTTTCGAAAAGGTCCTATGTGGTGGCGCCATAGAGTTAACTCTATGGGTGGCGCGATACTGTGATAGCACCAGTCGTACTCGAGGCACATTGTTCATTACGCAATCAAACACTGGTGTGGTGACACTGAGTATCAAAATAATCAGGGGTGTATTTCAAAATTCAGAGGAATTCGTGGTAAAACAGTAATTGTCACATGTGGTGAGTACATTTTTAACAATTTTAGTAAAGATAGCAACATCCAAGGCATATGTATCCATTATTATAACTATTATTAAATTAGTAATAACACGATAATGTATTAATTTTTAAATTTAATTTTAACATCATTTCAATATTCATAGATACAGGAGGGTTAGACCATGGACTGGAGCAATTGCTCCATGGTTGGACCATTAACAACATAGAGAAACAACTGGGAAAAGTTTCCGCAGCATGCCTCCAACTTTTTTTTTTTTTGGAAAAGGCACAACTATAGAATGCAGGTACACTTCGAAGCTATGACTGCGCCTCCGCGGAGACGGAGTCGCGGTGACGTTCATACGTACATACACAGTAGGGCCTAGCCTCCCTACGTACCGGAGTCGAGGTCGCGCTCTGTTGCTTAATTATAAATATTTGGCAACCTATGGGGCACTCTGAAAGATGCACAACAGCGCCCTCATTAGGCTCGAAAATGCACAACTGTGCTGTCAATTTATTTTAATCATTTCAAGAAGGGAAATAAAGCCCGAATTCCATATAAATAATATTAATATTGCCGTAATACATGACCCCATTAGAGGATCATTTCAAGAAGGGAAATAAAGCCCGAATTCCATATAATAATATTAATATTGCCGTAATACATGACCCCATTAGAGGATCATTTCAAGAAGGGAAATAAAGCCCGAATTCCATATAAATCATATTAATATTGCCGTAATACATGACCCCATTAGAGGATCATTTCAAGAAGGGAAAGAAAGCCCGAATTCCATGTAAATAATATTAATATTGCCGTAATACATGACCCCATTAGAGGATCATTTCAAGAAGGGAAAGAAAGCCCGAATTCCATGTAAATAATATTAATATTGCCGTAATACATGACCCCATTAGAGGATCATTTCAAGAAGGGAAAGAAAGCCCGAATTCCATGTAAATAATATTAATATTGCCGTAATACATGACCCCATTAGAGGATCATTTCAAGAAGGGAAAGAAAGCCCGAATTCCATTAATATGAATATTATTGCCGTTATGCATGACCCCATTAAAGGATCATTTCACCCGTCTTCACGATCGCATCATGCCCTCACGCACTGCACCGGCTAGTACGTCTTCTTAAAAACGCCCTCTATCGGTCATTGCCCACACCACGTCTCCGCGCCTCCGCGCCTCCGCGCCTCCAGCTTCCCCCGTCTTTCACTAATGCCCTCACGCACTGCACCGGTATGCACGTCTTCCTAAAAACGCCCTCTATCGGCCATTGCCCACACCACGTCTCCGCGCCTCCGCGCCTCCGCGCCTCCGCGCCTCCAGCTTCCCCGTCTTCACGATCGCATCATGCCCTCTCACGCGCTGCACCGGCTAGTACGTCTTCTTAAAAACGCCCTCTATCGGTCATTGCCCACACCACGTCTCCGCGCCTCCGCGCCTCCAGCTTCCCCGTCTTCACGATCGCATCATGCCCTCTCACGCGCTGCACCGGCTAGTACGTCTTCCTAAAAACGCCCTCTATCGGTCATTGCCCACACCACGTCTCCGCGCCTCCGCGCCTCCGCGCCTCCAGCTTCCCCCGTCTTTCACTAATGCCCTCACGCACTGCACCGGTATGCACGTCTTCCTAAAAACGCCCTCTATCGGCCATTGCCCACACCACGTCTCCGCGCCTCCGCGCCTCCGCGCCTCCGCGCCTCCGCGCCTCCGCGCCTCCGCGCCTCCGCGCCTCCGCGCCTCCGCGCCTCCGCGCCTCCGCGCCTCCGCGCCTCCGCGCCTCCGCGCCTCCGCGCCTCCGCGCCTCCGCGCCTCCGCGCCTCCGCGCCTCCAGCTTCCCCTGTCTTCACGATCGCATCATGCCCTCACGCGCTGCACCGGCACGCACGTCTTCCTAAAAACGCCCTCCATCGGCCATTGCCCACACCTTCCATACACGTCACACTTTGACTCCCTACGCCCCTAACATTTTATCAGTTGTATCAGTCGCACAAAATACATTCATACACTTTACTACTATTCTAACGACGTGACCGCGACTCCGTCTCCGCGGAGGCGCAGTGGGAGCTCCGAGTGTACCTGTATTCTATAGTTACTCCAAAAATGAATAAATAAATAAAAAAATAAGTTGGAGGCACATGCTGCGGAAACTTTTCCAACAACTGGGGCGCTGTACCCCTTTTTTATTTTGACATCTTCGGTCGCGAGTATTACTATTGGTAAGAAATTTCATTTTTTTAGGAGGTTTTTGCATGTAATTCGGTAAACATGGTAAAAGTGATAGGTACACTAGCATTGTGAATGTAGGCCTATACGTGTACAGTGTGTTGAAAAATATTTAGATGTATAGGGCCTAGTACAACTACAAGTAACGGTAACAAAGGAAACTGAAGTTAGTGCTGGCTGAGACCAGAAAATGTTGAACTATCAATGACCATTTTGAAAACTATGGCGTCGGAGGCCTAAAAATGTGTGACTCCTAATATTATAACTTATAAGGCTCACGGGGGAGCCTTTATAGTTCTAGAGGTATTGTCTTCCTTGCAGTATGAACCCCATACATACTCCCATAGTTCTACTGTAGTAGAAGAACTATACGACTCATGAGGTTTGTTCTGCTGGAACTTCTACTTCTACTCTAGGAGTAGCCTCCATATAAAACGATCCTAATCACAAAATGCACATATGTCTGCATCCTTCTCACTACCTTTCGACTATTGTGCAAAATCAATGGCAGTATTTGCGATAGCCCCACTAAAGTGCGATATCGTAACCCTCCTTCCTACCAATGGTCGCAGATCGGAGGGTTTACAGCTCTGCATTAAAAAAAACAAAAAAACACTTTTAACAATTTTGGTTGTATGCTAGCCCTGGTAGGACGTCAGTCTTCATTGCACTGCTGCACCACAAAGTGATTTGATACATCTGTGTTCAGTCACATAATGCGCTGACAAATTTCCTGACAAAATTCGGTGAACGATTTCCTTGGCTTTTCCTTCCCAACCATTCTCATGGTGATGGTTTAGTAACAACAGTCACGATTCGACCTAATTGCACAACAGAAAGCGACAACTCCACACAGGTGAGTTTTGATTGATTATGTAACTCTATCTACACGTACTCGTATATACTAGAATAAGCCGATCCATTAAGTTCTGACCCTTAAAGGTGTTATAGGCCTACAGGATCGGTAGAGCTGACAAAATAGTCACAGACAGTGTTCATGGTTTGTGTGATAACCATATAAATGATATAACAAACCTGTGAAAATTTGGGCTTAATCCGTTGTGTGAGTCAGGAGAAAATAGTGAAAAACAGTGCACAATTTTCAGCATGAAAACACATCGTCCTTAACTTTGGTTGTAACAACCGAATCCAGCTGATTGCTTTTCTCAATATATGACTTCATTTCAGAGGGAAATTTTTCACAGAAAAAAAATGGTTCTAGTATGAACTTCATAATCAGTAAGCTTTCAGACTAAAATTAAACAATGATGTTTTTTATCATTAATTACCAATCCTGTATAATACCTTTAATGAATCATACCTTAGGTATACTGTACCTATAAATAGTGCTTCTATCTGTTTCAATTTTTGCTAAACTGCTTGTGGGGCTGATGTCTTTGTAACTTTCTGGGATGGTCTAGTTCCCTATTAATTAACTGCTTGCCCGGTACCCATTCAATATACATGTAGAATCATACCGCCGTTACTTTATGTGAACGCTCTACCCATTTTCACCAATGCAGTCTTTTTGAGAAGATTTCATTAAGACTAAGAATGGCTCATTTTGAGGTTTTTTCTTGTCCTTTAAGTCTATCAAAAAAATGAAAGTTTAGAAAAAATATTTATGTAAGAATCAGATATAATGTAGTAGGGTACAAATACATGTGTAGATCTATGGGTTTTGCTTCATGCTATCTCTAGTTTGGTTCCAATTTGGCTTAAATCGGTCGGGTTGGTGTAGTGGTATCTTTCCTCACCTTCCACTTCTAGGACCCCGGTTCGAATCCTGCTGGGGGCACTTATCGCACTATATGTGGATTAGGTTTTCAGTCCCTGACTGCGGGGGTTTTTCTCCCAAATCTAAAAATTGAATCTTCCTTCTTTGTATTCTATCCATGGGGTTCTTGGCTAGTGTAGTGCTTAAAGTTGCTTTTCTGAGAGTCCTTGGCTTCACAACCAGTATTAATAAATTAATATATAAAATAAATAACAAATAAAAATAAATAAATAAATAGCTTGCTCAGGTGTTTATCAATTGGGAAACACATTTGGGGTTGTGGAATTAAACATTGCATGCTAAAGACATTCAAAAAAGTTTTCAACTACCGTTTAAACAAATATTTGCTTCCCAGCTTCTATATTCAGGCCTGGTACTTTACTCTGAGGCAACAGATGCAATCGCCTCCATGCCCCCGGTCATTGCCTCACTGCCCCGTGAAATCTTCCAGTAGAAATTTTTAATTTCCCTCATTAAAGGTGCCCTTTACTAAAGAAAACCTGGCTTGCCCGTACAACTGCGGAGTATCACTCCTGTTTTTACTATTATAACATGCTCAGTCAATTAAAATAATAATAATAATACACAACATTTATTAGGCGCTGAATACAGACGTTTCTAAGCGCACCATTGTCTGACTACAAATCTGTTCATGCAAGGTATGTGGAGCTTCGTTTGAAGCCTACATGTATTCATTTATAGCACCATGTAATGGTTTACAAGGTGCTGTGGTGCAATATATGCTGCCGATCAGACAAGGAACACCGGGGCGAACCCCTTCTCTTTACGATAAGTGCACTGGGTTCTTTTACGTGCATTACACAACACACGGGACCTACGGCTTAACGTCTTATCCGAAGGACGCAGCATGTGGTTAAGTGTCTTGCTTTTAAAGGACACAAGTGTCACGACTGGGATTCGAACCCACACTCTGCTGACAATCAGAAACATCAGAGCTTGAGTTCGGTGTTCTTATCCGCTCGGCCATGACACGCCACAATTACCAAAAAACTGATACCACGTTATTGCAGGTGGTACAACATGCCTGGAATTCCATCTTCAAGAGGGCAAGGCCATTTTCATTTTGCAAAGGGCACTTCCATTGGAGAATCTGAAAGTCTAATGGGAAACTTTTAAAGGTGCACCAAGGCCAAGACCAGGGTCCAATTTCATAGAGCTGCTTAAGCTCAGAAAGTAGCTAAGCATCAACGTAAATATATGCTTACCATAATAATAAGGTTACCAGCCAAAGTACCATGCCACATGTACAATTTGTGACTGGTATCCTGCTCATTTCCGCTTAGCAGAAAATTGTTAAGCAATATTTTCTGCTTAGGCAGCCCTATGAAATTGGGCCCAGAGGTTACCAGGCCTGGTATAACGTACATTTTTTACCCGTGTAGGTGTGCTGCTTCTGTAGTCATGGTTGTAGCAATTATTTAGCTTCCATAATATTGTAATTGTACATTTTTTTCAATAGAAAAATAGTTAATAAGCAAATTTACTGTGCACTGTCTGTATTACATTATATATTTTTTCCTTCAGTCGTAAAGGTCTTGTTTATAATACTGATGTGATAAGAAGTGAAGAATTCCGTCAACAAAATGAAACTCCAATCAAAATAAAATGTGTAGTTTTCGAATGAACCATGTTCATCATACCAATGGATATGGGGATGGGATAAGTTGGGAACCACAAGACAAAGTTAAGTCATATTTAATTTCAATTTAAAAAAAAAACAGTTGATATTTTGTATTGATAGTGTGGATAGGTTTTCACAGAATCTTATTTACACCTTGCAGGCTTGCCACACTCCGACTCCGAGACAACATTGTGAATCGAAAACGGTGAGACAAATTTGATGGAAGGTTGATGGAAAAAAGGTACAATGTGCCTCACAGCCCTGTTGATCAACCCTCAACCCTTGAGTGGGGAATATCGACTCATACTCGTGTTCAACAGAGATGAGTATTATGAGCGACCGACCAAAGAAGCCGAGTTCTGGCAAAGGAACCCCAATATCATAAGTGGTAAGTGAGTTACTAGGATCCCTTCTTGGATTCTGATCATGGTATGCCTGATCCCATGATGATCCCATGAGTGATTTACGAGGATCCTTTCTCACTTTAACAAAATCCAACACCATATGGTGACTCAACACCCAAACTGTTGGACTCTGATTATGGTGGTATGCCTGATCCCATGAGTGATTTACTAGGATCCTTCCTCACTCTTAACAAAATCCAACACCATACAGTAACTCAACACCCAAATTGTTGGACTCTGATTATGGTGGTATGCCTGATCCCATGAGTGATTTACTAGGATCCTTCCTCACTCTTAACAAAATCCAACACCATGTAGCTCAACATCCAAACTGTTGGCCTCTGATTATGGTGGTACATGTATGCCTGATCCCATGAGTGATTTACTTGGATCCTTCCTCACTCTAACAAAATCCAACACCACCTTGTAACTCAACACCCAAACTGTTGGCCTCTGATTATGGTGGTACATGTATGCCTGATCCCATGAGTGATTTACAAGGATCCTTCCTCACTCTCACAAAATCCAACATCATATGGTGACTCAACACCCAAACTGTTGGACTCTGATTATGGTGGTATGCCTGATCCCATGAATGATTTACTGAGATCCTTCCTCACTCCAACAAAATCCAACACCATATATGCATGCAGTAAATCGGCAGCCACATTATTGGGACTCTGATCCTGAAGGCAATTGCTCCGTTGCCCCCAGGTCATTGCCTTGGTGCCCCTTAAAATGCTCCAACAGAAATTTACAATCTCCTCATAGAGGTGCCCTTTATCAAGGAGAAGACACCTTGGTGTCTTTGCCCTTTCAAGAGCGAAGCAAGAGGCCTGCTCGGGTTGTGATATTATAAGTTATAACAGAAGGGAAGGACGAGTTGGATATGGGACGCAGACGCGTTATATTTTTCCGTATTCCACAAGCGTGTGTGTGATAACGAATTTATCTTCGAGCAAACGCGCCACTTTTGAATTTACATTTAATTCTTATAAGCTGTACGTTTTGCGTATAGCTTATAAAAGCGCAATACGCAGAGTTAGAACACACAAGACGCAGGGTGTGATATGGGCCGTGTGATATAAGTTTATATCACACTCCTTGTTGCTATGGATCGATCAATTAGAATCGAGGATCCAAGACTGCTTGAAGATAATACATGTATTATGGCAGCCTCACTATCAGATCACATGTGAATGGTGAAAAGAGGCTCCGTTGACATTGCCTCTTGAATGTTATGTATTTATATAGTACAAACCAAACAGCACAAAACGCTGAATAGGAAACAAGAAGAAATGTTAAGTTTTAGATGTGGGAGGAAGGCCCAAATGGGGAAAACCCACACAATCAGATAGGGACTGAAAACTCAATCTACATATATGCAAGGCTCCGGTCTAAAGTGGGATTCGAACTAGGGTCCAAAAAGGTGAGTGGCAGGGAGTGAAACCGCTGAGCCAACCCTGATGCCCTAACATCTGATATCTACGTGTAATACGAACACCAATGATTGAATGTCACACTGCAGGCCTGGAACTAAACGGAGTCCACGGAACTGGCCTCTGTTGCCCCTGGTCTTGGCCTTGGTGCCCCTTCAAATAAAGTTTCCCATAGACTTAAAGATCTTCCAGTGGAAGTGCCCTTTTGCAAAATGAAAATGGCCTTGCCCTCTTAAAGATGAAAATTATAAGCCTGACACTGTATCGTTGTCTTCAACAGGTCAAGATATGTTTGCGGGGAAAGAAGGTGGAACTTGGCTCGGGGTTAGTCGAACGGGCCGCTTGGCGATGCTTCTTAACATCTTGCAGCCTGACGGAATCAACCAAGATGCCAAAGGAAGAGGTAAGACCTGTTCACTTTGTCCTCCTTAAAACCTTCTTACAAGAGTTGTCTTGTGGAAGAGGTGGATTGGGTCTTGAAGAACACCTTGAAACTGCCCCATGGATATTTCACTTCAGTAGGGGCGCATCAAGCAATTCCAGCTTCTTGAATTTTTGTGTTGATCTGAATAAGGCAAGGATAAAGATGCCAAATTGATTTTAATCGATTTCGGAATCCACTTCACTCGGGTAATGCTAGCTTAAAGGTAGGGTCATAGACTGCTTTTTGTCAACATACTGCTGATTTATAGGCAAAGTTGCAAAGAAAGATACAATGAAAGTCACATGTTAAAGTTTCAACTGAATACAGTGTCTGCTTGCTGAGAAAACAGCAAAAAAAACTGTCATGGTATTTTCATACAATCGTCAAATCAATCCACATTTTGGCGAGGTGACAGCGGGTACCAACCACATCTCTGGCCACAGCATTCGCGAACGGACACCAACCCTCGGAAATTTGATAAACGATCATGCATGAATCGTTTCTCAGATTCAAATGTTTTGGGGTGAAAAATTATCCAAACCATATTACTTCAAAGGGAATCCTTTCTCAAAATAGTTTATACTATCAACAGCTGCAGTGCTTCTCACCAAGTAAGTTGTTAGGGTCATTAATTGTTGGAGTACTTGCCAATCTATAATGATAATAATAATAATGGCTTCTTATAAAGCGCTCATATCCGTCACTCAGTGACGTCAAGGCGCTTTAACATTCAGTATTTTCCTGCAAGGTATGTGGGGCTATGTATGAGACCTACTCCTTTACATAGCACCATGTAATGGTTTACAAGGTGCAGCCAATCAAACCATGGAACACCGGGGCGAACCCCTTCTCTTTTCGATAAGTGTACAGGGTTCTTTTATGTGCATTACACAACATATGGGACCAACGGCTTTACGTCCCATCCGAAGTACGCAGCAATAATGGTTAAGTGTCTTGCTTAAGGACACAAGTGTCACGACCGGGATTCGAACCCACACTCTGCTGATCAGAAACACCAGAGCTTGAGTCCTGTGCTCTAATCCGCTCGGCCACGACACGCCACATCTATGACCCTACCTTTAATGTACGTCATGTGTTTCTGTTCTCCACACAGGCTCTCTGGTAACAGACTTCCTTCAAGGTAGCATGGATGGCCAGTCATATCTGAAAGATGTGGCCAAGGAACATGCTTTATACAATGGTTTCAATCTTATAACAATGGAATTCAGGTAAGGCTTCCAGGCTATATATTAATCAACTTTATAGTGGCACTGATCACTTCATTTCATGTTTGTTTTTTTGATCTGCATTTTAAACCAAAATGTTTATGGGATGGTAGTCAATAGAGCCATCTTTTTATTTGGGAGGCTAATCATCTTTACACCCAGCTGAGATGCTGAATGGTGTGTCGTGGCCGAGCGGTCTAGTTCACCGGACCCAAGCTCTGGTGTTGCCAGCAGCAGAGTGTGGGTTCGAATCCTGGTCATGACACTTGTGCCCTTGTGCAAGGCACTTAACCATAATTGCTTTGTAAAAGGTTGGGAAGGTAGTGCATTCTGCTTTACCAGCCAGGCTCCTAGTGGATGATACCCATGCCTACATCCTTACGGACTGTGAAGGGGGTAACCCTGTTTCAGCCCAAGGAGTACATGTAGGTGGCAAGGTGCCCCTGGTGGCAGTTGATTTGGGTCGATAGCCCAAATCGGTTAAGTATAGCCCTCACCTTGAAGTGGCCTCCGGCCTTGTGATGTTAGGCGATCTCTCATAATAAAAAAAAATTTAAAGCAAGAAAAAAAAGGACAACATGTTCGAGCAGGAATGTAAAGGTGTCTTTTGGCAGCCAGCCACATCGACTCACAATGACCATGGAGTACAGCCAGAGATAAAAAGTGTTAGATTTTTTCCAGAGGGGGGGAAACCGGAGGGCCAGGAAAAAAACCTTTGTGGCTCAATATGTTGAAAGTGAACTGCAAATTATACAAAGACTGTTTATTGATCACTGCCTGCTAATTTTAGCTGTGTGGTTTTGTTAAGATTCAATCCCAAAAACTTTCAAGGTTTGAATAGAAATTCATCTCAGTGTTCATGTATATTTTAACCCTTTAGAGACCATTCATTTCTGTATAATCATCACAAAACGCCCAGACATTGCTAATATTGTTCGTTTCTTTAAATCAAATTTTGTCAGTAAAGATGTCACAAAACGGAAATTACATGAAATAGAAAATTTAGTTTTGTGTTTAGAAATTGGGATACTTTGTTAACATACTACATTGGAAAATTTCATATCCGGACGTGACCTTTACTTTGACCTCTTTATGTGAATGGAAGTAGGTCAAACCTTGCGGGCCTCTAGGGGCATTTTTCAGCATTAATTTCAACAGAAAATCAAACTACAGATCTGGGGATCCAATTTTCATAAAGCTGTTAAGAGGAAAATAATGCTTAGAGAAAATTTCTTCGCTGAGCAAAGAATGAGTGTGGCTTAAGTCGCAACAATGTAAACATTTTGGAATTTTAGCTGGTAACCTGTTTCTGCTAAGCAAGATTTTTCTGTGCTAAGCAACTTTCTTGTGCTTACAGGCTAAATGTGAAGTTTGCTTTGTATTTTGTAAATGTACTTTTTTCCCTCACTCTCTCTATCAACACTAATGTAACTTTTGATCACCTCAATCATTTTCAGGAAAGATGGAGAAGTCGACACAAATTATTTCACAAACATTGCAAACAGTGCATCCGAAATAACAGAACCAGTTAAAATTGAACCAGGTATAAAAACAATTTTTTTTTACCCTTACACCGATGTGTATTAAGCACTGTGTACTCAGTACTTTCCCCGAGTTCTGTGAAAAAAATCCACAGGCAAATCACACGGGCGGGATTCGAACCCACGACCTTTGCGTTGCTAGAGCAGATGTCTCACCACTAGACCACCGAGCTAGCCCGATGGCTAGAGGCAGTACGAATCTTACGTTTTAGCAGCGGTATGTTCCTGCCTGTATTACTTTATAGAAATCTTGGTTGCCTAACTCTTAACAACTTTATTGCAACCCGACTTTCCAGTACGCCATTTTGTAGAACAACATTTTTGACTCCACAAAATAGCCGACCGTGCTAATTTACGAAGTAAAAGGAAAACCACACAATTTCGAGGGATATTTGAGTAAATCATTATATTCTACTTTTAAAACATCTTTCCAACCATATTTATTTCAAAACCAATGTTTTTTATAGCCCAAAGCACCCAATCAAATGCAACGTGGCACTTTAATGTTCACACTTATAGTTTTAGGGGTTATCTGCTGTGTTGAGATCTTTACTTCAAACTGAGAATAAAACATTAAAACCTGCATTTTGTGTTTCCGTTTTGCAGGTGTACAAGTGTTTTCCAACCACCCGATGAATGCATCGTGGCCAAAGACCAACTATGTGCGATCAGAGTTTGAGAAAATACTCAAGAGAGTACCCAGCCTTACCAAAGACCATCTCATCGATGAACTAATCACAATGATGTCTCTTGACAAACCGTACGTACAATGAAACCACTTTGTGATAACTTTCTTTACTTTGATAAACATTTAAACACCACCACGTATGGTAAATTAACATCACACTGGTCCCCTGTCTTTATCCACAAGGATAAAGACAAGCACTGGTCTTACGGGCCCAATGATTTCAGTGGATAAACTTGCAGTGACGTAAGCTTTCAATTTCCATGTTATTATTGGTCTGCTCCGAAGTGACGTAGTTTGTCAGCTACACCAGCAGCAGTTAACTGTATTTTGGATCGTCTGCTGCTTTTGCGTCCGTATGTGCGCATAATGTTTGCATGTAATGTTGTTTTATTCACAATGTACTCTGTGTACTCGTGAATTGGAATGCGAGGTCAAAGGTACATCTGGCAGGCCAGCAAGGCCAGTATCTGGCATTATTCATGACCCTCAAAGTGTTCAGGCTACAAAACATTACAAATAGTCTGGTCTCATTTTGCACGAAGCACGTACATTACACATGCACACGGTCTACAGAGATACTGTATAAAGCATACATAGGTCAACGGTTTGTTGTTGACAGCTTGTTACTGTGACAGTGTATAAAAAATATCATGTCAGAAACATTAGAAGAAAACCTTAATCTTATTATTTGTAATACTTTTGTATCAATGTTTATTGAAAAAACACCCACCTTTATAAATCTGATGCAGTTATGCAAGGTATCATGACCTCTAACGCTTTTCCAATGGACAGTTAGCTGGCGTGGTATGCTGAAAGTCGATACTGCTTTAATAGAGTGCCTTTGAAGTTACAAACGATCCGAATATATAAAATATCATACAAGTTCCTGGTTCTTTAGATCCAAGATTAAGAAAGTTTTTAGGTGTTAATATTGTTGCGTGGTTAAACTAATACACCCGCCTTTACTCCTTAAACAATATGCATTTTGAAAGCAAATCATGGTCCGGATTCCAATGTGGGGTTTCACGTGATGGATGCGCGCACAAAATAGACAGGCTCCAAACTGTACATGCACATTGTCAATAATACACAAAGTCTAACATGACTGAATGTGAGACTCGCGGCATACAAACTTTTTGTAATGAATTAACATTGGTTGAAGTTGAGTCAAAAGAGGGCGCTATCGAACGAAATTCCTACACAATTCGCCAGAAGGGAGGCCAGGGGGGGGGGGGGGGGAGGGACAGAACCACCTGCCACATTGGCATTGGCAAGTAGTTACACAAAAGACACAAGGGTGATATTAAATGAGCTGTGGTAGGAATATTGAATATTAATTAAAAAATTAAGTATTCTGTTCCACAGGGTGTTTGTTTGTGGGGGTGTTTGTTGTTTGTTTGTTTTGGGTGGGTATTTTTTATTCATTTTCATTGATCTATTTTATGAAATATTTACAGATTGATAATGGATGTCGATATGTCCAAGGAAGAGCTGGACATATTGAAGAGAAGAGAACTTCTGAAAGAGTTAGTCTTTATCAAATCCAGCAATTATGGAACAAGGTTTGTATTTGCATTTTTTATTTTATAATTTTTTTTTTCTTCAACCTGACAAATGGGGCCCATCTTTATATTGTTGATCATTCAAAAAAAGTTGCTTATCAAAGACAAAAATATTGCTTTGCAGTAAACAGGTTACCAGCCAAAATATTGTGTCGTTCAAATGTTATGGCTGCCACCATGGCTGTGGTGGTATTGTTTTGCTAAGTAGATTTTTAAATGTGTGAAGAATGCTTAGCAAGGTGAAGTACATGTATACTGGTGCCCAAGCAAAAAATCTTTGCTGATAGAATAAACACTTGTGTTAATCATTGTGGGCACCCAATTTCATAGAGCTGCTTAACTGCCGATTTTGTGCTTACTGCGTGAGTTTCCATTTCATAGCGCTGCTAACCGTAAACACACGAAAGGGCATGCTAACCTTCCGTTGCTTACTGTATGAAAATGAATGGCGTAACAATGCAAATTCATGGTGAACGCGCAAGCTGGCTGCCTTATTTTCTTGCTAACCTGTGAAATACACTTACGCTTAAGCACATTTTTTCACCTAAACTTAGCACGAAAATTTGCTTACCGTTAAGCAGCGCTATGAAATTGGGCCCTGGTGGTTGAGTAATCGGGCTGCAGGTTTGAAAACCTAGGCAAATAATGACACTTAAAAATTTTAAAAAGTCATAAAGTTTACAGAGGACAAGCCAAGTACTTCAAACACAGAAAACTAAACTATAAGCAATTTAAAATTTAAGAAGAAAATTATGTATTACTTATTTAGGAATATACCTTAAAAAGCCAAAACAAAGACATTAAAAAAGAACAATTATTAACTACATGTTCTATATCAAAATATGTCAAATGCAACAGGGAACAACAAGCCAAGAGAAACAGATCGGCCACTAATAAAAAGAAACACAAGAAAGAAAATTAACACTGTTACAGAAATCAACAAGTTATGAAGTACCTGAAGGAAAAAAACCTGCAAACCATAAAGAAAAGACATAAACACCAAGTGCAAAA
Source organism: Plazaster borealis (assembly GCA_021014325.1). Taxonomy (NCBI): domain Eukaryota; kingdom Metazoa; phylum Echinodermata; class Asteroidea; order Forcipulatida; family Labidiasteridae; genus Plazaster; species Plazaster borealis. The sequence goes on from CM037473.1 coordinate 2,946,100, forward strand.
AAAAACTGTATCAAACTGGTAGAATGATGCTGGCATTTGTAAAACAAATCATGGGGACCGCTCAAAAAGTACACCAAATAAACAAATGAAGTCAAAAATAAGCGATTCTTGAGGAGAGATTTGAATGTGTCCATTGATTCTGATAACAGCTCAAAGCACATATTTTTTAAATCTCCTCTAATCCACGGAGTTTCCTCTTAGTTTTCACCTTATTGTGATTTCTCTATTTCACCTGAGTGTATACGCTGTGTTATTATGGAAGTATTGACTGCTATGAGGGGCACAGTTAATAGTATAGGCCCAAGGTGATGTCAAAACCATAGTCATAGTTTGACATCACCGATGGGCCTATAATTTTAACTGTGCCCCGAATATTAAGCAGTCAATATTTCTTTTATATACCGAATAATATAGATTCTTCTAATCTGATTGGTTAAAAGATTTCCTGAACTGATAAGGCCTACAGCATATGTCTTGATTTTGAAATGTAACAAAAGTGTAATAACTTACCAATGTCATGTACTCATGAAAGGTTGTCTGCGAAGAAAGGTCACAGTTCGCGTCGTGACACGAACGTATACAACGCGTACAGTACACAAGCGACCTATGAATACAGTGTGTTGCGACTGTTCCATTATTTTCAGGGCGGGCACAGTCGATTGCTGTGCCCGGGCACAGTTAATTACGACGTCATCTTGATAGAAAAAGGGGGCCCAGCTATTTCAATTACTGCACTTTTAACAAATCAGAGGAATCTATACATGAGGTATATAATGTTAATTGAACCATCTCGCCTTGTCCTATGTATTGTTATAAGTTGCATCCCTCTGTAGCCACTTTAGTTCACATAGAGTCTATTCTGTCTTAGTTAACCTTTAGAGACCATAACAGCCAGAAACGGCTTGTATCGAAACGACCATAGCAGCCACAAACGGCTGCAAGATCTGACCTACTTCCACTCAAACAAAAAGGTCAGAGCAAAGGTCACGTCCTGAATTGACCTTTTCCAATGTTTCCCATGTTAACATAGTATCTTTGTTTCTGAAGCAAAACCGACAGTCTGTTTCATATTATTTGTTCAGACACTTTCAAATTTTAACAATATTAGCCATGTCTGGTTGTATGGTGATGATTTTATAGATAAGAATGGTCTCTAAAGGGTTAAATATCGAACCTACTTATATTGTACTTATTAATGTTAGTCCATTTGTGTTTTTGTTTGTCCGGGCATACATACCGCAAGCTTTGGCTTTTCTGGCTATGCCCCCATTTCCAATTATCCTCTTACTGTTCTTTGTTATTGTTATGATGATTCTCTGTTGGAGTGGAAAATAAATGTCTTGAAAAAAAAATGAAATGTCTTGAAATGTTATGTGACAATGGTTTACTCGTTTGTCTTTCTCTCAGAACCACCACTGTTATCCTCATTGATGCAGACGGAACTATCAGTTTTACAGAGAGAACATTAACGGAACCCATAGACACCCAGCACCCTAAGTGGCAACAGAAAACCCACATTGTGTCCATGCTGTAGGAACCCACAGACACCCAGCAACAGAAAACCCACATTGTGTCCATGCTGTAGGAACCTATAGACACCCAGCACCCTAAGTGGCAACAGAAAACCCACATTGTGTCCATGCTGTAGGAACCCACAGACACCCAGCAACAGAAAACCCACATTGTGTCCATGCTGTAGGAACCTATAGACACCCAGCACCCTAAGTGGCAACAGAAAACCCACATTGCGTCCATGCTGTAGGAACCCACAAACACCCAGCAACAGAAAACCCACATTGTGTCCATGCTGTAGGAACCTATAGACACCCAGCACCTTGAGTGGCAACAAAAAACCCACATTGTGTCCATGCTGTAGGAACCTATAGACACCCAGCACCTTGAGTGGCAACAGAAAACCCACATTGCGTCCATGCTGTAGGAACCTATAGACACCCAGCACCCTAAGTGGCAACAGAAAACCCACATTGCGTCCATGCTGTAGGAACCCACAAACACCCAGCAACAGAAAACCCACATTGTGTCCATGCTGTAGGAACCCACAGACACCCAGCAACAGAAAACCCACATTGTGTCCATGCTGTAGGAACCCATAGACACCAAGCACCCTGAGTGGCAACAAAAAACCCACATTGCGTCCATGCTGTAGGAACCCACAAACACCCAGCAACAGAAAACCCACATTGTGTCCATGCTGTAGGAACCCACAAACACCCAGCAACAGAAAACCCACATTGTGTCCATGCTGTAGGAACCCACAGACACCCAGCAACAGAAAACCCACATTGTGTCCATGCTGTAGGAACCCATAGACACCAAGCACCCTAAGTGGCAATGCGCATATGTACGCATTTACTGCGGTGCATTGGAACGGTTGTAAAATCAAGAATTTTACTGTCAAAGTTAATCGCCACAACGCTCCTTTGGTTTACAGGCCTGGAGGCCATTTTTATTTTGCAAAGGGCACTTCCATTGCAGAACCTTAGAAGTCTATGGGAGACTTTTGAAGGGGGCCCCAAGGCCAAGACCAGGGCAACAAAGGCGTGTCATGGCCGAGCGGATAAGAACACCAAACTCAAGCTCTGGTGTTTCTGATCAGCAGAGTGTGGGTTCGAATCCCAGTCGTGACACTTGTGTCCTAGAGCAAGATACTTAACCACATGCTTCGTCCTTCGGATTGGACGTTAAGCCGTAGGTCTTGTGTGTTGTGTAATGCACGTAAAAGAACCCAGTGCACTTATCGAAAAGAGAAGGGGTTCGCCTCGGTGTTCCTGGTTTGATCGGCAGCAAATTGCGCCACAGCACCTTGTAAACCATTACATGGTGCTATTTTAAGGAATAGGTCTCATACTTCAAGCGTAGCTCTGCATACCTTGCAGGAAAAAATACTGAGCGCTTTGATACGCCCCGAGGGGTGTGATAAAGTGCTATATAAGAACTCAGTATTATTAAATAAACATCGCCTATCAAGACTAACATTTCAGTGGTAAGCACAGCCATGAAATGGGGCTCTGGGCCCAACTTCATAGAGCTGCTTAAGCAGTAAATATTGCTTAACATTTTCAGGATACCAGTTACATTTTGTACATGTAAAATGGTATTTAAGCTGGTAACCTTATTCTGGTAAGCATAATTTTGTTGTGCTTAGCAACTTTTTATGCTTAAGCAGCTCTATGAAATTGGGCCCTGGTCGTTTATTTCTTGTTCCCATGATGCAAGTTTGCTGGAGGGTACGTTTGTTGTACCACACATGCTCCTATAATACGGAAAATTGTAAATATGGCGGTGTTGCTTATTGCAGGGCTTGATTTTGGGGGGGAAATCCACAAGACCGGAGGGCTTTTAGCTCAAAATATTTACTGGACCAGACCTTTTTAAACAATACCACTATCAAAATTAGATAAAGAAATTGCTGCCACAGTTAAACATGCGTTTAACTGCTTTGATATGACCCAGCGCCATAACATTTAAAGGCATCGTACACGTTTGGTAATTGGAGCCTATTGTTTGTTTCAATCCTAAATAGTTGTAGATATATACCATAAAACTAACCTGTGAAAGTTTCATTTCAAAAGGTGGTAGCATTTTTGAGATATTGCTGAAAATCTGGAGCGGTTATGTCCACGCAGGAAGAATAATCTGCATTGGAATACACACTCTGAGAAGCGTTACCGTAACGCTTCTCAATATTAAAAATATTTTGGAGATAAAAAGTGATATATATGTCCATAACCGCAGTCCTTCGAAGTAAAAAGTCTCTCAAAATGCATTATACTATCCAAAGCTGCTGTACTTCTTACCAAGTAAGTTTTTATTGCCATAAATTTTCAGAGTCCTTACCAAACGTGTATGATGCCTTTCAACGAAGATTAAATCTAAGTTCTCCTTATGGTATTAAGTAAAATGTATTTGCGAAGTCGCCATGGGTATCGCAATCTGTATATTTATACAATGTAGCAGCTGGACTTGCAATTTTGGGGGAAAACTGTAAACAAAAAAGGGCCAATCAGCAAAAGTGATTGCTCTGATTTGGTGATTTTTTGCAAACAAGTCAGACCTTAATTTCAACATGAAATGTGAATGAATTTCATGTTTTTATGAATTTTGTATCTATTTGATGAAAGTTTTTTTGTAATTTTGTAAAGACTAAAGATTATATTTAATAATACATCATATCTTAATAATTGTTAGGTGCGAAATTTAAAAGTATTTTATTCATCAGGTTTTTTAAAGTTTTGTGTTCTTAGGCCTGCGCTTAACGTTGCGCTTTTTCCGTGCTGAACTCAAATATTTCACAATATTTCGCAATATTAGCGCAAACTTTTGATTTATGTTCAACAATGCTGTGTAGCACGGCAAGCTCTGCCGTGCTACACGGTAGTTCCACGACGTGGTAACAAATGTCGCGCTCTTGCTGTGTTGAATCTAATTGAATTCTCAGTGGGGCGATAAACTTTGGGAATACGCATGCGCAAAGCTTTTGAAAATTGAGCTTCAATCGTTGAAATTATCACAATCCTCACAGAAACGTGTAATGTTTTAACATGAGGTCTAATATGAGGTTAGAGACTTGAAGTTTTTTCCCCACTCACATGAGGACTCTATCTATTGGAAAATCACAAAATTGATTTTGTAATTTCCCTTCCTCTTTAAATGCAGCAAACTATTTTACTAAATTTATCACCAATCCATTTTAATTGCCGCACTTTTGAGTTCGACACGGCAAAATTGCGAAGTGTAGCACAGGCCTTACTGTGAGATGAAGCTACAACTTTAACAATTACAAAACAATCTTTTGGTGAAAATTTAGACATGATTTGTTTTTGTTTTAAGATGATGCTTTAAAAGTAAATGCGATAACCTCACCATGCAGTATTGAATGCTCCAGTGATCTATAAGACTTATTAAACTGAATAAAAGTTACGGAATTTTTTCCTAAAATGAGTGAAATGAATCCATTTCTTTACTTTCTTGTTCATTGCATAAATTTATTTACAAATCAGTTTGTCATCAGAGTGCAGGTGGCTTATGAATTTTGTCAGCAAACGCAGTAATCCCAAAGAATCATTTTAATTGATTTCTTGGGGTTTTTTAGTTGTATCTATGCCATTACAAGGCCGAATCAACAATTTGCAAACTACGAACAATAGACCTTTATCAGGTTGCGACCATCTTGATTTTTCTCCAATTCAAATAATTGTAACCAAGTAGAGAGGCTTGAAGAAAATTTAGTATGGATCCTATTTTGTGCAATGAATACTAGCATTCATTACCATTATTGGATACAGGGAACATGACCAAGATGGTAGCAGCATGATAAAGGTCTATTGCAAACTATCTTGTTGGTAAGCAGGGTTCTCCCCAGTTTTTTCAAAACTGGGGGGCATTCTGGACCCAAATTTTGGAATTTTGGCCAAAGCATGCTGAATTAAAAAAAGGTCTTCGGAATGTTTTCTACTTGGTGTTTATCTTGGTTTTAAAAGCCCTACTGGGCAGTCTGGAGCATTCGTTATGGTTTTCTCTTGGTTTTTGTTTTGTAAAAAATAAAAAATAATAATCATAATAATTTTGTGTTTTTTGCTTATCGACCTAAATTTGCACGTATCGACACGCAAATAGCATGGGGAGAACCCTGGTAAGTGTGACGTCGTTCCACCATGGACTGTGCCCACTTTATACGGTAAGCCTTTTGCGAGATAGATTTGAATAATGTCTGGTACAATGACTTGCTTCGTCACAAGTTACCGCTTAAATTTGAATACCTCGGACTATAGAGACAGTTGCTACGTCACATGATTCGGGGCAAGCTTTAATGTACTTAATAAGAAACAGCCAACACCCATACACAATTATGAATGAATGTGTTTGGCACAATGGTACCAGGGTTTGCTCATCTGGAGGTTGCTATACAAAAGCTTGCCCTAAACCATTTGACATAGCACCTGTCTGTACACCAATCCTTCACCGATCTTGAACTCTTGGTGGCAGCAGACAAACTGCGGTGGTACTGCGGTGGTACGACCTTGCCACTTATGTAACTATTATTTATAAACAACCATTATTTACATATAACCATTTATAAATTAACTAGTGTAGCCCAGCCCTTAAGCTCATCGATAGGCAGCACAGTACCACCCAGGTACCACCGCAGTAATGGAGGCGTTTCTGCTGCCACCAAGAGTTCAAGATCGGTGAAGGATTGGTGTATATAGTCTGAGGAATTCAAATTTAAGGGTAACTTGTGACTAAGCAAGTCATTGTACCAGACATTATTCAAATCTAACTTGAAAATGGCTTATTTGCTGAGTGGCATTTCCTTGGGGGGGGGGGTGGACATGGAAATGTAAGTTCGGCATCAACAAAGACGCCTAGCACATAAGCCCACTGTTTTAAATAATAACAGAGCAACAAAGACTAATTATTTTTAGTCAGAAAAAAATGACAGAGTTATAGACTGGGTGCACTTGGTCTACTTTGTTTAGTGCTGAACTTACCAACCGAGGGTTAAAGTCGTCATGATCAAAGCAGGCCTGTGTTTGTACATGGAATTGTGAACTCTCACCCAGTTACAGCATGCCCTCCCTCTGTATCATATCTATGGAGGGGGCACACGTGTCAGTAACTGGGTGAGGAGAGTTCATAATTCCATGTACAGCCACAGATCTGCTTTGATCATGACAACACAGCCCCTTTAAACTGTCAAATATGTTAACAACCCCCCCCCCCCCATCCACCCCACCCCTCCACTCAGTGGCCTTGTTTCTGTAACTGACTACACTTTGATTGATTTCATATTTGTTACAAATACGCATTTCATTTCCATTGTCATGAGGTGTTTTGTTATTTCTGCGGCCGAAGCACTGTTGTCCTTGGTCGTTGTGTTTCTAATTAGTCATCTTATTGACCGATATTGATCCAAGCGGTAGAAATGATTTATTATAGCTTTGTACATTCATTCATGTGGACGTAACAATCGGGAATCGCTACAGCTAACTGGTAAATTCAATTACATTCTTTTGCTTATTCTGTAGAGTCAGAAATGTGTTTTACTTTATGCTGTTCATCATTGTGATGTAATTCTACTGGATGAGACCGTAGGAAATACATTGAGCTAGTTTTTTCTTTGAGGATTTGTGTCATTCAGGGATGGTTTTGCAGTGTGTACTGTGTGTAGACTTATTCAATCAAATTAAAATGGAAATAGAAATTTAAAAGCAGGTATTTCTCTCACATCCCACAACAGATGTTTCTCAATATTAACTGTATATTGTGTAATACAAGGGGGAAAAGTTTTTGAGGACATTTGTAATAATATCAGTGTATAATTAACACACATTGCTCCCAAGAGTATAGTGGCTAATTTTGTCATGGGGCCCGAACCCAACCAATCTGGCTCTCAAATTTGTCTCACAAAGAGGGGCCCCTACCTTTGAATTTCATCTTTACTTGTACCTTGTCAGTGTGAATGGTTAGAGACCAGACTACACATACAATTTAACAATAATCTGGCACCACAAGATTTAACTCATTATTTTGTTAAGTAATCATTATTTAACAGTAAACTCTTTATACAAAAATAATTTGCTTATAAATTTTGAACCCTCCCATGCACCATTTATTCTAGTGATAAATTGATCATATGGACACATTAATTGTTTACCCATTTTTTGCAAATGGCGACCCCCCAAAAAACAGGTCAAAATAGCACCCTCAAGAGTCCTCTTTCCAATTCTGAAAACTGTGTGGCCGTGCGATCTTTATTTTTTGTTTTACATCTATTTTTTCGAAGTGACTTAAACCGGTCACTAGCGACCGGTCAGTGCATGAAAGAGTTAAAAGGTATGCTTTGCAAGCTGTGCAACAAGTCACAAGACAAAACCAAATCTTCATCAGGAGTATGGGCTTCTCAGTACCTGTACCGTTCATTATTTTTTAAGAAAACAATTATCAAAGAAAAAAGGTCCAACAATATTATGTGGAGTCCTCTCTTCTTCATGTTCCCAGATCCCAACGCTAGTTGAGTGGTTGAGTTATTTCCCATGCTGGCCCTACTCTCTGGAACAGTCTTCCACTTGCCCTCCGTCAAGCCTCATCAGCTAGTTTTCAAACAATTACTCAAAACCTATTTGTTCACACTCTAATCTAAATTAGTATTTTTTCTGCTCTTCGCTTCTGCAAATTGTTGAGCGTCACTGCGTGACGGAATTGTGTGCTATATAAGAAGCCACTATTATTACTTTTATTACTACATTATTCGCATTACTTTTAAAACCTTTAAGATGAAATTTGAAGTTTAAAATTGCCTCTGAAATGGCCTAGATTGCATCTACGAGCATCTACGACCAAAACATTCTCCAGGGCACTTAAGCGGACCCAATACCCCACACCTTAATGGCTTCACGCTTTGCGCTCGCAATTTAAATCTATCACCCCTGTTGAAATTATCTTCCTACGTGCCTGATTTGCTTAAGATGCTTGCTACCATGACCATCTTTGTAACAAGTAGGTTTTCAGATAGAAATTACACGATTTCTTTTCAGAGGCATTACCAAAGTATGACCCACAGGGTTCTCCATGGAATTTGTCAAAACTGTGGGGCATTCTGGACCAAACTTTAGGATGTTTGGCCAAACATGCTGAATTTTAAAAGCCCTACCGTGCAATCTGGGGCATTCTTAATGTTTTTTGTCTCAGTGATTTCTGTGAATATCTGAAGTAAAATACAAATTAATACATTATTTATTTATTATTATTTTATTTTTTGTTATGCCCACAATTTGCAGACAGTAGTGCTGGACATTTTTTTCCTTAGCAATAAAAAATGTTAAGCACTCTGTCTGCTTAAGCAGCTGTAAGAAATTGGGTTTTGGTGAGCGTAGTAATTAGCAGCAGTGATTTGTTTTTCAAATAGGTAGGAAACCAGTTAGATAGGGTACATACTTGTATGACATGGTTGGCTGGTAACCTTAAGTTATTCTGGTAAGCACAATTGTGTCGTGCTGAAGCTGCTTTATGAAATTGGGACCAACAGCATATAAAGCTGTTAAGCAGAAACAGGTTTACCAGCCAAAATACCATGTAATGTACATTGTGTGTGATGACTGGTCCCCTGCTAATTTATGCTTATAGCAGGAACAATTTTCTCACAAAATATGAATTAGGGGCCCAGATATCAACAATGCACAATAACCCCTTTGATAGGAACAGCACTGGACCTATGTTTATTTGTTCATTTTTATTAACTTTTGTTAAATTCATTTTTGATTCTCACGGGATTTGTCTCACTGATCACAATAGGTGGTCTCCCACAGGTCTCATTTCTGAAGCAACGTTGAAGGCCGTTAATTTAAAGGGTGCGCACGACATTGCTAAAAGAATGAAAACATAAATGTTCACAGATTATTTGTACATATTTGGTATAAAGATGGTCATTGTGGAAAGCTCGAATTCCCTCTAAACAGGTTTTTTACTTGAAAATGCTTTTGTTTTTGAGAAATAAGTAAAACAATTAGATTTTGGTTTTGGTGGTTTTTTTTTGACTCCAACAACTGATTGAGCTTAGGTTTGTTATTTTGTGTGTATGGTGGGTCACATAAAGTGCGGTTACTGGTCTTTGACAATTTCTCAAAGTTATTTGCAAGCTTTAAAGGGTCTGTATACGTTTGGTAATGACTCTGAAAATTAATGGCAATAAAAACTTTCTTGGTAAGAAGTACAGCAGCTTTGGATAGTATAATGCATTTTGAGAAACTTTTCACTTTGAAGTACTGCAGTTATGGAAAAATATATCACTTTTTATCCAAACAAAATTTGAATCTGAGAAGCGTTATTGCAGTAACGTTTCTCAGATTGTGTATTCTAATTGCAGATTATTTTTCCTGTGTGGACATAACCGCTCCAGATTTTCGGCAATATCTCAAAAACGCTACCACCTCTTGAAATGAAGTTTTCACAGGTTAGTTTTATGGTATTTATCTACAACTATATGGGATTGAAACAAACAGTGGGTTCCAAATACCAAACGTATACAATCCCTTTAAGAACATCACATTCCCCCTTATCAGTTTAAAACCACCCACGAAAGATGAGTCAATACCAAACCTTAAATGCTGTCCATGAGGTCTCTAGATCACAACCCTTAAAGGTATTCTAAAAGGATTGGTAAGGATAAAAAACATCCTTGTTTAATTTTGTTTCGTCTGAAAGCTTACTGATTATGAAGTTCATACTAGAACCATTTTTTCTGTGAAATTGTTCCCTCTGAAATGAAGTCAAAACTGTATATGAAAACCTAAAAGAAAATGGTTTTCGGTTGTTCAACCAAAATTAAGGTCAATGTGTTCACATGTTGACAATTTGCATGTTTTGTTCACTATTTTCTCCTGACTCACACAACAGATTTGGCTCAAATATTCACAGGTTTGTGATCACTGTCTGGGACTATTTTTTCTGCTCCACCGATTCTGTATAAAACCTTTAACAAATTGAATGCCCCCCTCCATTGCAGCAGTAGGCCCTATACATGTAGGAATCCTGTGGAGTTATCATTATGGATGTAATGTAACACATGTGACGTGTGTATATTTGGAAAACTGATTGAACTCTGCACCTAATCAGGAATAAACTCATTTTATCTTTTGTTGAGCATCAAAGAATGTATGTTATTAGTTTTCTGAAAACCATTTCTGTACTCTGGATATTTTCCTCTATTTTTGTAATTGCCAGCGTCCTGTTTGACAACAATTTGAAACTCCTTCCACGTTTGCTGGGTCCAGAAACTTTTTACTGCAGGATGCATTTCAGAGATCATTAAAAGAGGGGAATATTTATCAGCCAGGCTGTCCTGAGTTCCTTGTCAACGGTTTAGGTTAAAAACTTATATCATTTATTGCTCTTTGTTACTGTTGCTATATTTATACCAGGGCCATTTCATAGAGCAGCTTAAAGGTACACGTTTGGTAATTGTCAAAGACCAGTATCTTCACTTAGTGTATCCCAACATAAACATGAAACAACAAACCTGTGAAAGTTTAAGCTCAATCGGTCATTGCAATCACCAGAAAAAAAGTGTGGGAAATCTTTAGTGATTTCACTGTTTTCAAACATCAAGTTTTTGACTCATGAGATCAAAACTAATTGTTTTACTCATTTCTCAAAAACTAAGCATTTAAAGCAAAAATATTTCAAATGGAGTTTCCCATCATAACCACCTTTATACCACGTAAGTTATGTGTGAATATGTGAACATTTATATTTTTACTCTAACCAATGTTATGCAAAGTATAGGCCTACCTTTGGTTTTTGGAACCATTCGATTGATTTAATCCTATATTAATGTAGATATACAACAAACTAACTTGCAAAAATGTCATTTCAAAAGGTGGTAGCAATTTTGAGATATCGCCAAAAATCTGGAGCGATTATGTCCGCGCATGAACAATAATCCGTAATTGGAAAACACAATCTGAGAAACGTTTCTGCTCAAATTGAACAATTTTTTGAATCCTTGTCTCTGAAACCAAATTCCTTAGAAGGGAATCGTTTCTCAAACTGTTGTACATTTATCAACAGCTGCAGTGCTTCTTACCAAGTAAGGTTTTAATTGTTGGAGTAATTACCAAAGTGTACCCTCCCTTTATGCAGAAAAACAGTGCATAACATTTTCGGCTAAACAAAATAAGCGGATCCCAGTCACGGATTGTACATGTGGCATGGTAGTTTGGCTGGTAACCTTCTTCTGGTAAGCATAATTTGGTTGTGCTTGGCTACTTTTTGTGCTTAAAGGCACTGAACACATTTGGTAATTGTCAAAGACCGGTGTTCTCACTTGGTGTATCCCAACATATGCATAAAATAACAAGCCTGTGAAAATTTGGGCTCAATTGGTCATTCGAAGTTGCAAGAAAATGATGAAAGAAAAAACACCCTTGTTGTACACATTTTTGTGCTTTCAGACAGGAATAAAAGGCTTCTTGCAAGAAGTCTTTTATTATTTTAGTGAGAAATTACCTCTTTCTCAAAAACTACATGTACGTTACTTCAGAGGGAGTCGTTTCTCACAATGTTTTATACTATCAACAGCTCTCTGTTGCTCGTTACCAAGTCAGTTTTTATGCTAATATATATTTTGAGTAATTACCAAACGTGTACAGTGCCTTTAAGCAGCTCTATGATATTGGGTCCAGTTCATTGCTTCTCATGACTCTTGCTGGTAAATTTATGATACTTGAAAGAAGTTTACTTTTTTTTTATTACTTTGTATGTCGGTTTTATTTGCCAAAATTAATCAATAAAAAAAATATTTAAAAAAAAGAAAGAAGGAAGGATTTTCTGTTCCAAATTATTCCGTTTTGAAAACCTGTAATGTCTGTTTTATCATATAACATTACTTATTTAAATCTCTAATAATAAACATGTAGTCATTCACTGATTAAATATTTAAACAGCCTCATCGCTGGCAGCATGGCAACTGCGTATTGACATTTTGATATGTGGTTGTTTGCATTTTGTAATATCGCGGTTATTCTTTCATTTGTCACGATCTGCAGCAGTCGGATATGTAGGGATGCTGGGTCTAGGTGTATATCGAGTCCTGACTCTGAGCTTGGGTATCTGTGAAAACCTGCTCTTCAGCGGGATAACATTCGGCTGGGCCTCACTTGTCTTCATCCTCAAGCAAGATGGATACTTCAGTCACCTCTGCTCAGAAGAGACAACACCCCCCACCGTCAACTCAACAGGAGCAGCGAATGCTATCCCCGGCCAGGAATCGGTGACGGTCTTCAACCAGACGACGCCGGCTTTCTCGGGAGTTGAGGATGTGTCTTTGCAGGATGTGGGGGGGATGTTTGCAAGCTGCCCAGAGCAAGATGCCCAACTTCAGCTCGTCTTCACCATAGCTACATTCTGTTATGAGTTTCTTCTCTTTCCCATGGGATTGATGTTGGATAAATTTGGAACTCTGTTCATGAGAATGTTGTCAAGGTAAGCAGGTTTTTTCTGAATCATTCTTGAATAGTAATAATAATAATAATAGCGAACATTTATAACGCGCCATGTCTGTCAGACTTGACACTCCTGGCGCGAGACTACAAATTTTTGAAGTATGAGGCCTTGTTATTTATAGCACCATGCAATGGTTTACAAGGTGCTGTGGCGCAATATATGCTGCCGATCAGACCAGGAACACCAGGGCGAACCCCTTCTCTTTACGATAAGTGCACTGGGTTCTTTTACGTGCATTACACAACACACGGGACCAACGGCTTTACGTCCCATACAAAGGACGAAGCATGTGGTTAAGTGTCTTGCTTAAGGACACAAGTGTCACAACTGGGATTCAAACCCACACTCTGCTGATCAAAAAAGCAAATAGGAAAGCAAAGTATTTTGTTTTTACATTTTACCTGAAATTAATGAAATTTATCATGTGAAGGAATCAGTACATTATGATTGTGGCAATCAGCATAATCAGAATGTACTGGTAAACAGTGGCAGCTTATGAATTGTTGTCATTTTATTTCATCACAAGTACAAAAATTGTGAAATTATTTTACATGTAATTTTACTGATTTATGTTATTTAAAAATCAACTTGAACGAAATCACTCAAACTAATTTGATTCTTTATCCTTGTTTATTTTGTGTTTAGTTATTATTTCGTCATAAGTGTGAAGTTTTGGTTGAAATTTGATCGGAAAAAGATAGCGTGCCCTTCTTCGATTTTTTAACTAGTGATTTTTCCCACCGTTGGTGGCACCCTGCATTGTTCCCTGCAAAAGATCCATAAAAATTAAAAGGGAAAATCAACACTGAAGTACCAGTGCCTCAGAAAACCAGTGTAAAACCAGGACTGTATTTTCCGTTCTGTTGTTTGGATCGAGTCTGTAGTGTGACGTCACAGTGCTGTTTTGATTCTGAGGCGCTTGGGGCTTCTTTGCATTTTTGCCGAGCGCGACGCTGATCAAAATTGTGTGTGTTTTTTTACTAATAAATAACTGACTACTTCTTACTTAACAGAAATATTTGTTCGTCTTTTTTTTTTTTTTCTTTTTGACTCAGCTTTCTTTTGGTGACCAGTTTGCTTTTGGTAGCATTTAGTTCCAGAGATACTTCTTACATAATTTTTCCAGCTATTTGTCTTTTGATAGTCAGTGGAGTTGAAATCTTATTTGTAAATATGCAGGTAAGTATTATTTTATCATATTTTCTGTGTAAGGCGAAGTGAAAAAAAAACATGTTTAGCGTTCCCAGCCGCTTCCTTTTTGGGGGCTGCATGGATTTTTTTTTTTTACCAATTCAAAATGAGATTTAAAAACCATAAAATATGTCAACTGATACACCAGAAAGTAAAATATTTGCAAGTCAGAACTTAGCCTGTGTCGGTTACAAGGTTAAAAACAGATTGTCTAGTTACACATTTACATTTATTCTTGTGAAAGTGAGCTACAGCAGGTTTAAAAAAAAATACTGAACAAACTATTAAATAAAACCACTGTAAACATGTTCAATGTCTTGTGTAACATGTTTCTTTCATTATTGTGTGTTGAACAGTAGAAAACCAATGGTTGTTCGAAACTTTGAAAAGAAAGGCAGCTGTCTGATAAATAACAAATAAAAAGCCCCTCTCGCTTCCCTTTTTTCAGGAACCCGGACGCTAAACATGTTTAATTTTTTACTCGGCCTAATTTTCAATAAATATTTATTTTAACTATTCCAATGTGTTTCTTCAAAGGCATTATACAGGATTGGTAAGGATGAAATACATCATTGTTTAATTTTAATCTGAATTCTAGAAGCAGGACAGTTCTTTTCAGAACTTGGTAGTCTCCCGAATTCCGAAAATCTACTCTGCAGCAGTAGAACAGTCTCCCGAATTCCGAAATCTACTCCGCAGCAGTAGAATACAGCAAGACAAGTTTTCAAAGAACAAAAATCTACACAGCAAAGTACGGATAAACACATGGGGTTACCGCAAACCTTATATACATACTGATTATGAAATCATACAAGAACCATTTTTTCTGTGAAATACTCATGAAAACTGTATCTGAAAACCTTTACAGTAAACGCTACAGCTGATTTCAGTTGTTGAAACCAAAATTAAGGACAATGTGTTTACATGCTGAAAATTGTGCATGCTTTTTCACTACTTTCTCGTGACTCACACAATGGATTAAGCCCAAATTTTCACAGGTTTGTTATTTCATGTATATGGTTGATCACACAAAAACATGATTACTATCTGCGACTATTTTGTCAGCTCTACCAATCCTGTATAATATTAATAAGCTTTAAAATCCACCAGAAAGGAGTTTTTAGAAGGGTTATTTTTTCAGTGACTTATAGCCAGCAGGACCAGGGCATAAATCCATAAATCTTTTTATTGTCAAGAATATTTGTGCTAACTGTAATAGCAGAAAGCTGCTTACCGGCAAGAATATTTGTGCTAACTTTATAGCAGAAAAAAACAGGTGTAAGCAAAAGGGTATTACAGAAATGAACAAAATTTCATAAAAGATTTGACAACAGGTGCGCATTCGGGGAAAAGATTTGGAGATAGTAGACCACTACATCTATCTGGGAAAAAAGATCACCTTTTACAACTAAACTGCGCCAATAAAGTATCTAAACACTTACAAATGGTCAGATTTATCGGAACCTGAAATAGTATGCAAACAAATAATTAAATAATTTGATTCACAGTTATCTTCTGCGGATTTTGACATCTCTTTTGTTGCGCTGCGATGTTTGACGGATTTATGGGCACTTGAGTGGCTTAAGGTCGAATTTCAAAAGTTGCAAAAGCCCCCATTCACCCCAATTCCAGAAGAGAATAAAAGGCGGGCAAAAATAATGATGATCTTATTCGTCACAGTACAACGCTCTTGCTTGAATAGGGGCTTTTGCAACTTTTGAAATTCGACCTTAAGCCACTCAAGTACCCATAAATCCGCCAAACAACATCGTAGCGCAACAAAAGAGGTATCAAAATGCGCAGAAGATAAATGTGCATCGGATTAATTAATTAATTTTTTGCATACTATTTGAGGTTCCGATATATCTGACCACTTGTAAGTGTTTAGATACTTTATTGGCGCAGTATACATCTATATGGGAAAGAAGATCACCTTTTACAACGAAACAGGGGAGGAAATAAAGAGAAGAATCCAGTTAGGTTGGGTGAAGTTTGGCACACTCAGCTACATCTTTCGATACCACACCCTTCCTATATCCCTGAAAAGGCTGGTACTCGATCAGTGCATCATACCTGTCCTATCGTATGGTGCCGAGATATGGACAACCACCAAATGACTTGAGATAAAAACTAAGGGTGACAGAGAAGGCTATGGCATGAATAATGATAGGAGTAACAAAGAAGGACAGGATGAAAAATGAAGACCTGAGAAAGAAATCAAGAGTGCGGAATATTATTAAGATCACTAAATCAAAGAAGTGGAGGTGGGCAGGTCACCTAGCAAGGAGGTATGACAACAGGTGGGCATGCAAAACAATAAATTGGACTCCAAGAAACAGAACAAGACAAAGAGGGAGACAAAACAGAAGATGGAGAGAAGAACATATAGGGGCATTGCTTAGCAACAGACAGCTCAGGATAGAGTGAAATGGAGAATTGGTGAGGAGGCTTTTCTCCTGCAGTGGAGTGAAATAGGCTTGACAGAAGCAAAGAAAGAAAGTGCTCGTTCACAATGGATTTACATTGTTGTGTCACTCGGGTATGGGTTCGAATCCCAGTCACAACGCTTGTGTCTTTGAGCGAGACGCAATAGCTATAATTGCTTCTCATCACCCAGGAGTAAATGGGTACCTGTGAGGGCAAAGATGGTTCTTGTGATTGATTTAGCTTGGTGCGCTACATACTTGGCAGCGCAGGCTGTATACTCCCCAGGGAGCTGAGATGGTTTAAGGAATGAAATAAATGGCCCAGTGACCAGGGGTAATAATGTTGGAGTGCCATGAGCCTAACTGAGTGACAGATTTGATCGCTATATGAGAAGCCATCGTCTGCTTACAGGAACTGTCAACAAGTTTGCGATCCAGAGTGATTGGGTTATAAATTTCACAGGCTTTTTTGACCCAAAGTATTATTTTTGCCTTTGGATTTTATACAGTGCTAATCTATATTCATATTTTACTTTTAATTGACAAGAGTGTGTCTTTCTTTTTTGCAGATTTCAAACTTATTTGGAAGAAAGAAATCCACAATTATTTCTCTTCTGTCTGGATGCTTTGATTCGTCAGCGTTTGTTTTTATTATCTTCAAGGTAATTAGCAAATCTAGATTAACCACAATTCTCCTTTGAGAAGAACCAATCAGAGCAGTGACTGACTCTACACTGAAACCTCTGAACCCCTATAAATGGACAAACATGTATTACACTCTTCAGTCTCCTGACGATGACTAGAGCAAGCTAGTCGAAACGTTGAGACCTATTAAGAACTCACTCCGCGGCAGTGTAGTTATTAACGAGAAGTCCCCCCAATCCACATAGCGAAAAGAGTAGTCCCGCCCGATTTCCTTCCTCCCGCCCAGGTAGTAGTTAATAAGCAGGACAGTTCTTTTCAGAACTGAGAAGTCTCCCGAATTCCGAATTATTCTACTCTGCGGCAGTAGAATAAAAAGCAAGACAAGTTCTCAAAGAACAAAATCTACCTAGCAAGTAGATACATTTATACACATGGTGTTACCGCAATATATATAGATTAATCATCTAGAATATTTAAATCATTCAGGTTCGTTTTAGTCATTTTATTTGATTGGTTGGTATTCATTTGAATTTCTACTCCCTCTTTACAATTGATGAAGTTGAATGGTTGACTATAGCCTCTTACTGTTGGCTTTCACAAAATTGAATGATCTTTGCGACCTAATGAAAGATTTTATTTGACCAGTGAATGCTAAACTGTCGAAAGTGAATTACTCCTTTTGACTGTTGAATGCTGATTCAACGGAGCATTCCTTTTCAAACGAAATTGAATGAGCCGGGTGTTAAATTGAATGAATTTTTATTGAAATCGGCAGGGGAAACCTACATAAACTGGAGGCTAGAATTGGGATGAAAGTATATAGACCCCGCATTGACCTGCCATTGCTGAGGTCAAACAATGGAAATTTGATGTAACTATAAATAGTAAGCTTGCGGGTACAACCATGTGTAAAATCTATTTTGGGAGTAGTGTTGGCTCTTAAAAGAGCCAGTTTTGGTCTCGACCTTTCAAACAGTATACTCTGCTCGTCTTCAGGAGATATACTGTTCGAAACATCGTGACCAAAACTGGCTCTTTTCAGAGCCAACACTCCTCCCAAAAGAGATTTTACACATGGTTGTACCCGCAAGTATTAGTTACTTCTTATTTTCCACACCATGCAAAGCTTCAAACATCACTTCAATGGAAATGTGCAGGCGTGTATGCGCTGCGCACAACTCTCAATCAATGATAGGTCTTCATTGACCTCAATGAGGGCGCTGTTTCTGGCTTATGACGTCATATACAAGAGGTCTATTCTGTCCTGATCGAGATTGTACCAATTGTCCTTTGAAACCAAATTATCTCGTCTCCTTTTCAGTTTGGCTACGAGACCTATGACATCTCACTTCAGACTTCATTCTTCTTCTGGGCAGGGCTGTGCTCGGTACTCAGTCTCAACACTCTCTTACTACCAAAGAGAGGACATATCCCCTACCCACTGCCCTCTGACTACAGGAAGAAAGTGCCTGTTGATGACCTGGAAGGAGTTGATGGTATCTACACTTTCAAATCGGAGGAATCTCATGCAGAAGAAGAGGGACAGTATTCTCCAGTGATAGGTAACGGTTTAGTGAAAATAATGGTTCAACATCTATGGGTGCGTTCGATTGTGTTCATCCGGGTGAGCCCCTGACATGAGCTAATCAAACACCAACTTCCCCCAGCATTCACACCAATGCATCTTGGGACAGCCGACCCGGAACTACTCTCATTTTGTGCATTACATCCGTGGATTCACGAAAAGATCGTAAAATAATTATTCTCAAGGTAAAAGTGCAAGTTAAACTATTGTACAAACCCAGGTTGATAACACAAGTTCTCGTCCTCGAATATCAAAATACTTAATGCTCACAAAGTCGCTGTTTTAAGGGTGAAAATGTATGACAAACTTACTGAGAAAGTGCCCGCTGATTTACAAAAAAATGGTGGCCATTGAAAAGTTTTTTGTCGTGACGTCATGCACCTCGGCCAGCCCCAAGTGACCCGCTCCACAAGCAGGGCACTTGGGGCTGACCCAAGAATGACGTCAAAGCTATTTGAACGCAATGGGGGACGATCTGGGTCGACCCGGGGAAGCTAATCGAACGCACCCATAATTATCCCACAAATGGGCTATAAAAAGTCAATAATATGTTTTATATAACACCCAAGTAAAATTCTTGTCTTTTGATTGGAGGATTGGAGGTCACGCGGCATTCATTATTCACACCATTTCATGGTACGTCACTGAGCATGCATTTTTGGTTTATATACAGCGTCCATTTCTTTTGCACTAATGCACGCTAGACCACCACCATGAGCTCACACTCATTGCTAGTCCATATGTGTATAATGGTAATTATTGCATTGGGGGTAAAGCACAATATTGATTGGGTTTTGCCTTACTTCCATTCAACTGACAAATATATGAATCGTCATTTATTTTGGTCTATACAGAAAAGAATAAAGCTAAGCTCAATAACGATGTGGCCATTAACGATGTGGCCATTGAGGACACCACATCATCACAAGAACCACACCCAGCAACCGATGACACCGCATCATCACAAGAGCCACACCAGGCAACGGAGGATGCCACATCACCACAGATGCCACACCCAGCAACAGAGGACACTGCATCACCACAAGAGCCACACCCAGCAACAGATGACACTGCATCACCACAAGAGCCACACCCAGCAACAGATGACACTGCATCACCACAAGAGCCACACCCAGCAACAGATGACACTGCATCACCACAAGAGCCACACCCTTCAACGGAGGATGTGACATCATCACAGATGCCACACCCAGCAACAGATGACCCCGCCTCATCGCAAGAGCCACACCTAGCAACGGAGGATGCCACATCACCACAGATTCCACACTTAGCAATGGATGACTCAGCATCATCACTAGAGCCACACCCAGCAACGGAGGAGGTCACATCATCACAGATGTCGCACTCGGCAACGGATAACACTGCATCATCACAAGAGCCACACCCAGCAACGGATAACGCCGCATCATCACAAGAGCCACATCCAGCAACAGATGACACCAAATCATCAGAGAAGCCACACCCTTCAACATCAGAGAAGCCACACCCATCAATGCAAGACACCAAAGCACCCACGTCCCAGGACTCGTTAAAGAATGGGGCGAATAGTGGACAGGTGGCCTCCCCAGCCATGACAGACACCTTGACAGCACACAGGACACAACCAGCCACAGAGAGCAAACTCACTGAGAACACATCCATTAATGGAGACAGTTCTCAAGAGGGGAACTCTAAATCACCACAGGACAGGGATGTCTTTATGACAGAAGATGAATCTGCACAAAGCGTGACTGAAGCCGTAAAGAAGTTACGCTACCCATCTCTCAGATCCTGTTTTTTGTCTTTGCCTTCGCTCTTCCTGCTCGTCTGGTTCTCATTGCTTCAGCTCAACATGTTTTTCTTTCTTGGGACTCTCAACCCAGACTTGGTGCAACTGACAAATAATGATCAGGCTTTGGGTAAGTATGGGTTAATAATAATAATAATAATAATAGTGGCTTCTTATATAGCGCTCAAATCTGTCACTCGGTGACGCTCATGGCGCTCCAACATTATTACTCTGGTCACTGGGCCATTTATTTCATTCCTTAAACCATCTCAGCTCCCTGGGGAGTATACATCTTCTGCTGCAAAATATGTAGCGCACCAAGCTAAATCAGTCACAAGAACCATCTCTGACCTCACAGGTCCCAATTCCCCCTGGGTGAAGAGCAGCAATTATAGTTAAGTGTCTTGCTCAAGCACACAAGTGTCATGACCGGGATTGAAACCCACACCCTGATGACTCAGCCACCAGAACTTGAGTCCAATGCTCTAAACCGCTCGGCCATAACACGCCACAATAGTTATCACACAAGCGCAAGTGGAATTCAGAAAAATATTGCGCTTCTGCATCTATATTTTTCTGTACTTGCACAATTCTCAGCGCGTTTTAGAACAGAGTTTGATATGGGCCATGCAATATAGGTTTATATCACACCCTTGTTGCTATGGATCGACCAATCAGAATCATGGATTTAAGTGGGAACTAAGTGGAAACTAAAAAAAGACATTAGAGACCATGCAAGCAGTAAGCAGCTTCTACCAAAATACCTAGAGTGGTCACAAATGTTCTGAAGACTTGAAGTACTTCCACTCACCTGAAAAGGTCACAGTAAATTGACATTTTAAATAAAGTGTACCACTTAGCTACCGTTAGATTAGCAGTTTTTTAAGTATTTTAACATGTGAGTGGACATGAAGGCTTATACTGAATATAATTTGTCTGGGCATATTTGAACGTGTATATCGGGCTTCCGTTTGCGTGTCTGGAAAAAATGTTCTTGTAAACATGTCTCCTGACGGTAAGTGGTTAACAGGGCCCAATTTCATAGAGCTGCTTAAGCAGAAAATATTGCTTGAAAAGTTTCTGATAAGCAATAATAAGCAGGATACGAGTCACAGATGCTACATGTGAAATGGTACTTTAGCTGGTTAACTTTTTCTGGTAAGCATAATTTTGTTGTGCTGTGCTAGTTTTTGTGCTTAAGCAGCTCTATGAAATTGTGCCTTGGTCACAACATTCAAATACGTGCAGGATTCATAATGATCCAATAATAATGACTTTGACTCTCTTTTGTTTCTATTGGACTGACAGTGAGTCAATATACGACAGCTTTAGCCTTCTTCCAGGTCACGGGTATACTCATAGCGCCCCTCTGTGGACTTCTGTTGGATAGAAACAGAACCAAGAAGAAAATGGCAGGTATGTCAGTGTTGCTATGTTAACCAAAATTAGTTTCTCTCCTGGGGACTGATACCTCGATTGGGAGACGAGGGTTTCAATCAAGATAGTAGTAGATACCTCAAAGGGGATAGTATGCTTTATAACAACCCTAAGAAGGGTTCTGCTTTTTGATTGGTGTAGAGCAGGTCACATGATATCTTATTTTTACTAGAAAACTGCACTATACATGCAGTAAACAATGTACTGTACCTGTGGCAACCAACGTAGTACACTCATACCAGTGTACTATACTATAGCAACAGCAGCTTCTTGGCATCAAGTCGTCTAGGCACACTTTGGGGTGTTAAAACAAATATTGACTGCTTTTATTTGTGCTATGGTTAAAACTACAATCCTACACGACGGAATTAAACATAAAAATGTGGTATAAATCTGGTATAAAAAAGTTCTCTATGTTTTGTTTAACTGGTCAACTCCGAAGTTTATTATACAGGGAAGTAGCGTTGACTCTAATTCTGTCTTTGATGCAAAATTATCCAGGACAAGGGACAAGTTTTACATTTATTTGTAATTCAAAATCAGGGGCATCAAAAACACAACAACAAGCAATCACTAACTGATTAAAAGGTTGACATAATTCCTATTTTGTCTTATGAGAAAATCAAATTAGGTATTGCCAGCTGCTTACAACCATGGGGACCTATGGTATTTATAAGTGCAAAGAATGGTGAATGGGATTGTATATACGTTTGGTAATTGGAACCCACTGTTTGTTTCAATCCTATATAGTTGTAGATATACCATACAACTAACCTGTGAAAATTTCATTTCAAAAGGTGGTAGCATTTTTGAGATATTGCTGAAAATCTGGAGTGGTTATGTACACGCAGGAAGAATACTATC
Organism: Plazaster borealis; assembly: GCA_021014325.1. NCBI lineage: Eukaryota > Metazoa > Echinodermata > Asteroidea > Forcipulatida > Labidiasteridae > Plazaster > Plazaster borealis. The sequence goes on from CM037473.1 coordinate 2,969,060, forward strand.
TGAGAAACGTTACTGTAGTAATGCTTCTCAGATTCAAATTTTTAGGGATAAAAAGTGGTATCTTTTTCCATAACCGCAGTAGTTAAAAATAAAAAGTTTCTCAAAATGCATTACACTATCCAAAGCTGCTGTACTTCTTACCAAGTAAGTTTTTATTGCCATATATTTTCAGAGTCATTACCAAACGTATACAGATCCTTTAATGGCCTGACGTTTTGACCCTAGTAGAGTCTTTCTCGAAGGCTAATAATTGCCTTTTGTTTCATAACTACACTAATTACTGTGAATGACTTGCCATTTTGTGTTTCGACAAAGTGACCTGTTAAAATACGCCACTTTACCCATGATGTACAATATTTTGGTCAACAAAATAAGAACAACAAATAGTAAGCGGACTCCGAAACAGCAGTTTAGTGCAACTTCAATCAAAATTTTCTCCAAACACAGATTTTTTGGCTGTGTTGACCATAATAGGTCATTTCACAGGACCAGCGACGATTTGTTTAATTGATGAGTTTTTGATTGATTTTTCAGGTGCTAAGAGGGGTCCATTCCAGGATCTTCTGGACAGCAAAAACGTGTTTGCTTTGACATCTTTGCTGTACATTGTCTTCAATGCAACTATGTTGGTGAAAGTAATTGAGGTGCGGTATGCATCGTTCCTGTTTCATGCCTTCTCAAGGAGTTTCATGTACTCATTGGTTGCTGCTGGATGTGCCCTGTTGTGAGTTTAGGACAACCTTTTTGAGGGTTTCAGCCATCCGCCGAAACCTTCTTTTGTTTTTCGTCAAGATTTAAAGGTGTCGTACACGTTTGGTAATGACTCAAAATAAATATTAGCATAAAAACTTACTTGGTAACAAGCAACGGAGAGCTGTTGATAGTATAAAACATTGTAGGAAACCACTCCCTCTGAAGTAATGCAGTTTTTTTAAGAAAGAGGTCATTTCTCACTAAAATAATAAAAACTTCTAGCAAGAAGTTTTTATTCCTATCTGAAAGCACACAAATTTGTACAACAAGGGTGTTTTTTCTTTCATCATTTTCTTGCAACTTTGATGACCAATTGAGCCCAAATTTTCACAGGCTTGTTATTTTATGCATATGTTGGGATACACCAAGTGAGAACACTGGTCTTTAACAATTTCCAAACGTGTTCAGTGCCTTTAAAAACACAAACAATGAATACCCCAAATCAAAGCCTGTGCTCTAACATCATAAACAACATAACGCCATGAGTGCGTCACTGTTACCTGTACATATATGTTTTTTTAATTTGTTGCGAGCTGACAACTTTGTCATTTTCGGCGGCGAACTTGTTTACCGCCCTCTTGTGATAAATTGTGGAGAGCCGACGACTGTCATTTTCGATAGTGATCTTGTTTAGCGCCCTCTTGTGAAGGGTTTCTGGTACACTGCGTGAAGTATTAAAATATTACAGACTAGTGGGTCTTGCATATAAAATGTTGCAAATGTTATGTGGGAGGGGGGTAGGGGCACTCAGAGCTCATCATTTTGTGGAATTGGTTTGATAATGGTTGTTTTAAACAGTACGCAATGTTGTTTACGTATTATGTAAGCGCAGAATTCTTTGGTAAGCAGTGCCATGAAATTGGGCCCAGGGCCCAATTTAATACAGCTGTTTAACAGAAAATTCTGCTAAGCAAATTAATTTGCTAACCAAGAAATGAGTGGGGTACCATTCACATCAACGGTAACTTTCTGGTATTTTGGCTGGTAACCTATTTTTTCTAAGCAAACGTTTTCTGTGCTTAGCAAGTTTTTGTGCTTACATGCTCTAAAAAATTGGGGCCCAGAACAGCAAACAGGAAAGCTGAAACTTGCCCTAAAGCTAAAATGGCCTCGCGCATGAATTCTCCTCAAAGTAGATATGTACAGATAGCTGCACACACAGCATTCACCAGGTTCAAGGTCGATGTTTATGTATACATCTTTAGTTGTATTACATACACTGCTCCCTTTCAATGGGCAATCAGACACTGTGGCACCTTATATTTACATTGTTTTTGCCATATTTACTCTGTTTTTTCTCTCTCTTTTTTTCCAGTTTTCCGATCCAGTATTTTGGGAGTACAACCGGCCTGGTGGAGTCTCTGGCCGCCATAGTGGGTCTGATACAGAGACCTCTGTTTACCCTTCTGCAGAACTCTCTGAACAACGATCCATTCTGGGTAGGTTTTATTACTTCTTCTTTAAACACTTCACGTCAGTAGTTTTAAAGATTTTCCGTGCCCACCCTCTGCATTATTTTCCGGAGCTTCTTGAGTAAGCGTTTTCCTTTGAAATTATCATTGCCACAATAAAACCCTGACTTGACAAAGGAAACACAACAAAGTTTTCATAATTAGTTTCGTGATTTGATGTTGTTGTTTGAGAAAATTGACCACAATTCGCAGCACCTCGGCCGTGTCTCATGGCCTAAAATCTGCATTAGTATGCTGGAATCTCGGAACGCTCAGACTTACCTCCCATTGACGAACAATGGTGGCAGCCTGTCCATTCTTGTTTGCCACATTTTCAAAACAGGACAAAGGTCTGGAATCGGGGGTTACACAATAACCCCCGAAAAGAAATTTTACAAGGTATGTTTTCCAGAACCTGTTGTTGCTCTTTGTACGTGCCCATGATCAACACGCTACACACTGGAAAGTCTAGGTGGATAAAAACGTCAGTCGTCCGCATGTCAGCAAAAAATGAAGGAAAATCCAAAGTTGTTCCAGGCATTCAAAAAATGCCCACCGTAAGTCTGGCCAACAAATATTTGCAGTTATACAGACGACATCCCCCGCCCCTAAAAATAAATTAAAAATCTAGTAAAGCCAGTGCTCCTACCGTCTGACTGGTCAAATCATCCACTGTGGTTTTGGTGATAAACTATGCCAGACTGCTGCAATATGATATGTGGTGATAATGCATCTATCTACACGTACACACTGTGCACAACCTACCCTTACCAAAATTTCTAATTCAACTTTCCAATTGGAACCAATTGGAATTTTTCCAATGTTGTGTTTTGGCACAAAACCAATTGCAGTCAATTGGACTCAGTTGGATTCAGTTTGAAATTTTTTCCAACTGAACCCAATTGGACTTTTTCCAACTGGACCCAATTGGTCTCAATAGACTGCAAGTCTCGCGCGTATCCGAACATTGTAACCCGTTAAAATGCGCGAGGTTGTTTCCTTCACGCGTTAAAGCAATGTACGTGGGACCAAAGTGGTCCCAAAAATGTTCAAATACGCGCGAGACTTGCAGGGTCTATTGGGAAACAAATTCCAACTAATTCCAATTCAATGTAATCAAGCCAACTGACTCCAATTGGATTTCCAATTGGACTGAGTTGGTCTAAGATTTTATTCCAATTGGAAAGTCAGTATTCCAATATAAACCAACTAACACCAACTCAATACCAACTCAATCCAATTCTTTCCAACTGGATATCCAATTGAAATTAATTGGTAATTTTGGTAAGGGAATGCAGTTGAATGGTTTCAAATGGTTGGTCTACTTGCAGGAAACTGTTACCAATGCTGCTTAACATCTACTAACTGTCAGATTGTATTCTTTCCATGTGACAGATTTACATTGGCCTGATTGTGCTGAATGTCATCACTTTCATCTTGCCGATCTACATCCATATCTACGTCAAGAATGGCTCCAAGTGGGCAGTCAAGGTACAAGACAGTGCCAAGAAAGAACTCACACTTTCAAACTCGTGATCATATTTTAACTTGATATTCAGGTGCCTGTTATTATGGGCAGTTCCATCAATACTCATGCTAAGTCCGAATTAGGTCTTGTCCGAATTGGCGGCTACAGCTACGGCTATGGCTAGATTTCCGCATCATCATGGGTTGAAGCATATTGTATGTCCTTTTAGCAACACCCTAAGCAACATTCATAGCTGTAGCCGCCAATTCGGATACGACCTTACGCGTTAAACAGGGCTCGAATTTGCGGGGAAATTCCACAAGACCGCAGGGCTTGTAGCTCAAAATATTTACTGGACCCGAAATTTGTGTACAATACCAGAATTGAAATAAGAAAAAAAAATGCCTACACAGTTTAACAATTGAACTGTTTGAATTTGAAAAAGCACTTAGAAAAGATTTATCTCATCTGTATTATAATGGGTAAGTATTCTTCAATAATCAACAGAATTATATTTATCAGACTGAAAGTCGACATTTGAACACAAGCACAAGATCGCTGGACTTGTCCGGTCATGAGTTAACAGGTCCGATGCTAAAATCACTGGCCTTGGGCCTGCGTCCAGTGTAAAATTCGAGCCCTAGTTTAAAGCATAGGTTGCCCATAGCAACACCCTTAGCAACAGCTGCAGCTGTAGCAACACCCGTCAACAGACCTGTCCTCATATTACATTAACCACAGGTATAAGAAATCTGGTTTTCTGCACAATTTCCATGAGTGGTAAACTCACAACATTCAAAACTTGAAAGTATTGTCGTCTAATTACTGAATCACAATTTCTTGATTTGTTGCAATTCATAGGGACCTCACGGTGATATGTGCTATATAAGAATGGTTTTATTATTATTATCATTATTAAAGGCATCGTACACGTTTGGTAATTGTCAAAGACCGGTGTTCTCATTTGGTGTATCCCAACATATGCATAAAATAACAAGCCTGTGAAAATTTGGGCTCAATTGGTCATCGATGTTGCAAGAAAATTATGAAAGAAAAAACACCCTTGTTTTACAAATTTGTGTGCTTTCAGATAGGAATAAAAACTTCTTGCAAGAAGTTTTTATTATTTTAGTGAGAAATTACCTCTTTTTCAAAAACTACGTTTACTTCAGAGGGAGTCGTTTCCTACAATGTTCTATCAACAGCTCTCCGTTGCTTGTTACCAAGTAAGTTTTTATGCTAATATGAAAGAAATGATGAAAGAAAAAACACCCTTGTTATACAAATTTGTGTGCTTTCAGATAGGAATAAAAAGTTCTTGCAAGAAGTTTTTATTATTTTAGTGAGAAATTACCTCTTTCTCAAAAACTACGTTACTTCAGAGGGAGTCGTTTCTCACAATGTTTTATGCTAATAGTTTTTATGCTAATATATATTTTGAGTAATTACCAAACGTGTACGATACCCTTAAACCAATGTTTTGTATGAGAGAGATTGGCTGTTGCCAGCTTGGTGTTTATATTGGTAATTATGTTTTGATCTGAGATGTAAAGATTAATAGTCATTTAAGAGTCTATTTTTTTACAACTAAAAATATGCAAACAACAAGAACAGTAAGGCAACTAAATTCAGCCTGGCAACCCTAATGGCAACATACATCGAATGGAACAGTTCCTCAATGCATTTTGTACTTAGATTACTTTTTATTCAGTCTTCATTTCTGAGGACAATAACATTTTTGATTTTTTTTTTTTTTGTGCACTTTAGATGCATTTGTTTTATGTGTTTTTCTCAATGAGAAAGTGAATTCTGAACAGCACATAATTTAGTGTGGTTAATTTGCAACAGGCAAAAGGCATAATTTCTTTATTTAGTATGGTTTGCCACTCCATGGCTTTATATAAACACAAAGTACAGGATTGATACAGAAAAATTCTTATTATGTTTCATTCTGAAAGCTCACTGGTTATATAGAGTTCGTACCACTACCAATCTTCTTGAGTACGACTGGCAGTATACCGTCGAACTCAAGAAAATAGCATTAAAAGACCCCTCTCTAATCACCAAAGCTTATTTCAATTGCCGCAATCAAAATAAGCCCAATGTCAAACATTATGAAATCCCTGATAAACAGGTTTTAGGTATTTGTACTTATATTGGCCCCATGTGTCAATGTTACACATAGCTACGGTCTGCCATACTCACAATTTTTGGTAGTCAATTTGTCATGCACATAAAAATGGTAAGCATGTATATGCCGCATGGCCTAATAAAAAGCGCACTACACTGTGTAGAAAATGGGGAAAATTACTCCCAAAATGGCGCAACCAAGATTATTGTGGATGAATTGGTTCAATACAGAATTCAATGACATATCACAGGTTGGTTTTATGTTGTTTTTATCGAAACATATATTTTAATTTCTGTACACACAACAAATTATGATATATAATTAAAGATTTTCAAATGGTGCATTTTGTTTTCCCTCCCATTCTAACCAATGTTCTAACCAATGGGCTTTTTCAAAACCATGGATCTGCATGGCTAAGGCTCTGGCTAAGGCTCTGGCTATGGCTCTGGCTATGGCTCAGGCTATGGCTTGTTACGGGCTCCATCTTCTATTTTGGTGCAGTGAGTTCTTCAAGATCAAATGGAGCCCGAAGGCATGCTAAAGCCGAGGTTTGGAAAAAGCCAAATATAACCAAAAAGAGGTATTCGGTGCTCGATATTTGGCATTGTGTACCTATTGTGTCTTCATTGTGTGCTTGGAATCTCAGAAATTCTTTAGAGGTTTGTGTTTTGGTTTTGGGTTTTTTTTTTTTGGGGGGGGGGGTACTTCTGTACAAGAGGAAAATAGTGTTATAAGTATGGGAACATGGGGTGGGGATACCCTCTGCCCTATATTGGGCAGGGTATAAAACAGAGGCTAGAAGGGACAAAATGTTCTGACTGTTTTTTTGTATGATATGAATGAACCTGTTGCTGCATACAGGGGGCACAACATCTTGATGTCAAACATGAGGAAGGTCAAGAGAGGGCAGTGTTTAAAACATGTACTTATAAGTTTAATCTGTTTCCCTCTTCCTGGAAGTGAAACCAAGGGTCCTTAAAGGCATCGTACACGTTTGGTAATTGGAGCCTATTGTTTTTATTGCCATTAATTATCAGAGTCATTACCAAACGTGTACGATGCCTTTAATGATCATTAAAGCAACTATTGTACTGTAACATGTAGACACTATGTAGAGAAGACGATGGAGAAATGCTCAGTTTTTAGATGTGGGTTGAAAACCTGAATAGGGGTACTGGCAAAACTATAGAGCTCCGAAGGTGCAAGAGAGATGGGGAGAACTGGAGCTCTATCTATATGAATGTGAAGGAATCCTAGGTTTTAGCAGTGAATACCGGGAAAGTACTGAGTATACAGTGATTCACACATATCGGTGTAAGGGTAAAAAAAAAAAAGAATTCTTTATCCTTGATGCACAAAATAACATTTATTGAACAAATACGTTATTACTCATCGTGATATTGAGGCTGGTAACCATTGCTGAACAGGATTTGCCTAAACTTAGTAAACTTGTCTGGTTTTTCAAAAACTCTATAAAATTGACAATAGGTCAGGTTTTCTTAAACTAATCTGATGAAGGACAGTGGTGTCAGATTCCTTGATATTATGAACAAAGTTAACCAAATTAATCCTCTCAAATCCTCCACTAATCATCTTGATGCAGTGGTCTGATTGCAGAGTATGGGGACTGTAGGCCAAACTAATTGCTTATCACCTGGCAAGGCACATCAAATCTTATCCAAGGCAAAACTCGTTGGTGTTGAGTGACCATAGAGTGGAGGATAGTGGAGGATTGAGGACTGTAGGCCAAAATATCAATTGCTTATCACTGGGCAAGGCATACCAATCTTAGCCAAGTCCAAACATTTTGGTGTTGAGTGACCATAGAGTGGAGGATAGTGGAGGATTGAGGTCTGTAGGTCCAAATAACAATGACTTATCACTGGGCAAGGCACACCAATCTTATCCAAGTCTAAACTTGTTGGTGTTGAGTGACCATAGAGTGGAGGATAGTGCAGGAGGACTGTATGCCAAAATTACTATTGCTTCACAGGGATAGGCACTCCAATCCAAGTCCAAACATGTTGGTGTTGAGCGACATAAAAGTGGAGGTTGGTGGAGGATGGAGGTCACCTGTGGGCTGTTGGACCTTGGGTGAAGGGTTTTCTTCATCATTTTGATAAAAAGGCTTACAATTGGATGTAATATAAATCTGTTTGCCTGTGTTAGAGTTGTGTATTGATAGAGTTGCCACAACTTGCAGTTAGAAGCCATGTTTAGAAGAAGACAAAATGCATGTGCCTGACTAGACTGCCAATTGGCCTGTGCTACTTGGACCAAAAATGGCGTCCAGCAATCATGTTACAAGAAAACTGGTCCCTCCATGTCGCAACTCTCTCAATACACAACTCTGATTACTGAGGATTAAAGATTGAATGTGAAATACCATTTTGATAAACCTTTAAAGATTCTTTTTTTTCTATACTAATTTCTTTAGTAAAATGCCAAAATAATAATAGAAAGATTAATTGTATAGAGTGGACTTCACTTATATATCTTTTGTAATGAGCTAAACATTGATGCAGTGCTAGTTTGCTCAGCAGTATTTAAATTTTGTAAACTAGATATTATAATTGAAATGTCAGCAGATTACTTAGTGTTTTGTTCAATTCAGGAATTATAACAGAAATAATGAGTGCAATGTTTTTAATCATCAGTAAATTTTACAATGTTTTTATTTTTGCTTGAAGTTGATTCAAATAGAGTCATTGCAAACTTGTAGTAATCACTTTTTGATAAACATTTGATGGTTATTAGTTTTTGGAAGAGTACTTGATGTGTCATGACTGAGCAGTTTAGCGCATGAGAGTCAAGTTCTGGGACCAATTTCATAGAGCTGCTTAAGCACAAAAACTAGCTAAGCACAACAAAATTATGCTCAGATTAAGGTAACCAGCCAAAATACCACTCTGCATGTACAGTAACTGGTATCCTAGTTGTTTTTGCTTAGCAGAAATTGTTAATAATGAGCTCTATGTACTTGGGCCCTGGTTGCCAAGTCATCATGTTGTGGGTTCGAATCCCGGTCATGACGCTTGTGAGCAAGGTGTCTCTCTACCCATGAGTGAATGGGTACCTGAGAGGGCAGAGATGGTTCTTGTGATTGTTTTAGCTTAGTGTGCTACATACTTGGCAGCACAGGCTGTATACTCCCCAGGGAGCTGAGATGGTTTAAGGAATGAAATAAATGGCCCAGTGACCAGGGATAATAATGTTTGAAGCGCAATGAACATCTTCTTGGAATTGTGCTATATAAGAGCCGTTATTATGATGTCCAATAAATTCCATACTGTTCATTTTATGTGTCTGTTGTGATTTAATGTTTACAAGCTTAGAACTTGTTAAATCTCAAATCATTGTTTAATTTCCAAGATTCGTAATTTACTTTTTGTGATCTTGAAATCATTTTTTGCTTATGATGGAAATGGATGCAGACCTTGATCACGGTTAACTTTGACCAATCAATTAGAATTGGTCCACATTAATTATGAGTGTGTCAAAATATAACAAAGAAAACCTCAAATATAATTTGCTAGCTGTACACCAGTATCCTATAGTACAAGCAGGTAGGTGATGCGATTGTGCCTTTGATGATACCCTATCCTCTAGTGAACTCCAATACCTTGAATTTCCATATCACCCCTAACCTATGCTAACCCTAACCCTAACCCTAACCTGCTCCAGTGGACATCCAAAACCTTCAATGTGATGTAAAATATCCCTGAACCCTAACCCTAACCCTGAATTTCCATATCACCCCTAACCTATGCCAACCCTAACCTAACCCTAACCTCAAGTGAACTCCAATAACTTCAAAGTGATGTAAAATTTCCCTGAACCCTAACCCTAACCCTGAATTTCTATAACCTATATGCCAACCCTAACCCTAACCCCCAGTGAACTCCAATACCTTCAAAGTGATGTAAAACATCCCTAACCCTAACCCTAACCCTGAATTTCTATATCACCCCTAACCTATGCTAACCCTAACCCTAACCTCGAGTGAACTCCAATACCTTCAAAGTGATGTAAAATATCCCTAACCCTTAACCCTGAATTTCTATAACCTATGCCAACCCTAACCCTAACCTCTAGTGAACTCCAATATATACCTTCAAAGTGATGTAATATCCCTAAAACCCTAACCCTAACCCTGAATTTCTATATCACCCCTAACCTACCCTAACCCTAACCTCCAGTGAACTCCAATACCTTCAGAGTGATGTAAAATATCCCTAACCCTAACCCTAACCCTGAATTTCGATATCACCCCTAACCTATGCTAACCCTAACCTCCAGTGAACTCCAATACCTTCAGAGTGATGTAAAATATCCCTAACCCTAACCCTAACCCTGAATTTCTATATCACCCCTAACCTACCCTAACCCTAACCTCCAGTGAACTCCAATACCTTCAGAGTGATGTAAAATATCCCTAACCCTAACCCTAACCCTGAATTTCTATATCACCCCTAACCTACCCTAACCCTAACCTCCAGTGAACTCCAATACCTTCAGAGTGATGTAAAATATCCCTAACCCTAACCCTAACCCTGAATTTCTATATCACCCCTAACCTACCCTAACCCTAACCTCCAGTGAACTCCAATACCTTCAGAGTGATGTAAAATATCCCTAACCCTAACCCTAACCATGAATTTCTATATCACCCCTAACCTACCCTAACCCTAACCTCCAGTGAACTCCAATACCTTCAGAGTGATGTAAAATATCCTAACCCTAACCCTAACCATGAATTTCTATATCACCCCTAACCTACCCTAACCCTAACCTCCAGTGAACTCCAATACCTTCAGAGTGATGTAAAATGTCCCTAACCCTAACCCTAACCCTGAATTTCTATATCACCCCTGACCTACCCTAACCCTAACCTCCAGTGAACTCCAATACCTTCAGAGTGATGTAAAATATCCCTAACCCTAACCCTAACCCTGAATGTCGATATCGCCCCTAACCTACCCTAACCCTAACCCTAACCTCCTGTCCAAACCCTTCAGAGTGATGTAAATTATTCCTAACCCCATAACCCTTAATTTGTTCAATATTTGGCAAAATTTTCAAGTTTGTTTTTAGAATTTTATATGAAGCAGGCATCCTCACTGATGCCATCTCGTATCATTTGACCTATTACATCTTTCATAGTTTGAGGTATTTTAAATAATAACTTCAAGAAAATTTAATGGCATATTTGTTTTTAAAAACATATTATTTCCAAACCTATAGTTTATATCCTGGGTCAAGTTAAGGCACCAGTGAAGCATGAAGTTGCTTATTAATATTTGGCCACAATTTAATATGATTTGATGGAAAATATCCCTTCTCCTAACCCTGACCCCTTTCGATTCCAACACCACCAACTGGAAAATGCCTCTAACCCTTACCTGAACCTCTGAATCTTAACACCTTAAGGTGATAGAAATCTTCTTTAGCTCTAATCCCTTCCTGATTTTCCTCCCCAATTCCCCCACCCTTTAAACAATTTGTTACAGCAGGCATGTCGATCTGACAAAGTCCTATCACTGGATGCAATATAAATCAAAATACTAAAACACAACATAGAATAACCACATCTTTAACAAGGTTTTTGTAAATTTTTATATTTTCACTGCTTTTTTTATTTCTTTGAATCTTCTTGCAATTTCGTAAAATGCCCTTGATTTTTGTCGATCAACACATCAGCACCATATATATACTCCAACTCATATTTATATTATTTTATTCATAATTTGTGTCTGTTAAAATAGTCGTCATCACTTTTGTAAACTTGATGAAAAAAACATAAATTTTTAATATAAATACGAAAAATAGCTACTGAAAGCTGAAAATACTATTAATTTGTAACTGCTAAAAATACAAACAAGTTAATTTAACCAATACCAGGCATTTAACATTCATCTCGTAATGGACTTACTTTTTATTATGATTACTTACTATTTTTATTGAATCGTTTCTGATTTTATTCTAGCCTAACTTCTGATTTATTTTTTTTTAAATTAAGGTTTGAATAATATATATTTTTGCAATACATCATGACAAAACATTCAGTTTGTCTAGATTGAAATACTTCATATTCCGAGACAAGTAATAAATACATCACCAACTGAAAAAATCTTTACAAAAAACATCAACTTTTAAACAATTCAGGGTAATCAAATGAGTTGAACATTTTCCCAGTTTAAGTTGGAGAACCTAAAAATAACTGAACACCGAAAAAGGGGAACGCCAAATATCACAGAACAAACCACGCACCATGAAAAAACTGTACCATGACTTTTGCGTTTAGTCTTGTGTACAGACAAAATTGTCTAATTTAAGCTTTTGAGAAAAATTATGGGTTTCCTTTTGATTAGTAAATGACATCGGAGCATAAAGCCTTCTTAATTTGAACCAGCAAAGTAAGAAGCTTTGTCCCTCATCAAACTTTCTCATTTTATACTATTACAGAAATAGGTCATTTGTTTCAAGAAAGAAACATCAGTTTCAATTACTGATAAAGATAACTGAACAATTGACTGCAGGGTTTGCCCCCGACTTAGTCAGTGACTAGCCAGCGGAACCAGTTAGCTTGCCGTTTCACTAGTCTGCAAGTTTTTCACGAGTCCATACTTCGTATTGAATAGGGATGCTTTTCAACACTGAACAAGCCAACCGGACCACTTCGAGACAATTTTGACTGGTCCTCAGGTGTTGTAACTAGAATTTAGCCAGCGGACCACTGTTGAGGGTGAATGCTGAAAAAGTGCAAGCATCCAGTACAGATGGACCGTTCACAGCTCATTGGGGTTTTTTTTTCGACAGAAATGCCGAGGGTATGAATCTGAGACCCATATTCATGTAGTATGGTACCTTGCAAGGTTGCTGCGCAATCTGCAACAGCTACCTACCCCCAAAAACCCAGCGGCAAACCCCTTCTTACCCAATTGATCACAATTTAAGATTTAAAATGTGAACTCAAATCACATTAAGTACCATCCTTTGACTACGTCATCCAATAAATTAACCTCCCCAAACAAAAAAGACTTATAATTGTCATCAACTCTTATCAAACTTACAAGGTTAACCATTATTATTCTGAAGTATATCTTTTGCAATTTGTTAATCAGCAAATCAAGGGAAATTTTAATACAGTGTCGTTTTTACCAGCAAAAAATACAGAGCTGTTTTCTAACCCTGCTTAATACTAGTCAAAACTAAAAGGCAAGTAAAGAAAAGAATAAAATGAAAACTGCGCAATACACATGGAAATATCAATGCTAACCATAATACATGATTCACTCTATTATGTATATTTTCCGTCAACAAAAATTGTCTCTTTTGGGAGGAATATTTGTGGGACTTTAACTTTACAGTACCACCATCACTTCACACTGTTTTCTTTGGCTAAAATCTTTAAAATTATTTTCTTAGATATCTGTGAAATATAGGAATTGGAGGCATTGTATGGTGAGGTATCACTGTATATTCGGTTTGCGGTAACACCATGTGTATATCTACTTTGCTGAGCAGATTTTGTTCTTTGAGAACTTGTCTTGCTATTTATTATACTGTCCCGAAGTTCGGGAGACTATTCTACTGCCGGGGAGTAGATTTCGGAAATGTCTGATATCTCTAAAATGTTTTTTATTATAGAGCATTAAGTTTGTTTTAGTAAGTCTGAACAATGTGCTAATGGTACCTATCTAGCTTTTGTTGAATTGTTGATTGGCAACTTACAACTTTTTTTCCATCAACACATTTCCTTAAATAAAAAAATTGCCTCCATCGCAAATAGAATGTTCCCCTTTACTGTACCCTTATACTTTTTTGTCGCAATCTATCATTTACGAAACAGGAGAATCCTGTATAAATGAGCTTGAAAATAGAGTAAATCTACCGTGCTTTCATAAAGCAAATAAACATTCAAAAACAAACATGGCTTAAACTTCTCATCAACCCCCCTCTCCTGCCTTTTAAAAATTTATAATAAATATATATATGCACGGGAAAGGAGAGAAGTTAAGAATCTACACGAAAAAAAACGACGCAGCATTTTCCTGATTTTAATCTAAGTAAAATTTACAAGCTATATCCAAATTGACATAATAAATTCTCTTGATATTAAAACTTCAAAAAAGGAAAACAAAGAAACTATAACCACCTGCGAGGATCGTACAAAAATAAGGACGTTTTGAAGTAACCTCAAACAAAACTTTAACAGTTTTGTCCGCACAGGATTTTAAAGTTTTCTGCTGTAGTTCGCTGGACTGCGAGTCAAAATAAAACCTATGACTTTAGTCAAATGGTGAACATTGTCCACCAATCGATAGGTACCACAAGCGTAGATACCAATAACGGCCGCGTTTCAGATGTAGACTCTGTAGATTGAAGAGATCCAAACGTGGCTCCTAAACAAACGTGGTGTCGTCCTTGAGTGGAGTCTACTTCCTGAAAGTCTTTGCAATTAATAGAAGTATTCTGCTGTCCAGGCTAGTCTTTGTTCAAGCCATAATGTCATGTCCAATTCACACACAAACACACACATACCCACACACCGGCAGGCGATTTCATCAGTGGCACCTTTCTGAAGGCACCGCATACATCGCAGGCAAATAGTTGCTTCGGTTCGAAATCAACACAGAAAGCCGACCTCTGGTACACCGCACGAAGCCTTCACCAGCAAGTCAAAGTTAGAAACTATAACGAGCATGTCGGCAAGGGTGTAGTAGCATTACACCACCGACGTCTCTTGGAGCTAACGACCGCACTGAGCATGATCCACATCAGCCATTCACAGTTCTACATACAACGCACTACCCTGCACTGAATTATTTTTTTGTTTGTTTATGTCTTAGTATATCACTTCATCAAGTCGCTGTTGCTTCAGACGTCTTCTGGTACGGGGTCCAAGATGCTCTTGGAGGGTCTGGAGGTGAGGAGGGTTTGCTTGTCGTCCGCAACTGCCTCTCTCATCTGCCTCTTCCGCAGTTTCTTTGCAAAGTAGAGCATGTAGATTGGCATACCGTAGTTAAGAACTGACATGACAAGAAGAGTCACATTTACCTGCAGAAAGTCAAAAGATAAATAATAAGTCATCAGTAATCGTCAACGGCAGGGTTTTTCCTTAACAGTGTTCTGCTGGACAAATACTAATTTAAACACGCAAGGACCAGTCAAAATTCACTCCCAAGTTGTCAGGCTGGCAAGTTCAGTGTTAAAAAGCATCCCTAATAAATATGAAATATGGTCACGTGAAAAAACTTGGGGACCAGTGAAATGACAAGCTAACTGGACCTGCTGGCCAGTCACTGAAAAAGTCAAGTGCAAACCCTGAACAGTATTTACTTTACGACAGAAATGAAGTTCAACTTTCCGTTTCCATTCAGTTTTGAATAATGCTTCACTTCAATTTCCAGTACAACTTGAAATTCTTAACCCCATCACAACTGCCCGAATTTTGAAGGAAAAAAGTTCTTCACGTTTTTTCCTCAGAGTAGCCATCAAGAGAGTATTGGAGTTTTTACTAAATTGAATGTTTCCAGTTGACAATTGTTCAATGATCATTGTACCAATTGCTACCACCCATTTGACCTGACATTTCAAAAATGCTGGTATGAGGAAATGTAGAGGGAATGGTATACCCTTAACAATTTCCTGTCGAGGTAGAACAATGCAACAGATGTTTTAAAGGTACCATCAGCTCATTATTCTAATGAATGCACAGAAATAGTTCAAGGTTTTGATCAACTGATAACTTAATCAAAACAAACCCGACTTTTGATCATATAAGGTGATAGTCCAAACAATCCAGGGGTGAAGTCTGTTTTGTTGCTCGATACTCCAGTGGCCCGTTTCCTGTGTCCTCTATTTATGGTTCTTGGTCAGTGTCAACAACCCTGAACTTTTGTACCTGCGTGACTTTGGGTGTGTGTTTTTGTTTTTGAAAAGTGCTGGTATAATTTACAGCTTGAGCTCTGTCTTTTAGTGCAGGAACCCCTTCCATTTCTGATGAAACCATTGACCTCCTTATGGCAGCTGTTCATTTAAGTTCCTGATTTTTTTATTTTATGGTTCAGTAGTACACCCTGCAAACTATCTCCACTAGCATTACCCTCATTAAATTCAGTTACTTTGATATTCTGTCACTTCAATATAATAGTGGTTGGTAGCCTGTATCAATTTTGAACTTAAAAGGTAGGGTCATACAGATTGGTAAATACTCCCCAAAAAATGATGACCATAAAAACTTACTTGGTGAGAAGCATTATAAATCAGCATTACATTGACAAAAAAACCACTCTATGACCCTACCTTTAAAATGCCAAAATATGTCACTTTTGTCTTGGGGGAGGGGGCAAGGAATCAGTAAGAGAAGGACTTTGATGTCAAATGGACTCTGCAAGTCTTGACCATATTTGAATGTTTTAAGAAGTGCACGATTTTGTTAATCCAGATGTGCAACTTTGTTTTCTGCTCTAATTAAAAAGGAACCACCATGCACTTTTTTGTACAGTGTTTCAAGTTTCATTCCAGTTTTGTTATGGTACTAAAAAAGAACATGAAGGGAAGATCAGATAAAAAGATGCACATGTACACGTTACAAAGAAATACTCAAATATGCTTGCGACTTGGACGTTCTACTCTAAAAACAATTATAGGCAAAGTACTTACATAGAATGGGTTACCAGCTAGAGGTCCCTGTATGATCACAAAGATGGGGTATTGGAAGAGAGTGAAACACGCTGAGATGAGAGACTGTAGACCGATCAGACTGCCGACTTGAGATGCTGGGTAACTAGAGGACGAAAAGATCGATAAACATTTTTTTTAAATTGATTACACTTTTCTTATTATTTCTGGCTTTTTCATGACATCAAACTGAATTAATTGACTTAAAGGTCAAAAGCGATTCAGTCTACAGGAATATCATTGTTTAATTTGTTTATTTTTACTCTCAAAGCTTACTGATTAAGAAGTTCAAACTAGAACCAATTTTTCTGTGCAATATTTCCCTCTGAAATGAAGTCATTTTCGAGAAAACTGTATCTGAAAACCTATAAACTGATTTTGGTTGTTGCAACCAAAATAAAGGACATTGTGTATGCTGAAATTGCACATGTTTTTTTACCATTTTCTCCTGACTCACCCAAATAAGCCCTAATTTTCAAAGGTTTGTTATTTCATGTATATGATTGATCACACAAAACATGAACACTGTCTGCGACTATTTATCAGCTCTACCTAATACCTTTAAATTAAAATAAGGACTTACGTGATTGCATATAGACCACAGCATGCTGAATGGATGAAACCTCTGATGATGGTGTGCAAAATAAAACTAATAATCTGCAGGGGAAAAAAAAAGTGGTGATTAAAATCTGATTCTGTGGTAGATTAAATAGCCCACAAAGAACTCTTTTAATTTTCTTTTCCAAATTTCCACAATTTTTCCCATTCATAAAAACAAGACTCATTTCAAATTTGAAATGTGTCAAACGGGACATAGACAGTGCAAGTCCCGCAAGTATTTGAACTTTGGCACCCGTGAGAATGCGCAGGTTTGTTTCTTTCACAAGTCAAGGCAATGTACATGGGACCAATGCGGTCCCAAAAATGTTCAAATACACGCGAGACTTGCACGGTCTATAATGAAATATGAAACTTTTGGAGACTGTAGCAGAAAAGGCAAACAATTGAATGGGCATTCAATGAAATTGAACATCTTGAGTTGGTAAATCATTTCAGTATGTTTACCTGTACATTGAGACTTGGAATGAGAACAGTAATGCCGAAGAACATGAGCAAGGTGTTGGTGATCCCAAAGGCATAACACCCATTGAGCAGCTTGCGGATCTTCAAACTCATCGGTGGTTTCTCCCCGTCGATGGCGTCCGACCCGTTGCTGTCCGTGCTCGACAGACGCGACTTCCACGATCCCAGCCTGTCCCGTCCGAGATCAAAACTCTTGTTGCGTATGAAGTTA
Organism: Plazaster borealis; assembly: GCA_021014325.1. Lineage (NCBI taxonomy): Eukaryota > Metazoa > Echinodermata > Asteroidea > Forcipulatida > Labidiasteridae > Plazaster > Plazaster borealis. The sequence goes on from CM037473.1 coordinate 2,986,843, forward strand.
CCGAACCCGGTCGGTTTGCTCATGTCGGGAAGGCTGAACTTTCGGCCGTTGGGTTTGACGATATCGGCCGGCTCCTCGCTGAATACGTTGTCGTCGCCGGTCTTGCTGGAAATAGACATTGCACGTTTGTTGACGCTATTCTTGCGTTTATTGCCTTTCAGGTTATCTAGAGTCTCTTTGATTTTGTAGTCCATGACTGAACCGATGAGGGGGGATGTGACAAGACACATAAGTTGCAGAATACCAAATATATAGATGAAACTGTTCACTGCAAGAAAAAATAAAAAACAAATTGCAATTTAGAACCAACTTGGAAATTATTTCAACAATGTCTCCAAATGTGAGAGATTTGCTCCAATAATGTTACATGGTCCCAAGAAATATGGGGTCCCCTGTCTACCAGAACTGCTTCTATTTCAATAATGTTTCGTTTCAAAGTTTCAATTGCTTAAAAATTCCATTCCAGTTCCATTGCTTAACTTCCAGTTCCATTGCTAAACTGACTCCCTAACTTTCTTTGTAACTTCCAGTTCTGTTGCTTAACTGACTCCCTAACTTTCTTTGTTACTGTGGTTCGGGGGAAATCTTGGGCACCATAGAGTTTTTATGATTACACAAACAAAAATTATTTCTCTTTCTCTACTTGACTCTCATCATTTACCTGTATCAGTGTCCCCGCCTGTGATCCCCTCCAACATGGACGTGAGCGACCCGATGAAGAACAAGAGACGAAGCTGAGTGATGCACATGACCACCAGGGAGAGGAGATACAGGGGAGTAAAAACGTTGCCGATGAGGGACCGATCTTTGGAGGACTTCTTGGCCTTCTTCTTAATGACGTCGAGGTTGAGTTGAAGCTCGAGGTTGTGTCTGCATAAGGAGGAGATTAAGAAGCAGATTTAAAAATGTGTTCTTGAGATGCCATTCTCGTTTCGTTCATAGGAAAAAGTTCGGCACCTATTTCCCTTTGAACATTTTTTTTGAGCTGTAAGATGCAAAATAGTAGCAATCACTGCCCATACCCCATACACACAAATTTCCTTTTAATCATTGTACATGGTTCAAACTTTGATGTTCATGCGCTTCTATTTAACCATGGCAACGTCTAATTCAACCACTGCACCACAAACTATCAAATTGTTCAACTTAAAGAACGCTTAATTTCTTAAGAAGCATCGTTTGATTTCTTAAAAAGCATCGTTTTCTTTCTTTGGTATTTTATTGTTTGTAATGTTTTGTACTTTTGCAGGTCGTTAGGTTTGAGGAAAGAAAAAAAAGGAAAGAAAAAAAGTACTGCTGACAAAAGTGTGCACAATTACTTATCATTTTCAAAATGGTGTTTTAAGTCTTCAAGAAAGGAAAGCAGCAGTGCGGCCATAACTGTCCAGAATGAACTTACTGTGAGGAGTAGATTTTGCTGCCTTTTCTCAGCAGGATCTCTGCCGGTGGTTTTTCTTCGTCGACGCTCAGACGGCGACCGACGGAAGACACGATGGAGTAGAACTGCTTTCCAGTCACTTTGTGGTCAGCTCGCAAGATGTTGAAGTGAATCCTGGGAGAAGAATTATTATTGTGTTATTATTACATATTAATGAAACTAAGGATGCCTCATAAGTGAACTTAATCATTGTAACTCGCAAGCCTGATGAAACCTGTAATTAAGGGTGCTTGCTATGTGAACCAGAAACAATTTTCAAAAAGTGGGGTAGCAGCGAGCATTTCCTTGAAACTTAAGTTCATTACTTCTTAAATGCAACGTTTCTGAAATGAACGCTTCTGCAAGGTTATAATCTGAAAAATTTTTATAAATTGGTCGGCGTAAAGCAGTTTTTATTTAGATTTTCCTTTTAATTTCAACTCACCCGAATTTGGCATCTTCGGGATCCGGGATAGGCTCCACTGGGACGTTAATCATGCAATTGACGACAACGAAGAGGGTTGCTATGGCAACTCCTGTGAAAATGTACTGCCTTGAAAACCCAAGATCATACAACACCTGCATGAAGAAGACAAATAATTAAGATTTCCACACTCCTGGCTGCGTTTTGAACAATGCCGTCTCGAAGTTATCAGTTAGTAATTTGGAAAGACTTTTGGTTTATTTGACAAAACAATTTTATTTTTTTTCTTCAATTATTTTTTTTCAGAGAACAGAAAATTGTGCGTTTTGTTTTCATTTCTGATTGTAACTTACCTTCAATATAAGGAATAGAATAGCAGCCGATGCATAAGATCCTATACTGAAGCTGATGATGGTAGAACGCCTTGCTGGAAACAAGTTAGCAACCTACGATGTTGAAAACAAACATTGAATTACATCTGTTAAAGGTAGGGTCATAGATTGGTTTTTGTCAATGTTATGCTGATATATTATATAGGCAACATTATCTAGAACAATACAATACAAGTCACCTGTGAAAATTTCAGCTGGATACAGTGTCTACTTGCTGAGAAAACAGCAAAAAAACTGTCCATGTATTTTCACAAGAACATCGAACCCGTCCACGCTTAGCGAGGGGACAGCGGGTACCAACCGCATCTATGGCCGCAGCATTTGCGAATGGACACCAACCCTCAGAAATCTGAGAAACGATTCATACATGAATCGTTTCTCAGATTCAAATGTTTTTGGGTGAAAAACTATCCAGACCAATTACATTTGAAGGAAACCTTTTCTCAAAAAAGTGCACAAATGGGGTTTTCCACCCAATGGCGGGGACGGGGTGATTCCATGTACAGCCATAGGCCTGCTACGATTCCGAGGACAATCGCCCGCTATAAGTACGACAATTTCTACGTTGATTATTTGAGATTTCTTGATATTCACCTGAAAGGACGTGAATGTCACCATGATACCGCCTACACCATTCAGCGCCACGGCAGGAAACAACAGGAACGACGTATCAACTGTTGCCCATCCAAACAGCAAACAGGACACAATGAACATAAATCTGTCATAAACAAAAAAGAACAAAACCAATATAATTATTTCAACTGAAAGTTTACACAAAATATGTTACAAAGTGTGACCTACTGTCCAAATTAATTTGTCATCAAAGTAAACAACCAAAGATCTCTTTTAAGCAATGTCGATTTGTTATCATAGTTCAAGCAAGGTATACCAATGAAAAAAAAATGTTTTAACAAACAGCCGATTTGTAAACAAACACAGGTCAAGTCCTATATACCAAGACATAAACAAAGTCCAAGGAACAACAATTAGGTATTGATGACAGCAACTGTAAATAATGTGATTTAATCACGGACCCAGCCATTGAACTTGGGGCAAGCCATCCTATTTTTAGTATTTCAAGCAAATGAAGTCCACCGATAATTGTATAGGTGCAGAATGTGCCCCCGTAATCAGACAAATGTAACAAATAAGGGCGGTATTTATCAGGTAGTATAAACAGACCAAATAATAGGCAAAAACAATATTTTGGTTTGCGATAAATAAGAAACTAGCTTTGAGCTGTAATAGTCATCATTCTCTAAATTAGCTCATTTTTATCAGCCAAGCTGAGAGAGTGCAACTATGCCAAGAGGTGAACTACAGCCAGCTGAAAAACTTTACCCAATTCTTTTTCCCTTGTTCTATTTTGAGAGAGGGTATCCTTTAATGGTTAATGAGTAGTTGGTCGATTTATTAAAGTTGGTTTTAAAACTTTTAGGGGGAGGTTCAGGATATTTTTTGATAAAGTCCATTAACTCAATCCACTTACGATCCAAGTATCCGGAGAAGCCTGGAGCCAAACTTGTCCATGGCCAGCCCTATCGGGAAAGTCAATCCGCTAAGTAGGAAGGAGCCAACGGTGAACGCCAAGTTCAATTTCTCGTCCTGCTTGCCGCAGCGAGGATATCCTGAAGATGTGACCGGAATGGTCGAGTTCAGGTCGTCCATTGCCCCATCGTAGTCTTCAGATGAGTTGGACGGGAAGAAGGTTCCATTCCCACCATCTGGCACTGTTCGCAAGTTCAAGAGTAAAATAAGAGAAATTGATCTACAGGAACAGAAAATGGCACCAATTAAGAGTGTTAAAATAAATGTGGGTTGAACAAAGAAAAAATGATAGGACTTGAACCTGTAACCTCCAGACTAACGAGCCAGCCCTCTACCAACTGAGCTATCTAAGCCTTACTTGGCAGTCTCCCTATTTTGTCAATATCTTTGTTCAGGGGTGCCAATAACTATAAGAGGCCATGCAACCTGTAACTGCCGTATAGCCAGGGAGATCACACCCAAGTTTCAATACAATTTGGAAAGCGGCAGCAGAGGGAATACTTTTTTGTATTGCAATTTTGTTTAAACCTTGGTCAATCAAGCAAGGGCTTTTAATAACTTCATGCGCCTTCCCATCACCGACCTAAAACACATCTGCAGTAGAGTTGAAGAATAATATATTCATGCTCTAACTTATTTATTTTCGGAGAATATGTTCATCATATATTTATTGCGTTTTGCTTGTTCTTTGTTGGTGTCCAGTAACTTAAGGGAACAATATTCAATGTGAAAACCATATTGGAAAGATCTGCATGTGTTTTTGAACAGTACAAAAAATATTTTTAACTCATTTGACCTTTTTGCTGGACAGAAAAAAACAACCAAACAAGGTAAGATCATGTCAAAAAAACCAAAATACAGTTTATAATTCATCCCTGATTTTTCACAGTCCATTAGCATTCTAGAAAGGTTATGCCTTTTGTTGTGACCATTATTTTATTTTAATTGCTTTGTCCAGGGTATCGCAAAAACAATTGGAGTGCGGGCAGCAGCTCTATGTACATTTCACATCAACAAACAAAGCGCCTGACATGGCTCCCATATTCTCAATACAAGCGCCCCTGCTATTGGCCGCTGCTTTTGGCCTGTGTTGCCATGCAAATAGTAGCAGTGTTCTGATTGGTCCAGATCGGGAGATGCATCACCAAGCAGATAAAAGCGGAGCAGTCAATTATGCTAAAAGGGGGTGTTGTATATTCTTTCAGCATTAAGCGTAGAGGAGCTAGCTACAGCATAATTCAATCTTGAATTTTAAGTGTTAAGACCATCCTGGGAAAAATGTTTTTATTTACCAGGCAAATTATAACAACCAGCAACTTGAAATTCCAGGACGGTCAAAACGATCAATAAAAAAGTCAACTGTTTATAACATGCGTCTACACAACTGTATTCACAACAACAACAAATGTTTCATGTTTCATCAATTCTACCTCCATGGTTTCATCAAATACTTCATAATGCTGGCATGTATTTTGAGGTTCTTGATTTAATTGCTCACAAATTTCTTCCGATTTACATTTCATCCAAAAAACAATATGAAGGAAAAACACTTATTTCTACTTTTGTAAGGATGCAAGTTTCAGCATAAAACAGCATCAATGGAAAAGCTGAGCCCGGGCCCTTTCATAATAACCCACCCCTATTGAGAAGTGGTACAACCCTAACCAGGTGATTGTATGCAAATGCAATAAAGTTCTTAAAACCCTATCAGCTGGTCAGTGTGTACTTTGATGTTGATGGTTGTGACACGGTGTTTCGAGGGAAAGGGTGTTATGACATCCAGATCTCAACCAAGATTTCATCATCATAACAGAAGATTTTTCTGACGAACAATGGAGCATTTAGTTTAGGATATCAATCATGGGGTAGCCGACATTTCTTTGTTGTTGTTCGGTGAACCAAACAATAACTTAATTTCCATCTACTCATTATTTCTACACCCGAAATTGTATCACATTGAATTTACTTTTATGCATTAACTATTTTACTTATGCCTGCAACATAAAAATCTGATTCTTATATGTCAATATCAAAATTTCATTATTAATAATATAAAGTGTTTTTCTTATTATTAGATAACAAAACTGCGCTAGGTAAAACTGGAGAACACTTCAATTAAGCAAGTGTGCAAGAGAGGCAAAACAATGCAACACAACCCAACCCAATCCATTTGTAATACTCTTTGCAAACTATATGCAAGATCTGGTCTTCAGAATATTTTACATGCACGAATTTTATTTCCACATATTTGATTTCCAGCAGGTGTCCCAATTGTATAAGCACAGAAGGTTTTATCGAGGTTTAAGAAGATACCGATGACAGATTTATTACGATCGGGGTCATTTGAAAAAGATCAGGGTTCCGGCAGAAATACCAGGGTTCTTTTTATAAAGTAATGTTTACATCAGGGGTTGTGTTTACAACCCTGCTAAGAAATTCCCAGCGTGGCACCCCCCAGCTCAAGATGTTATTGTATTACATAACACACTAGCTAACTGTCAACCCTTTATGCAAATGAATAAGACTGTCCACAGGCCCATCAAAACACTTGTATTGTGTAGAAAAAAAGCTTTACTGTGATAACATCTGCTGGTCGCAGACTGTGTTTATTCGAGAGGACCTTCAAGACTCGACAATAACAACTTTATAGAGACAGAAGAGTTGTCCATGGGTTTTAAATTTGTGTGAAACCCATACTGGGTTTTTTCAGTTTGAATTATAAGACCCGTTGTGGGTCCACAATCTTTTAAGAAAAATGTAATAAAATGACACAATATTTAAAGTTGTTTGATAACGAGACTACAAAACTCGTACTGTTTTTTCACTTACAAAGTTATCACAGATCTTTTTTAATGTATAGGAATTTTTCTCACAAAAAAGGTTTTGAAGAAGAAGAATGTGATCATAATTGTCTTCCTATCGGTTTAACTTTCCATCCCAAGAGTAAAAAAAATATTTATATTGCGTCAAGAAAACTTAATTTAAGTCAAATTTGTTACCTTGTCCTGCATAAAAATGCAACAAAAACGTCAGCCGTTTCACTTCGCCAACGATTTATCCATCCATTCAATTTCAAAATCAAAAACAATACAAACTAAAAAAAACCGTTTACTATTTTGAATTAAAGAAAACTTACTTGTTTGGGGGCAAACATTGCTGAAAAATCCTTCCTCGAGTAAGACTGGCAGAAGCGAGCTCCACCCAAGCAACACCGCCGAGAAAAACAAGTTCTCGATCACCATCGTGCCGACCAGCCAGATACGGCGCTTCTCGGCTGTCTTCAAAGTAGGTGCCATTGTTGTTGTTTGTTTATTATTTTAGTTGATGAAAATGTCAACTCAAAACACCCTCCCGCAGTTCCGTGCAAAACCTAGACAAGGATGTCAAAGAAAATCGGTCAGTTTTTGCATCCAAGACTAATTAGTTTAACTCCCTGGAAAGTGGATCTACCGTTTTGGACAACTTTGTTATCTCGACTATCTCATGAAAAATGCCATCAACTTTTTTCACGGACCGACAGTTTGTTACTGTCGCAATGATTTAACAATGGTGTTTGAACAGGTATCGACATGTTATTAGCCGAACAATACGATTCGCGTGTTGATGGCCTTGCACTAAATTACTCACCGATAATTGCGATATTAACGGGCAATGCAGATCCACTTTTCTAACCGCTGTTTCGCGAGGAGGGCTACCTCCATCGTATAACCTTCACTTCATAAAACAATCATCCATTGTGATGTGATATGGTTCGACAATTTTAGGGTTTTATTCAAAAACCAAAATCTACATTCGTTTCCAAGATATGTAAAAGCATAAAAGACACTTTTCTCCATTACAAAGAAACCGCACGTTTACGTCTTCGTACACCACTCGATGTACAAACAATGTACAATTCTACCTCCATGCATGATCTAACATTGTACTATTTCATGTATTTGTAGGCCTATATTTACCCTTTGAACGAATTTAGTTCAAATAGGATGGCATTTTGTTTAATTGAAAAGAATTTTGTTCACCCATTCAGACCACGGGAAAAACCATACACACCATGCACTTATCTCGTGAACCTACAGTGGATTATGCGGTGTGGTCGATACACATCCACAATCATATTGAAAGCACGCGTGTTTAAGTTTATTGCATCATACCATCATACCATTGCCGATATAACACAAAGAGTGCAGAGGAAATGAATTATGATTATGTTCATGGGCGCCGAGTGTCGGCAAAAATATTCAACAGTAAATCTTGTTGTCATTTTAAATTCAGGCTCGGGCCTTTATTCATCACATTTTTAAAAACATTTATCCGGGGGGAAAAAAAACATTTCGATCATTCATAAATCATAGGTCGAATTTGTTTTATGAAAAGTGCCTATGTTTCGTTCTCGTTGAACAATGGATCGATTGCAATGTCAATGAAGTCACAATATTTTTTGAGAATATCTTCAGTTTTTTTTAAACAAATTTTACGTAGGGCTCCACTGCAAAATGAATTATTTACATCTAACAAAGACAATGCAAGGCGGTGATTGTATGGTGAAGCAATCTCCATCTACCTAGCTATAACCGATAGGAGAGCCGAGCTTCCTGTTGCTCCCTGCTCTTTCTGCCCATGCTCAACCCGAGCGCATCATCCGATCGCAGTGCTGATTATTAAACAGCATCAAACTCTACAAAGAAACCCTGGGCATCTCAAAAATTAATGAGGAGCAATATAAAATGTGACCTCTCCATCAACGATCAGCTGATGGGGCGACTAGCTGCGGCCGTCATCGTTCAAACCACTGCTTGAAACTATTAATGATCCAATCCAGTCAAAATATAACACACGAATTTGCTTTGAATTTTTTTCAATTTTTACGGGAATTAAGCTTTTTACAATTCCAAAGATGTAAAATCTACAGCCAAGTCCGGTTGACCAATATCTGGTTGGAGTTGACCAATATTCGTTGACGTTGCGCAAGAACGAACTCTGTCCATCTGCATCCCTTTGTTAGGTCAAGTTGGAAGACCCGCTTTAAAAAACTGAATAAAATAAAATCGAATTAAAACAACAAAATCTTACCTGCACGTATAGATGGTGATAATCCCAAGAGAGGCTACAGCCGAAAAAGCTGTGCTCAAAGGGTAGCGGAACGGGTCCAAGCGAAGCAAAATTTCCAGCACCTTCAACCAATTTATTTCAACTCGTAGGTTTGACAAGCCGCAATTCCTTTTTATCTGCAGTGGTTCCCCCACGATATCAGCTGTTTCCCCTCAACCGCAGTCCGCCAATCAGCTGTTTCTTGGATGCAACTATTCTGTTACTGGGGGGTGTTCTTTGTAAATAATGTCATTGTCACCAATGCATTCTATTTTATACTTAGAAATAAATATCACAACATTATATCAAACTTTTGACAATAGGAGTTTTAATTTATGTGTAAGAATATTTTTGGTTTTCACTTGCAAAACTAGTGAAATAAATACTTTTATTGTGAGGGACATACCCCCTTTATTTGAGTGGTTGTTTCTTCGATCCAATTGCGAAATCCCCATTCGTTGCTTATGCAGCCTGCAATCCACGCCCACACAGATAATATTATGCTGGATGTCGTAAACAACTAGACACGACCATTCTGTTCACAGGTAAATGCAATAGGGGCAACCCCGTCAGGGCGATGGGTTAGAACACTCCTAAAATTAAATTTTCCCAATATACAGCTTATCGAAGACTTGAAACGTATACGCATATCCCAAGTTATATATGATACACGTTTAAATTTCATTGAAAGGTAAAAACAGACAAAAAAGGCAAGTTATCAGACGTGGAAATAATATACTTTTACCTAGCGCCCTCTTTTCACAAAATGGTTGTGTCTAGAATCGCACGATGAACATTTTCAGTATGATTCATCATGTGCAGCAGCTTACTGTTGGCCACTTTCTTTATTCGACAAACAAGGAAACCCGTCGTTGTGTCACTTTCAAATTGATAGCATTGTTCAAAGAGGCCTGCCCATTTAATCATTGTCCATTGGAGACTTCCCTAGTTACTCAGTTATTAAAATATTGATTCCAAATTATCAAGAAAGGTCAAAGTTTGCTGGCATGGTCGAATTTGCCGTGACTGATGATGGGGGATTCCTCGTTATAGAACCGGGAAATGTTTCTTGCGGTTTTAGGGTTATACATTAATCATTTTTCTATTCTATTCGTGGCCCGCTGGAAAATCCAACAAACCTCGTAGAAATTGCATCACGGAATTTTTGGGCACGGAGTCATTGTGTAGTTTAAATTGCAACACAGAATTTTTGGGCATGGAGTCATTAGTTTAATTTAAACTCACCAAGATTTCGGAACGATAAAGTCTTTCAAAATGGACTTATTGTGATAAACGAAATCTAGATTGAAGGAAAGTTGTTCACCAAAGATTTTGTATATTCCTTTTTTTTACAATTTACGGTAAAATTCTAGTTCATTTGTAGTTGTTTTTTGTTTCGTGTTTCGTGTTTTGTTTTTGTTTCTAACTCAAGAGATCCTTTTAATTTTAAAAGATATCGTCAATATAATTATAAGGAATTTTGTTAATTTTACTTTGTGAACGATTATGGAAATTAAGTTTTTTGCATGGGGGAGGCAATACGCACATAGAACAAAGGAGGTGACAGATCAACAAAAACGAACATAACATACTTTAAAGGGATTGTATACGTTTGGTAATTGGAACCCACTGTTTGTTTATGATCCTATATATAGTTGTAGATATATACCATAACCTGTGAAAATTTCATTTTAAAAGGTGGTAGAGTTTTTGAGATATTGCCGAAAATCTGGAGCGGTTATGTCCACGCAGGAAGAATACTCTGTAATTGGAGTACACAATCTGAGAAACGACTGTCAGTAACGCTTCAGATTAAAATTATGGGAGATAAAAAGTGATATCTTTTTCCATAACCGCAGTACTTCCAAGTGAAACATTTCTCAAAATGCATTATACAATCCAAAGCTGCTGTACTTCTTACCAAGTAAGTTTTTATTGCCATTAATTTCCAGAGTCATTACCAAACTTATACAGCCCTTTAAACCACGAAAGGTATATAGCTTACATAATTATAAAAAGTTAAATACTTTTCAATAATGATATTCCCTGGAAAAATTAACCACAAAACCACTAAATTAATATCACCTAAATTTAGCAAACCAATATACCATGGAGGAAGTGTCTAGTCTATACCTCCACGCTCCGACTGTCATTTCACGAACTGCAACACCAATTGCGCAATTTAAGCCCAAACGTTGGAGGACAACAACAACTCGTGAGTAGGCACGTGAGCTGGCTAACAAAAGGACATCCCCAGCTGGGCGATCGGAGCGCTCCACTGCTTGCGGACAAAGACAGCCAACATGGCCCGTGGCTCATCGGCTACGCCATCCTACCGACCAAAACAAAGTTGGGCAATCCCTTTCAATTGAATAGCGATAGTTGGCAGTTACATTAGTTATAAAGAAACATACAAACTTCATGCTCTGTAAAGTTGTTTAAAGGGGTTATATACGGTATTTGGTAATTGGAACGCACTGTTTGTTTCAATCCTATGTAGTTGTAGATATACCATCAAAGGACTATCTGTGAAAATTTCATTTCAAAAGGTGGTAGCGTTTTTGAGATATTGCCGAAATTCTGCAATTGGAATACACAATCTGAAAAACCTTTCTGTCAGTAACGCTTCTCAGATTCAAATTTTGGGGGGATAAAAAGTGATAGATTAAAACCGCAGTAGGCCTACTTCTAAGTGAAAAGTTTCTCAAAATGCATTATACTATCCAAAGCTGCTGTACTTCTTACCAAGTAAGTTTTTATTGCCATTAATTTTCAGAGTCATTATACGCTTGATAACCAAATTTTCCTCTCAGCTGTAATAAACTTTAGTTCAATCATGAAGTGTGCCTCTATGATTAGGATTTTACTCTTGTGTATTTTTCAAATTTTGAGATGTTTTTCTGCAACACGGTTTCTTGAAAAACAAATGTGATTGAATGGGCTATCGTGTATAAACAAGTTTAAAGACAGGGTGTACTTTTGATAATTACTCCAAAAGTTAATGACCATTAAAACTTACTAGTTGGTAACGTGCACTGGAGAGCTGTTGATATTATAATTTATAAAACATTGCTAGAAACTACACTCTTAGAGGTAATGTAGTTTTTAGAAAAAGAGGAAATTTTTCTCCCACAAATTCATCTGAGAATGAAGCCTTTCTCAGGCATCTTGAAAGCACACAATTCTATGCAACATGTGGTTTTTTTCCTGTCATTATTTTCTTGCAATTTCGATGACCAATTCAGTCCAAATTTTCTCAGGTTTGTTATTCTATGCATATGTTGGGGATACACCAAGTGAAGATACTGGTCGTTGACAACCAAAAGTATACCCTGCCTTTGAAGAATGATTTTTAAAAAGTGGGTGTGTGTACCATTTCTGACTCGATGCGTTTTTTCCGCGGTTTCTCCAGAAGCCTTGAAAACCATAAAATCTAAAAACATCAGATATCCAATTTTATAACCCGAGCACCCAACTCAAGTTTAGAATATTAAACATACATCAGTCAGTGATTTGTGTTTGCTGAAGAAATGACAAACGATCCGTATAAGCAAACAAGAAAATGAAAGCACTCTAAACTCGAACAAACAAACTCAAAAGTCGAAAACAACTCCCAGGAAACTCCCCCAAAAAGTTAAACCTTGTTTTTGACACGCTGTTGACAGTTCATTTACATCACAAAGGCCAGACGAACAGTACGTACTTCATTGATCACTCTAATGAGCCAATGGTATCTCCTCGACAGCTCAATTCCCTTTTCACGAAACTTGTAGGCCTATGTACTTGAGAGTTCCGCTCTACATTGTATGCAAATCGGTAAATCGGTAAACCTATTATTGTGCACGCAATGTATAATACGCGAGGACACAAGAAAAGCCTTTTTTTCGCACATGTAATTCACAACAAGTGTCGCGTAACGATGCGTAGATCCTTCCGTATTCAGGGAGTGGATATCCGATACACAACCATGTTTTTAAACGAAGAATCGCAAAACTTCCAACTGTCAGTCATAATCAAGAAGTTTAGCTTTACTTTACCCCGTTGGGCAACGTCCAATGAATAGATAAAGTTACTGTAAAGTTTTGTGATTTCCCCCGTAAATCATTGTTCACCCAGAGATTTATCGCGAGAGCAAAGACCAAAATTAAGTATTTATAGGAAAAAATTGACTGTTTCCAATGTTGCAAAACAGGTTTCGTCAAGCATTATTTAGTCGTAGGACATTTTAATGGACCATGACGACAAACAGTAAATCTGTTTTTGTACTTATTTGTTTTCTGTCATTCTTTTTTCTTTTTTCTTTTATTTGTTTTGGTTGCAAATCATTGTTCCTATATATAGTATGTTGCTTCATATTTCATCGACACTTTCGTCAACAAGAATAAATGTTAAGAATGACTCCATTCCGTTGCATTTTTGAACCAAAATAACTAAATAAATAAAAATAACAACAAACAAACAAACATGATAAACTGAACTTTCCTTGTAATCCCGGTTGGTGGTGTTTCATTTTTTATACAGCGATATTTCAAAAAGTGTCTTTGAATTTGATTGTCCCCGCTTTTTTCCTTACTTGTGTGAGTCCCAAGGTTTTTTGTAAATTAGTCTCGATTTCTTGTTCTTGCATGTTTTGTTACTTAAAGGGAAAGTATACCTCTGGTTTTTTTTAACCGTTCGATTGTTTTAATCCTATATAAATATAGATATACAATAAAACAAACCTGTAAACAAATTTGATTTCAAAAGGTGATCGCCTTTTTGAGATATCGCCGAAAACTGAATCCGGAGCGGTTATGTCCACGCAGGAAGAATAATCCGTAATTGGAATACACAATCTGGGAAACGTATCTGACAGTATACGTTTCTCAGATTCAACTTTTGGGGGATAAAACGTGATATCTTTTTCCATAACCACATTACTTCGAAGTGAAATTATTCTCAAAATGCTTTATACTATCGAAAGCTGCTGTACTTCTACAAGTAGGTTTTTATTGCCATTCATTTTAAGAGTCATTACCAAAAGTATACCTTCCCGTTAATATCTCAACTTCTTTGAACGACTATTTAGATGTGCAAGTGCTATTTTGTATTATAAATAAAATTTAAATTACATATAAATAATTGTTTTGTTATCATCAAGTGTGCCAATCTGCACATTATTTTTTGTGTTATTAGATTATAGAATAACATCACAATGTATCGACCCCACAAGGTCCTTCCTCAGTACATACGTGACTTCACGGTGAACGATAATATCCACCGTATTTACATGAGGGGACGAGTTTTTGTCAAATCCTTATTTATTTAGACCAGAATGCAACCTTTGGTCTCCTTGGTCGTCCATGAACGGAGTTCAATGAACGACTTCAATTGGAATATTTAGGGCGCCAAAACACCCAAGAGCAAAATAGAGAAAAGCGACAAAGTACAACGTATATAGGCACGTGATCGGAATTCAGCATGGTTGAAAGAAGTCCATTGGGACAAATTTGTATAAGTGTTTTAAAGGGATTGTATACGTTTAGTAATTGGAACCCACTCTTTGTTTCAATCCTATATAGTAGTAGATATATACCATAAAACTAACCTGTGAAAATTTCATTTCAAAAGGTGGTAGCGTTTTTGAGATATTGCCGAAAATTTGGAGCGGTTATGTCCACGCAGGAAGAATAATCTGCAATTGGAATACACAATCTGAGAAACTTTTGAGTTTTGAGTCAGTACCGCTTCTCAGACTCAAATTGTTTGGGCTTTTTCCATAACCGCAGTAGGCCTACTCAAGTGAAAATTTTCTCAAAATGCATTATACTATCCAAAGCTGCGTACTTCTCACAAGCAAGTTTTTATTGCCATTAATTTTCGGAGTCATTATCAACCGTATACAGACCCTTTAACTTTCCTGCAGTGTGTATTAATATTTTTCCTTCTTCCGTCTTTTCACATCTTAGACGCTATGAAATTAGGTCAACTTGCTTCAGAAATTGAAGGACGTTTAATAGAAAGTCATAAAGTATGACATTGGCAAAGTTGTTTTCAAGAAATGCCTTCACAAATGCCTGCCCATCTTTAAAATGTTGACATCTTTGATTCAAGCAAAAAATAGTTAATGGCCTGACGTTTCGACGCTAGCAGACTCTGTAAGCTCGAAACGTCAGGCCAATAACTATTTTTTGCATTTATACCATAGGTACTTTTTGGTTGGTAAGAAGTTTGCAACATCTTACTTTATTTTCTCATCTTTGATTAACAATCTAATAAATGTCTCATTTGACTTTACTCTCAGAAATTTTGATCGAGTTTTCAATAAACACAGAACGCGTGAAGCGTTTTGTGTTTTGATAAACGACAGGCTAAAAAAAAAAAGTGGTATTGTTTTCTCAAACCTGATTTCGTTTTACTTTGTCACTAACAGTTCGTGAAGATTTCATTAAACCATGGGGACATAATTGGAACAACAAACGAATACAAATATCCAGGGACAAATCAATTTATGCGAAAAGCAGGCCCCAAATTCATGCGGGAGAGCTTGTTGGGAACCCGGCCTGCCGTTCGAGTCTGTTGGAACAGTTACCGGTAACTCCAGAACACCAGAGCGAGTAAGTTCGTAGTGACCTTTGTGTTTGTGGAAAGGCCAGGGGGACATTACGAAGGGGAGACCATGATGATCTTTACAAGCAGGGGGTGTAGGGGTAGGGGTGGGTGAGGTACCCAAACCAGCCGACTTTCTAGATTTCGGCAATCATTGTTTTATTTAGGAAATCAGCGCCAATCCATGTGCTCCAAAAACAAAAAATGGCAAGGTGATACTCAAAGCTCACATAATAAGCTATACTAATGTAACCGTTTATATAACACCAAACCTCACCATCGAAATGTTATTTATTATCCACCTTATCGATTGCAATAAACTGCTGTCGGAAAGACAAGGCTATGGCAGCATAAATCAACATAAAGCCCGATAACAATGAGTATTTAAATCCGTAAACATTTCTGTTGGATTGTTGGGACGTCACACTGTAGGTTCCGGCATTCCTTATCGATAATGCTACCGCTTGGTCCACCTGATACCCGCATTTAAAGGCACTGAACACGTTTGGAAATTGTCAAAGACCAGTGTTCTCACTTGGTGCATCCCAACATATGCATAAAATAACAAGCCTGTGAAAATTTGGGCTCAATTGGTCATCGAAGTTGCAAGAAAATAATGAAAGAAAAAAACACCCTTGTTGTATACAAATTTGTGTTCTTTCAGATAGGAATAAAACCTTCTTGCAAGAAGTTTTTATTATTTTAGTGAGAAATTACCTCTTTCCCAAAAACTACGTTACTTCAGAGGGAGTCGTTTCCTACAATGTTTTATACTACCAACAGCTCTCTGTTGCTTGTTACCAAGTAAGTTTTTGGCTAATATTTGTTTTGAGTCATTACCAAACGTGTACGATACCTTTAAATGCCTAAAAACATGGAGGCTACACTGAGTGTAGCTCGTGGTTATACAACAATTTTGAGATACCTTCTGTACTGCAGCAGAACAAAAAGCACACTGCCCAGATTGTTTATAAGAATTGGGTTTAATGTTTACCGTAACAAGTAAGATTGTCACCCTTTTCTTGTAAACTGAAAGACATGGTATATTCTTTACATGATAACCGCGTTCGTTCCATAGTGGGGGTTTTTTCTGGAGGGTGTGTGTGTGGGTGTGTCATTATTGTGTGTTTAAACCTTTTACAAGGGATTTAATATCACCAAAGCTAAATTAAAAGGCCTGGATAATCATAAACGCACACGCTGCCATAATCCCCATGTGCTGTCAGATCGGGTAAATGCAAATGTTGGAAGGACAAGCTGAGTTTACATAATAAAGATGGGAATCCGTTATCTATAACCGTTTACAGTTATATTCAAGTCAAGGTAAGTTCGTCTTACGGATGTCAATCATTCAAATTATTGTGTGCCATTTTAAATGGGTCTTTAAAGGCATCGTACACGTTTGGTAATTGGAGCCTATTGTTTGTTTCAATCCTATATAGTTGTAGACATATTATACCAAAAAACTAACCTGTGAAAATTTCATTTCAAAAGGTGGTAGCGTTTTTGAGATATTGCCGAAAATCTGGAGCGGTTATGTCCACGCAGGAAGAATAATCTGCATTGGAATACACACTCTGCTGAGAAGCGTTATATTCAAAATATTTTTGGGACAAAACGTGATATATTTTTCGAAGTAAAAAGTCTCTCAAAATACATTATACTATAATCTACAGCTGCTGTACTTCTTACCAAGTAAGTTTTTATTGCAATAAATTTTCATAGTCATTACCAAACGTGTACGATGCCTTTAATTACTTTGTTTCTATTACAACATCTGAAATGTGTTTAGGTCTCTCCCATGGAGCAAGGAAACTACTCACTTCACAGTGAAATCGTGTCCAATGTCAGGCATTAACCACAACAAATTAGAACCGTGTATATTGTTCCTTTTTTGTTATAAAAGTGAAGTATAGGCCTACAAAAACAAATTCAGAAATTAAAAAATCATTACTTAACTCGTTGCATTGTAAAAATAAAATTGTTACATCCTGTTAATTGCATTTAATTTATTACATTTAGTATTTATCTGTTTATTTATTTTATCACACATCAAATAACAGGATGGTGATTGGGAAACAAGAATGCTCAGTTTTGTGGAAAACCCTACACGGGGAAAACCCACGCAATCAGGTTGAAAACCCAACCCACACGCAAGGCTCCGGTCTGAGGTGGGATTTGAACCGGGGTCCACAGAGGAGAAAGGCAGGGAAAGAAACCACTGAGCCAACCATATCCCCGGGCATACAAATTTAGGAAAAAGTGAGAATTAGAAAAGGTGTTTTTCAAACAATTTTAAACTCGACGTAACCATTATATACGGTTTTTGCATGGATTATACGGTATGTATACTTGTAGAGTCTTTCTCAAAGGATATCATAACGATCTCATATTTAGCTTTTGAGAAAGACTTTCCTGATGTCAAAATGGGAGGCAATTAACTAATTTTGTGCAACTATTTGTCTTCTTATTTTTTTCCTTGGCTTTCTTACAGGTATCGTACACGTTTGGTAATGACTCAAAACACAACAACACTGGTCTTTGACAATTACCAAACGTGTTCAGTGCCTTTAATAGGCCCATGACGAATTGAGTTATTACTGGTTGGGTCTTAGCTGGTAATTTCTCCATGTGGTTGTCGTTGGCGCAACCTTTAATTTTGTAAACGAGTTGTAATGGATATTTTATGTGAAATGTTTATGGCGTATTTGTTACCTTTGTCCTTTGTTGTTCCTTTGTATGTTTTTATTGTCTGAATCGCCTTTCGATAGTGATTAGTTTCGCGTTTTAGTTATCCCAGGCTGTTTTTCTGTATGTTAAGTTCTTTGTATGTACTGTTTGTGTGCTGCCTGGAAATAAATGAATAAATAAAGAAAAGAAATAAAGAAATAATTTAATAAACAAATAAACTGATACCACAAGTCATTTTGGTTGATAAACAGTTCCCAACAGCTAATTCTACTTTTCTCTAAAATATATTCTTGAAGAAACATTCAAAAGAAAACCGAGTTTTGTGTCTCAGAAAAAAACGAAGGTAGGCCTAGGAATCAAAACGGTTAACGCTTCATGCTTCGATTCCCAACAAAAATCCCGGATAAAAAAAAACAACTATCTATCTGCAACACTTTTATCTCGATCTTTAATAGAAAATCAAACAAATGACGTCACACTGGTGGGCGCAAATAAAAACATCGGATGATGTTTGTGTTGCAGAGCTTCAACTCTCGAAGCTTTTGTCCAACTGCCCTGAATTGCTTGCCAACATGTTTATAAAAACAAACACAACTGTTTGGCATATTTATATTGCAGGCTCGACAAGTATTATTGGTGTAATAAACTGTATTTCGCATGTTGACCTATACCTACATTTTATCAAACTTAGTCCAAATGGTTCGCAATACATTGAAAGCGAGGCCTTGGTTCCCGCAACCAGGCTAAGCAGATCGCTAAGCAGATCGCTAAGCATGCATAAACAGATAAAGGATGTATCATAGTTTAATATCATATTTCATTCCAAGCATGGAAATGGATGTACTCCTTCATATCCTATTATTAATTTTTTTTTGAAGAAGACAATAATTGGTTACCGGTACTATAGTAATGAAATTGTATAATTTCTGTTCGGGGAACCACACAATGAAAAACCCCGGGTCAGACTCCCCGTTGCTCATTACCAAGCAAGTTTTTATGCTAATTATATATTTTGAGTAATTACCAAACGTGTACAGTGCCTTTAAACTATAGAAAACTAGAAAACTGTAAATATCACAAAATGTTGCCTTCATCTTTCTTTGTCACCTCTGGCACAGTTTGTGACATTTCTTGGTGTCATAAAAATTTTTTAAAATGTTTATTATCCGCAAGTAGCCGTACTTTACCAAGGTGTAAAACCCTTGAGACATGCATTACGTGTACTACTAGACTTGTGGACAAGTCGTTTGATGTTTGTTGCGGTGATAGCGTAACTGCTCTCACGCAAATCTCGCGAGACTGTGGCTTCCGTGAGACTTCTTCTGTCGTGAATATTTGCACGGTCAGCCGTTTAATAATAATAATAATAATAATAATATGGATTTAAAATGCGCACTTCTCCAGAAAACCGATCAAGGCGCCTACACAGAAAGAAAAATACTATACAAAATGGATATTAATTGTAGTTTATTAAACCTAATTAAACCTATGTAAGTCTATGAAACAAGTGAGACTTCTGTTCCCTCTTGAAGTTGTCGAGTGATGTTATTTTGCGAAGTTTGACAGGAAGCTTATTCCACAGGGCAGGAGCAGCTTTGGCAAAAGCACGGTCTCCATATTGGATTGTTCTTGATCTTGGTTCTACCAACAAGTGAGATCCTATAAGAGGTAACTAAAATAGTAAACTTGCGGGTACAACCATGTGTAAAAACATTTTTGTGGGAGTGATGGCTCTGAAAAGAGCCGGTGGGGTCTCGACGTTTCGAAGAGTATACTCTGCTCGTCTTCAGGAGAAGAGATCCTGCAGACCTCAGAGCACGGCTGTTTTGCTCGGTGGAGATGAGTTCACGTAGAGCCTCGACTTGGGGACAGCAGTGAATAGAAGCATATATAACTCTGTATTGTCACGGTAATGTAATGACACTTTCATCCAAACAGATGCATAAAATACAACACAAATGAAGCATGAAGTCGAGGCTCTACACGCACATGGCGGATCCGTGCAAAGGGCGAATACGGCCCAGCCTCGCTACCATGGGCAGCGCGCCGTATATCGATACCCCTCTCGTTACAATCGAGCAAGGCATTCTGGGAAAGAAAAACAAAATGGAGCGGCGAGATTCGTACACCACTGGGAACGAGGTTGAATACGGCCCCATTTTGGATGTATAGTCGGGAGCTTTGTATTAAACACCAATTATACAAGTGTTTTGTTATTGCCCCACGAGTCTAGTGTTCTACATGAATTTCTGGCAATAACAAAACACTTGTATAAATAATAATTGTTTAATCCAATCTATATTTAGCACGTTTGAATATTATCGAGAGTCGAGTACCGTACATCACAGGGTTCGAGTGTTTTTTAAATGACAATTTTATTTAGGTAGAGATAACGGATCTTGGCACAGCATTTGTAACTATGTCAAAAGATTGAACACACGATGTGTTGGGGTTGAATGTAGGCATGGACGATGTAGGTAAATTAACATAAGTCAAAGTGAAAAAATAATAAATAAAACTTGATGATTCATCTGAAGAAGTTCTCACGTCAATCATGAAACATTAATAAGCAAAATGACAATTCTTTGAATCAATATTTATGAGAACCATTTTTATATAACTT
The DNA here is from genome assembly GCA_021014325.1 of Plazaster borealis. Taxonomy (NCBI): domain Eukaryota; kingdom Metazoa; phylum Echinodermata; class Asteroidea; order Forcipulatida; family Labidiasteridae; genus Plazaster; species Plazaster borealis. The sequence goes on from CM037473.1 coordinate 3,007,614, forward strand.
ATTGATGATGTTGAGTGTATTACAACTGAAACCAGCTTCACATTGGTCTTAAAGGCCCTGTACACTATTGGTAAGATCGAAAAACACAAATATTCACAGATTCACACACAACTTACATGATTTAAAGTAAGTAATGGTTGAAAGGGTTCCTTAAAATATTTCTGCCTAAAATGCTATCGTTTCTGAGAAATGAGTAAAACAATAGTTTTTATCACGCGCGATATTTTGAAAAAACAGAAAACACATAAGGTCTCTTTTCACTATTTTCTCGTGATCTCGATGACCAATTGAGCTCAAACTTTAACAGGTTTGTTTGTTCATGCATATGTTGAATCACACAAAATGTGGACTCTGATTTTGAGCAGTTACCAAAAGTGTATAATACCTTTAAAAGGGTGCCCACATAACGTTGGTAAGATTGAAAATATAAATTTTCACAGATTTGCACATAACTTAAATATTATAAAGATGGTCATGGTGATTAACTTCCCCTGAAATAGTTTTGCTTGAAAGGCTATAGTTTTTGAGAAATTAGTTAAAAAATTATTTTGATGTCGCCAGTCCAAAACCTGATATATTTTCTTTTAACTCCGATCTGAGCTTAAAATTTCAAAGTTTGTTATTTCGTGTAACAAAGTGCGGATACATGGGGCCAATTTCACAAAGAGCTAAAAGATTGATCCTAACTGTGTATCAATCTTAATTGCTTAGAAAAGTGTGATGTCACATTACAAAACAATATGGCAATATGGCAATATTAACAATAACTAGATTCAACTGCTCCTAGTCTTAACCATATGGAATTGAATTAAGGTTACGGGTGCACGTTGCCTAAGGATTGGGCGCTTCGGGCATAAAAGGCGTTTGTTTTGAAAAGCATATGGTTGGAAAGATATTTTTTCAAGTAGAATATAATTATTCACATAAATATCCCTTGAAATTGTGTGATTTTTTGTGTAATTTCATGCCAGAACACAGTCTGCTAAATTGTAGAACCAAATTGTTTACTCCACAAAATGGCGGACCGTGTTCCGCTGGTTGTAGGCCCCTATAGGCCTACCAAGGGGCAAATTTATGTCTTTTAAAAATCACTACTCACTAATTACAACACGTAGGCCTACATGTAGGTGTTTTTGTGCATGAACAACTCTTGAAAAGGATAAGGAGCAATTCCAAACAGCAACATAAGCGATTTTAAGGCAATGTGGCCCTTCAACTGAACTCAACTGAAACAAACTGTCATAAAGTGAGTTTAAAGGGTCTGTATACGTTTGGTAATCGCTCTTTTTAATGGCAATAAAAACCTACTTGGTTAGAACCTAGAGAAATTCTCTATGGTTAGAATTACAGCAGCTTTCGATAGTAGGCCTATAAAGCATTTTGAAAATCATTTCACTTCGAATTAATGTGGTTGTGGAAAAAGATATCAGTTTTTATCCCAAAAACTTTGAATCTGAGAAGCGTTACCGTCAGATACGTTTCTCAGATTGTGTATTCCAATTACGGGTTATTCTTCCTGCGTGGACACAACAGCTCCGGATTGGCGGCGATATCTCAAAAACGCTACCACCTTTTGAAACGAATATTTGTACAGGTTAGTTTTATTGTATATATCAACATTTATGTAGGATTAAAACAATCGAACGGTTCCAAAAACCAAAGGTATACGTTCCCATAAAACTAGAATACAAAGGATTTCAATGGAAAATAAAAATGGGATGAACTGGTCCGAACGGAAATGAACGGGAATAGGCCCTAAAGTAAATTTTATTTTAAAAAAAGGGGAGGGCACGAACTGATGAGTAAAAACGAACCAAACAGAAACCAATTGAAACCCCCCAAATGGTGCCTTTTGCTTCTACTAGAGGTCAAAGCGCGGGCACAATAAATTCCCATGACAATTTGAATCATTAAATTTCACTGATCACTCATGGTTTTTGTTGTGATAAAGGTTATAATATCAGCAGTCGTATGACACCATGCGGTGAATGCGTCGGGACGCTATACACAGTTCATTTTTGTTTGTGGTTATATACTATCGATATACAGTACACCGAAAAACAACAACCAAACAACAAGTTTTGAAAGGTTTGCAACTTTATCGAATGAAAGTAGACAATTTGAAGCGACGGTCTGTGAACATTACCGGTAATGTTTAAAGGTATACAGGATTGGTAGAGCTGACAAAATAGTCACAGACAGTGTTTATGTTTTGTGTGATCGACCAAATACATGAAATAACAAACCTGTGAAAATACCAACCGCATCTCCGGCCGCATCTCCGGCCGCAACATTCACAAACGGACACCACGGAAAAATGAATCTCCAAAAGTCCCCTTTAAATCTTTGGAGATTGAAAGTTGTCGTCATACTTTTATTGATTTCTAATCAGCTGGGGCACATCAGACGTTACCAAAGTATGACCCTACCTTTTAAATTGTATGGACAAAAATCGTTGATACCAAACAACTTTAAAATACGTTTCTTAAAGGCACTGAACACATTTGGAAATTGTCAAAGACCAGTGTTCTCACTTGGTGTATCCCAACATATGCATAAAATAACAAGCCTGTGAAAATTTGGGCTCAATTGGTCATCGAAGTTGCAAGAAAATGATGAAAAAAAAAACACCCTTGTACAATTGTGTGCTTTCAGATAGGAATAAAAACTTCTTGGAAGAAGTTTTTACTATTTTAGTGAGAAATTACCTCTTTCTCAAAAACTACGTTACTTCAGAGGGAGTGACGTTTTCTACAATGTTTTATACTATTAACAGCTCTCCGTTGCTTGTTACCAAGTAAGTTTTTATGCTAATATTTGTTTTGAGTCATAACCAAACGTATACGATACCTTTAAAACACGTTTCTTAAGATATGCCTAAAACCAAGAAAATATAATGATTGAAACAAGACCTGGAAAGGATTACCAGCCGTTTTTCCTCTTTCTTTCCATCTTTTCCCGCCTAAAAAACAACCCAACACATAAGTTGAAGCCACCATTGTTCACCTAAATGCAATGTGAAGTTTACTGTCAAAACCTGGCACCACCTCCGACCCATTGTTGTATTTGTTTTTTCGAGTAAATATTAATTTGCTGGGGTAGGATTTAGTATAAAATTTCGTTCCGCCGACCTGTTGACATTTATATTGTGCGTTGACATTTGTGCGTCCGTGTCTATACCAAGAAAAACTAGGGCAAAAAGTGACAATTTTAATCTGTCAGACGATGGTCGGACGACCATCGCTTCAAAATGATATAAAATTGCATTTTATTTAAAATGAAGGAACACCTGGCGAAACGATTTCACTGGATACTTGGAAATAATATGTACTTTCAGTCAAGTAAATTATTTTGTAGTAAAACTTGGAAGTACATTTTGTTTTCGTTTCTGCAAATAATGACATGCAATGCATGCAGTTCAATCATGTAATATTGTTTCCCTGTATCATTCTGTCATTTATTCAAGCTGCACCGACACTTATCACATTCACTCGATACAGTCTCTTTCTGTTTTTAAAAGACTTTTCTGTTTAAAGGTATCGTACACGTTTGGTAATGACTCAAAACAAATATTAGCATAAAAACTTACTTGGTAACAAGCAACGGAGAGCTGTTGATAGTATAAAACATTGTAGGAAACGACTCCCTCTGAAGTAATGTAGTTTTTGAGAAAGAGGTAATTTCTCACTAAAATAATAAAAACTTCTTGCAATAAGTTTTTATTCCTATCTGAAAGCACACAAATTTGTACAACAAGGGTGTTTTTTCTTTCATCATTTTCTTGCAACTTCGATGACCAATTGAGCCCAAATTTTCACAAGCTTGTTATTTTATGCATATGTTGGGATACACCAAGTGAGAACACTGGTCTTTGACAATTACCAAACGTGTTCAGTGCCTTTAATCAAGCTTTTGGCTAATATTTGTTTTATGTGTGTGTAACATTGTAATTTTTACTCTTTGCTGTTTTGCTCCATTGTGCTGATTTTATGATATTGTAGATTTTGTAATGCGCTTTTGAACATTCCATGGTAAAATGCGCACAATAAATGTGGTTTTATTATTATTATTCAACGATCCCCATGGGGCACGTCCTAAAAGTTACGCCCCGCACGAAATCACTTGAACACCTTTCTTTCAATTGTACCTAAGGGTGCACCCCACTAAATAAACTCCCATAGCATACAGTGCAAAATGCTAAATATTCAAAAATACAAAACAAAATACTTAGAAGTCTCACAGCTGTTTACAGTAAAGGGAAAATTATCCATCGACTCTTGACGTTTTATCCTCTGCTCAATTTCATATGGGGATTCCCAAGGCCCGTTGAGTTTTTCTCCCTCCTTTTATTGGGCTCTCAATTCTGTCTAATATAGAATATTTTGAGGGCCTACAAAATATTAATGAGGCCGACGCTCTTGTTTTCTCCCTACAATATTGGGGGTGCACCCCTAAGGGAAAACTTGGTAGCAATTTATTCCTGTTTGGCTGCTCTCTTCTATTGTAGGGCCGTGTCAAAATTAATGAGACAGTGGCGACTAACCGGATATCTTCTTTAACGCTGCCGTTGCAGCCAATGGCCATGTAGCCTAGCCGAAGTTGCTTGATTCGGCAGCTGTCCAAGAAGCTGTAGTACGGAGCTCTGGAAGTGCCATGATCCAGCTTGTTGAGATCGTGAGATAATTTACTGCAGGATGATGACATCATAAACGTAAGATTACGACATCCTGAGATGATTTATCTCGAGATGACGACTTCTTGAACGTAGAATGTCGTCTTCAAGATATGTTTTATCTCGGGATGTCGACATCTTACTTTCATGATGTAGACATCCTTAGATAAAAATATATCGACATCTTACTTTGGAATGTCATCCCCAGATAAACCATCTCAGGATGTTGTCATGTTAAGTTGATGATGTCATCATCCTGCAGTAAATTATCTCAGGATCTTAACATGTCGGATGACACTTCCAGAGCTCCGTACTGTAGAGCTTGTTGGTTTACTCTGAAATCTTTCGATCATTGTGTTATTCGGTCACTGTCTTGTGAAGGTGCGGAGACCTTCGAACAGGGTTATCGATAAGCTCTTTCCACTCAACAGAAACAACTTGTTCAAGTGGTTCATGATACTTTTCGCCAATGAATGGAATGGAATTTTCCAAAATTGACTTTGGGTTGGTGCCAATAGTTTTTTTGTTTATCTTGTGAATACTGGTAGTTGGTGTATGTGTGCGTCAATGAACAATGTAGCCATAGGTTTGAGAGAGAAAAAGTTACTTCTGAACTTAAAGGAACATTACAGAATTGGTTTTTGCTAACAAAACAGTTGCTGGCAATGTAAGCACTTTATATAATCCACCATATACATAAACTGACAAACCTGTAGAAGTTTGAGATCGATCGGCCATCTGGGTCACGAGAAAGTAGTGAAAAACCGGTTACACATTTGCATGTGTTATACAATGCATGAATAAAACGCTCATGGGCGATAAACTCCAATCGGAAATTAGTTTTATTTATTTCTCATCAAATATGGCATTTCAGACAGAAATATTTCTAGGGATGTTTTCTACTATCATCATCATTAGACCGTGTAAGTTTTATGTAAATCTGTGATCATCTTAAAGAAAATTTTAATTACCAGTTCTGTAACGTTCCTTTAAACACAAATTTAGACAAAAAATGAACACAACTTGCAAGTTTCTGTAAGTTTATCTTACACATTTTAATGCATGTCAGCAAACATTTGTGCCTTCTTGTTGGCAAACACACTAATAATACAATAACAGTTCTTAAAGGCATCGTACACGTTTGGTAATGACTCAAAATATATATTAGCATAAAAACTGACTTGGTAACGAGCAACAGAGAGCTGTTGATTGCATAAAACATTGTGAGAAACGACTCCCGCTGAAGTAACGTATAGTTTTTGAGAAAGAGGTAATTTCTCACTAAAAATAATAAAAACTTCTTTCAAGAAGTTTTTATTCCTACCTGAAAGCACACAAATTTGTACAACAAGGGTGTTTTTTCTTTCATCATTTTCTTGCAACTTCGATGACCAATTGAGCCCAAATTTTCACAGGCTTGTTATTTTATGCATATGTTGGGATACACCAAGTGAGAACACTTTGACAATTTCCAAACGTGTACGATGCCTTTAAGTAAGGTGAGTCTGCTTCTCAAGTTAGTTTTTTTCATCAAATAAGAACGGTACAAACTGTCCTCATTACCAGTCAGTGCATAAAGTTAGGCCAAAGTAGAGCTTGGTTTTGGAGCGCATCAACTTTTGGCTGTCAGGTTGGCGTAGTGGTATCTTTCCTCGCCTTCCACCTTTAGGACCCCGGTTCAAATCCCACCGAGGGCACTATGTGGATTTTTGTTTCAGTCCCTACCTGATTGCTTGGGTTTTCCCTGGAATAATTATATGGAATTTTCCTCGCACATCTAAACCTAAAACTTCCTTCTTTGTCTTCTCTCCATGGGGTTCTTGGCTATGTATAGTGATTAAGTTCGCATTTCTGAGAGTCTTTGTCTTCACAACCAGAATTAATAAATGAAATGAAATGTGCATGTATTCCCATCTTCATGTATTCAAATATAGTGTTTTCCATCAAAGGCACCAGACTATCCCACAACTGAGCCTCACTTTGATTGTCACGGATTGTCAACGATGAAGAGAGTTTTTCAATGACTTTTGGATTAGAGTGTTTGATTAGTTATAAAGACTGCACGAATACAAGAAACCACTGGGACTCCAAAGCAAACATGGTTGAGATGCATGTTGAGTTTAACTGACTTTGTTTACCCACGTTTAACCTTATCTCCCATCCTTGGTTGGAGATAAGACTAGTGTATTTGACTAGAGCAAACTTGGTAGGCCTAACCATCATGGCCGCTATGATTTCATCTCTGCATGATCTATGTGACCTGCTACCACAACACAGGGCAGGGTCGTGAGTGTTGACCGAGTTCAGTTCAAAAGCAGTCAAATGGTCACAACAATTAAAGGGATTGTATACGTTTGGTAATTGGATCCCACTGTTTATTTCAATCCTATTTAGTTGTAGATATATACCATAAAACTAACCTGTGAAAATTTCATTTCAAAATGTGTGAGATATTGCCGAAAATCTGGAGCGGTTATGTCCACGCAGGAAGAATAATCTGCAATTCTGAGAAACGTTTCTGACAGAAACGCTTCTCAGACTCAAATTTGTTTGGATAAAAACTGATATCTTTTTCCATAACCAAATTACTTCAAAGTGAAGTGTTTCTCAAAATGCTTTATACTATCAGAAGCTGCTGTACTTCTTACCAAGTAAGTTTTTTATTGCCATTAATTTTATGAGTGAATTACCAAACGTATACAGACCCTGTAAGAGAAGCTAGGAGAAACTCACATTGTTTCTTTTCAAAGAGTTCCCATCGAGGTAATGATTTGCATAAAATGGAAAACAATCTGCCGCGTAACATGGTAAATTTACAGTGAGCAAACATCGTGAAGGTTTACTAAGAGAGGTCATCTTGATACAGAGGTCCTTTAATAGACTAGCAAACAGCTAAACTGTTATTATTTCTCCCTCCATTCATTATATTTTTATTTATTTATTATTGAGCCTTGGAAGACCATTTTGTTTGTTTGTGTTTGTGTTGATGATCTTCACAACAAGGGAATTCGTCAAAGCTTCCTCAAGGGTGATAAACGCCAAGCTGGCAACAGCCAATCTCTCTCATAACAAACATTGGTTTAACGCCTATGATAATGAATTGCACAAAATCAACAGTTTGTGATTAGGTAACTAGACGACAATACTTATTCTAGTCATTGTGAAATCAGCAGTTAGCTTGGTAGGATTCGAACCCACAACCTTGTGATTGCAAGTCCTGCAGTCTAACCACTTGACCATGGTGACTTTACTTTCAGTAGGGTGCTTTTTTCCACCCGTACCATGGATCAACCTCACCAGTCGGCAACAATGTCTTTAAGCACTTTATACAAATAACAAAAAATGGGATTATACTTGGTTAACTCGCAATGAAAACCTTATCCGTAAAACTCTGATAGTTATCTCCACTGTTTGGCCTCGGCAAAATACCAATCGATTTTTAACACGCTGTAATTATCAAAAGTAAGCACAAAAAAAAAACTTTTTCTTTCTTTCTTTTTAATCCTCTTAAGGGATTTAGATTGACAAAGAAATTATAAATATTATTTGTTATTATAATTATACTAAGCAAACAAAACGTATCACTGGATGTTGTTGGACTAAAGTTTGGCTTACTTAATAATCATTACACAACCTCTAGGCCTGGGCGACTAGTGTCAAAGTCGCGACTATTGATTGATATGTTCATTCGCGACTACCGCTTTTCAACTACCCGGTTAACTGCGCCACCAAGACTACTGAACAAATAATTGTGACTAGTGTCGAAGTCGCGACTAATTGAAGCGCGCTAGTCGGGAAGTGAATTTCACTATTCGCCAAGGCCTAATTATGATATATTGTTTCATAAAAAGAGTTGCTTACTACAATGGCGTCCATTGCAATGCATACTTCACATATAAGCCTGCATTTTACCATCTTGTGCCTGCGGCGATCCACAATCTTTGGTTTTGAAAAAAGTCGCAACTAGTGTTAAAGTCGCGACTAATTGAAGCACGACTTGTCGGGTAGTGAATTTCACTAGTCGGCCAGGCCTATCAACCTCGTTCCCAGAGGTGAACGATCTCGCCGTATTAAATTTTTCTTGGCCTTTTGACACCATGACCTAACTGCGTACCAGCGATTTGAAACATCAAGGCTCGATTTTCACAAAGCACAAAGATTCATCTTAAGATGAGTTGTCACTAGCGCCATGGTGATTTGTATTATGACATCACACTTTGCTAAGCTATTAAGATTGATACACATCTTAAGATCAGTCTTGGCTCTTTGTGAAATGGAGACCGTGAATCTTACACTAAAACTGCCTCACTCCTCATTTTGTCACCTTATTCATCTTCGTCCTCATCTTCCTCTTCATTATCGCTGCCTCCATCGGCTTCCTTCTCTCCATCGGAGCTTGGAGGAGTGCTCACGGCTGCCTCTTCAGATGCTTCAGACTTCTTCTCCTGCAAATAATTTAAAAACAAACAAAAACAAAATCAATCAATCAATCAATCAATCAATCAATCAATCAATCAATCAATCAATCAATCAATCAATCAATCAATCAATCAATCAATCAATCAATCAATCAATCAATCAATCAATCAATCAATCAATCAATCAATCAATCAATCAATCAAAACAATTTACATAGCACCAGTGTCAGAGATGCCAACATTTGCATCTTGCATTCAGGGAGATTTTGTACAACAATCAGGAGTATTTAGAATCCAACATAATAGGGACAAAGTTTCCATTATCAGGGAGTTTTTTAAATCTGTTCATCAGAACATGGAAAGATTGGTTTATTTTCAGGGAACTTTCTGCAGAATCAGGGAGATTTGGTAGCAATCTTTACTAGTGACATAACTTGGGGGGGGGGCATTGGGAGAGCACATGCCAATTGATGTCCGCGCCTCCCCCATTTGAAATACGGACATTTGAGATTAAAAATTACCAGAATAAGATGTTACATTATATAATCTTTCAGGCCTGGAATTACACGGAGGCCATGGCCTCTAATTTCCCTGGTCTTGGCCTTGATGCCCCTTCAAAAGTTTCCCATAGACTTTAAGATTTTACAATGGAACTGCCCTTCGCAAAATGAAAATGGCCTTGCCCTCTCAAAGATGAAATTCCAGGCCTGATCTTTCATGTAGTAATGTCAATGTTTTCAAAAACAAAAATTCTATTTACACCAGACAATGTTGTTGTTTTTAACCTCAATGCTAGATTATCTTACACAAAATAGTAACTACGGTCCAGAATTTCCCCTCCATAAAAATGATGCACCCCCTTGTGCCCCCCTAAACAAAAATTGTGCTGCTCTTTATTGACAAATCTACACAAATCTCCACGACTTTCCACAAAATGACAAGACAATTTTGCTTTCTTAAAGGCATCGTACACGTTTGGTTAATTACTCAAAATATATATCAGCATAAAAACTTACTTGGCAACGAGCAACAGAGAGCTGTTGATAGTATAAAACATTGTGAGAAACGACTCCCTCTGAAGTAACATAGTTTTTGAGAAAGAGGTAATTTCTCACTAAAATAATAAAACCTTCTTGCAAGAAGTTTTTATTCCTATCTGAAAGCACACAAATTTGAACAACAAGGGTGGGGTTTTTTTTCATCATTTTCTTGCAACTTCGATGACCAATTGAGCCCAAATTTTCACAGGCTTGTTATTTTATGCATATGTTGGGATACACCAAGTGAGAACACTGGTCTTTGACAATTACCAAACGTGTTCAGTGCCTTTACACGAACAAGACTAAATAGACCAAAATATGTCCACAAATTGAATGATAATCAAAGGTTTCTATATGCAACTAGTGTTCAGGCATGATACCTTGTTACTGTAAGGGCAAGGATCTTTTTCCATGATACTCAAAGGCATTTATGCTGGAAACTACTATTTCTACTGAACTGTTTAAAGAGGGGCCCCCCAAGGTAAAATTGGTTTTGTGATCTACTCATTTTCAAATAGACAGCGCCCTTGATGATGATAAAAACAAAATAACAAGTGAAGTCTCTAACCTTATGTTAAAACAGCGTAAAAATGCCACTGTGTTTGATACCCTTCAAGAGCAATTGTTGTCAAAAAGTCCAAAAATGTTCAATGACGCCACATTTCAAATATATAGGGCCTAGTGTTTACGTTTATGAAAAAGAATTTTTAGTTCATTTCCTGAGTTTTGACGATATTCAATCAAAGCAGCATTGAATTTGACCTTTAGACTGCCACAGACAATTCCTCTTTGGAATGTCCAGACCCATTAGTTTTTGATGGTTGATGATGTCACGCTTCAAATTTTGCTATGAAAGAGTATAAATTGAATGGCATTTTACACCATTTTAACGTGAGGTTAGCCACTCGTAATTTTCCCCCACTTTTATGAGGACTCTGCATCACAAAACTGAATTTGACCTTGGAGCCCCTCTTTAAAGGGTTTGTATATGTTTGGTAATGACTCTGAAAATTAATGGCAATAAAAACCTAGCTACTTAGTAAGAAGTACAGCAGCTTTGGATAGTATAATGCACTTTGAGAAACTATTCACTCAGAAGTACTGAGGTTATGGAAAAATATATCACTTTTTAACCCCACAAATTTGAATCTGAGAAGCGTTACTGACAGTAACACTTCTCAGATTGTGTATTCCAATTGCAGATTGTTCTTCCTGTGTGGACATAACCGCTCCAGATTTTCGGCAATATCTCAAAAACGCTACCACCTTTTGAAATAAAATTTTCACAGGTTAGTTTAATGATATATATCTACAACTATCAGGATTGAAACAAACATCGGGTTCCAATTACCAAACACAATCCCTTTAAAGGGGCACCAAGGCCATGACCAGGACTCGGAGGCAATTGGACTTTAGTTGTGCCTCCATTCAGTATTAGGCCTGGTCCGTGGCAGTAGAAAAGTCTCCCGTATTCCGAAATCTACTCCGCGGCAGAAGAATATTCTCCCGAATTCCTAAATCTACTCCGCGGCAGTAAAATAGTCTCCCGAATTCCGGAATCTATTCCGCGACAGTAGAATAAATAGCAAGACAAATTCTCAAAGAACAAAATCTACACAGCAAAGTAGATACACATCATGGTGTTACCGCAAACCGAATATACAAGAAATCAGCTGATCATCTGAAAAGTTGCAGGCCTGAAGCGATGAAGCTTCCCTTTAATCTGCTAAGCTAATCTTCTTGTTTAGTACCAGGAGGTCATTTTATATCTTAGATAAAGAAACAAACTTTAGGTAGGAAAAACGTGACTGGCTTGGGTTCTAAAGCAACACATGTTTCCATATATAGATATGGTGCCGCTCTCTCCAAAACTCATCTCTCTTGTACTTCCCAAACAATCTGACAACCACGGGAAAGAAACAAATCAACAAACACCATGACCTCTGATGGATACAGAGGTCGCAGCCTCTGACCCCAACCTAAATTATAGAGCTACCCATTAGGTGGATCGACTGCTGGTAAAAGTTGATTTCATTATTGGACTTGCCCTAATATATTATGTGTAACGTTTGTTGTTTGGACACGCAATATTGAAACTCTATCCTCTCATCAAGGAGAAGATAAACTTCTTGACAGGGCGCGGCTGTCTCTTGGTATTAGACCGATGCCAGAGAATACCTCCTCCCTTCAAGGACCCACTTATACCTAACCTACATCTCAAAACTCTGGGTTCCAGCTAAAGGGGTCTCATAATTGAACCAATTCACCTGATGTCATCATCCAGGATAATTCTAGGTTTGGTCGTTTTTGCTGCGAGGGTTAGCAAGAACTTTGATATTTTATTAATTACTTTTTCTCCCTCTTCTCAACTTTGATTTTGTCCTTTGTGTTTCCAACTTCCTGCGTTCAAACCAGCCCCTTCCCTCCAACCCCCTTCCCTCCAACCCCCTTCCCTTGTCTCCTTATTCATTGTTTACCCCTCCCCTTTTCTGTGTGCTTTCTGCCTCTCTCTCTCTCTTTATTCATGTATTTCCACTTGACTGCTTTTGTTACACTTATATACCAGTTCATGTGTGTTGTCTTGTCATTTAGCCTTCAAGAAAGACTCTGCTAGGGTTGAAACGTCAAGCCATTAACTATTTTTTTGCATTTATAGGTCTTTTTAGTTGGTAAGCGGTAAGCTAATTCTATTTTCTTGTTTATTCAAAACAATACAGAAGTCTTATATAGCGCCAGCATCTACCAATAAGGCTTACCCAAGGCGCTTGAACAAACAAAAAACATTCAATACAGGTTTTTGAGATTTTTGATTTATGAGACCGATTTATGTAGCACCTTATAAGGGTTTACAAGGTGCTGCAGCGCACTCGGCAGCCACTGCCATAAACATCAAGGTGAACCCCTTCTGTAAGCGATAAGTGTAACTGGGTTCTTTTTACGTGCATTACGCAACACAAGGGACACGCGACGTTAGGGGCCAATCAGAATAGCCAATGTTTAAAAATGTGATTATTGTTTAAAAATATTCAAAAGGGTTCTTTTATGTGCATTACACAACACACTGGACCTACGGCTTTACGTCCCATCCAACGGACGAAGCAATAATGGTTAAGTGTCCTGCTTAACGACACAAGTGTCATGACCGGGACTCGAACCCACACTCTGCTGATCAGAAACACCAGAGCTTGAGTCCAGTGTGCTTTCACTGCTCAGCCATGTCACATTACAAAATCAGTATTGAAAAAAAATTGTAGGATTATTATTTTATTTTTTATTTTCAAGAACTTAAAACAGCATTGTTGGAACAGATTCTCACTGGGACAGACTCGATTCACCCCAGTAACCTACACTGGTATTTGATATCATCATTCATTAAGTGAGATTAACTTTGTTTAACCTTGTTGGGAAAATGAACACAAGTCGTGTTGTGGTGATTAGCTAGAGAACAATGCTATCTTGTTTATGAACACCACAATATTTGTTTTAAAAAATGCACCAGGTAGAGACAGAGTCCGGACAAATTTCTGAAATTCCTGAGATGAACATTGCGCCGTATCTCACAGGCGACCATCTTGTTTTTCAAAAGTTTTTTATTCCACACCTTGATGCTTAAAACCCCAAACCATCATCAGGGCACAATTTCAAAGAGCTTCAATATTTCTTAAACATTTTCTGCTTAGCAAATATAACCAGGATACCAGTCATAGATGTGACACAAGACAATGTATTTTGGTTGGTAACCTTATTCTGGTAAGCATAATTTTGTTGCGCTTATAGCTACTTCTTGTGTTTAAGTAGCTCTATGTAATTTGGCCCTTGTGTATTTCTAGGCACCCTGCTAAATGCAGCAAAATACAACACAGTTGAAATGAAAACCCTGCTAAACTGCAGCAAAATTCAACACAGTTGAAATGAAAACCCTGCTAAACTGCAGCAAAATTCAACACAGTTGAAATGAAAACCCTGCTAACTGCAGCAAAATACAACACAGTTGAAATGAAAACCCTGCTAAACTGCAGCAAAATGCAGCACTGTTGAAATGAAAACCCTGCTAACTGCAGCAAAATACAACACAGTTGAAATGAAAACCCTGCTAACTGCAGCAAAATGCAGCACTGTTGAAATGAAAACCCTGCTAACTGCAGCAAAATACAACACAGTTGAAATGAAAACCCTGCTAACTGCAGCAAAATGCTACACAGTTGAGATGAAAACCCTGCTAACTGCAGCAAAATACAACACAGTTGAAATGAAAACCCTGTTAAATGCAGCAAAATGCAACACAGTTGAAATGAAAACCCTGCTAACTGCAGCAAAATGCAGCACTGTTGAAATGAAAACCCTGCTAACTGCAGCAAAATGCAGCACTGTTGAAATGAAAACCCTGCTAAACTGCAGCAAAATACAACACAGTTGAAATGAAAACCCTGCTAAACTGCAGCAAAATGCAGCACTGTTGAAATGAAAACCCTGCTAAATGCAGCAAAAACCTACAGTGGATTCTGTTGCATTGAACAGTGACCTGGTGTATGCCAGCCTTGGCACTGTCATGTCATTTATATTACCCCCATCATTAAATGCACCAATGTGCATTGAATTTTGCTGGAGACTCTTGAAACATCTGGCCTTGTATTGTGCTTATCATTTTTTTTAAGTATCCCACCAGGCTAGTAAACTGTGCATTTTACTTGCCCACAGGAAATTTGAGTAGCAAACATTTCAAACATGTATTGACAAAATCAGTTTATTGGTCTATTGGAATTACATCCACTCACTTAAAAATAAAATTTATTATTCACATTTGGAAAGGAAGAAATATGACAATGATAAAAAAGTAGGTTGGACGGTTTTTAGTAGCCCACTGGGCAAGTTGAAAAGTGGCTTATAATAGTCTACAACAGTTTTTACTTGACAGTGTACGCCAGGCTAGAGTTAACAGTGAGTGCTGAAACAAGATCTCACTTCAAACAATAACGTCATGGTAAATGCAACACAGTTGAAATGAAAACCTTGCTAAACTGCAGCAAAGTGCAACACAGTTGAAATGAAAACCCTGCTGACTGCATCAAAGTGCAACACAGTTGAAATGAAAACCCTGCTGACTGCATCAAAATGCTACACAGTCGAAATGAAACCCTGCTAAACTGCAGCAAAATGCAACACAGTTGAAATGAAACCCTGCTAAACTGCAGCAAAATGCAACACAGTTGAAATGAAACCCTGCTAAACTGCAGCCAAATGCAACACAGTCGAAATGAAACCCTGCTAAACTGCAGCAAAATGCAACACAGTTGAAATGAAACCCTGCTAAACTGCAGCAAAATGCAACACAGTCGAAATGAAACCCTGCTAAACTGCAGCAAAATGCAACACAGTTGAAATGAAACCCTGCTAAACTGCAGCAAAATGCAACACAGTTGAAATGAAAACCCTGCTAAATGCAGCAAAAACCTACAGTGGATTCTGTTGCATTGTACAGTGAGCTGGTGTATGCCAGCCTTGGCACTGTAATGTCATTTACATTACCCCCATCATTAAATGCACCAATGTGCATTGAATTTTGCTGGAGACTCTTGAAACATCTGGCCTTGCATTGTGCTTATCATTTTTTTTAAGTATCCCACCAGGCTAGTAAACTGTGCATTTTACTTGCCCACAGGAACTTTGAGTAGCAAATATTTCAAACATGTATTGTCAAAACCAGTTTATTGGTCTATTGGAATTACATGCAATATATTGATACCTCACCATGCAATGTCTCAAATCCTATATACATGCACTCACTTAAAAATATATTTACAAAATTTTAAAATTTATTATTTACATTTGGAAAGGAAGAAATATGACAATGATAAAAAAGTAGGTTGGACGGTTTTTAGTAGCCCACTGGCCAAGTTGAAAAGTGGCTTATAATAGTCTACAGCAGTTTTTACTTGACAGTGTACGCCAGGCTAGAGTTAACAGTGAGTCCTGAAACAAGATCTCACTTCAAACAATAACGTCACGGTGATAATATGTTTATAAATAAATAATAAATAAGTTAGACTTGCTAATAATTAATCCCTTCAAATAATTTTGGCCATTGTCTCTGATATCAAACACAAACTAATCCGTTATCAAATTTTAATTTGATAACTTTTCTTTGAGGAATTTCGAATGCGTCACTTTTTTTACACATGCCCTCGGCATTTCAACACAGTAGACCATTTCCAGACAAAGGTAGCTAGAATATTAGGTTGGTTCTCATTATCGTCAGTTTGTTTCTCTACAAGTAGGGATGTTGATTCTACAACAGCAAGTGGCTCAAAATTGAAGGTATTTGAAGGCATTTGAAGGCATTTTAACATTTCAAGTTTTTGAGTCAGCAGAAAATGTACATGATAAGCACAATGAGCATGGAGAGTTCAAACTAGAAAACTCGTTCTTCCACTTTTCGTTTTTGGTTTTTTGACAAAATGCTCTTTTTAACATTTCAAGTTTTTGAGTCAGCAGAAAATGTACATGATAAGCACAATGAGCATGGAGAGTTCAAACTAGAAAACTCATTCTTCCACTTTTTGGTTTTGGTTTTTGATAAAAAATTGCTCTTAAAAGGGATCAAACACAGTGGCATCTTACATCATTTTAACTCGAGGTTAGAGACTTGTAATTTTGTTCCCCATTTTCATAAGGACTCTTGTCTATTGGAAAATGAGTGGGTCACAAAACTCGGAGCTCCTCTTTAAATTAACTTCTTTAAAATAAATCAATGAAGCACTTTAATACATTATTATTTACAAATCCCCCCATGCATAATTCATGAATAGCACAAGTTTGGACCTTTGTTAAAGTCAAGGTGTGTGCCACCTTTTAATTCAAGTTGATGCCGACCCTGCATTCATATTCTAATTTTGACTATCACGGTGAAATTGAACTCACCTTAAAGGCAGCATACACGTTTGGTAATTGTCAAAGACCAGTGTTCTCATTTGGTGTATCCAAACATATGCATAAAATAACAAGCCTGTGAAAATTTAGGCTCAATTGGTCATCGAAGTTGCAAGAAAATGATGAAAGAAAATACACCCTTGTTGTACAAATTTGTGTGCTTTCAGTTAGGAATAAAAATTTCTTGCAAGAAATTTTTATTATTTTAGTGAAAAATTACCTCTTTCTCAAAAACTACGTTACTTCAGAGGGAGTCGTTTCTCACAATGTTTTATACTATCAACAGCTCTCTGTTGCTCGTTACCAAGTCAGTTTTTATGCTAATATATATTTTGAGTAATTACCAAACGTGTTCGATGCCTTTAAGGCAAAATGCATTAATATCAACTCTAGATTACCTTCACCGCCATATGCTTTCATTGTATGCGTTTTTGTTGAAACAAAAACATAATCACAACAACTTTGAATCCACAATGTAATCGGTGAAAGGTGGAGAGAGTGTCAAGTATATCAGTAAACTTTTGAACGGTGTTAAAAACCGAAAGGGGAAAAAATATATACATGACTTGATAAAATGCAATATTGTTTTACACAGCAGACGATTAAATTAACATTTTGTGCTTGGTCACTGAATGTGTGTTGGGTACCAGTGAGCCAAACACAATATAAATGGCTGGCAAGGAGTGCACCGGCAATATATTATTGTACTGCACACAAAATCCATATTGAACGACCCTTGCCCCCCTCCCCCGGAAGTATTTAAAGGAAGCATGATTGGCCAAGATTGATAGAACTTTTAAAATGAGGGTATCAATACAACATCCTACTATTTTCAAAACATGATAGCAGTTCTACGCAAGCCCATTAGTGCAAACAAAATTTCTACTCGGTTATTACGGATTCACAATCCGTTAATACAGATTCAGAATCCATTATTACAGATTTGCAATGGATTATGGATTTACAATTCGTTATTAGGGATTCACAACAACTGCGAATCCGTAATATCGGATTATTACAGATTCACAATCCGTAATAACGGATTCTGACTCTGTAAAGATTCTGAATCCATAATAACAGATTTTGAATCCATAACAACCAATTCTGAAATCATAATAACGGACTTGAATCCATAATGAGGGATTGTGAATTCGTAGCAACCGATTAGAAATTAATTTTGTTGTTGGCGTTAATAATGGGCTTTTGTAAACAGTTACAATCCTGAAGTCTATGGGAAACTTTTGAAGGGGCACTATAAGGCCAAGACCAGGGGCAACAGAGGCCATTGCATGCGTGGTATCCGTGTAATTCCAACCCTAACACACTTTCAACCACGAGACAATATGATAACTCACACCTCTGCATAAATTCAGCCACAGGGTAAAATAAACCTCAACATACGCGCCGCGGACAAACAAAATAGAATTGAAATATTTGTGTTCGCTTCAAACGGAAACTCGTTATGAGTGGTGGCAATTAACTTTCAGGGAATTCCTTCTCAAACAGATGTTTGCATTTCCAGCTGTGATACATTTTAAATCTTAAAGGGATTGTATACGTTTGGTAATTGGAATCCACTGTTTGTTTCAATCCTATATAGTTGTAGTAGATATATACCATAAAACTAACCTGTGAAAATTTCATTTCAAAAGGTGGTAGCGTTTTTGAGATATTGCCGAAAATATGGAGCGATTATGTCCACGCAGGAAGAATAATCTGCAATTGGAATACACAATCTGAGAAACGTTACTGTCAGTATTGCTTCTCAGATTCAAATTTTTATGGGATAAAAAGTGACATCTTTTTCCATAAGTGAACAGTTTCTCAAGCTGGTCCTTTCTCTATGATTATACTATCCAAAGCTGCTGTACTTCTTACCAAGTAAGTTTTTATTGCAATTAATTTTCAGAGTCATTACCCAACGTATACAGACCCTTTAAATCACGTGAGATGCCATTCGTCGATTTTGTTCTTTTTTACACAGAAGCAGCATGAGGCTGATGAAAAAATCACATGCAGTTGCATCATCTTTTCAGAATGACATTATTGTTTAATCTTTCAGTAGGCCTATATTCAATTAACAAAAATTGATTATTTCCACTCAAACATGAGGGTAAAGCTAGTAAGTTTCTATGCCAAATCAACCCTGCAACAAAAAACCTACACCAACAACAAATCAATAAAACTCATCCTGTTACTAACTCTCCATTTTCAAAAACAATTATGTTTGCTTTTATAAGAATAGCTAACAAAGCGCAGGGCTTGTAAATCACAATTTTTACAGGACCAGAACGTTTGTTACAAGACCAGAATCAAAATGTGTCACAATTAAACTATTTTTATTTGAACAAGCACCAAGAGAGGATTTATCTGATTTGTATTATTTTGAATACTTTCAGATATTGGACTCAAAGTCAAGAACATAATTTGTAAAATTATAGATGAGGCGAGGTGCTTATCATTCAAAAACACAAGACCGCCGGACTTGTCCAGTCACAAGTTTACTGGCCCGATGCTAGCCGATGCTAGAAACACTGGCCTCGGGCCTGTGGTCCAGTGTAAATTTCCAGCCCTGTAATCGTGCCATTTATGGTGTCAAATTTTACACTTGTATTTCTCGGTGGACTGTGCATTTACTATAAACTTGCTAGGCAGGGTGTTTTTCATCCTTTACCTCAAATGTCATCCAAGATGACTGTTTGATAACATAATTTCTAGCTCCACTGAGACTTTGAGAGAGGCTTTGTTTGACCAGTATATATTATTTAACATTCTGGTAATTTACATTGCCTGAAGCACTAGATTTTTGATTAGAGAAACCATGGAGGATCTCCATGGAGAAACAGACAAACTTGCTGGTTATACATTACATGCCACAGATGAACTGCATGAGGTGGGTTGGTCTTTGGATCATTGGTATTCATTGTTTCTGCAGTCAGCAGACAACAGCCAACAGCAAACAGCCACAGCCAAAAGCCAAAAGCCAAAACCAACGCTAAACAGCCACAGCCAACAGCCAAATAAAAACAGCCATAACCGAATTCAACAGCAATAACCAACAGCCACAGCCAAAAGCCACAGCCAAAAGCCAAAAGCCAAAAGCCAAAAGCCAAAACCAACGCTAAACAGCCACAGCCAACAGCCAAATAAAAACAGCCATAACCGAATTCAACAGCAATAAGCAACAGCCACAGCCAACAACCAACAGCCACAGCCAACAGCCAAAAGCCAAAGCCAACAGTGAAAAGCCACATCCAACAGCAACAGCCAACAGCTAAACAGCCAGAGCCAACAGCCAACATGAAATGCCAAGCAAAAGCCAAAAGCCAACAGCCAACAGCCAACAGGTCACAGGCAACAGGCAACAGGCAACAGGCAACATCCAACAGCCAACAGCCAACAGCCAACAGCCAACAGCCAACAGCCAACAGCCACACAGCCAGAGCCAACACGAAATGCCAAAGCAACAGCCATCCGCAAACAGCCCGACAGTCACAGCCAACTGTCAAATCCAACAGCCAAATCCAACATCTAACAAACAACAACCAACATCAAAGTCAACGTCAGTCAAATGGGTCATAAGTGCAGCCAACTCTACTTGATGGTTAGAAACATTAACTCAAAAACGGATTAATGAAAAAATGTCCACCAGCAAAAAAGGGCATTATCAATAAACTTTGAAACCCATCTTTATTATGTAGTTGTTAAAAAGCCAGAACACCTTAATCTTTATGGTTTCCGATGGCATGTGTTAATAAAAGCTGTATAAAAATTGCCATTAAAAAAGGCCAAGTATTCAGGTTTTTAAAAATAAATATTGGATTATTGGAGTACATTATATGACAGGGCTTGTAGCTCAAACATTTTACTGGACCAGAAATTTGTTCACAGGACCAGAATATAAATGAGAAAAAACTCTCTACACAGTTTTACCATATATTTCCTTCCTCCATGGTTTAACACATAGACTGTTTTTAATTGAGATCTTTCCCATGGTTAAAGGAACAAATTGCCTTAGATTGGGCGCTTTGGGCTATAAAAGCGCTTGTTGTGAAATGAATATGGTTGGAGAGACGTTTTACAAGTAGAATATACTGATCTACACAAATATCCCAAAATTGTGTGGTTTTCCTTTTACTTTGTGAACTACTTATAAATGGAAACACTTTTAATAATGTATTTTACTTCTTCTTTTTAATTTTATTTGAAGCAGCATTTTCATCATTTTGGTTGTTTTACATCAATGCAAAACACCTATACTAATTTTATTGTCAAGGACACTATTGTTGACAGCAAATCAATAAACGAATTATCCAGCCAAAAAACCCCATTCCTTTCCATAAGTGGCCGAATTTAAAAAAAACAAGGGCAAATCCAATTCTTTTTTATTGTTTGGGGTCTCACACGACCCCCAAGAGAAACCTAAACTTTCTGTAATTCATCTACTATTAGTTGGCAAACCAATCTGCTCATTCTTAGTCTCAACTTACAAGAGACAATTACAGAAACAACATGCCGGCTGTCACCCAGACAGGTTCTGTGATTCGATTTGCACCCTCGGACACATTCTTTTATCACCCCTGCTTTGAAAAACTTGGTTTAGTGGTGCACCAAAGTTGCCCAGGTATATATTGGTCGATGGATCCCTAACGAGGAAAAATTCAGTTCCAGATTGGCGGGGGTAGAATCCCTTAAAATTGATGAGAAGGCATTTGATTACCTCCGTCAGACATTCTCCTGCAGCGAATGAGAGCATGGCCACAATGAACTGGAGTGCAGTGAATATCACCGTCGATACCGACTTTTGTTTTGTTGTTGTGACCAATTTTGAAAGCGTAAAGAAACATGGGGGTCTTTGCGTGATTTGTGACGTTTTTAAGCTGAAGGTAGCGTCTAATTTCCTAATGAGTGTAATATACATTGGGACTTCATGAGAGATTTTTTTCTCTCTTGCAGAGGGCCAGCCTTGGGAATTCAACAGGTGTGCAAATTACTTTAAATTATTTTCATTTCAAATGATTTTTATTTAAACGGCTTTTCAGATGAGTTCCATAAGTCAGATGAGTTCCATGAGGCCAAAAAAAAAAAAAATGTTTAGCCTCCTGCCTTTTTGAAAAAAGGAAGAAGGAGGGCCTTTTTTTTTTTTTTTTTTTAAATGGCCGCCCGACACATTTTTCGAGACAATCGGCCGGGCTATTTTTCAAGATGGTTGACAGCTTTTTTTGGTGTGCTAAAGTCTCAAATACGATCTTATTTGTTTTAAAATTAATATTTTTTGTCAGGGATCGTTAAAAATCATTTTTTCATAATTTATTTATATAAAAAAAAAAATTTAAAAAAAAGAAAAAAAAAGGAGGCGGCCTCTAAAAAGGAAGCGGGCGGGGATGCTAAACATGTTTAACTCTTTATTTGGCCTAAGTTAAAACAAATTATAGTGGTCCCAAATTGAACCCAGGAATTTTAAGATAGCCACGTTCACACTTTTCAATGTTTTCATTTCCTTCCCTCCAACTTGCAAAGACCCTAGAAGCTGTATGCCATACATAAAATTGTAATGGAGACATCCCATACATTTTGTTTTCTACCGTCATGTTAGTCTTGGTAAAAGACATTCTTAGCGCATTTTTGCTGCCCGATTTGTTGCTGCCCAAGCAAATTGCAAGAAACTCCAGCGCATCACCAAACAGGCTAGCAGGATTATTGGAGCAGACACAAAGAGCATGCAAGAAATTATGGAAGATTATATAATGACTCGGTTCAATAAGATTCTTGGTGATCCAACCCACCCTCTTAACCCTCAAATTACTCAGAATCACTCAGGCAGCGTCCGACAACTATGTCGAAAGACCAACAGATTTAAGGATTCCTTTTTACCTAGTGCATTAACCTTTTCAACAGCAGATGGTAGAGATAACGTGGTTCATTTTCAAAGCAAATTTGTGTACATGTTAGATATGCCCCCTCACCCTTTTTATATTACTGTAATTTTGTAAATTTTCATTCTTGTTGTCCATTGCTTTTGTTATGCCTTAACTTGTATTACTCTCCTTTGCCTATACACAGGGAAGACAAATTTCATGCTTTTTATCATGACAATAAATACTTTGAATCTTGAATTTTTGAACTACTGTACTCTGTATAGTGATTCATATCTTTCATGATTCATCGATAGAGGGCGTTCTGCACATGGGCATCATCGAACCTTCCCAACGTGAGACGGCGAAAACTTTCTCTGCAATCAACCATGGAGGAAGAAAATTTTCTTCCTCCATGAATCAACCAGATCTTCAAATGAAAAAGTCCGTTTTTGAAATTACATCCTTGGCCTTCACTTTAACAGTCAAAACATCCTCCATCGACTTCATGTAAATGATATTGTTTAGAAAAGGTTAAGATTTTCAGAGAGAATCTTTACGATGGCAGACTCCATGATTCAGATTGTATCATCAGACCTTTATTAAAGAAGAGGAAGACAGTTGAGAAGATGGTGAGACAGAATCCAAACACACACAAACACGACAACTTGTACCAGAATAGCACGAAGGAGGAGAGAATGGAAACTGCATGAGGAGGGCTTCATCCAACAATGGACGAACACAGCCTGATGATGATGATGATGATAATGATGATCAGACCTTATTTAAAGTCAAAGACTCAGCTAAAGCTCTCGCATTGGGTTCAGTCTAACCTTGGTCTAACCCTAACCCTAACCTTCACCCTCACCCTAACCCTAACGCTTCTGAAGCCCCTGCTGAAATCAAAAATAACCCACAGAGCCTAACCCACCGCTGCATCAAAGCCTTGGTTTACTTGGCTAATATAAAGATTACAAAAACTCTCCGAAATCAAATAATTATAAATTTTCCCTCACAGCCTGTGACCCCATCCCACACCATGTAAGGGAGATGCCAACTGCAGCATTGTTTACTTCATAAATCAACCTTGTCAGAAATCCTTCACATAATTCATGAGCTTGCCTGGTCAATTTCTGGAAACGCAATTTGCATACAAAACACCAGTCCAGGAGAAGCCTCCTGACCCATGACCTTACGGCGCAATCCTATTGGGCTAGTCAGACCACCAGATGGCAGAGCCACATCCAGGGGCAGGTTGTTATTGTGTCTCCCACTTCATCTTCACATCCTACCAAGGTCTGACAAATAGAACCCTTGGGGGTAGAATTGACAGCATTGTTGTGTAATGAAACCTTCTTGTTTGGTTGCTGTGGCCATATCAGCTGATCTGTACTGCATGTACTGTACACTTTCACTATGTGGCCTTTCGATTCTATTCGAGGTCAAAAGCGGCCTGGACTGCAAGGCTCTGAACAATGCACAATTGAACAATAGAGAAAGGACCCTCTATGATTGAACAACGATCCCCCCCAGTGAATTACAGATAAGGAACAAACCCTGGTAATGCGACCAAACTTTCTAAACTTGTTTACCTAGTAGTACAGATGCTTTAGTTTTTTTCATGACTTCCCCCTGGATTCTTTTTAAAATTTATCACAAGAGAAACTCAGTCCAAGTTAGTAGGTGAAAATTTCCAACAAAATGGCAATAACTATTTACCTAGAATTAGACGCTTTAGTGTTTTCATGCATTCTCGCTGGATTTTTAAACATATTGTCCAGAGTACTATTTTGTTCGAAACACAGTCCAAGGATGAGAACATTTTCAAATAAAATCGCAATAAGCGCATAAGCCATTTTTAGATATGTTGGACATAGGGCCTACTATGACACTGTTCAGGGTTTACCCTCAACTTTTCACTGACTAGACAGCAGGACCCAACCTCGTTCCCATGGTGTACGATCTCGCTGCGCCATTTTGGTTTCTTTCCCAGAATGCCTTGCTCGGCGGCGCGCTGCCCATGGTAGCGAGGCTGAGCAGGAGCAGTTAGCATGTAATTTCACTGGTCCCCCAGCTTTTTCACTGGTCCATATTTTGGAGTTTCCTCCAACAACATTGTTATTAGCATAAGACTATGTAGTTATTAATAATAATAATAATTTTATTTCTATAGCGCACATCTCCTCTGCTCATGGCGCTTTACAAGGATACCAATAGGCCTAAATTAGAAATAAAATTATCTAAGCAATTTACAATACTATTATTACAAAAAAATTCAATAAGTACTAGATAACAGATAAAGATAAACAATTGAATAGTTGAAGCAATATGAACAATCAGTGGTTTACAGGTAGCAGTGGCAAGCAATCAACTTTAGTTGGATTTGTCTGTATACACCCAAACCAAACAGTGCACTCCTAATAAGAGTCCTATAGTGTCCACCATATCTCAAAAAGGCTAATGACGAATGTCCACCAAACAACATTCCTCACAACAAAAATCTGTAATTCCACATAAATGAAATGTGATTAAGCCTACCCAATGTGATGAAATTTGCACAGATTGGTTGTGTATTTAAAACAAGTGATCCGGATTGAATTTACTCTCCCAAAACTGCAAAAACCAATCATGATGTACAGTACTTGCCCTTAATAAGTGAATACCTATACACCATTTAACCTGTGACAACATGTTTACAAAAGAGCCACAGAGCCTGGCCTTCCAGCAGGCACAATTTGTACACAGCTCAATGGAAGAAAGCATAAAATCTTTTATTTTATGGAGATTGAACTGTCTGATTTTTATCAACTCTTGTTATGAAGAAAGGGGGGCACATCTCAAAACTTGTGCAACTGTTATTTTGTATAGCTCTTCAAGACACTTGTATACCTGTTTATGTGTGTTGTTGTGTTGTCATTTAGCCTTTGAGAAAGACTCTGCTAGGGTCGAAACATTAGGCCATTAACTATTTTTTGCTCTTCAATTTATGCAGGTAGTGTCAAATTTCCCATTTGACCAGTGTAGTATCTTGCCTGCCAGAAAGGTCCCAGGAATGTCCAAGACAAATTTTTTTTAAACAAAGGTTACATGGTCTATAGGCCTATGCGTCTGTTTTCGCGAATGCTGCGGCCAGAGATTTGGTTGGTACCCGCTGTAACCTCGCTAAATGTGGATGGTTTTGACGTTCTTGTGAAAATAGCTGGACAGTTTGTTGCTATTTTCTCAGCAAATAGATACTGTATTCAGCTGGAACTTTCACAAGTGATTGTATCTTTCTTTATAATTTCACCTATAACTCAGCATTACCTTGACAAAACCAATCTATATGACCCTAAGAGTGGACAACAAGCTTCAAGGATTTTCACCCAGCTGTGTTTAATAACAGTGAACTGTTCCAAGTATGCCATTGATCTTTCATCAGTTACGATTGATCAAATGTTTTGTTGCACAACAAAATCCTTGACGTCATAAGAAACATAAGAAAAGCTTTCACATTAGGAGTAAACGTCCCTCTCTTTGTTTTGTTTGGTGACAAGTCTACTTCCTGGAAAATCTTGTCAACATTTGTCTTCCAGCTGTCAGTGCAGCTTATCTCTTGACAGCCCCACACAATGCATGGAACGATTTCACCCAGGACTTTTTAAGAGCAAAACATTTTGACTGAAAAGACATGTTTGTGCACACAGAATGATAATAATGAGTAGACATTGATGATTTTTGAGTTGCGGCTGATACAATTTGAGTAGCCTTTTGCAATGCTATACAAGGGAACTATGTTCACTGCGATGTATTTCAATTTTGGGTTGAACAAAGACAAATTGACTAGAGTAGGATTAGAGTGGGATTAACGTGCCGGTGCTCTACCAACTGAGCTATTTACAAAATAGGCAGAGCGCCATCATAGGGCCAGATAGCTCAGGTGGTAGAGCGCAGGCTTGTTAATCCGGAATTCGCAGGTTCATACTTTTATACTAAAAAAAATTGTTAGAAACGCCACCCTTTGTAGTAATGTAGTTTTAGAGAAAGAGGTAATTTTTCACCCACCATTTTGAATCTTAGAAAGGCTTCAGGCATGAAGCCTTTCTTAGGCATCTGAAAGCACACAATTCTATGAAGCAAGGGTGGTTTTTTCTTTCATTAGTTTCTTGCAACTTCAATGACCAATTGAGCCAAACTTTTTAAAGGTTTGTTATTTTATGCTTATGTTGGAATACACCAAGTGAGGATACTGGTCTTTGACAAGTACCAAAAGTATAACCTGCCTTAAAATGGCGTCTATCAGGAGCTATTTATTCCCTTCCTCAATGCTCTGCCCAATGTTCTGAAGAAGAAATTCTTCATTATCTCATTCTTCATTATCTCCTTCTAATCTTGAGCATTAAGTGCACTGTGAATCCCTCTTAATTAATAAGACATAGAGCAAGGACAATGGATCTAGTCTGGCACGGAGAGAGCAGAATGCAAATTAAGCTTCAATTATTAGGGAGACCGAGATGGCATCGCTCGCATACCTGCGTCATAAATTAAAGTGAATAGTTGGTCCAATATCATCTAACCATGGCATCAACAGCGGCCTCACTGTTTACTAATTTGGAGTTCATATCATGCAGACAACGCCCTAGCCTGAACATCTGATGCTGCACTTCGAGGCTCGTGAATAACGCCAGATACCTGCCTGACCGGATGCTGCCATATGTACCTTTGAACTCGCACTCATTTCACAAGGAGATTCGCAGTCAATTCACATGTACATGTACACATATCATAATGAATAAAACCATATTACATGATGTACAAACATTATGCACACGCTGCATGCAGACGATCAAAAGTGCAAGCTGACAAAATACATCACCTCAGACCAATCATAACACAGATATGAAAAGCTTACATCACTGCACGTTTATCAAAAGAAATCATTGTATCCTTGCGGATAAAGACAGGGGACCAGTCTAACAACGCCCATCCTAAAATTCAAGTCTTTACGATTTCTAAATGCTCACATACAGCGGTTAATTCATGTAGATGCCCTTTGTCGGTCACCTTTTCTAAGGCACATTGTAAATGTACAACAAGGGCATGTCAAGACATGTCTGTAACAAAATGTACTGTCTGAAGGACCTACATTGACAATGGAGGAAGCAATGACAAATCTGAATTAATTTTGAGGGGGGATGTTGGCTTGGCAGGGTCAAGGGAATAGACCTTGCTGCAATCTTTGTCAGGTTCCCAGAATAACAGGTGGCAAACATAGTTCCAATTTGAATGACAACAAAGAGTGCCAGACTATTTTTCCTTCCAGCCTCAGTTTGGTTACACTGGTTTGTATGGAAGAAAAACAAGATGGGGGCACCGTGATAGAGGTCTAGAAGTGAAGAGCATGATAAGTTTTTAGTTTCTACAAACAATGAACATTGTTCAGCATTAACATAAGTGTCTCTTAAAGTGATATCAATGTGGCTGTTGTGGCAGAGCGGCCGGACTCAAGCTCTGGTGTGTCTAATCAGCAGAGTGCGGGTTCGAGTCCCGGTCTTGGTACTTGTGTCCTTGAGCAAGATACTTTACCATAATTGCTTCGCCCTTTGGATGGGACATTAAGCCCTAGGTCCCCTGTACTAGGATTGAAAGTGCATTTAGTAAAACAACCCATCCTGGAGGAAGTAGGGGTTAACCCCTGGTGTTTCTGGTTTACATAACAATCACCCTTGTTTACAGATTTCAGTGTTGAAAAGCATCCCTATTTAATATGAAATATGGACTACAGAAAAACACTGGACGGACAAGTTAAATGACAAGTAGACTGGTACCGCTGGCTAATCATTATAACAGTTGAGGGCAAACCATGTCATGGTGAACCAATTGGCGTAAAGTTCCCAATTGGAACAAAAACTGTGATTTACACAGATCAATCAATAATTCTGCATGACAACCATAGGTGCTTCATCATTTATTGTTAATAAATAACAGACATTACCTCATGAAATAAATATTGTAGTCATGCGACGATAAATCACCTGTTCTTAGTAACATTACGATCAAAGACAATAGACGAAAAATGTCAATATAACGATCAGTGATTGAATCGTGATGTTTATCTCATCAATGGTTTCACGGAAAACCTACCAGGAAATACTTTCTGGTATTTATACAAACTAACCACACACCCCCAGCAACGGATGACGAAAAAATGTTCACCATGATGAAATCATCCCAGGTAGTCTCATCTTGTTTCCGTTTACGCTTCGTAACTGGATCGAACTAGACTTGACTTATATTTTAGTAACATTGATAAGGCGAAAAATTAAAAAAATTACCCGGTAATAGTGTTAAGCGTCCCGCCCGCTTCCTGTTTAGAGGCCGCCTGTTTTGGGGGTGGTGTTTCTTTTTTGGGGGGGGGGGAATTTTAATGATCTCTGACGAAAACAAAACATTTTGTTTCATTTTCTGATGATCTTGCCCATGAGAAGCCATTATGTCATTATCGGAGTCCAAGTGGCGGCCATTTTGAAAAAGCTGGCAACCATCTTGAAAAATAGCCCGACCGGTTGTCTTGAAAAGTGTGTCGGGCAGCCATTTTTGAAGAAAAAAAGGAAGAAAAAAGAAAAAAAGAAAAACCCTTCTCCTTTCTATTTTTCAAAAAGGCATGAAGCTAAACATGTTTTGGGGATTTGTTTTGGCCTAATAATAAGGTATTTATTTTGCGCTTTTCCAAAAACGACCAAAGTGCATTACATATTACATGAAAAATACAACAGCAAAATACAAACATTGGGAAAGAAATACGTCTTAAAGGGACACGTTGCCTTGGATCGGACGAGTTGGTCTAAAAAAAAGCGTTTGAAACCGTTTGTTATAAAATGCAAATGGTTAGAAAGACGTTAGAAAAAGTAGAATACAATGATCCACACAAATATGCCTCGAAAGTGCGTGGTTTTCCTTTTACTTTGCGAACAAACACGGTCGGCCATTTTGTGGAGTCAAAATGTTGACTCCACAAAATGGCCGACCATGTTTGTTCACGATGTAAAATGAAAACCACGCAATTTCGAGACATATTTGTGTGGATCATTGTATTCTACTTTTAAAACATCTTTCTAAATGTATGAATTTTATAACAAAAGGTTACAAATGCTTTTTATAGACCAACTCGCCCGATCCAAGGCAACGTGTCCCTTTAAGATTACTCTTAAAAGTTACAAGAGTCCTAAAGGTTAATTCGCAGTATTTTTGACCCTGTGTGGGCGTGTGTGAACCGAATTTACATGATGCAAAACAAGTAAATCAAAATATTTTTGTTGTTGTCATTAATATTATTATAATGATTATTTATGTGGCCATTGATACAAGAAAACAACATGCACACAGTCAAAATAAGATAAAACTGTAACTGTGATGCAAGAAAAGACTGTCCCAGAAAGCAGCAGCCTACGTGAAAACGCATTTTTGGCCATTGAGTAACCTGACATTATGATGAGACGAGCTGCATCGCGGGAAAAACAAAGACCGTGCCGGCTGGATTGGTGAAGTTCAAACACATTTGCAAGATAAACTGGAGCATTGTCATTTCTGCACTTCTTGTAAACGGATTTTTTCAAATGAAAAGTCAATGTGATTTTATTGCAAAAACATTGTGTGTCCAATGTTAATGTACAGTACATGTTATCAGCAGCTGTGTATTAATCAAACACGGAAATGGTTTTTATTGCCATTCACAGAATTGAAGTATTTTTGGTTGCTAAGGTCAATCCTTGCCAAGGTCGGCCCTTTATGTAAGTTGAAAATACTACATCCCCAATACAGTTTTGTACAAAGATCTACCTAAAATCACTACAAAAATCAGCAAAAGGAGACTTATATTTGCTGAACATTAAAAGAGAAGTACAGATCAAGTGGTGTCAGATTTGGTGCCGTGGCAACCAACACATGGAAAGAGGAGCAAAGGAATGCCAAACAAAACATACATTAACCAACTATGTGAAGACTCCAACCTGACCTGCAAGGACATAGGCAACTGCATGCTGGACAGGATCATTTGGAAATCCATAACAATTTCGAAATCCATCACTGTCCGGTGGAAGTCGTAAAAAAAAAAAAGTAAAAAAAGTAAAATCGGCCGTGTCACACAAGGCAATTTACAGGCGACCAGTTCCAGGCAGTATCTACATGTAAGAAGAAAATAATTTCCGTTTCAACTTTCTTTGGGATGTTACGACGAAGTTCAGAAAAAAGTCTCAAATTGTGTTCCTGAAATGTTCCTTTATTGTGCAGCGCAGCTACTTGCCTCCCTCTAGTATTGATTGGCGACGTTCGTTTTGTTAACGTAGTCGCCGATATCGCAACACGAATTATCACAACATGAAGTACTGGAGCGGAGATATCTGTATCAAACAAACATCTGGATCAACCAGATTCATAGACTTGACCAGTCCCTCCGAGCCAGTCGATGCTGCGCCCTCTGAAAACTACCATCGCCAATCTAGACTAGCCTTCAAGTAGCATGGCATGTGTGACATGGCACTTAAACAAAACCAACAAATCAAAAACAGACTGCGTCTCAATATGGATTTCAACTAACCCAATCGACAAACTGTCAGATTTTCAAATTCGTCATTGAATAATCTACTTGTTCCACTTTTCCGCATTGTGATTGCAACAGTACCGTGCCTGTGATCCTCTACTACCGGAACATTATTGAAAAAAAAACAGAGACAAAAAGTGTCATCTTTGATAAAAGAAAAAAAAGAAGAAGAAAGAAAGCCATCAACTCCAGATACCAGCAAAACAAAAAGGCACTGAACACGTTTGGAAATTGTCAAAGACCAGTGTTCTCACTTGGTGTATCCCAACATATGCATAAAATAACAAGCCTGTGAAAATTTGGGCTCAATTGTTCATCAAAGTTGCAAGAAAATGATGAAAGAAAAAACACCCTTGTTGTACAAATTTGTGTGCTTTCAGATAGGAATAAAAACTTCTTGCAAGAAGTTTTTATTATTTTAGTGAGAAATTACCTCTTTCTTAAAAACTACGTTACTTCAGAGGGAGTGGTTTCCTACAATGTTTTATACTATCAACAGCTCTCCGTTGCTTGTTACCAAGTAAGTTTTTATGCTAATATTTGTTTTAAGTCATTACCAAACGTGTACGATACCTTTAAAGAGTTAGGATATTTA
This sequence comes from Plazaster borealis, assembly GCA_021014325.1. Taxonomy (NCBI): domain Eukaryota; kingdom Metazoa; phylum Echinodermata; class Asteroidea; order Forcipulatida; family Labidiasteridae; genus Plazaster; species Plazaster borealis. Next base: position 3,039,699 of record CM037473.1, read on the forward strand.
CAAGGAAAAACTTGAAAATCAAGGAAATAACAAAGAAAATGTTGAAAAAGAATAAAACAGTGACAAAGTGGCATCTTTGATCTAAAAAATAAAATTTTAAAAAATGAAAGCCATCAATTCTAAATATCAGCAAAAAACAGTAGAAGCGTTGGGACCTTTCGAGGAAAACATGAAATCATAAAAATAACAAATCAAATATTGAAATATTGAAATATTGAAAAAAATGTAGATTTTGTATCTGTAAACAAAAAAAATCGCAATGATACGTCCAAACACGAAAATCAAAGAACTAAAAATTAAAATGTTGAAAAATAGTAACGGTGAAAAAGAGGCATCTTTGATCAAAAAACTAAAATAAAATCTGAAGCCGCCAACTCTAGATATCAGCAAAACATAGTCAAAGCGTTGGGATATTTAAAAGGAAAACATGAAAATCTAAGAAATAACAATACATTGAAAATTAATAAAACAGTGAGTGTCATCTTTGATCTATATTTTTAAAAAAATTAAAAATTAAAGCTGTCAACTCTACATATCAGCAAAACAAAGTAAAAGCGCTGGGATATTTACAAGGAAAACGTAAACATCAAAAACTAATTTAAAGGTATCGTACACGTTTGGTAATGACTCAAAACAAATATTAGCATAAAATTACTTGGTAACAAGCAACTGAGAGCTGTTGATAGTATAAAACATTGTAGGAAACGACTCCCTCTGAAGTAACGTAGTTTTTGAGAAAAAGGTAATTTCTCACTAAAATAATAAAAACTTCTTGCAAGAACTTTTTAGTCCTATCTGAAAGCACACAAATTTGTACAACAAGGGTGTTTTTTCTTTCATCATTTTCTTGCAACTTCGATGACCAATTGACAATTTCCAAACGTGTTCAGTGACGTTAACATATTGAAAATGAATAAAACGTACACAAAAAGTGTCATCTTTGATTTATAAAAACAAAATAATTAAGTCCGTCAACTCTGTATACCAGCAAAACATACTAAAACATTAAAGAATTTATAAGGAAAACATACAAAATCTAAGAAATAACCAAAACAATAAGAAAAAAAGTTACAAAACAAAAAGAAGAAAAAAGTTACAAAAGTGTCATCTTTGATCTATACAAAAAATGAAATAAAAAATAAAATGAGCCGGAAATTCAACAAAATGTTCCGTTTGTTTGGGTGTGTTTTGAGTTCAATTTTCCATGATACAGGTCTCACAACTTATGTAAGTAGTTCTCCTGTAGTTGCTATGCTGGGCACAGGAGAAACGCTGGCACTTAGTACAAATGCGGGTTGTACGACGTCGGTTTCCTTGGGGGCAGATGAAGCATATGCCTTGTTGCATTGGGCTTGGTCTTGGGGTGTCACTGGCGGGCTGTTTGGGGATGGGCTGTTTGGGGAGATGGTGCTGATAAGCAACTTCGTATCCGAGGAAGGTCATGGCCTGTCTGGTGTGCCGTCTCATGCCTTGGGGATTAGCTGCACGCATCTCGATCTGCGGACCGACCAAGGCCTTGATGAGGTCACTCAAGAAGGCGTGGCGACGGCTTCTATCCCTGTCATGCCACCCCGGGTTCATTTTCAGCCACAACACGTAGGCGTTGATGCCAGAAAGATTGATGAGGTTGAAAAACACCATTAATGGCCATCTCTTGGTCTTTCTTGCACAGTTGTACACGCTACACATTTGGTCAACTGTGTCCACCCCGGACTTTGTGGCGTTGTAGTGCAGGATGATTTCCGGTTTTCCTGACACAGGATCGACCTCCTTGTCACGGTGCATTGTTGACAGTAGCGTGACATTCTTCTTCTTCCGAGGGACATATGACACAAGTGTCATCTTGTCGTTAAACATGAACTTCGAGGATTTCAACTGCCGGCCATTTATGCTATCCTTACGCATGTTCTTTGGAACTTCCGCCCTGTTCCCCCTGATGGTTCCAACAATTGTCGTCCGTTGGGTGAGTAAGTGTTCGGCCAAGCCCCTGCTGGTGAAGTAGTTGTCGCACGTGACATTTATGCCAGTTCCATAAAAGGGTTGCACTAGGTCTTTCACAACACGGGCACCAAGATCCACTTCTCGTTGGTCATTCACTTTACCGATGTATGGCTGGATATTACACACATAGTGGCTGTCGCTGCTCACACACATCCAAAACTTTAGCCCGTATCTGGTTGGTTTCGTGGGCATGTACTGCCTGAATGGACATTTTCCGCGAAATGCAACTAGCTGCTCATCAACAGTTACACAATCACCGGGGCTGTAGTATCGTCGACAAGAGGCAGCAAACGTCTCGAAAACTTGTCTAATCGGTGCAAACTTGTCGGTTGACCTCCGTTGCATTCGGGTTGCCCTATCATCAAACCGTAACATCGTCAGTATGTCCTGAAATCTTGCCGCGGACATGGTAGCCAGGCAAGTAGGTCGAGCGAACATCCCTAGCCTCCAGAAATATCGGACGTTTTCATGTCCCGACTTCGTCAGTCCAAGGTACAGCAGCAGGCCGATGGTTGATCGCAGCTCCATCATAGAGAGATTTGACCACTGTAGCCCTCGCTTAGATAGCCCATATACATTGGTGTTGTCAAGGATACTTTGCAACATTGCAGCAGGCATAAAAAGTTCAAAGATTTGAAGCTTCGAAGCATCTCGCTCTACCTTTTTGAGTCCCGGTGCTACTTTGAGAATGTTTGCTGCTGCCCTTCTTCCTCCCTTAGGAACATCATCCGTCCAGACCGTCCCATCCGGGGAGACACATTGTTGTGCTGGCTGTAGCTTGGCTGGACAGGGTGAGCCACGACCCCGCGCTGCTGGTGTTGGCTGGGCTCGGCTGGGGGCACGGGAACTACGGGTACGACCAAGGGCTGCTGGCAGGGCTGGTGTGGCTGACTGGGGAGATGTTGACGGATGGGGTTTGGTTTTAATTCGGGTCCGACGGACTGGCTGAGTTGGAGTCGTTGGCAGGACAAGAGATGGTCTTTTGACTGGTGGCGGCGTATCGCCGTCATCGTTATCATCATCGCTACTTTCCTCATGAAATGACACCAACCACTCGCTGTTGTCGCTGTCCCATGACTCCTCATCGTCAGAGGAGACAACACTCACATCTGAATCGTCATCAAAAACTCCTGGAAGAGCTACACTTCCATTGCGGCTTGATGAAGCCATGGTGAGTGAAAAATGTACTTATAATTGTTGGGGAACAGGAGTGTAATGGAGGGGAAAAAAGCAGGAAGTCAACAACAAGTCAGTTCATTCATTCCACTCCTACCAAAAAACAGCATTGAAATCAATTGTCCAAAACATCTTCCCCCTTAAAGTCAAATGCAGCTGCATGCTCTGAAGCCCTGCCTTCCTTTCCACCCCCTAACAAAAGAAATACATGACCACCTACATTCCACAGATCCCTCATGTATTGAACAAGAAATCCAGGGTCTCCAAAATGTCTGCATGGACACAATGATTAATAACCCCAGGGGTCAGGTCCTAACCCCTGCTTGTGATAAGGTAAACTTGTGTTTGTACAAAACCCCAGCAAAGATATCTGGACCCAATTTCATAGAGCTTCTTAAGCACAAAAAGTTGTTAAGCAATACAAAATGATGCTTACAGCAATAAGGTTACCAGCTAAAATACCATTTTACACTTACCAAATATAACTGGTATCCTGCTTAGTTTTGCTAAGCATAAAAATGTTAAGCAATATTTTCTGCTTAAGCAGCTCTATGAAATAAGGGCCCTGGGCCCTATTTCATAAAGCCTGTCAGCATAAAAAACTTGCTAAGCACAGAAAATTCTTGCTTAACAGAAACTGGTTACCCGCCAAAGTTCCATAAAATTTACATTGTTTGTTGCATCTGGTGCCCCACTAATTTTTTGCTTAGCAAAGAAATTTTCTAAGCAGTACTTTCGGCTTAACAGCTTTATGAAATTGGGCCCTGGGCACAAAAAGTAGCTAGGCCAGGCATGATATTTGGTCCTTGGAAAAATGTAGGAACATTTTATTAAGTACAGTACAAGAGCTGACCTACATGTACATGTACATGTAACCTACATGTACATGTACACATACACATGGTGTAAGCTTTAATAGACATTTCAGGCTATTTAATCACATTTTTTTCAAGAGCAAAAAAAATCGGTCATCTGACTTAAGTAGGAAGAATGATGTTCATAATTGGGCATCTGATAGATCAAGACTGGGGCAACATTTAAAAAAGTTAAACGCCTATTGTTTTCGTTGAGATTTTTAAATTTATTTTAAAGCTTACTATTTGGACCGGAAGTAAAGGTCACTGTGGGGTCACATTTCAAAATTAAATGATACATGTGCTGTAAGTTCCAAGACGGCTAAAAGATTTTAACTCTATGACATGTTGTTCAGAAGATATTAATTTAAAAAAATAAACTTTGAATTAATGTAATTTGACACCTGATGATGTCAAGAAGACGAAAACAGGTTTTTCATACTAATTTTTTTTTGTATAAGCTACAATATGGAATAAGACTTGTCCCCATGGAATGCATTCGAACGAAAACCCTGAAAATTCAAAGATTTTATCTTTTGGTGTAGATTTAACACACATTGATAGAGGGTGCTGTAACAGGTGGTGACGTCCTAATTCCATAGATTATAACATCAGACAACACATAATAATGTTTAAAACGTCGCAGATACACACACCGCGCCACAAAGACTTTTGAAGTTTTTACCACACAGTCCTAACTTGACTTTTCGTTGGGTAAAAACATTTTCACATTTGATGGTGTAGCTTATTCAAATGCAGCGCACATTGTCATCACGTTGTATTTGGGTATTGTTAAAAAATGTAGTATTTGTAATGTATTCCTACATTATGTTAATGATTATGTTAATGAGCTGAGGTCCGAGCATGCGTACTGCATAGCTTGGTGTGTCGTGGCCGAGCGGATAAGAACACAGAACTCAAGCTCTGGTGTTTCTGATCAGCAGAGTGTGGGTTCGAATCCCAGTCATGACACTTGTGTCCTTAAGCAAGACACTTAACCACATGCTTCGTCCTTCGGATGGGACGTTAAGCCGTAGGTCCCGTGTGTTGTGTAATGCACGTCAAAGAACCCAGTGCACTTATCGTAAAGAGAAGAGGTTCGCCCCGGTGTTCCTGGTTTGATTGGCTGCATATTGCGCCACAGCACCTTGTAAACCATTACATGGTGCTATGCAAAGGAGTAGGTTTCATACTTCAACACGTAACTCCACTTACCTTGTAGGAAAAATACTGAGCGCTTTGAGACACCCATCGGGAGTATAAAGTGCTATAAGAACTGCGTATTATAGCTTATAATAAAGCACTTTAGATACTGGCAAGTACCGTTTCACACATGTTCATTCAATTGTCCAGAACGTTACAGAGACTTCTATTTGCTGGTTATTGCAGGAGAAGTACAGATCAAGTGGTGTCAGATTTAGTGCCGTGGCAACCAACACATAGAAAGAGGAGCAAAGGAATGCCAAATAAAAAGTACATTAACCAACTATTTGAAGACTCCAACCTGACCTGTTAGGACATAGGCAGCTGCATGCTGGACAGGAACATTTGGAAAGCCATTCCAAATGTCCGATGGAAGCCGTAAAACAAAAAAGTAAAATCAGCCCTGCACACAAGCCAATTTACAGGCAACTAGTTCCAAGGCAGTAACTATAAGAAGAGAATTATTTACATTTCAATTTTCTTTTGGATGTTAAGACAAAGTTCAGAAAAAGTCTCAAATTGTGTTCCTGAAATGTTCCTTTATTGTGCAGCGCAGCTACTTGCCTCCCTCTAGTCTTGATTGGCGACGTTCGTTTTGTTAACGTAGTCGCCGATATCCGACACGAAATATCACAACATGAATTACTGGAGAAGAGATATCTGTATCAAACAAACATGTGGATCAACCAGAGTCATAGACTTGACTAGTCCCTCCGAGCCAGTCAATGCTGCGCCCTCTAATGATGACTAATACAAAAACTAGCATCGCCAATCTAGACTAGCCTCCAAGTGACCTGTGAGAATGGCATGTGTGACATGGCACTTAAACAAATCAAAAACAGACTGCGTCTAAATATGGATTTCAACTAACCCAATCGACAAACTGTCAAGATTTTCAAATCCATCATTGAATAACTTAATTGTCCCATGATCCGGCATTTTGATTGCGATAGTGCCCTGCCTGTGATCCTCTACAACTGGAAGATGTTTGTATTCAGCCAAAACCACTTTTTTCTATAGTAATAAGGGAAATCTTAATAAACCTGGGTCAATGATGCTATTTCAATTTGTTTTTAAGCCCAACACCTTTCAAAGGGTCAAGGTTTGATTTTAGTAATTAAAAGGAAAACAATTTATGCAATTCTCTTCTCACTGGACTTTCAGATAGAGAACTTTCTAAAATTCAGCGAGTTCAAAACACCGCTGCTCGCCTCGTCTCTCGCACACCTCGTTCCCAACATGTTACTCCAATCTTACAAGAACTACACTAGCTCCCGATCAAACTGCGCATCGTATATAAGTTAAATCTTCTAACATTCAAATCTTTTCATGGCCTGTCTCCTGTCTATATATCAGATCTTCTCCGTAAATATATTCCTGTTCGTCCTCTTCGATCTGCTGGCCAATCCCGACTGACGCAAAGTACTTTTTCCACTAAATTCTATGGTCAAAGAGCCTTCAACTACATTGCACCTTCATTATGGAATGACTTACCTCTTCATATCCGCCAAGCTAGCTCTCTTCAAATTTTCAAGGGACTTTTAAAAACTCATTTGTTTAAATCTTTATTTGTGTAACTTGCTATTATTTTCATTTCATCGTTTTTATGTTTTGTGTTGCGCATAGAGGCTTCTGCATTATGCGCTATATAAATATCTCGTATTATTATTTATTATTATTATTAATATTTGCTTTGGGTAATTAATTTGCTAATTACAGCCTGAAAGTTTCACGAGGCCCGCTGTTTTTTACAATGGGTCAGTAAATCCTACATTTTCCACAGTAAATAAGGCCAAGCTTTTTATTTTTATATTCAAGATGGCTGCCATTCTTTTTAAAGTTTCGAACAAACATCGGTTTTTCCACTGTTCTACACACAATAATGAAAAAAAAACATGTTAGACAAGACATTGAACATATTTACAGTGGTTTTATTTAATTGTTGATTAAAACCCTGATTCAGCTCACTTTCACAACAATAAATGCAAATGTGTAACTAAATGATCTGTTTTTAACTGTGTAACCGGCACAGGATGTATTTTATTTCTGATGTATCAGTTGACACTTTATGGTTTTTAAATCTCATTTTGAACTGATAAAAATAAAAATAAAATGCATGCGGCCCCAAAAAAGGAAGCAGGCGGGGACGCTTAACGTCTTTTGGTTTTTCACTTTGCCTAAAGTTGTTCCCCATTTTTATGAAGCTCAACGTCTTTCAGTTGGTCCAGAGATTTGTTTATCCAATAAAAATGTAGATTTTCATTTTAAATATATTCTATAGTAATGAATTTTTTAATCTTAAGTTTTCTTGAAAACTGAAAGCTGTCAACTCCAGATATCAGCAAAATATAGTTAAAGAGTTAGGATATTTACAAGGAAAATCTTGAAAATTAAGGAAATAACAAAGAAAATGTTGAACAAGAATAAAACAGTGACAAAGTGGCATCTTTGAAAAAAGAAAAAAAAAATGAAAGCCATCAATTCTAGATATCAGCAAAACATAGAAGCGTTGGGACATTTCGAGGAAAACATTAAATCATAAAAACAACAAATCAAAGATTGATTAATTTAATATTGAATAAAACGGTAGATTTTGTATCTGTAAAAAACCAAAAAAAACCGTCATTGCTTCGTCCAAACACCAAAATCAAAGAACTAAAAAGTAAAATGTTGAAAAATAATATGACAGTGAAAAGTGGCATCTTTGAACTACAAAACTAAAATGAAATCTGAAAGCTGTCAACTCTAGATATCAGCAAAACATAATGTAGTAAAAAGCATTGGGATATTTACAGGGAAAACATGAAAATCTAAGAAATAACAATAAAATATTGAAAATTAATAAAACAGTGAGTCATCTTTGATCTATTTAAAAAAAACAAAAAAAAACAATAAAGCTGTCAACTCTACTTATCAGCAAAACATAGTAAAAATACTGGGATATTTACAAGGAAAACGTAAAAGTCAAAGACTAACAATAAAATATTGAAAATGAATAAAACGTACACAAAAAGTGTCATCTTTGATCTATAAAAAAAAATAATAAGTCCGTCAACTCTGTATATCAGCAAAAACATACTAAAACATTAGAGAATTTATAAGGAAAACATAAACAATCTAAGAAATAACCAATACAATATTGATTAAAAACAAGTTACAAAAGTGTCATCTTTGATCTATACAAAAAATGAAATAATAGATAAAATGAGCCGGAAATTTAACAAAATGTTCCGTTTGTTTGGGTGTGTGTTGAGTTCAATTTTCCATGATACAGTTCACACAATTTATGTAAGTAGTTCTTCTGCTGTCGCTGTGCTTGATGCATGCGAACCGTTGACACTCTGTGCAAACCCGTGATGTTCTGCGTCTTTTACCTTTGGCGCAGATGTGGCATGCCCCTTGTTGTTGCTTTGAGGCGTCGGGCTGTTGGGGGAGATGATGATGATACGCAACTTCGTATCCGAGGAAAGTCATGGCCTGTCTGGTGTGCCGTCTCATGCCTTGGGGATTAGCTGCACGCATCTCGATCTGCGGACCGACCAAGGCCTTGATGAGGTCACTCACGAAGGCGTGGCGACGGCTTCTATCCCTTTCATGCCACCCCGGGTTCAGTTTCTGCCACAACACGTAGGCGTTGATGCCAGAAAGATTGATGAGGTTGAAGAACACCACTAATGGCCATCTCTTGGTCTTTCTTGCACAGTTGTACACGCTACACATTTGGTCGACTGTGTCCACCCCGGACTTTGTGGCGTTGTAGTGCAGGATGATTTCCGGTTTTCCTGACACAGGATCGACCTCCTTGTCTCGGTGCATTGTTGACAGTAGCGTGACATTCTTCTTCTTCCGAGGGACATATGACACAAGTGTCATCTTGTCGGTAAACATGAACTTCGAGGATTTCAACTGCCGGCCATTTATGCTATCCTTACGCATGTTCTTTGGAACTTCCGCCCTGTTCCCCCTAATGGTTCCAACAATTGTCGTCTGTTGGGTGAGTAAGTGTTCGGCCAAGCCCCTGCTGGTGAAGTAGTTGTCGCACGTGACATTTATGCCAGTTCCATAAAAGGGTTGCACTAGGTCTTTCACAACACGGGCACCAAGATCCACTTCTCGTTGGTCATTCACTTTACCGATGTATGGCTGGATATTACACACATAGTGGCTGTCGCTGCTCACACACATCCAAAACTTTAGCCCGTATCTGGTTGGTTTCGTGGGCATGTACTGCCTGAATGGACATTTTCCGCGAAATGCAACTAGCTGCTCATCAACAGTTACACAATCACCGGGGCTGTAGTATCGTCGACAAGAGGCAGCAAACGTCTCGAAAACTTGTCTAATCGGTGCAAACTTGTCGGTTGACCTCCGTTGCATTCGGGTTGCCCTATCATCAAACCGTAACATCGTCAGTATGTCCTGAAATCTTGCCGCGGACATGGTAGCCAGGCAAGTAGGTCGAGCGAACATCCCTAGCCTCCACAAAGATCGGGTGTTTTCATGTCCCGACTTCGTCAGTCCAAGGTACAGCAGCAGGCCGATGGTTGATCGCAGCTCCATCATGGCGAGATTTGACCACTGTTGCCCTCGCTTCGATAGCCCATATACATTGGTGTTATCAAGGATACTTTGCAACATTGCAGCAGGCATAAAAAGTTCAAAGATTTGAAGCTTCGAAGCATCTCGTTCTACCTTTACGAGTCCCGGTGCTACTTTGAGAACGTTTGCTGCCGCACTTCTTCCTCCCTTAGGAACATCATCCGTCCAGACCGTCCCATCCGGGGAGACACATTGTTGTGCTGGCTGTAGCTTGGCTGGACAGGGCGAGCCACGACCCCGCGCTGCTGGTGCTGGCTGGGCTCGGCTGGGGGCACAGGAACTACGGGTACGACCAAGGGCTGCTGGCAGGGCTGGGGTGGCTGACTGGGGAGATGTGGACGGATGGGGTTCGGTTTTAATTGGGACTGGCTGAGTTGGAGTCGTTGGCAGGACAAGAGATGGTCTTTTGACTGGTGGCGGCGTATCGCTGTCATCGTTATCATCATCGCTACTTTCCTCATAAAATGTCACAAACCACTCGCTGTTGTCGCTATCCCATGACTCGCTGTCCCATGACTCCTCATCGTCAGAGGAGACAACACTCACATCTGAATCGTCATCAAAAACTCCTGGAAGAGCTACACTTCCATTGCGGCTTGATGAAGCCATGGTGAGCGAAAAATGAACTTAAACCGTTGGGGAACAGGAGTATACAATAATGGAGAAAAAAAGCGGAAAGACAACAACAAATCAGTGGGGAGGGGGGGTGGAGAAAACAACTGCTATGAAAAAGCACCACTATTTCATTCTACTCCTACCAAAAAACAGCATTGAAATCAATCCTGTCTAAAACATCTTCCCCCAAAAAGTCAAATGCAGCTGCATGCTCTGAAGCCCTGCCTTCCTTTCCACCCCCTAACAAAAGAAATACATGACCACAAACATTCCACAGATCCCTCATGTATTGAACAAGAAATCCAGGGTCTCCAAAATGTCTGCATGGACACAATGATTAATAAGCCCAGGGGTGAAGTCCTAACCCCTGCATGTGATAAGATAACCGACGTTTGTACAAAACCCCAGCAAAGACATCTGGGCCTAATTTCATAGAGCAAGCAGAGAATATTGCTTAACAATTTCTTGCTAAGCAAAATTGAGCAGGATACCAGTCATAAATGGTACATGTGACATGGTATTTTGGCTGGTAACCTTATTCTGGTGAGCATAATTTTGTTCTGCTTAGCTAAATTTTGTGCTTAAGCATCTCTATGAAAATTCTTGCTTAACAGAAACTGGTTACCAGCCAAAGTTCCATGAAGTTCACATTGTTGCAACTGGTGCCCCACTAATTGTTTGCTTAGCAAAGAAATTTTCTAAGCAGTATTTGCTGCTTAACAGCTTTATGAAATTGGGCCCTGGGCCCAATTTCATAGAGGTGCTTAAGCAGAAAATATTGCTTAACATTTTTTTGCTTAGCAGAAATGAGCAGGATACCAGTCACAAATTGTACATGTGACATGGTAGTTTGGCTGGTAACCTTATTCTGGTAAGCAAAATGTTGTTGTGCTTAGCTACTTTTTTGTGCTTAAGCAGCTCTATGAAATTGGGCCCTGGGCTCAAAAAGTAGCTAAGCCAGGCATGGTCCTTGGAAAAAAGTACAGTACAAGGGCTGATGTACAATGTACATGTACACATGGTGTATAGGCTTTCATAGACATTTCAGGCTATTTAATCACTATGTCATCAGACTAAAGTAAAAAGAATATCATGCCTGTGTAACAGGTGTAGGAAAACCTTTGTTCTTTATTATCCTTTCACTGTTTATATTTCCAATTTAATCTCTTCTAGCACCTAGGAATGTTCTGTAATAGCCTTAATCCTTAATTGTAGTTGTTAGTCACCCCTGTAGTTTACTTCAGATATCAGCCTGGCAGCACAGAATTTGCCTGCGTCAAGTATTACACTGCATGCTATGGACTTGGGTTTTAAAGCCATTTTGTAACCTTCTTTGGCACTGTGTTTTGTTGTGTTTAGTGATTTCTATAAATTCTGTTAGTTCAGTAGTGTTACTATTGGTCTTGGTTTAGACATATTGAGTTGAAATGTCTCATTAGAGCGCCACCTATCGGCAGGAGTAGGAGAGGCGTGCACAATTGAATAGGCACAATCATCATCCCGACATTGCAAGATAAAGAGTGACGAGTGGGAATAGTCTGAACAATTTGTTCACTTAGTATATGATTCTACATCTATTCACGTTTATCTCTCCAAAAAACCACGTCAATTCACGACAAATTCATGTACGTACTTTTATTGATTTAGTAAACGATATGCGTTTTTGCGATCCCCACGCTTAATCAATGGCATTGAAAAAGCCCGTAAACAACACGTTTTTGAATTGCATTCTATGGCCAAACAACTGCTTGTGGGCAACTTGTTCACTTGAATCATTAATATTTATTTATTCCTCATTCATATTCCATGATAAATTACAATAATTATTCAAATTTTGTGTACGTACTTATGCCTGTGAAGTTTGTCATTAATTCAGGTTGTACTCAAGGAAATCGCGGCACACAGATCATATCACGTGATCTGATTGGCTATAGCGCAAAGTATTGGCGCCCTCTTTTGCTCAGTCACGTTTAGGAAATGAGACGCTCAACTCAATATGAATTCACTTGATTTATTGCTGTACATCAATCACTGGTCTTGCTTTTGGCCATCCCTTTATAATCAATAAAGTTTTTTTATTATTTTTTTATTAATATTGAGGAAACCTCCAAATTGAGTCACTGTCCCACTTCTTGCATTTCCTTGCATCTTTACCCTATTCAATCCTTAGATTAATTGAGTTTCTCATAAGTGAGTTTCCCCAGCGCTTAGTTTTGTTTAGTTTATTCAAGCGGTCCATTTTTACGGGTTACACCTGCTTTAAAAGCACAACATAATTATGCTTACAAGAATAAGGTTACCAGCTAAAATATCATGTCACATGTACAATATGTGACTGGTATATCCTGCTTGTTTTTGCTTAGCAGAGTATTCTTATGCATCATTCTCTGATTAAGCAGCTCTATGAATTTGGGCTCTGGAATTGTTGGGTGCAAATTTTTAAAAATGTCCTTTTCAAAAATTGTTAACTGACTAACAGCCTGGTCATTCAACTTCGGCAGTTTTTTTTCTCTCTCGATGATATGAAGTTGAATGAGATGGAAAACTGTTGTTTGTTTTTTAATATTGATGAATGAAGTGCAGTTGAACAAAGTATTGCTCCCTCGGAGGGAGGGTTTTGTGTAAAATATGCTTCTTACGCACTTCATGCATGAAGTTATGCAGTGTTTCAACAGGTGGGAACAACACACAGCTAGCTGTGATTAGAATAATGCGACCAGCTCATGCTACAAAGCTATTCCAAACTTACAATTCAATCATTTTTACCGAAAAAATCCTATACAATGCCCAGAATCTAACCCTCGGACCCCTGGCTTGGAAAAACAATTCTCAGTGCCTGCGAACCAGACGTAGGCACGTGACGGATTTCAGTCATAAAAGGAAAACATTGGAAAGCACAAATCCTCTCAAGGTTATGAAAATGTCCGAATGACGTCAGTAGAGGGGGTTCTTCACAGCCAGAGCTTGACCCGTAGTCACCTCCAAGGATTGGGAACAATCTCCGGTAACGCGGCCTTAGGGATCCTTTCTTATGATGGGATAAGGGTTTGGTTTTTGTTTCTCTCTCTCAAGGCCGAGTGCGGATTTTTTTTTCTGTTGAGGATTTGTGGGTCATAGACCTACTGTTATAAACTTGTTTTGAAAGGGGATTTGTTGACATGGTGGTGGGTTTGTGCATAGAGAAAGGTTTGTGCATTGGTGAATGATTTTGCTCACAACACAGGAGCCCAGGCAGCTACATTCTTAGAGGGTGTGTACAACATCAGTAAGATTGAAAATATAAATACTCAAAGATTTGCACATAACTCACATGGTATAAAGATGGTCATCGTAGAAAAACTTCCCTTGAAATAGTATTGCTTGAAATAGTTTTTAAGAAATGAGTAAAATAATAGTAATTATCCTGAAGGATAAATTCCGATGTTTGAAAAAAGTTAAAACACATAAGGGTTTTTTTCACTGTTTTCTCATGACTCGGAAGACCGATTTAGCTTAAACTTTCACAGGTTTGTTATTTCAATGAAATATTTTTTTTAGGTATTCAGCTAACAGCCAAAAACCTATTGTACTGTTTTTTTAGATGTCCGGCCATCAGTCGAAAACCTAATGTTATTGTTCTGTTTTTGTAAGTGTTTGGCCATCAGCCGAAAACCTATTGTTATTGTACTGTTTTTAGGTGTTCGGCCATCAGCCGAAAACCTATTGTTATTGTTCTGTTTTGGGTTTTTTGTCCACGTCTTCTTCTTCTCACTGAACCTCATCAAGATTTCCAAAAAAAGTGAAAGTTGTACAGACTAGAAACTTGGCATATACTTGAACCTTAACATGAAGACGGCACTTGAACAATGATGTCATAATGACGTCATCAGGTGTCGAATTACAAGGTTTTTCATGTACAAAAATTACCATTTTCTTCTTGCTGTATTTCATTCAATTTGAGGGCAATGTTCATAATTAGGCATGTGATAGATCAACACAGGGGCAACATTTAAAAAGTTAAACGTCTATTGTTTTCGTCAAGATTTTTAAATTTATTTTAAAGCTTCCTGTTTTAACCGAAAGTAAAGGTAAAGAGTCACATTTCAAAATTTAATGATACATGTGCTGTAAGTTCCAAGAAGGCTAAAGATTTTAACTCTATGACATGTCGTTCAGAAGATATTAAATTTAAGTTATCAACTTTTAATTAATGTAATTTGACACCTGATGATGTCAAGAAGAAAAAAACAGGTTTTTCATACTAAGTTTTTTTTTAATAAGCTACAATATGGAATAAGACTTGTCCCCATGGAATGCTTTCGAACGAAAAACCTGAAAATTCAAAGATTTCCTCTTTTGGTGTATATTTAACACACATTGATAGAGGGCGCTGTAACAGGTGGTGACATCCTAATTCCATAGATTATAACATCAGACAACACATAATAATGTTTAAAACGTCGCAGATAAACACACAACGCCACACAGACTTTTGAAGTTTTTACCACACAGTCCTAATTGACGCGAAAAAAAATAACTTGACTTTTCGTTGGATAAAAACATTTTCACGTTTGATGGTGTAGCTTATTCAAATGCAGCGTACGTTTTTATCAGGTTGTATTTTGGTATTGTTAAAAAATGTAGTATTCAAGTTGTGACAGCCACGTTAGTCTCAACGTTTTTACCACAACGTACATTGTATGTTGTGACCATCATGTTGTAAACGTCACGTGGTAGGCCTATTTTAGTTTTATCACAACTTTGTTTTTACCATCAAGTTGTGAAAATGTATTTTAGTTCAGTACATACAATAGTATATTTTTTGACCATCACATTGTAAATGTATTTAAGTTTGTATCAACAAATTATTCAAGTTTCGACCATCATTTTTAATAGTTCAAACAGCTGGTTGGGATGGTTTTTATTGTCTTTTATTAGCTAATAACTATTAGTATAATGATTAAGATCACAAACAATGTTAATCAGTTTTCATAAATAAATTAGCTGATCGAGGAGCCTTGCCATCACATGGCTTATTTTATTTTAAGCACAACTCAGCATACTTGAAAAAAAAATGAAATTTTTAAAGGTATCGTACACGTTTGGTCATGACTCAAAACAAATATTAGCATAACTTGGTAACAAGCAACGGAGAGCTGTTGATAGTATAAAACATTGTAGGAAACGACTCCCTCTGAAGTAACGTAGTTTTGAGAAAGAGGTAATTTCTCACTAAAATAATAAAAACTTCTTGCAAGAAGTTTTTATTCCTATCTGAAAGCACACACATTTGTTCAACAAGGGTGTTTTTTCTTTCATCATTTTCTTGCAACTTCGATGACCAATTGAGCCCAAATTTTCACAGGCTTGTTATTTTATGTGTATGTTGGGTACACCAAGTGAGAACACTGGTCTTTGACAATTTCCAAACGTGTTCAGTGCCTTTAAACATGATTATTTTGAATGGCCCCCAAAAGTACAATAATGCACTCATCAAAAGAAGTGAATTACAGTTCATAAAAACTCAGCTGTAGAGGACCAAAACATTCCTTGAATTTTCTTTTCTTGTTCATGTGGACTTCAAAGCTTTGCAAACAATTGCCAATTTGATTGAGTCTGAACTAATAGTTTAAGGAAAAGTGCATTTAATAATCCTCATACCTGCTAGTGCAGGTATTTCCTAGAAGGCCTTGAATGGGGGCGTTAGAATCATTCAGTGAATTTTCAAAAGTCTCAAGGTAACACTGGTGGGGCATTTTGCAAAACCGAATCAAAACATCCACACTCACGTCTACAATTCAAAAGAAATGCAATCTTGCCAAACTTTTCATTCATCACTACTTTTTTCTGGTGTAGTAGATGTTGTTCATATTTCCCACAAGTACACCAAAAGTTTGTTTGAATAAGAACTCCACCTGGAGTTACACTGGTTTTTGTCTCCAGCTGTCGAGAAAACTTGCTTTCTCAATGGATTACCAAAACAACAAAAACTTTCCCTTACGTCAAACCTGTGTAGGTTAAACCCAAGTCCAATGTCCCCAAAACATATGAAAACTTTACAGTTTGCTTGTGAGGTACGAACAATCCATGCACGCAGGGCAGGGTGGCTCACACAGCCTTAAATCCTGCCCTCAGGAACGTGCGGGGCTCACGTGTTTGTTGTTGTAAGGGTTTGTCCAGAAAAAAGGGACGAAGGACGAAAGGCAATGAGGTAGAAACCCAAAGTCAATAGCAACTATACTATTTTTCCTGTTGAGTAGAGGGTTGCTGTTTTTCCTTTCTTGAGTCACTTCATCTGGACAAACTTTCTGTTATTGTTAAAAGTTTGGTTAAAAACCCTTACCGTCCCAAATCCTTCTATATCCAATTGCCAAAGTGAAGGATTCAGAAGGAATGGGGCCAGTAGGCTCAAACCGCAAGTGCTTATCACAGGCTCAGGCATACAAATCTTATCCCAAGTCCAAACAATTTGGTGTTGAGGGACATAGAAGAAGAGGATATTGGAGATTTAGGCCAAACCCTCACAAAACTGCCTCAGGGTTCTTAAAAATTAAAAAAAGTATATTAAAAAGAAGTTTGGCAATTTCCCAAGTATTTGTTTGTGAGGGTTTAGTAAACAAATTTAAAAATCCTCCGTGATTCTGCAAGGAGTGTTTATGATAGAAACAAGAAATACCAGCATAAAGAAGCTCAACATACTTGTATTAAGATCGGATATGCAGCTCTGCAAATTGAAAGAATGAAATAAAAAGAGGAAAAGGCCAGTTTTCAATTTCACTATTTTGTTGCATTATTTTTATATTTAACAAACTATTCAAGCTGAACATCTGAAGAAAAGTGACACTTTGAAACTTCCCCTCAGAATGTTTTTTTTTCTTTTATTTTTTTCTCTCTCTCTGTTTTGCACCGCACACAACTATCAGCCAATAAGAGGTCTTCTTTTGACCCCAGTGAGGGCGTGTATTTGCTAAAAACAACGATTATGTTGAGCGGTGTTCTGTTTCTGCTTTGTCAAATTTGGGTCAGGAGCTATCCAAAGGCACCTAACCCCCCCCCCCCACCCCGAAATATCATGACTAAGCCGGGTGAACTTGAAGTATCATATGCAGTTTATTAGAAAAGGAAATCAAATCAATAATTACCTAACGATTAACCAATGTTTGCCTGTCACTTTCTGAGAGTTTTGTTCAAGGTCCTACATGACTGTTTTTCTTAGACTACTAGATGAGAAAGTATTCGTTTACGCCCAAAGAGACTTTTTAAGAAAAGAAAACAGGTCGAAGAACACAGATTTCCTGAACAAAATCACATAAATGTAGGCCCCTTTTGAACTTCTGTTTTTAGAATGTTATCACCTGTTGCCTTGATAGACTGTAAGTCTCACGCGTATCCATTTTGTGTTAGAGACGTACAGAGAATTAAAATAGAAATCAAGTCATAGAGCAACTGGTGCCAGCTCATTCTTCTTTGATCTTGTAGTATAAATCTTGAATCTGGTCTTGTACAAAAATTTCGGGTCCAGTAAACTATTCTGAGCTACAAGCCCTGTGGTCTTATGGATTTTCTCCCCAAGTTCGAGCCCTGTCCATCCCCTCACTGCTAAAAATGGTATTCTTGAAAAAAAGAAAAAACAAATCTTATTTCATGAAAACAATTCTTGCGTCACTCCTGGCAGCTCGCCTCGGCAAAATGAACAGAGAGCCCTCGAGATGGGCTTTCCAATGGTATAAAACTTGTGCGAATCCAGCATTATTCTAAGGGTGATTTGACCTTCCTTACTTTGTATCTATCCCTTTGACAGCTCGGCTTACCTTTTTCTAATTAGATTTTTCGCGTGACACAAGAAAAGTTTTCTTGCAATAAGATTTGTTCTTATATCAAGAATACCATTTTTAGCAGTGCTATGTTTGTGATTACACCAGTCAACTACTTCAAACCATAGAGAAAGGGTATGTTCAAACTGTATTCTACTCCTCATGTATTTTGACGGTGGTGTGTTGTGTTATGATTTAGCCTTTCAGAAAGGCTCTGCTAGCATCCAAACGTCAGGCCATTCAAAACTTGCACATTTATACAAAGTTGTTGTTTCATTTTTTTCAAAACTTTGTTCATGGATACTTTCAAAGCAAAGTGTCAGACCGAATTTTCAAAAGTAATTCATCTTTTGTCAGTATTCAATGCACCAATTAATCACTGTCAAAAGACACCCAACCCGGTATTATAAAGAAAGAAATGTTCCTTATTGGTTGATTTGTAAGAGGTCTTTTTATTGCAAAAAATAAAATTCAACAATGGCCACTCATGACAACCTCTTAAATCTTGTTCTATGTATTCCTTTTCAATCACGTTAGATTGAGTTTCAACGGTGAGAGCCCCTGACCCAAACAAATTGCGGGTTGAGTTTCACTTTGCATTGTTCAGTCATTCAAATGCTGACAGTGAAGTCGGTTGATCATCTCCAGGAGAGGTGTAAATATATCTTGATTATTTCTCTGGGTAGAAAAGCTGCTGTATATGTTTCTATTTATTGATGGTTACCGGATGCAATGAGGCAATATCGTCCGATACTTTCAAACCCAAGCTCGACTACATAGAGATGATGTCATTTCTATGCAAGCCTTCTGATTGGCTGAGCCTACTCAGGAGATGTCGCAGCCACCAATCAAAGAAGCCACATCTGTTAGTGGAACATATGTTTTCTTTAATCATCTTACATGGGAAGGATTGGGAAAAGGCCTACTCTATGGGAAACGTGACCCATTTTTTATGTAAAGTTGAAACTGAATCTCTCCACACGCAAAAACATCATTTGCATTCTTGACAATTACATCCCTGCTGCTGTTCGCTGTGGAGCATGGATTAGCAACGTCATCTCTGACAACGCTTTTGTGCCAAGATTTGCTGGATGTTCTGCTCCAGCCTGGACCAGGATTTCTGAGAAGTCGACAGGATTGAGTAGTTTGGTCAAGGTCACACAGCTGAAGCACCCAGTGTGTAATCAGATGCACGAGATGGGAATGAACTTTACCCGGAGATCAAAGTTAATTAGCCCCATATTTTATGACATGAACAAACTTTGACTAACCCCACCCTAGAGCAGCATGTTGGCCTAATAAAATTCAACATCCGTAAAACAAACATGATATTTGACCTTTGACAAAATTGGGAAAATTATTTTAAGTACAGTGTGGCTGATCTATTAACTTGTGTGGTATTGTGGTAAGGATTGTGGTACTTCCTAGCTTTTTTACCAATTTATCTGTGTCCTTTTAATGATTTTCCCCGTTTTTAACTTTTTAATCATTGTCCTTTTTTGTTGTTGTTTATTTAAGTATTCCTTGATAATTTTGTTATGCACTTGTGTATATATTTTACACAATATAAATCAATAAATTATCCTTATTATATAAACGGCATTGTTTTTTCAGGCCATTAAATAACAATCACACAGATTTTCTAAGGGCAAAAAAAATCATAATAAAAAATCTGAAATATGAGAAAATTAGATAGAATATCTATCCTGCGTTGGTTATACATGTGAACTGAAAAAAAAAGTAACTATAACACAAACAAATTTACAGATCTAAATTCATGTACAAAGTCACATTTGTACATGAAAACTAAATATATAACTATATTATACCAACCCATTTGTTTATTCAATGTCCACATATTTATGTTTTTTAACCAGTCAACTTGTTGCTCCTTTTGTGGAAAATTTATTTATAAATTATTTCATTGGATAACCAACAGCGAAAGCGCCAATAACAGGATGTACAGCGCTGTGATCTCTTGTAAGAGTGCTTTATAAATGCCAGTTTATTATTATTATTATTATTAAGAAGAAATGTTCAGTTTTAGATGTGGGAGGAAAACCCCAAATGGGGGAAAACCCACGCGATCAGGTAGGGATTGAAAACTCAATCCACATGCAAGGCTCCATGCAAGGCTCCGGGTCCGAGGTTGGATTCAAACCAGGGTCCACTGAGGTGAAAGGCAGGGAAAGAAACCACTGAGCTAACCTTATGCCCATCATTCTCTTTTTCAAAGAAATATATGAAAATTATTTTAGTGATTTCAACCACAACAAATCTTTAAAAATCAATCAGCTATCTCTAAAGGAATGTTTTAACTCTTTAGAGACCATTTATATATTATGTACAACCATCACAATGTCCAGATATGGTCATTACCGTGGATATTTTACTCAATTCTGGCCTGGAATTTCATCTTTAAGAGGGCAAGGCCATTTCATTTTGTGCAAAGAGCACTTCCATTGGAAAATCTTAATGTCGTCTACAGGCAACTTTTGAAGGGGCACCAAGGCCAAGTCAAGGGCAAAAGAGAGCAGGCCTGTAAATTCATCTTTAAAGGTATCGTACACGTTTGGTAATGACAAATATTAGCATAAAAACTTACTTGGTAACAAGCAACGGAGAGCTGTTGATAGTATAAAACATTGTAGGAAACGACTCCCTCTGAAGTAACTGAGTTTTTGAGAAACAGGTAATTTCTCACTAAAATAATAAAAACTTCTTGCAAGAAGTTTTTATTCCTATCTGAAAGCACACAAATTTGTACAAGGGAGTTTTTTCTTTCATCATTTTCTTGCAACTTCGATGACCAATTGAGCCCAAATTTTCACAGGCTTGTTATTTCATGCATATATGTTGGGATACACCAAGTGAGAACACTGGTCTTTGACAATTACCAAACATGTTCAGTGCCTTTAAGAGGGCAAGGCCATCTTCATTTTGCAAAGGGCACTTCCATTAGAAAATCTTAAAGCCGTCTATGGGTAAATTTTGAAGGGGCACCAAGGCCAAGACCAGGGCAAAAGAGGCCATGGCCTCCATGTAAGTATCCCAAGCCTGTCAATATTTTTCAAAACAACAAAATTAAACAGCAGTTTGAGGGTCTTTAAATGCGACTTTCTTGACTTTGCCAATAATTCGGGCAAAACTATTTCTCTGGATGATGGGAACTGATGTAAACTTTATAACCAGGTGAACTTTCATTGATACCCAATAACTACCAGTCCTGTCCATGGCAAAATAAAGTGCAATGGGAATTTCTGTTTCTGGTTGTCTAATCATCAATATTTGTTAATATCGGAGTTGTATTACTCAACAGTTATCGGTACAGTGCTCTAGTACAAACATACCAAGTGGTATTTGCTTTTATCTATCTGCTTGTTGCCTACTTAAAAACTAAAACAACATAACCTCCCTTTCCGTGTACGCTAAAGCTGCAAACTCTAGGACTACCCTTCAGTGCAACGTACAAAAAAAGGCTAAATTTATGAAACGGCGGTATCTCCCACCTCCAGATAGAACGGGGTACCAAAACGGCCGATGAGTTCAGATGCAAAGTGATCTACAGTCAGCAAAGTTCTCAACACTTGAACCCAGTAAATTCCTAAATCACTGATAAGATCAGGATATTGTGGAGATACTGTAGGGAATATCCCCTGGCCCCCCCCTTAATAAGTTGACCCTACACCGCCTACCCCAAACCATAGAGAAAGGACCAGAGGTATCTGGTCCTTTTTCTCTGTGCCCAAACCCACCCTTTATGCACAATGGAGCAAGGTTTTAGCCAGGATTTGGTAAAAGGGAGTCCAAATTTGCTGGAAATTTAAAAACATTTCTGCTGAGCAAAAATGAGCAGGAAACCAGTCACAGATGGTACAAGTGGCATGACATTTTGGCTGGTAACTTTACTCTGATAAGCACATAGTTCTATGCTTGTTACTTTTTGTGCTTTAGTTAGCATGAAAATGAGCCCATCAGGTGCCCCAGGTTTACTTAGCAAGGTTCTTCAAACATTTCTGCTAAGCAAAAATTGGCAGGATACCAGTCACATATGGTAGAAGTGGCATGACATTTTGGCTCGTAACCATATTCTGGTAAGCAAAATTGTTTCATACTTAGTTGCTTCTTCTGCCTCATTCAGTACATAGCATCAGGTGCCCGAGGTTTGCTTAGCAAGGTTTTATTGTTTATGAAACCATAGCTCCATGATGAAACTGACCATGATGGAAGAAGATGTTGATAGCCAATTATAATGATTGAAAACAGTTTGTCTTGCTTGAGTGCATGTATTTTGTACCCTTGCTGAACACAATGCTAATAATGTTAATCAGCTTATGTTAGCCGATGAATAATTGAACACATATGTAGGTTTTGGAATGTCAGGGTATAACATGCATATCTGCTACTGATTCCAAAGTGTTAGAGAAGAGAAAAATAAAATGGTTGTGCCAAACAAGAGGTCGTTGAACTCTGAGATGAGAGATAAGCAGCTGGTCCGATGACACGACAAGGTTGGTTCGTTGGCACATTGGAACTGGGCTATCTCGGTTTTGGCTTAGTGAGTCAAGCAAAGACGAGGTTGATTATAGAATTTAAAAGTTAACACTGCTGAACCCGGTCAATAAACTTTTAATAGTGAGTGGTTAATTGACATCTGCACTAGAATGCTGGTGTCGTGGGTTCGAATCCCATCCGAGTGGTTCGTGGATTTTTTTTTTCCTGACAGGACTCGGAAAGCCCCGAGTATTCAGTGCTTATCACACATCATTGTAGCGGTAAAACCAGAATATTATTACTTATTCCTGATGCAATTATTACATTAATTAAATAAATTTTGATTTGACCATCTGCAAGTTTTTGTGGTTTTTGTGGGGGTTTTTACAAGAGAGATTTTTTACCATCCACAAAATGTTTTTACTGTCAGAACAAACTTCAAGGCATTTTTTGCTTTGGAATTATGTCTTAAAAAAACAATTGTTTTGAACTGCTGGGGACGGAAGAGTGGTTGCGCTGCCACAGCGCCCTCTTGTGACGATTTGTTGAAAAGTGGGTTACCCAAGGATAATAGCTGTACAACTCTTCTTAGTTTCAAGGCCATTTCACTTGTAATTGTACCAGCTTCAGCTTCATTCAAGTGACATGATGACATATGTCCAATTTGTTTGAGTATTACAAACAAAAAATGACAAAAAGATGAGCAAACTCGGGACAAAGTGTTCGGTAAATACTACAGGAGCGGTGCGTGTAGTTTTGAATGAATTTCTAGTCAGCAATTATGTCAATGCCTTTTGTGTCATTACTGAGGAGGAGAGCTCTTTACCAGCAATGCAACACGTTTGACCTCAATCCAACGACGAACGTGTTTGCCCTGTCCATTGGAGCGATTTACTGGAATCCTTCCTCACTTTAACCAAATTCAAAACCATAAATGGCGACTCAACACCCAAATTGTTAAGACCCTATGGTGGTGTATGCCTGATCCCATGTGAAGCATGATCAGTTTACCAGTGCGGTCTTCAGTCCGACAGAATCAAACAATTCACTGCATTTCATTTATTAATTCTGGTTGTGAAGCCAAGGACTCTCAGAGAAGCGGACTTAATCAGTGTACTAGCCAAGAACCCCACGGAGAGAAGACAAGGAAGGAAGTTTCAGTTTTTAGATGTGGGAGGAAAACTCCAGAGAATTATTCCTGGGAAAACCCACACAATCAGGCAGGGACTGAAAGCCCAATCCATATAGTGCCCCCTGCAGGATTCGAACCAGGGTCCCAGAGGTGGAAGGCGAGGAAAGCTACCACTACGCCAACCCGACCGACCACATGCAATTGGATTTTGATTGGTTAGGGTTGGTTGAGGGTCAGGGGGTCTCCTTATCATAATCTTTTGATGTGGTTAAAGGTGTTATACAGGATTGGTAGAGCTGACAAAATTGTTGCAGACAATGTTCATGTTTTGTGTGATCAATCATAGACATAACTAACCTGTGCAAATTTGGGCTTTATCCGTTGTGTGAATCAGGAGAAAATAGTGAAAAACCATGCACAAATTTCAACGCTGTTGCGTTTTTTCAGGTTTTCAGATAATTTTCTTGAATATGAATTCATTTCAGAGGGAAATATTTCACAATATTACATCAACTGTTTACTTGAAGAGTAAAGCCATTCCCATCCTCTAGTTTTCAACAAACACACCCAACAAGCAGCTTGTAAACATTTCATCAAATTGGATGATCCAATTTTTGTGAAAATGTCTCAAAATGTCTTTTGTTTTATTTTTAAAGGGATTTTAGGCCATCAATACTAGCTTGTATACGTCTGTATACGTTTAGTAACTACTCTGAAAATTAATGGCAATAAAAACTTACTTCGAAAAACTGCGTTTATGGAAAAAGAAATCACGTTTTATCCCCCAAAAATTTGAATCTGAGCAGTTTATTCTTTCTGCGTGGACAAACCGCTCCACATTTTCGTCAATATCTCAAAAACTCTACCACCTTTTGAAACAAAATTTTCACAGGTTAGTTTTATGGTACATATCTACAACTTTAAAGGATTGAAACACAGTTGGTTCCAATTACCAATTGTATACGATTCCTTTAACATCAAAATCTGATGGAAATTACATAATATTCAGTGGTATCTCAATGAGGTCACACATCTTTTTAATCAGAAGGGTACACCCTGACCGGCCGACGGACTGACGCAAAATCCGCTCACCTTCACTACAGGGTTGACACAAACACCAGTACGGGAAAAAACAAGTTTATCAAAAGACATCATTTCCTGAGAATCAGAGATTGTGTCGTAGGGCTGGGACTTAGAATAACAAAGTCGTTGTACTTGTGTTGTCCGATTGATTATCTAAACTTATGGAGCTTTAGGCAAGAATTAGAGAAGGAAAATTCTCTGAACTTCTCCGAACTCATGACAGAAAAGGTTTTTTTCCAGAATAAAAGGACATCTTCTAAAACAAGTCCTCTGTACAGACTTTGCAAGAAATAATACGTGTGTGCAATAAACATTGTATAAAATAATTAACCAAAGAACATTTTACAAACTGCTGTCATCTGAAGGAGCTGCCATGTATATGTGATCGCATTCTCCCTCAACAGTGATCCGCAGGCCAAAGGCCAGTTAAAACACCAGAGGACCAGGAAAAATTTACTCCAAAGTGGTCCGGCTGGCTAGTTCAGTGTTGAAAACCATTCCTATTTCATTTGAAATATGGACTATTGAAAAAGCTGGTGGACCAGTGAGATGACAAGCTACATGTAACTAACTGGTCCTGCTGGCTATCACCGAAAAAGTCAGCACTTCTTGGAAATGAAGGAAAGGCATTAAAAAGTGATGACAACCGAAATGCCATCCTAGCAACTACAGGGCTCACCCTTAACACTAGCCCGGTGTACATTGTCTGGTAAGAACTGCCACGGGCTAGTAAACACCACTTCTCAACTTGCCCTGTGGGCCGCTAAAACTGTGCGACCTACTTGTTTAAAATGCTCATATTACTTCCTTTTCAGATGTGAATAATACATTTTTTAAAGTGTTAATTTATTGTTGAGTGTGTGAATGTAACTTCATTTGGCTATTAAACTGGTTGTGATTGCTACCATTAATACATCAGAAAGATACATTTATGATAATACATGTTTTAAAATCTGGGCTACAGAAACTTTCTGGGGGCAAGTAAAACGCAGCTTATTACTCAAAAAAACCTTTTTGTACATTTGTTGGACATTTATTGGAAAAAATTATGTTTTGAGTGTGCTATATTTCATTTGCATTCCTTTAGTATTGTTGATTGTTGTAAATTTGTTGTAAAGTGTTGTGATACCTTTTGTGTGTACCATTGCTATGTAGGTGCTTGGTTTATTATTAGTATATTATTAGCCAAGTGAACTACGTAATAAAAAGCTCAAGCACAAGGCCCGAATTAATGTCTAAATAGCTTGATGCACTCATCACAAGTCATCAGATCATTCAGCAGTCTCAAATATTTGAGAACTTGGACAATGCACTTTTTTTGTCCGTCATCGCCAAGAGTCCTTGATGTTAAAGCCTGTCTCATGACAGAGACCCTCAATGCCCGGGTATACACCATCTCATCATTTCCTTTCCTGAACAGCTGGAGAGGCTTGGGTTTCCTCCTGTCACATGACAAGAAGGTGGCACTGAACCCCAGTGAAGGACTCCAAGCAGTTTGAGTTACTTGGGTGTCACTATGCCCAAACCTTGAACAATCAAAACTATGGGGAAGAACTACCCCACCCCCCCCCCACCCACACTGCATAAAAGGGTCTATATACATTTGGTAATCACTCTTAAAATTAAAGGAAATACAAACTTACTTGGTTAGAAGTACAGCAGCTTTCGATAGTAAAGCATTTTGAGAATCATTTCACATCAAAGTAATGTGGTTATGGTGATTCACGAATTAGCCAAAAACAGTCAGGCTAATCATGGAGGCTAATTGGCTTAATTATAAATGATCCATAGGCTTAAAGCTGCTAATTTACATTGATCTAAAACCTCATAGAGCCAATTTTAAGTCTGTATCACATTTCTAACCAACTGTTTGTTCAATAGATTGTGCAAGTCTCGCGCATATCGAAAACAAGAAAACAACTCGAACAAAGACGATATTTTTCAGTGAAATCAAATCTTCTTTTTAAATTCTATTTAAATACAAAACTCTTGAAAATATAAATACCCATAGCAAGGCAACATTTAGGCAAACTTATCTTAATTTGACGTTTGACCTTTGACATTCACCATTTTGTTTATGTGTCGACGAGCCTAATTCTGACTCCCAGTAATGATGAAAAACACCGGTACCCCAAAAAATTCACATGATTTATGCTGCATAAAGCCAAAAGCCAAGCTAACCAACGCTGATAGTCAATAATAAAATACAATAATTTGTGTCGTTTCTTATCTGTTGACAGAAAGGGCAGGAAATTCTTTGTCAAGCACAGATTGTATCGAAAATCACAGCACTGAAAATAGACTCCCAGGTATATAGATTGAAATGAATCCGACAGTTTCAGGGGCGACTGACTTAACGACCCACAAAAGTGTGAAATTCCATTGTCTCGTCTTCATCACACCATAGCGCAAGGACCACACAATGTCAGGAAATACTGCCGACAACGGTGTGGGCAACAGGATGTGAAAGATGGTGCGATTTTCCTGTCTGGTTGTAATAAGATTAAGTCAAGGGTCACACCTTGACAAGGAGTAAGTTCGAGCGACAACCTTTATTTAGTTAATTTGCAATTCAAGTCACGCATATGCGTGGTCTGTGTTTCACTCTATTGGTCTAGGCAATAGACTCGTCATGGTAACGAGACGATGACGTGATGGGCAGAGAAAACGTGTTGGCCCGTCATGTTCATTTTCTTTTATTTCCTCTTCATAATTAGAACAGTGTAATAATTATCTTACTGATTGGCATATTGGCAAAAATCTACCATTTGTCATTAAACCATGCAGTACTTTAGAAGATAATTGTTAAAATTAACTGTGCGTGTATTTACAAAAGTTTACAAAACTTTCTCCGTCGCGTAGCCTAACCACCTGTCTTGAAACAATGACGTGACTTCACGAGTTGCCTACATAAACAGTGCTCCAGGGCTAGGCTGATCCAGTTGGACTAGCTAGTCAAACCAAACAGCATTCGAATGACATCTAGGTTGACTTATAGTTAAGTTATGTACGATGGTCAATATAGCATTTCTTCACCAATAGAGGGCAGTATATCATATTAAGGGCCAGAAACAAAGTGGCATGATTATAGAAACTTGATTTATTATGCTCTAACATTTGCAGTACAATGAAAAAAAAAACAAGCAGCCATTTATACTTAATTGGTGCTATAATGTAAGTGGTCTCAACTACTATAACAAGCATAGCGCCCTCAATGGACAGACAGAACCAAGGACATTGATATCATTATTATATATTTTACTCCAGGCCTGGAATTTCATCTTTGAGAGGGCAAGGCCATTTTCATTTTGCAAAGGGTACTTCCATTGGAAAATCATAAAGTCTATGGGAAACTATTGAAAGGGGGCACCGAGGCCAAGACCAGGGCAATAGACCAGGGCAATAGAGGCCATGGTCTTCGAAGCCTCCACCTTAAAGTATATGGGAAACTATTTAAAGGGGCACCGAGGCCAAGACCAGGGCAATAGAGGCTATGGTCTTTGTGGCCTCCGTGTAATTCTAGACCTGTAACTCCACTTCTCAAAACGGGCATGATAACTGACCCTCAGAAAAAAGTAGGACAATTTTAATGAGTACAACGGCTGCCCCACATGGCATAGGATTTTAAAGACTTTTCAGGCTATTTAAAAACAATTTTGCTGATTTTTCTGATTAGCTTCCCCGGGTCGACCTTGGTGTACTCATCCGGGTGAGCCCCTGACATGAGCTAATCGAACGCCAACTTCCCCCAGCATTCACACCAATGCATCTTGGGACAACCGACCGGAACTATAGTGCATTACGTCCGTGGATTCACACAAAGATCATAAAATAATTATTCTGAAGGTAAAAATGCAACATAAAATTATTTTACAAGACCACGTTGAAACCAAAGTACTCCTCTTCGAATACAAACATACTTAATGCTCATAAAGTCGCTGTTTTAAGGGTGAAAATGTGTGTCAAACTTCCTGAAAGTGACACGCTGAAGTACAAACAAAATGGTGGCCATTGAGAAAGTTTTTCGCCGTAACGTCATGCACCTCGGTCAGCCCCAGGTGACCTGCTCCACAAGCAGGGCACTTGGAGCTGACCCGGATGGCCCCGAGAATGACGTCAAAGCTATTCGAACGAAACGAGGGGAGACCTGGGTCGACCCGGGGAAGCTAATCAAACGCACCCATTGGGGGTTTTCCCTTCCCCTTTGAGATGAACTGAAGCGCCTGAAAGACTTACCTCTTCTTCTTCTTCATCTTCGTCATCTTCATCCTCGCCTCCCGATGACGACGAATCACTGATGTACTCTTTGCTCTTGTAATTTCCTCCTGAGCCGGCGCTGGACATCTTCTTCATCGGGCTGGACGCGGAATCTGGCGACTTGCTGGATTTCTTTTTGCTGCGGAAGATTTTTTATTCATTCATTTATTCATTTTGGTTTATTAAAAATACCAAACAACAAGTCCGGAGACTAAAAATATTCAGTTTTACAAAGAGTGACATCAAAAATAAATAATGTAAATTAAAACAATTAGGTAATTACAATTCAAATTCAAAAAAGAGAAAGCTCTCAAAAAAAACAAGAAAATAAAAAAATACAACAATAACGAGGAAACAAATGAGGTTGGAAAAATTGAAATCAAGAAAAAGCTGGAGACAAACTTTATGGCTAAAAAAGATGAAGATAAAACACGATTTAAAATTGTCATCCAGCAGATTTTTAAAAAAAGGTGGCAGCTACAAACAGCGCCCTCATGGTTTATTGTTGCCTTAACAAACCAAACTTCATTAGAATTATTCACATTTACAACGTTCACGATCACACCCAAGTTTACGATCACAACCTGAAAAGCGGCAGCACAGGGATCACCTCCTGCAACTTTTTGTTCCAAATAATAAGTAATAAACGACAAGGGAAACTGGCTGGGTATACTTCTAATTCATTTTTGGGGAGAACAAACAAAAAACTGACTAGAGCGAGATTTGAACCTGCGACATCCAGATTAACATGGCGGCGCTCTACCATCAATTTCATAGAGCTGCTTAAGCAGAAAATATTGAAAATAGTGCTTAAACATTTTGCTCTAAGCAGAAATGAGCAGGATACCAGTCACAAATGGTACATGTTACATGGTAGTGTGGCTGGTAACCTTATTCTGCTAAGCATAATTTTGTTGTGCTCAGCTGCTTATTGTGCTTAAGCAGCTCTATGAAATTGGGCCCTAATCTATCAAGCCCTAATGATCGTCGTCTCCCTATTAATGCCATTGCCATTGTTACCATTTCCCCCCAAGTTTTCTTTTCTTCCTCTTACCTCTTCTTTGGTGATTTTGCAGGGGGCGTGCCCTCATCTTTGAGTTTCTGTTTATACTCTTCCATCCGTTCGGTGTAGGCCGCCTTCACCTCGGCGGCTTTTTCCTTCCACTCCTCCTTGTCCTCCAGCTTGTTCCACATCTCCCCGGCCTTCTTGGATACGTCCGTCACCGAGATACCCGGGTACTTCTCCTTAATCTCCTCTCTGTGTTCGTTGAGCCAGATCATGTACGCCGAGCTCGGGCGCTTCGGCATGTTGGGATCCTTGTCCTTTTTGTCTTTTCGCTTCTTGCGAGGTTTTTCCGACTGTAGAAACAACAGAAATTAAACTTAGATTTATATCCCGAGTCGTCCAATGTTCTAATAATTGACCCAATAGACCTTTATCATGCTGCCACCATCTTGGTCATGTTCCTTGTATCCAATACCAGCAATGAATAATAACATTTTTTGTACAAAAAGGAACCAGACTATTTCTCCTTTCAGCCTCAGTTTGGTTACATTGATTTGAATGAGAGAAAATCAAGATGGCCGCACCATGATAAAGGTCTATACACTGACCTAAAGGCTTGGCTACTGTCTGCCCATCGTCTATCATTTTGGGAGTCAAATGCAGAGATGGAATTTGGCATCTGAAAGTACACACATTTGTGCAACAAGGGTGTTTTTTCTTTCATTATTTTCTTGCAACTTCGATAACCGATTGAGCCCAAATTTTCACAGGTTTGTTATTTTATGCATATGTTGGGATACACCAAGTGAGAATACTGGTCTTTGACAATTAAAAGTATACACTACCTTTAACGTTTACATTAATCCTAATTCTGCTCAACAGAATACATTGACTACTTTGACTAGTCGATCGACTAGGCACGTTTGCGTGATTTAAATCGCAAATTGACAAAAAGGCCAGCACCAAAATTTGCTCTGGGCTGAAAAGTTGCTCTAACTGAAAAGTTGTATGCCTAATAAATAAACGATAAGGCCTAAAAAAAAAATTATGTTGGCGTAACCGGCCAGACAAAATAGGGTAGGTAGGTCGGGATTTTTTTTTTTCTTTTTTTTTTTCCCATAACAG
Source organism: Plazaster borealis (assembly GCA_021014325.1). Classification (NCBI taxonomy): domain Eukaryota; kingdom Metazoa; phylum Echinodermata; class Asteroidea; order Forcipulatida; family Labidiasteridae; genus Plazaster; species Plazaster borealis. The sequence goes on from CM037473.1 coordinate 3,071,037, forward strand.
TTCAATGACACTTGTGAATTTCAGTTAACTGTTTACCTGTTTCTACCGTTCAAATCAAAACTTTTAGCCAGTGGATGTCAACACACTCTCCAGGTTAAATAGAACACTATACCCGCTCTTACGGGTCACAGAACAAGGTCATAAAACCACAAAGACATAGCGTGCGCAGCTTGTGGTTTGATTGAAGCAAGAGTATTACAAACTGAAACAATGTATAATAAACTGCAGAGGATTAAGATAAGACGTAATTGGATCTCAATAGGAGTGTCACTCATTCTCCCAGGGCTGGAGAGGGTCTGGGGCTGACATTAAAATATGAAGAAAAGGATGTCAGTCTATTTTTTTCACTTTCGGCTTCGTTTGTGGTAGGAAAGTTGTTTTTTTAATCATTGACAAAACTTCAGCTAGGGGAAAAAAAGTTGAAAAAAAATATATATATCCAGGGTCAGCCGTAATTTTAGGGTCGGTCAGGTAACGCCAACATAACAATTTTTTTTTTAGGCCTAATTACAAACTTGATAAAATTTAACTCAAAACTTGAACTGAACAACAAATTTTTCACTAGGAGATGCTCACCACTGTCTTGGCCTTCTTCTTGGGTTTACTTTCTTTGTGCTTCTTCCGTTTCAGTTCACCCTCCTCCGGCTCTGATGAGTTTTCTGAACCTGATGTAGTGCTCGTTGAAGGGTTGCTGTCGTATCTACAAACACAAAAACATTACAATGGTTAAACCCTTACAGTGCCGGCCGCGTTTTGGTAATTCTGTATCAACAGGCCGGCCATACAGGCCATTTTTTTTAGAATGTAAGGGAACATTGGCAGTCTGTAGATGGATATTCAGTATGATGTTTCAGAATGTTGGTGGCACTGGAAAGGTAGAACGTATTGGAGTCTGAAAACCTGACGTCACACTTCTAGGCTCATGAATGTGAGTGTATTTATCAATGGGGAAAAAGACAGAGGACCAGTCTCAAGTCAGTCTAAACAAAAGGGGAACGTTGGTGGCCTGTGGATGGATATTCAGCATGACGTTTCAGAATGTTGGCGGCGCTCAAAGGGATAAGCCAGAGCTGTATTGAGAGAGTTGCAACATAGAGGGACCAGTTTATCACTGGTTGCTGGACGCCATTTTCGGTCCAAATGCAGCAAAATCACGCGAACACTGATCGGCGCGCCAGACCTTAGCAGTACAGCTGTACTGGACTAGTCAGTACATGCGAGTAAAAATAAAGCTTGGACATGTTCGGCGCGAGTGAATTTTGACAATGTTGTCCGAGATCCGGGTACTGAGCAGTAACGCTTCTCAGATTCAAATTTTTGGAAATAAAAAGTGATATCTTTTTCCATAATCGCAGTATTTCAAAGTGAAAAGTTTCTCAAAATGCAATATGCTATCCAAAGCTGCTGCACTTCTTACCAAGTAAGTTTTTATTGCAATTAATTTTCAGAGATGTGGGTTTTTTTTTGCTTTTTCTTTGTTCTTGTTTAGAATGAAAAGAACTTACTCTTCAGCGACATCACTGCCACTCTCCCCAGGATTGAAATCACTGTCTGTAAATCAACGAAAACCAAATCAGACAAAATCAATTTAATAATAATAATAATGTAGTATTTTATATTGCACGTATCCACCAATAAGGTCCTCAAGGCGCTTGAACAAAGAGAGACACTTTTTAAGACGGGTTTAAAATTTTTTAATGATTTATGAGACGGATTTATGTAACAACTTATAAGGGTTTGCAAGGTGCTGCGGCGCATTCGGTAGCCACTGCCAGAAACACCAGGGTGAACCCCTTTCTCTTAACGATAAGTGTACTGGGTTCTTTTACGTGCATTACACAGCACACAGGACCAACAGCTTTACGTCCCATCCGAAGGACGAAGCAATAATGGTTGAGTGTCTTCCTTAAGGACTTAAGTGTCATGACGAGGACTCAAACCCACACTCTGGTGACTAGAAACACCAGAGCTTGAGTCCAGTGTGATTGACCACTCGGCCAATTTTAAAGTGGAATTATACAGAATTGGCACGCCAATTTAAAAGTGTTCATACAGGATTGGTAGAGTTGACAAAATAGTCGCAGACAGTGTTCATGTTTCTTGTGATAATTCAACCGTATTATATGAAATAACAAACTTGTGAATATTTTGGCGTAATCCATTGTGTGAGTCAGGAGAAAATAGTGAAAAACCATGCACAATTTTCAGCGTGTAAACACATTGTCCTTAATTTTGGTTGTAACAATCAAAATCAGCTGATGCATTTTTTAGGCTTTCAGATACAGTTTTCTTGAATATGACTTTGTATCAGAGGGAAATATTTCACAGAAAAAAATGGTTCTATTATGAACTTCATAATCAGTAAGCTTTCAGACTAAAATTAAAAAATGATGTTTTGTATCCTTACCAATCCTTTAAAATACCTACAATTATTCAATGTATTCATAAAGTAAAACATGTTTCTTGTTAAATCAGGTTTCATTATGGAATTATTTAAGCTGCATTTTCATTGCCAAATATTTTCACATGAGTTAAAAAAACAAACACTGGCAAAAGAAAACCTAAAACTTAATACAAACCAACTCCTTTATATTATTTTTGTTTTACCCACAACCAATGTGTAACAAGCACTGTATACTCGGTACTTTCCCAGGGTCTGTTTTTTTCCCAAACCTCAGCCTTGACTCTGTTTCCGGGCTTCCTTAACCCTAATGAACCAATTCCAGGGGTTATGAGCAAGATCGATCACCCCTGGGAACGAGGTTGGTTCTAGTCTGGTGCACTTACCTGAGGCATCTGAGTCCATGTCAGCAACGTAGTCTTCGTCTGAGTCTCCCTTGTCGTCATTTCTTTCCCTGCCCTCTGCTTTCATTTGCTCCAGGTAGGCATCGTGTGTATCTTCATCGTCATCGCTGTCCACCATTTCCTCATAATTCACTGATTTCTTCTAAAAAATGTACCAAGTAACAGAAAATAATGTTCAGGAATATTGAATCGCTGAGTTACTTGTAATTATGGTAAATGTTAAAATAATAGAGACAAAGTACCTTAAAGGGAAGGTATACATTTGGTAATCACTCATAAAATTAATGGCAATAAAAACTTACATGGTAAGAAGTACAGCAAGCTTCTGATAGTATAAAGCATTTTGTGAAACATTTCACTTTGCGGTAATGTGGTTATGGAAAAAGATATCAGTTTTTATCCAAACAAATTTGAATCTGAGAAGCGTTTCTGTTAGAAACATTTCTCAAATTGTGTATTCCAATTGCAGATTATTCTTCCTGCGAGGTCATAACTGCTCCAGATATTCGGCAGTATCTCAAAAAGCTACCACCTTTTTAAGAAAAAATGTTATGGTATATATCTACAACTAAATAGGATTGAAACAAACAGTGGATTCCAATTACCAAACATATACAATCCCTTTAAACAGCACTTTATCACACCTAAATAGTATCTCAAAGCGTTTTTTTTTTTAAATTGTTTATGACAGGTATGCAGAGCTAAGTTTGAATTATGAGATCCATTTATGTAGCACCTTGTCAGGGTTTTACAAGGCGATGTGGCGTAATCTACAGCCATTTATGCCAGAAACACTGGGGAAACCCTTTCTGGTAAATTGTACTGGGTTCTTTTACTTGCATTACACAACACACAGGACCTACAGCTTTTCGTCAAATCCAACGGATAAAGCAATAATGATTAAGTGCGTCTCAAGGACACAAGTGCCATGACCAGGTCCCGAAACCATACTCTTGACAACACCAGAACTTCAGTCCGGTGCACCAGACAGCATAGAGCTGCTTAAGCAGAGAATTACGCTCAGTAAATTCATGCTAAGTAAAAATAAGCAGGATACCAGTCACAGATTGTACATGTGACATGGTACTTTAGCTAGTAACCTTATTCTGATAAGCATAATTTTGATGTGCTCAGGTACTTTTTGTGCTTAAACAGCTCTAAGAAAATTGGGATCTGTTTGTTATTCGTTTTGGTCTTATTCATTTTGCAAAACCTAAACTCTATAGCAAAATTTTGACTTTGATACCACGCCTGATATTTGTTGACCTTTGTTAAGGTGAGGCAGTTTTTCCTTAGTAAAGGGCACCTCTGTGACGGAAATCAAACTTGGTGTCGGAAAATTCCAAAGGGCACCAAGGCATTGACTAGGGGCATTGGGGCAATTGCCTCCACGAAGTATCAAGCCCTAGATGGTATTTTTTTCTTCAAAAGTGATAGCACATCATGTACAGCAACAACTCTGAATACGGGAATTTCTCCTTCAGCCTTAAGTTGATACCTCCAAATATAGATAACTTCTGAAAATACAATCCATTCCTATCTTCTAAGTAAATAAGAAAATGAATTTTGAAAAAAACCGATTCTAAGACCAGAAGTAAAATAATCTTCCACTGCAGACTCACGTCTTTCAAGTTGCCGCCGCCTCTGTTCTTGACTCTGAGTTTCTTGTTACTGACAAAGTCAAACAATGGGCTGTACTCATCCCTAAAAAGAAAAACAAACAAACAAACACATTCTGTAAATAATCACAAGATTAATAATAACTTATTATTATTTCTATTTTTATTGCTATACATTTCTGGTATTGAAACCAAGGATGCCTCATAAGTGAACTTTATCACTGTAGCTCGCAAGCCTGAGGAAATCTGTAAACAAGGGTGCTTGCTATGTGAACCAGAAACACCAGGGTTAACCCCTACTCTTCCACGATAAGTGTTCTGGGTTCTTTTGCGTGCACTACCAATCCTAGTACACATGACCTATGGCTTAATGTCCAATCTGAAGGGCAAAGCAATTATGCTAAAGCAACTTGCTCAAGGATACAAGTGTCATGACCGGTACTCGAACCCACACTCTGCTGATCAGAAACACCAGAGCTTGAATCCGGTGCTCTTAACCGCTCGGCCATGACACGCTAGTTGGGAGGCTAATCATCCTTACTCGCAGCTGAGAAGCTGATTTGCTAAGGACGTGGCTACAACGTGGTCGAGCCGCAGGCATGCAGGGCACCTTTGGCAGCCAGCCACATCAACTTATATATGACCACGGAGCACAGCCAAAGATCAAAAGTTTCATCTTTTTTACAAATCTATAACAAGCGAATAAAACCAAAAAGCCTTACTTTTCTATGCTGCTGAAGACGTAGACGTTTCCGTTCCTGGTCTCAATCTCAAAGTCGAAGTATCGCGAGCTGCCCGTTCCGCGGGCAAAGTTGACGCACGAGATCTCCTCAAAGCGGATGTGAAGTGGTGGTTTGTGGACGTAGATGAATCCCCTCTCCAATGGATACAAGAAGCCACTGTTGGATTTGTAGGAGCAGCTAACGGTCTGGGTTCCGGATCGCCTGCAAGGGGAAGGAGGATGACAACAGGAATGTTTGTTTGTTTATTTGTTCACTATGACAAGGATCCAATTAAAATGCCCGACTGGCAACAGCTAATCACTCTCCTCCACTTATTGCTTTAACAATTTCTGTATAATCATCACAAAATGCCCAGACATTGCTAATTGTTCAATTCTTTAACAATTTCTGTATAATCATCACAAAACGCCCAGACATTGCCAGTTGTTCAATTCTTTAACAATTTCTGTATAATCATCACAAAACGCCCAGACATTGCTAATTGTTCAATTCTTTAACAATTTCTGTATAATCATCACAAAACGCCCAGACATTGCTAATTGTTCAATTCTTTAACAATTTCTGTATAATCATCACAAAACACCCAGACATTGCTAATTGTTCAATTCTTTAACAATTTCTGTATAATCATCACAAAACGCCCAGACATTGCTAATTGTTCAATTCTTTAACAATTTCTGTATAATCATCACAAAATGCCCAGACATTGCTAATATTGTTCATTTCTTTATCAAATTTTGTCAGTAAAAATGTAGACAAAAATAACATGAACAGAAAATTTAGTTTTCTGTTTAGAAATTGGGATACTATGTTAACATACTCCATTGGAAAAATTTCATATCCGGACATGACCTTTACTTTGACCTCTTAATGTGCATGGAAGTAGGTCAAAACCTTGCGGCTGTTTGCGGCCACTATGGGCATTTTGGTACCCGCTTGTGGTCGCTATGGTCTTTAAAGGGTTGATATCTATATTGAACCTTACTCCCGAGGCCCACTTGCCTACCGATGACCTCAATCCTCTAAAATCCTCCTCTCAGATCCCCTGAACAGGTGTCAATGCACTTTCAAGGATTAAAAATAGGAAATTTGAAAACAGATTCCAACATTTGTTTAAAGGTAGGGTCATAAATTGGTTACTACACCAACAATTTATGAACATAAAAAACTTACTTAGTGAGAAGCACTGCAGCTGTTGATAGTATAAACTATTTTGAGAAACGATTCATGCATGAATCTTTTTTTCAGATTTAAGGGTTGACGAGAATGCTGCGGCCAGCAATGCGGTTGGTACTCGCTGTCACCTCGCTAAAAACAGAGATTGGTTCAAAGTTCTTGTATAAATACCGTGACAGTTTTTTGCTGTTTTCTCAACAAGTAGACACTGTATTCACCTGAAACTTTTACATGTGAATTTTATTGTACCTTTCTTTATAATCTTGCCTGTAAATCAGCATTACATTGACAAAAACCAATCAATGACCTAACCTTTGAGGTTAAACAGTTATTCGGTTAATCGTTCCGACCCTGCTTACTTACCCCGTGAATGATCCTGGAATCGTTATTTTACGAGCCGAGAGCGATTTCATGAGTCGGCTGACGATCTCGAACGACGGCCCCGTCATGTGTGTCTGCAGCTTGCCCTTGTACTTCTCTTCAATCTCTTCTCTGAACAAAATCAAAATCGGAAATTGTTTTAGATTTAACTTGGGATATTGATAAACATCTCATTCATTCATTCATATTTAGTTTATTTCTGTCATGAATTGCAGCCAAGAGATGAATTTGCAGTATTTTCAACCGCCTGAGGTCGCGTGTGAACCACATTTATGTGATGCAAAATTTCTATTATTATTATTACTGGTTTAATCACACACTATTGCAGCCCGGAGGCTGAATTGCAAAGTGGTTACAGTAAGTAAAAAGCTAAAATACAGTCTATAAATATAAAATTTGAGGGTTATTTTTCATGACTATTATTTCTTTGGCCATTGATACAAGAAAACAACATACAGACAGTCAAAATCAGATAAAACTGTAATTGTGAGGCATGAAAAATTGCTGTTAACAGCGCTCTCATGCGGTCAAAAATACAGTCAACTGTTAGAAAAGTCAAAAGTAAGACAAAGCAAATGCAGTTAATTTACAACTGTCAAAGTACATGATAAAACAGACACACGATTGCACACAGAAGAAAGATTGAGTTAAAAATTAATGGTGAAACAGACAAATAAACTGAATACTCAGAGCTTTCTAAGGCCATATCCGAATTGGCGGACTAAGCTACGGCTATGACTGTTGGTAAGGGTGTTGCTAAGGCCTCCTATACTTCAACATATGATAATGCAGCGATCGATCCAGCCGTAGACGTAGCCACCAATTTGGACATGGCATAAGTCTTATTAAGTCTTCTATGAAAGATTAAAAGAAATGGACAGAACTTTTGCCTAATAACTTTTTTTCAGGTGAGCAAAATTGCTTTGTGCTTGGCTTATTATTATGTGCTTAAGCAGGTCTATGACTCCAGAATGTGGGGCCCAATTTCATAGAGCTCAGCTGCTTAAAGCAAAAAAAGTAGATAAAGCTCCACAACAAAAATGCTTACCAGAATAAGGTTACCAGCCAAAATACCATTCCACATGCATCATCTGTGACTGGTGTTCTGCTTATTTTTGCTAAGCAGAAAATTTTTAAGCACTATTTGCTGCTTGAGCAGCTCTATAAAAATGGGCCCTTGGAGGATGTGGGTTCGAAACCCATCTGAGGTGCCTGCAGAACTTTGGCCTTAAGACTCAGAAAACCCCGAGCATAAAGTACATAAGGTTAAAATTAAATCATGGTTGTGTATGAAATTGGGCCTAGGAGTTAACACCCGGTTCAGACAGGCGCTCTACAGTCGCACCGAACCAAATTATTGAATTAAGTACATGAAAAGTTTGAAGTCTGAAACAGTTAGGAGCGTCTGGACGCACTGAAAGTCGAAAGATCAACTGTTGCACTTGTTCTGAACGACTCTGGAGCGTCTTGGTTTCAGACGTCAATCTTGTCATGAGCCGAACCTAATATAAATGTTATGTTAAGATCACCTGTCTGAAAATAACATTTATTTGGGTCACCCTAGAGTCGCTCCTAATCTATTTGGTTCAGCACGACCCTGGAGTGCCTGTCTGAACCAGGTGTAATTTACTTAAGATTAAGGAACTTGAGGAGAGGATCTTACTCTGTGAGGTTGAGGTCTAAGGATAAATCTTCCTCCTTATTGAAGCTGAGGATGAGGAAATGATATCTTGTCTGCCCCTGAACAATAGGAGGATCCAAGCTAATCTGTAGGAGGAACAGACGAGATGTTTAAGATGTCAAGTAATAAACCACAAGGGAAACTGACTGGGTAATTATAAATCAATTTTGGAAGAGCAAAGACAAATTGACCAGAACAGGATTTGAACCTCTTCTGACTGGAACCTTCTGACAACCAAAGATGCTGACAAAATAGGGAGACTGCTAACATATGGTTTATCTATAAAAGAAAATGCCAACTTTGAGAAAAATGGGTTCTAAGATTGAATAACTGCCTTTTTCATTTGGATTGTTTGATCATGAACTTATTTGTTTCATTCACATATCTCATCACTGAAAAGGGTTTTTCTGAAACAAGCATTGGCTAATCGAAAATAGCGCCCTCGCTTTACAAGGAAATGGCTCTATCTCAAAACAAAACAAAAAAGTTTCCATAATCAGGGAGATTTTCAAATTTGTTCATCAAACATGGAAAGATCGGGTTATGTTCAGGGAACTTTCTGCAGTATACAACCGTTATAGCCAGGGATCACGCCTAGTTTACGATAAAACCTCGTTTACAAGATCCTTCCTCACTCTAACAAACTCCAACAACATACAGTAACTCAACACTCAAACTGTTGGACTCTGATTATGGTGGTATGCCTGATCCCATGAGTGATTTACTAGGATCCTTTCTCACTCTTAACAAAATCCAGCACCATGTAGCTCAACATCCAAACTGTTGGCCTCTGATTATGGTGGTACATGTATGCCTGATCCCATGAGTGATTTACTAAGATCCTTCCTCACTCTAACAAAAACCAACACCATACGGTGACTCAACACCCAAACTGTTGGACTCTGATTATGGTGGTATGCCTGATCCCATGAGTGATTTACTAGGATCCTTCCTCACTCTAACAAAAACCAACACCATACGGTGACTCAACACCCAAACTGTTGGACTCTGATTATGGTGGTATGCCTGATCCCATGAGCTATTTACTAGGATCCTTCCTCACTCTAACAAAATCCAACACCATACGGTAAATCAACACCCAAACTGTTGGACTCTGATTATGGTGGTATGCCTGATCCCATGAGTGATTTACTAGGATCCTTCCTCACTCTAACAAAAACCAACACCATACAGTAACTCAACACCCAAACTGTTGGACTCTGATTATGGTGGTATGCCTGATCCCATGAGTGATTTACTAGGATCCTTCCTCACTCTAACAAAAACCAACACCATACGGTGACTCAACACCCAAACTGTTGGACTCTGATTATGGTGGTATGCCTGATCCTATGAGTGATTTACTAGGATCCTTCCTCACTCTAACAAAAACCAACACCATACAGTAACTCAACACCCAAACTGTTGGACTCTGATTATGGTGGTATGCCTGATCCCATGAGCTATTTACTAGGATCCTTCCTCACCCTAACAAAAACCAACACCATACAGTAACTCAACACCCAAACTGCTGGACTCTGATTATGGTGGTATGCCTGATCCCATGAGTGATTTACTAGGATCCTTCCTCACTCTTAACAAAATCCAACACCATACGGTAACTCAACACCCAAACTATTGAACTATGATTATGATAATATGCCCGACTCCAGGCAAAACATAATCAGTTTACTAGTACAGTCCTCCAACAGAATCAGATATCCCACAAATTAGAAATGATATCAAAATAGTAATAATGCTATGCCGGTGACTCTCTACATTGCAACTATTGAAACAAAACATTTGAGAGGTTTTTCTCTTACCACAAAGTACATCTGTCTGTTGTCTTTATGAGGGAGCAGAAACAGACGCAGGACCGTTGTGAAGGGAATCTTGTAATCAAACGTCTTACCGTGAAGCTGAAGGAATGTGGGGAAGATTTTGATGTCATAGCGCCCTCTGTGGAAACAAAATAGTCATGTGAGAATTAGCAAGCAGCAAAGATGATAGCCCGAACGTCTGACGTCACACTCCGAGGCTCGTGCATAACGCCAGATACCGGCCTTAGAACCTGGCAGGATCCTGGCAGATGTACCTTTGACCTCGCATGACATCTTGAGGTTAGGAACAGTTAGACCTGGGCCCAATTTTATAGAGTTGCTTAAACAGAGATTTATGCTTAGCAACTTTCAACTAAGCAAAAATCAGCAGGAAACCAGTCACATGGTACATGCGTCATGGTGCTTTGGCTGGTAACCTTATTCTGGTGAGCATAATTTTGTTCTGCTTAGCTACTTTTTGTGCTTAAGCAGCTCTATGAAATTGAGCCCTAGATACACAAAGAGGCCATGGCTGCTGTTGCCCCTGGGTATAAATTTGGAGCCCCTTTGAACCATTCTATTTGGCAAAGGTCGTGGGTTCGAATCCCACCCATGTTATATACCTGTGATTTTTGTTCACAGGACTTGGGAAAGCACTGAGTATACAGTGCTTTACAGACATCATTGTAGGGGTAAAACCAAACATAACATTAAGACTTAAGATTTTTAAGAAATGCCCTTTTTTCAAAGATGGATTTAAAGGCCAGAACTGCGTCCTCTGTTTACCTTCAAATTCAGACAACTAGAATGATAAACAAGTAAACAATTGATCAATTTAATTGGAGAATGCAACTACTCAATTTACAAACAGAAAACAAAATAGAATTGTATTTTTTAAAAATCTACCGAACATCAGTTGATTGTTTGACGGGAACCATAGTGTTCTTACCTCGGGGTGAGACAAGGAATTTGTTCCAGAGAGGCGATAGCATCACCGGTGGCTTGAATGACGTCTGCCTTGGCCAAGATGTTTTCATGAAATGCCTGATAGAAACAATGGACAAAATAATATCCCGATCAAAAATATTTCAGATGGTAAGATTAATTGATTCAGGGTTATTGTATCTACATGTGATTAAAGATGTAATGTAATAGGTTTTTATTTAATTCAATGATTACTGTATACCGAATCTCCTACTTTTCGCAGTATGGGCACACACCCTCGTGGTCTGTCGTCCAGAGGCGCGTGTGCCTGGTCATCATCGGGCTATTCACTTTGTTCGAAGGGTTGAATGATTACCAGTCAGTGTTTGGTCCCATACTTGAGTGGGAGATTCGGCAACTTTTGTAAATTCTAGTAACACAATAAAGTATTTGCACACACGAGTTTTGTGCCTGAATGTGTTTTTCTCTTATAATATGATCCCACGGATGGTTGGAAAATCCCCAACCATCACAAAGATAAGAAACGAATCAACACAAGAATGCCTTGTGCCCGGTAGGATGTAAAGAAGTGTGCCTGCCAGCAGGTCGCAAGCATTTAGTGCGTGAAGACTGTGTTAACAACTTCACGTCAGATGATGTGTTTATCTGCAAATTTTGGGGGGAACAGACTTACGGCGGACGTTTTTTAACATCAGAACAACTTGAGACTTTCCTCAATTTTTTGCTAACAGCACGATGGCTGACATTTTTATCCACCCAGACTGTGTGTATAGCGTGCACAGGCAGGCACCTATCATGATGTGCTTTGTTTCACCCTTACAAAGAGCGACAACAGGTTCTGAAAAACCCTTTATGTAACCCCCGATTCCAGATCTTTGTCCTACTGTTATACAAATGTGGCATACAAGAATGGACAGGCTGCCACTATTGTTCGTATTTATATTTGGCTCAATGGAAGGTAAGTCTGAGTGTTCCGAGATCCCAGAATACCACGGCAGATTTTCGACCGTTACTCACATTCCTGAGGGTTGGTGTCCAGTCCCGAATACTGCGGCCAGAGATGCGGTTGGTAGCCGCTGTCACTTCACTAAATGTTGATGATTCGACATTCGTAAGAGTACTAGCAAGTAGATACTGTTTTCAGCTGAAACTTTCAAAGGTGACTTTTATCGTATCTTTATTGACGATTTTGCCTATAAATCAGCATTACTGTGACAAAACTCAATCTATGACCCTACTTTTTTATTTTTGTTTGCATATCAGCTGAAATTCGCATGTATCAGCTCCTTTCGCTTGCTTGTGCAAGGGGAAAAACCCTCATACACTAATAATAAAGAGTCACTTTATTTCTTTCCTCTGTCCCTTACCTCAGCAGCGTTGATATCTGATTCCGTTGGAGGTATGAAGAACCTCATCTCCATCAGTGAGATCTCGGAGTCGTCATTCTGATGAAACTCTAAGATGACCTCATTCTTGGCGGTCGTGCTATGGCTTACATTCCCAAGAGGAATGTGAAACGCTGGCTTCTTGTCGACCTCAAACGCTAGCTCTGAGCCTGAACAAACAATTACATCACAGTATATTATTTGCTTTTTCCCGAGTAATTTGTCTGTGGGTTTTTTTCACAGGACTAGGGGAAAGTACTGAGTATACAGTGCTTTAATAATAATAAGAAGAAAGACTTATAAAGTGCATTTTCCAAAGATACAATGCGCTGCTAAAGAATGCTATAAATTGGTCAGTTTATGGACGAGACGAGAACAGATGAGCTTTTAATTTAGACTGGAATGAGTTGATGTTGTGAGTGTTGATTTGGTAGAGAGTTCCAGCATCGGGGACCAGCAGCTGAGAAGGATCGGTCCCCTGCCCTTTTGTATGTGCGAGGAATGAGGAATTATTAGATTGTGGCTGGAGCAGAGGCCACTCCGGCCAGGTTTGTTGGTGTATGGGTAAAACCAAATAATATTCTTTATCCCTGGTGCAAATTTAACATCTATTTAATTGTTGCGGTAGCTGCTGCAAAAATATAGGATTTGAACTGCCTCTAGCTACCGGGCAATCTCGGTGGTCTAGTTGGTAAGACATCTGCTCTAGAATTGCAAAGGTCGTAGGTTTGATTCCCACATGAGTAATATGCCTGTGGATTTTTGTCTTCACAGGATTCAGGAAAGTACTGAGTATACAGTGCTATACACACATCGGTGTACGGGTAAAACCAAATAATATTCTTTATCCAATATGCAAAGTTAACATCTATTTACATCATAGTAGTCAAAGTTAACAGTGGCCCGCTGGCTCTTGACCAGTGAAAATATCTTCAGGCCACCGAAGTTGTGACCCAAAACAAAAACCCGGTGGGATAGTGGAATCCTTCCGTGGGAGCGTGGACATTTTAGCATGATTGAAGGTAATAAGCCAGTACCAGTAACACCAAACCGACCGATTGTCCAGCCAGTTACACACGTAACCGACCGTTTAAAACGACACGTTTACAAAAATAACTGTAAAATGCACAAGCTACTGCTAGAACAGACGACAGTCTACACAATAGTGACTTTTTAACTTACCATAATGATGCAGAACAGTTTTAAATTACAAAAAGATATTGGGCCACCAATTTCGTTGAGGGCCAGTAACTTTCATTTTTTTAACTGTCCCTGCTGGCTACTAGCAATTTCATTTAATTTTGACCCCTGCTTCAAAAAAAGGATTATTTCAGTCAAAACAACCTTGTCCCACATATTACACTGTTCAGCCATGGCGATAAAATCAATCAGTTCCTACCATTGAACTTTGCCGAGCCCCAATTCCTTCCTTTGACGGCCAACTCAACTTCATCCAGCGTCAGCTTGTAATGATTCTTGATGAATTCAGTCAACTTTTCATGGTCCTTAACACACAAAAGAGATGTGACAAATATACTTTATGAAATTCTTTTTATAACAAGGTCCAACAGTAACATCCATGTTCATTAGGCCTAAAAGGAAAAATTGTTATGTTGGCGTAACCCGACCGACCCTAAAAATATGGCCGACCCTGGATATTTTTAAAAACTTGTTTTTCCCCCGCTGAAGTTTTGTCAATGATTAAAAAAAGAAACTTTCCTACCACAAACGAAGCCACCAGTGAAAAAAAAACCTGACATCCTTTCCTTTTCTTTATTTAATGGCAGCCCCAGACACTCTCCAGCCCTGGGAGAATGATTGACACTCCTATTGAGATCCAATTTAACCTGGAAAGTGTGTTGACATCCGCTGGCTTAAAGTTTTGATTTGAACGGTAGAAACAGTTAAACAGTTAACTGGAATTCACAAGTTTCGTTGAACTGTTTTAAAAAGAAATACAAATTTAAAAAAATAACAAATCCCGACCTACCTACCCTTTTTTTTCTGGCCCGTTACGCCAACATAATGGGGTTTTTTATGCAAAAGAAGAATTCCCATCCGGTGCTGACTCAAGCTGGGGGTGTATGGAAATGCCTCAACCGACTCAGATTATGAACCGGTCGCTGCAAAGTAACTCTAAATAAATGGGGCTTTCTGAACAATCAGGATGTGACCTGCATATGCGGTTCTGAACCATAAACAAAGGATCACCTACTTAGATGTCCCCTACTGGAACAGAAATGCTAGGCTGTAGGCTGGAGACTTTGCGGAGTTCAATGAAAGTGCCAAAGACTGTGTTCAGTTCTGGCTGAAACTCAACATCTAGCGTGTGTGGAAACGATAAGAAGAAGAAGTTTGTTTGTGTAGTAAAAAATCACTTCGTGCGTGACATCTGGGGGTGCCGCATGCGCATTGACTAAAGGCTACCATAGCTGCAGCCGCCTTAGTTTTAGGAAGTTGGGATTACAACAACTTACAGATTCTTGAAAGCCGTCATATTTATGTATTGACCCGTTTTGGAGGCGGAGTTTCAGCTCATGACCTCTAGCGACCCTCAACCAGTTCGTCTCGGCTAGGTCTTCAACGTGGACTTGTTCTACTTTGCCAGTCTTGATGCTCTTGAAGAACACACCCTGTTTGCTCAGCTTGAGACGTCCTCCATTCTGAAAATAGATTACGATCATCGGTTACAAAAAAAAACATAGAGACCTGATAATCGTGGCGTGTCGTGGGCGAGAGTTAAGAGCACCGGACTCAAGCTCTGTTGTTTCTGAAATCATTGTAGCAATCATGGTGTGTAGAAAATGATTTTATTTTGCATTGTTGTTCATAATCTCTGGTTGTGTACGAATTATACTCATGGCGACGGCATCTTGAAACTTTGTTTACTTTCGTTCAGATAAACTACAAAAACTTTTACAAAGTTATTTGGTTGTTTTAGTTTTGATTAACTGCCAAAAGGAAAAAAATTCTGTATCCGGCCACCACTTTCTAAGGGATTTATTTGATTTTTTTAATGGATATTGGACTTTATTTCCCTTTTTGTAATAATCCTCTTGATGAATTGGTAGCTGAAACGCAAAATTTTGACCTTTAAAAAAGGTAAATTCAAGCGGACGGAACTCTCGCGCACTTATGCCCAAAGGAACTTAAGTTAAATGGAGTGTAGCGAGATCGAGCAGCTGAGCATGCAGCGTTGTCAAGACCACATGACATAGATAGACCCGAAAATGGCTTTGTTATTCCTGATTTTGACACTTTGTAATAGTTCAAAGTACCTGTGCTTCTCTGTATACATGATTCTGTCAACCCTTCTGGACAGGTAAGGATATAATTTGACCTTAAAATTAAGGGAGATAACTGGCGGCCGGATACCGAATTTCCCGAATGGGTTACCCTATTACCGATTAGAATTAAAACAAATCAGCAACCTATAAAAAGTGTCCAGTTATTATTATTGTTGAAGTATTACTTTCCAATTTGACATAAAAATCATACATCGTTTGTCTGATTAAATTCGTCCACGAAGTCTCTAAAAGTGTGCATGCGCCCGGAGTGATTCTGGAGGTGAGCCTCCTATAATATCGTAGTAATCAGAAAAAAATTTTTTTAAATGATTATCTCTACATTAAAGGAGCTAAATCCCAAGATAATATTCAAATATTTACCGAATAGTATACTGGGATTACGATGTTTCACTTCCCAGCAGATGGAATTTTTTTGATCTTTTAGGCATTTTAATTACCGAGTACCGACAATTTCCTGAGTCACCCCTGCGCTCAATTTTGGACCAATCCGAAGACGTGGATTTCAAGTGCAAAGTAGTAATCCGCGCAAGTTAAAACATACCTGCGCAAGTTTGGAAACTGCGTGCATTCGCCTGCTACACAGGTATTGTACTTGTGCAAGCATGTCTGTATTTGAGCGAGTTTTTTACTATGTTTGTTAAACTTACATATTGAGGGCGCCCTTTGCAGAGGTGCTGAATTTTTAGCCTTTTTAGTTTTCTATCCTTATTTGGACGGCAGACATTGGTTTACGTTTTTGAGGTGAAAATACGTACTTTCGATGTCAATCTTTTTTTTTACCATGGAACAGGATCTGGGCACTGATATTTCAATGCACAGAACAACATTTAAGGTAAAAATGTTAATGATATAGGCCTAATGGCACTTTTGACAGACATGGTCAGCGAAAATTATTTAAATTTAAACTATTTCCACAACATTTCATTTTTTTTTTTTTTTTTTTTAACCTGATTGGCTATCGATTTAGCGTATGAAAGGCGCCTATCGATGAAAAGTGAATTTTCTGCTACCACGGTATTAGGAGACCCACGGTAATAGGAGGCTTGACTATCCTCCCGTGTCCGGTTTTCAATGTACTATGCCTTTTTCTTTGAATTGAAAAAAAATAATGATGCCATATATCAACTGATGCCCTAATTACCTTCCTTTGTTTATAAGAAGAATGTAAAAATATATTAAAACTTGATAGACATTGAAACTTTCACACCACGCACCGATCTTCGATGACTTCAATAGCGTCCCAGTGTTTTGAGTTTGACCTGTTTTCGAGGCAAACAAGAAAGTATGGTGTCCTGGTGAAGCCATACGCAGAAGAAACATCTGCAGTGACTTCAAGTGTTCTGTGAGACGCTGTGTATGACTCTATAGCCAGCAGTTGTCTTCATTTTATTCAAAATATTTTTTATTTAATTTTAAAAATTACGATGGTAATTTGCAAAAACTTTTTTAAAAAAAAATTTAAAAAAAAGTGTCAATAAGTCTTGGCTTTCAAATTTGATTTAAAAAAAAGGTTTTGAATCTTTTTATGTTTCTTAACATTTATAATAAAGCATATCAATAAACAGTGATATTTGAATCACCAAGCCAATGTTTAAATTTTAATGTTATTAATAATAAATGATATGAGGGTTTAAAAAAAAATTCTCCAGACTGTTAGAAAATGATATAAGGCACATGGCTTCTTTAAGCCTCTGTATTTTTTTCCCCAGAATGCTCAGCAGAATTTTAAGTCACATGATTTTATCATCGTGAATTGTGAATTGAAAAATTGTTCGATGAAACTTTTTCGGCGGGCAAATTTTTGTTATGGCCCCGACAGTATGACATATTTTTGTACCTTGTAGAAATGCCTAAAATACGACAAATTTTTGTAATACAAGTGCAACTTGCCAGTGGAGCCTCACATAATTCTAAGTTTTGGTCAAAGGAGAGGAGACTCTTTGCTTGGCAAGTCAAACCACAAAAATTGTATCTAGGGACTGTTTACATCGCGTGCAGAGAGAGGTAAAAGATTTGCATCGATTTCAGGGACGCCCTGAAAACAGGACCTCCTACGATACTATGCCTTTTTCTTTGAATTGAAAAAAAATAATGATGCCATATATCAACTGATGCCCTAATTACCTTCCTTTGTTTATAAGAAGAATGTAAAAATATATTAAAACTTGATAGACATTGAAACTTTCACACCACGCACCGATCTTCGATGACTTCAATAGCGTCCCAGTGTTTTGAGTTTGACCTGTTTTCGAGGCAAACAAGAAAGTATGGTGTCCTGGTGAAGCCATACGCAGAAGAAACATCTGCAGTGACTTCAAGTGTTCTGTGAGACGTTTTGTATGACTCTATAGCCAGCAGTTGTCTTCATTTTACTCAAAATATTTTTTATTTAATTTTAAAAATTACGATGGTAATTTGCAAAAACTAAAAATAAAAAAAATAATAAAACAAAGTGTCAATAAGTCTTGGCTTTCAAATCTGATTTTTTAAAAAGTTTTGAAGCTTTTTATGTTTCTTAAGATTTATAATAAAGCATATCAATAAACAGTGATATTTGAATCACCAAGCCAATGTTTAAATTTTAATGTTATTAATAATAAATGATATGAGGGTTTAACAAAAAATTCTCCAGACTATTAGAAAATGATATAAGGCACATGGCTTCTTTAAGCCTCTGTATTTTTTTCCCCAGAATGCTCAGCAGAATTTTAAGTCACATGATTTTATCATCGTGAATTGTGAATTGAAAAATTGTTCGATGAAACTTTTTCGGCGGGCAAATTTTTTTTTATGGCCCCGACAGTATGACATATTTTTGTACCTTGTAGAAATGCCTAAAATACCACAAATTTTTGCAATACAAGTGCAACTTGCCAGTGGAGCCTCACATAATTCTAAGTTTTGGTCTAAGGAGAGGAGACTCTTTGCTTGGCAAGTCAAACCACAAAAATTGTATCTAGGGACTGTTTACATCGCGCGCAGAGAGGTAAAAGATTTGCATCGATTTCAGGGACGCCCTGAAAACAGGACCTCCTACGAATATACCAAATGTTTGGGGTGGATTTAAGGTTTTTTTGCCATGCCATCAATCACACAGTGTCCTGACTTAGGGATCCTGCCGAGTTATCCACGTAAACGTAAACGTAAACAGTGTGATTCGGCACATGGGCACCGTTCACTTTGCTTATTGTGCAGCGTGGCGCAGTAGGGCCTGTCATTAAATGCCATGCGTTGTGTAATGCGTGAACGTGTCAGACATGGAGAAGATCGACGACATTGAAATATCAAATTTAATCATTGATGATGAACAATTTAAAGAAAAGGTGTTTAATTCTTACCATAGCACCTCTCACTTCTTGTGAGATGTCGGAAAACTCCAAAACATCCGTCATTTTGGGAAGTAAGTCTTTCTCCGCGGTAAACAATAAATGGCGCGAATTGAAACAGCGCCCTCTGTAATTTCCTAAGAATGGTAAAAACTGCGCGCTTTTCCTTTTAAATAAAGCGCCCTCTTTTGATTAATATTACATCGCCCTCTTGTGTCAGCCCAATGAATTGTTAGGTAAATCCAAGATTTTGCTGCAGGTGGTATAGAAATGTACATGTGTAGGTGGCTGAAATATCCAATGCAAGCTTACAATGGCTGAATGCATCGGAATCACTAAATATAATATGGAGAGAAAAAACGGGGTGGGGGGCCCTGAAGGGGATTTTGAGTCAACATGGACTGTGGGTGCAAATACAGGGGTTTCTCTTGTAGAGTTTCTCCTCCAAAGTGTTGAATCCTGGCAAATCAAATATTCACAAACTTGTTTTTCTTCAGAATTTTGTTTAGTGAGCGCTGGTATTACTAAGTCATGGCACATTCTATTTATTTCATTTTTTTCCAAAGTGCAATGCCCCGTTGGAGTCGAAGTCCTTGATATCCTAGACTGGATCATTCCACATACCTAAGAGGGTGATCAGATTCCAGAGTGTGTGTGGGGTTTTGTTTTTTTGAGGGGCTGAAAAATATTTTTACTCATATTCGCAAAATTGTACAGACCTACCCAGACCTATAAACCCTCTGATAAGTGGAGCCATCTGTTCTTTGAAGCAGGCTTCCGAGTGCACCCGAGTGCCATGGCTAGGGAGAACAGCGACAATCTCCCCACCCACCACAACCCACCACAACCCACCACAACCCACCACAACCCACCACAACCCACCACAACCCACCACAACCCACCACAACCCACCACAACCCACCACAACCCACCACAACCCGAGCAAATAACTCTCATAAGAATACATTCATGGCAGCAAGTACGTCGACAATGAAGATGTTAAAATAAAGAAACCGAGAAGATTTTTTAATACCAATAAATTTTATTGTGTAAATTGTCAAGAAAATACATGAACTCGTTCCTTTCTTTTTCATTCTTACGTTCATTAAATTTCTTAAAAATGAAATGCTTGTTGGTTTACTGAATAACTTTAGCAACATTCAATTTCATTGCAGAAAATGGTGCATTGTTTTGGTGACATCACTGACATGTAAAAATAATTGTGATTCTGATCATATACATTGTTTGATTCGGAAACCATATTCTCATTATACAAATATTTTATGCATGAGTGCATTGTTGCACAACATCACCACAAGTGAAATCTGGACTATTCTATTTCACAAAGCGAAGTCGAGTGAAATGGAAAAGCCACATTTCACAGAGTGATTATATTCTGCGACAATGCACTCACAAAATGCATTCAATATTGTTTTACATAACTCACACATCGATTCTTGTCATTTAATATCTTTTTACAATAAACACAGAATAGACACGGAAAATCGTCCAACGTGAACAACTCTTTGTAGACACCAACCTTGTCCGCCGTGACACGACCTTGCCTCGTTCAGACAAATGGACTGGGAACAATTATTTTGAGAACGTCGCTGCGAAGCATCCAATAATTATCCATACTGGACGGGCGCCTGTCCAATAATAAATTTTTGATCTTCGCAGAAGTCAATATAATGGCAAAATAATGGATGAGATGTGACAGGTGTTCAACACCAATCAAGTGACAAGGATCTGTGTATGGTATATAAAGTCAGATATAAAGTCAGATATGCAACGATAATATTGCTGACTGATGTACTCAACCTGGGCCCAATTTAATAAAGAGCTGCTTAAGCAGAAAATATTGCTTAACAATTTTCTGCTTAGCAGAAATGAGCAGGATACCAGTCACAAATTGTACACGTGACGTTCTAGTTTGGCTGGTAACCTTAGTCTGGTAAGCTCTATGAAATTGGGCCCAGGTAAAGCCAAACACAGAAACACCTTGCAGAACAGAGTTACATTTTAAAAATCAACAAACTATTCTCTCAGTGTGAGAAGATTTGGTGAGAATGTTGTGTCTTGCACACTACACACAGGTAAATAGCTCAGCAGAGAAATGGTTCTCAAGCCAAGGGCTTTGCATATTTGTACATACCAGGTGGGTTGGAAGTGATACAATTATTGCAATTACACAAACTGCAATGTTACTAAAGTTTTGTTTTGCGATAAATAGTTTTTGCATTGAAACGAAACCCGAGTGACGAAGACAAAACGTCAGGAATACTGATTTGATGTGCTGCCCTCTACAATCACACAGCCACATTACTACATGGTAACATGACTACTGAGTAATCCATTATGTCATCTTAGCAGCCGGACCTCGTGCCTCTATCATCTTTCATCTTTCCCGTCTTCTTGCGATGCGGGTGAAGACGCTGCTGAAGCGCCCTCTATTGGATTGCTTTGGGTCTCCAGGGCTTGCTGTAGAAGCAACGCTAATCCTTTGACCGAGCCAACTTCTGGTTTTGCATCAACCTGAAAAAATATATACAAACAGCATGAAATACATCTTAAAGGTGCAATCATAGATTGGTAAATACTCCAAAATGATGGACTATAAAAATTTACTTGGTGAGAAGCACTTCAGCCTGCAGAACTAAAAGAATTGAGACTTGACTTAAGACTTGACCTGAATGACTTGACTTAAGACTTGATTCCAAAGGCTTGAGATTTGACTTTTAAACTTGACCTGAAAGACTTGAGACTTGATCCCAAGGATTTTGGACTTGACTTAAGACTTGACCTGAAAGACTTGGGACTTGACTTTAGACTTGACCTGAAAGACTTGGGACTTGACTTTAGACTTGACCTGAAAGACTTGGGACTTGACTTTAGACTTGACCTGAAAGACTTGGGACTTGACTTTAGACTTGACCTGAAAGACTTGGGACTTGACTTGAGACTTGATTCCAAAGACCTGAGATTTGACTTTAAACTTATCCTGAAAGACTTGAATCTTGATCCCAAAGACTTGAGACTTGACTTGAAACTTGACCTGAAAAAGATTTGACTTTTGACCTAAAAGACTTGGGACTTGACTTTAGACTTGACCTGAAAGACTTGGGACTTGACTTTAGACTTGACCTGAAAGACTTGGGACTTGACTTTAGACTTGACCTGAAAGACTTGGGACTTGACTTGAGACTTGATTCCAAAGACCTGAGATTTGACTTTAAACTTATCCTGAAAGACTTGAAACTTGATCCCAAAGACTTGATACTTGACTTTAGACTTGACCTGAAAGACTTGGGACTTGACTTTAGACTTGAGCTGAAAGACTTGGGACTTGAATTGAGACCTGCAGACCTAAACGACTTGAGACTTGACTTGAAACTTGACCTAAAAGACTTGAGACTTGATCCCAAAGACTTGAGACTTGACTTGAAACTTGACCTAAAAGATTTGAGACTTGATCCAAAAGACTTTAGACTTGACTTGAAACTTGACCTAAAAGACTTGGGACTTGAATTGAGACCTGATCCCAAAGACTTGAGACTTGACTTGAAACTTGACCTAAAAGACTTGAGACTTGATCCAAAAGACTTGAGACTTGACTTGAAACTTGACCTAAAAGACTTGAGACTTGATCCCAAAGACTTAGGACTTGACTTGAATCCTGACCTAAAAGACTTGGGACTTGAGACCTGATCCCAAAGACTTAAGACTTGCCCTGAAGACCTGATAACAACTCTGGCTCAGGCAGGTATTTCAAGAATGCCTCATCCTCAAGATTGACTTACTTTCTTTTTCCTTTGCCTTCTTTCACTTTGCTTGGTGAGTACAAGTCCCTCCTGAGCTAAGGCTGATGCAGTTGCTTCAAACAACTCCACTGGATCTGCATTTCCTTCCGTCTGTAACTCACTGTACTTGGTGATAAACCTAGGAGTACAAAATATTAGGTTTTAGCTTCAACAACTTAACGTCGGATGGCATGTTTTTCCTCCAAATTTTTCTTGACTGACTTACGGCGGACATTTTTGACTTCAAATATATTAGTGAGAAATTACCTCTTTCTCAAAAACTACGTTATTTCATAGGGAGTCGTTTCTCAAAATTTTGTATACTATCAACAGCTCTCCGTTGCTCATTTCCAAGTAAGTATTTATGCGAATATATATTTTGAGAAATTACCAAACGTGTCCAGTGCCTTTAAAAAGAAGATTTGGATTCATAGAAAAATACAATTTCTCATTTTCAATCTGCGCCAGATTTGCATAGTCGATCACAATACAAAGAATCTCAGGAAGTTAAAGCAGTACATACCTGTGGCATGGAGATCGCTTGACACTGTCATGATTGGTCAAATCTATTGACATATGATTACCGTAGACTTTGTAAAATTGGCTGCAAAAGAAACAAAATAATTTGCTTTTACTTGTTATTTGTGGAACATGGGAAAACAGGCTGATCTGCATAATCAATTCTGATTGGTTAGTTTTACATTACACTGATCTGCATAATCAAATGTGATTGGTTAGTTTTAAAACAGACCGATTGGAATATAAGAGTAACAAAAGGAACGGGGGGGGGGGGGGGAGAATTAATTACCGCAGAATTGTTTTCACCACAGAAAAATAGAGAACAAAATAAAAACTATTGTATTATGTGGCGTGTCGTGGCCTAGCGGTCTAGTTCACCGGACCCAAGCTTTGGTGTTGTCAGCAGCAGAGTGTGGGTTCGAATCCCAGTCATGACACTTGTGCCCTTGAGTAAGGCACTACACCATAATTGCTTCGTAAAAAGTTGGGAAGGTAGTGCATTCTGCTCTACCAGCCAGGCTCCTAGTGGATGATACCCATGCCTACATCCTTTACAGACTGTGAAGGGGGTTAACCCCGTTTCAGCCCCAGGAGTAGGTGGCACTGTGCCCCTGGTGACAGTTTATTTGGGTCGACAGCCAAAATCAGTTAAGTGTAGCCCTCACCTTGAAGTGACCGTCCGGCCTTGTGATTTTAGGCATTTTTTATACAAACAAATATGAGAAAATAAAAATGGCCAGCATGTTTTGATGACCGGGTATTTAATATTTAGTTATCCAATGAGAGGAATAAGCTTTTGTTCAGTTCTAAATTGTTCTCAGCTTCCTGGGAAGTAAGCGGCCCCAACATCCAGTTATAGACCCAGCCTCTGTTTGGGCAAGATCCTCATATCCCTGCTCTCACTGCCTTCCCAATTAATGCTAGATCATAGAGAAACAATTCATGCATGAATCGTTTCTCAGATTCAACTGTTTTTGGTTGAACAATTTATCCAGACCGTATTACTTCGAAGGGAATCCTTTCTCAAAATAGTTTATACTATCAACTGCAGTGCTTCTCGCCAAGTAATTTTTTATGGTTATTAATTTTTGGAGTATTTACCAATCTATGACCCTACCTTTAATGATTCAATCTATTGAAGCAACAACATAAAGATAATTTGCTTCCTCTATGCATTCCTTTTAAGTTTCAGGACAGAAACAAACCTGCTGCTGGAAAGGTGAATGTCCTTTGATGCTTTTTTTGTTCTTTTCTTATTGTTATTATATATTTCTGGTAATGAAACCAAGGATGCCTCATAAGTGAACTTAATCACTGTAGCTTGCAAGCCTGAGGAAACCTGTACACAAGGGTGCTTGCTATGTGAACCAGAAACACCGGGGTTAACCCCTACTCTTCCATGATAAGTGTTTTGTTCTTTTACGTGCACTACCAATCTTAGTACACAGGACCTACGGCTTAATTTTGGTAAAGTATCTTGCTCAAGGACACAAGTGTCAAGACCGGGACTTGAATCCACACTCTGCTGATCAGAAACTCCAGAGCTTGAGTCCAGAGCTCGGCCATGACACGCCATTATACTTACGATCGTACTTTATCCTCTTCATATAAGATCTGAGGCAGGAAATCAAGTGTGTATTCTCTGTGATACGTTGGTTCATCTCTTGGAGGGAAGGTTGCCATCACGTCATACCACAAAGGTTTATCGGCCTCTTTCATCACACCCGCTCGCATTAAATCACGTACCCTTCAGCATAATAAGAAACCGTAGTTACTGGATTTTAATATAGTTTCAAATTAGTGAACGATTACATTGCAATGCATGAAGTGAAGAAGTGGACCTGGTCATGATGTCTGTCACATCATATCAGTCCCTCCCTGATTGCGTGCGTTTTCCTGGGAATATTTCTCTGGGGTTTTCTTCCCACATCTAAAAGCTGAAACTTACTTCCTTGTTTTCTCTCCATGGGGGTTCTTGGCTAGATAGTGATTGAGTTCACTTTTTTGAGAGTCTTTGGCTTCACAACCAGAATTAATGAATGAAATGAAATGAATTGAAAAATTTAATGTCAGCCATTCATTTTATGGCCTTATTGCTCT
The DNA here is from genome assembly GCA_021014325.1 of Plazaster borealis. Lineage (NCBI taxonomy): Eukaryota > Metazoa > Echinodermata > Asteroidea > Forcipulatida > Labidiasteridae > Plazaster > Plazaster borealis. The sequence goes on from CM037473.1 coordinate 3,096,645, forward strand.
AATTGGAATCACCCCTCCCCCCCTCCAATAACAAGTTGCAAACCCCCCTACCCTTTGTCTGGGATGAGTTCTCATCAGAACCAATCATGATTCTAATTATTAGACTAGTATTTTTATAACATTGTGCCCATATTGCAAAGCTGAGGTGGTCAACCTTTAGTCGGCAAGACCACAGCTCCGTGTTGGGTTGCCCGGGTTCAGTGCCCCAGGAGCTGCGGTGGTTTCACCTGTGGTTGGCTTGGTCTGGCTGGACGCTCTCGGCTGTTAAGCGACATTTAAACCCCTTACAATTTTTGATCTTATGTTCAGGTCGCATCCCCTACGGATGGGTCAGCGTTTTTAACCAACTAAAATTTGTATATGCTGACCTCTTTAGATTACTAAAGAGAAAGAGACTGGAGTCCAACAATGTGCATGCATCAAACTGTCTGCATGCATTTTGTCGGACTCTGGTCTGTGGGTGTACATGTGGTTCCCACCTCCGCATGAAGCTCGCTTAGCTGTAGGGCTGTCACATGAAACAGCTATTGAATTTTGTTTGCACCCTTGCGACACCGGTGTGGTGTTTTTAGATGGCATTATTGTGGGTCCATTCAAGACTAGACCCAGTAACTGGGGCGCTGTACTCGTTTTTTCGAATTTTGACATTATCGGTCGTACTAGCGCCCCAGGAAAAAGTCGTACCGTTCACGAGTGTTCTTCAATTGGTAACAAAAATGCCTCAGAACAACAAAAATACCCAACAAAATAGCTTTATATACGCCTACCGGTACTGGCTTCTTTATATGTCTAAGATGCAACATCAGGCATTTGAATGTACTCACAATTTTGTTTTGTGCTGCAAATTTACGATTTTTTGAAGTCGATCTGAGCATAACGGTACAATGGCCATGACGTCCAGCGCTCAACTTTATGGTGGCCCTGAAGGGATATCTCATATCGCAAATATAGACTTGTGCTATATCAAGAAATTAATCGCGAAGATGATTACCGCTACATGACTAGCACAAGTCTGCGCACAGTCTTCGCGATTAATTTCACGACATTGCACAAGTCTGCGCACATCTTCCCGTTTAATTTCACGACATTGCACAAGTCTGCCCACATATTTGCAATAAGTTTCACGACATTGCACAGATCTGCGCACATCTTCGCGATTAATTTCTAATTCTAGACCTTAAACTGGGGCGCTGTACTCTTTTTTTCCAAAATGTTGACATCTGCGGTCGTACATTAAAAAAGTACAACTACCGTACAAGTGGAAGTACAGTGCCCCAGTTACCATGGTTACTGGGTCTAGACTTAGCCCAGGTTGGACTCCTCCGTTGCATACAACGCGACGGAGTCCAGGGTATAAAGGTCCTCAGGCATTGCGACAAAATTTATAACCATTTTTTATTATATTTTTACCTTTTTGAGGAAGCTGAAACGTGACTCACATGTTCCTTGTGTCCTGAACCTTACGCCTGCTCTATTCAGAATTGCCAATTTTATCCTTGGATGGCATTATTGTGAAAATAAAATGGAAATTGACGCATTCGTTGCGACAACCTCAACTGACATGGAACCAAGTCCACAAAAGAGGGCGCTGTCTAACCCGTAACACCAGAGCCGTAGCTCTGCGTAACACTGAACGCTTTTTCTTCCGGGCGGCAACACGACGGAGTCACAGCGCCAGTGCACAACTTGGACTTATTTTCGGAAATAATGTCATTCATGGATGTATTTGATAGGTTTTGAACTCAGCAAAAGTGTAATTAAAGGCACCAAGAATAAGTGAATGGAGTTTCAGCTTCTCAAATTAGGTACAAATATTTTAAAATGTTACTCAAAATTTTGTTCGCATTGTAAAGGATCTTTATACCCAGGACGTCAGTGCAGTGGCACTGACTGACGTCCTACCAGGGCTAGGTCTTGACTAGTCTAGGTCCATTCCAAATGGCCATGATCCATAACGGAAGTAATTTTTAGCAAATTGAAAAGGATTATTTGCAATATCTTTTATTTAAAAAAGGTTATTATAACATCAGCATGTCCAGGAAAGCTATTTAAGTTAAATTTAAAAGAGAGTGTGGTGTGAATTTATTTCATCCATCATTCAAACAAAAATCAATCATGTTTTTGTTTAAATAAAAAAAGTTTGCGAAGGTAAAATATTTTGTTTTCCACTTAATAAGTTTCCTAGTAAACTTCTAACCTTGTGAATAACGTCCCAAACTTTTCCAAGCGACTCAAACTCGCCATTTCAAAGAAAATTTTCAGCAGCTTCTGTCCATGTGTGTGTGAATGATGAAGTTGTCTGAGAAATTGTGAATAGCGCCCTCTATCGAAGCGATAGGGGTCGAGTTGGGATTATTTTTGGGGGGGGGGGCGGTTCGTGCATGTCGTGTGTTGTAAATTTGAGAATGGAGTTTAGGGCGGGATTAGCCTAAACTGTCCTGCAAACATTTTGATATTTTACATGACAATTGATGGTTGTGACGTGACACCGGTAATGGAAGAACGACTGGAGCACATCGCTGATGTCATGGTAGGTACAAATTTCTCTGTTTTATTGTTTTCGAGTGAAACGAAGGCCGATTACGTGCACCATTTTTATTAAATATTAAAATTAGGAACTCAACACGGATCTGTAGGATCTGTGTCACAGCTCATGCGCGGTGTGTGTGTATGGATTTTTGCTAGTAGTAAACACTGTCATTTTCCAAGAATCAGGGAACTTTACGGATACGCGATATCATGTCATGGTGAAGATCTGTAGACATTAAGTGAGAGTGGATAGAAAGAATTTAGTTCCACTGGGCACTGCACTGGCATGACTGGTCTGTCTTCTTCAGTTAAAACTTAAAAGTTGTAAGTAAAGTTCTACTTAATTTAATTGTTTGTTCAATTGTTTTCATTATGGTCGTAGGCCTATAAATAACTATAAAGACTGCACTGACGAGCTGGACGAGTGAAGGATCAACGTTTGACAGTTCAGTTTATACTTAAATGTTGGTCTTTGTTTTCCTTTTTCTCCTTTCATTCAAGTCAACGTCAATGAATTGGTTATAAAAAAGGCAGTAGTGGATATTTTACTGGCGACAGTAAAATTAATTCAAAATCAGGAAAATGCTGTTTCGCCAGCAGACCATTTACTTTTTTAGCAAATAAAACTCTCCGACTTGTACGCGATCGAGTAGCCGACATAACATAACAGTTTACCAATTCATTCATAGTGTTAGCAAGCAGAGGGGTGTCCTTCGAACACACTGTTTTAAATTTGGACACCCTGTTTTATCAGTCTGTCAGTCGTTTAATTAAATGTAAATGTATTGTAAGTGAACAATTTGGACACCAGTTTTTAAATTTTTAAATTTGGGGACCCTTTTACCAAATCCTGGCTAAAACCTTGAATTCATTGGAAAGTAATGAGAATACGTGATAAAATTTCCGTCACTAATACTAAACTTCTTGCGGGAAAGTCGAAAGCAAAGTTTACTACATGTAGCTCCCCCCCACGGGCTTCTTAAAAAAAAAGGATCTGAATGTATGTTCCTTGTTCGTACGATGTACATAATGTAACACGTACACAAGTACATGGGCTACATGTGATGTTAACTTCAGGGCCATGACGCCGAATCCTGCCACTTTTTTATCAAAAATAGTATCCTATTTGATAGAATTCCCTCTCCAACTGCCACCCCTTGTGGCCCAAAACAGTGACTGCTCTATATTCCGACACCCGTATGTTCCGAAAATCCCCTCATGATTTACATGCTAGGGTTTAGGGTTAGGGTTAGGAATAGGAAAATACACAAGGGGTGTCGGAACATAGGGGTGTCGGAACATAGGGTTGTCGGAACATCTAGGGTGTCGGAACATAGGTGTTTAACTGCCCAAAATATAATCATACCTGGGTGAATAAGATACTATTTTTGGTGAAAAGGTGGCAGTCGGATTCGCCATCATTCATTGCCCTGAAATCAACATCACACAGGCCTTGTACATTGTACAAAAGTAGCGGTAGCATTCCACATCTCGTCCAATTTGAGAGCTTTCTTAGCATTAGCGCTAGTAGAAAACTGCATCGCGTCATCGCGAGATAAATTCCTCGGGATGACAACACCCTACATGTACCTACCGAGAAATTTGCTTTCTGAGATAAGCTACGTTGGGATGAAGACATCCTAAATGTAAGGATAGGCTGACAGGAAATAATTTATTTCCAGAAATATTCATCCGATTGATAGGATGTCATCATCCTGAGTTAATTGATCCCAGGTGTAACATCTTTTTTCATTCATTCATTCATTAATGGTTTCTTCTTTATAAAACAAATTTCCCAAAGCGACCAAATCACCAAAGGTCGAGTTACAGGAAATTATACAGTGATTACAAAATGTAAAAAGGCGATAGAATTACATAAAAGCAGTTTATCAAAATTTTGTTTAAAAGGGAAAACAATCTTGGTGGTGTTATGTCGCGATGTCGTCAATCATAGATGATTGATCTGCTCATAAAGTTGAATTTTCCTTTTTTATTTAGCGTTTCAGCTACCTCAAGAAGAATATTTTTTACAAGGGAAATAAAGTTCAACATCAATTAAATACATCTAATAAAATCTTTTAAAAAAGTGGTGGACGGAAGCGGAAATTTTTCCCAGCAAAATGTCCTGTTGAATTTCACAGAATGAAAATTGTATTTTCAAATGACAGGTTTATCGTGTCACTCTGGCCACAAAACCAGCCTTATCATTTCCTGTTCCGGTTTCATTGATTGGAATCCAAACAAACTATTATTATCCAAATACTGGATATTTTCATTAACAACTGAATCAGTTTTACATACATATATCCTGATGTAAACCACAGATCAAGAACAAGGTAAAGAATATTTTAAAATATAATAATTTAAGATCTATTTTTTGCCCCGTACATAAAAATGATCAAAAGTGCACAACACGTTTTAAAACACACAGAATGGAAGAAAAAGATTTATAAAGAAACAAGACTGGTCACCAGGCCAGTGCCCAAACCACAGTATGGGGATACTTCTATCACGCCAACAGAGAACTGACTATATAGTTACGTAATTACATCTACATAAGCCTAACCCTGCTGGCATTGGTAATGTTTCGATCTTTGCAGGAAAAATGCCTCTAACCCTACCTAGATGTAAAAAATCTAAACAAACTAGCAAGGGGACCATAGAAGAAAAACAAACAAAAGACTACAAAAATGACACAAACGAATAATCCCATTAAAAACACTAAAGTACATCTCACATTAAAAAAGAGGCGAGTTTCCGTTCGCTACGTATGCAATATGGAGATAGCACAACAAAATGCTCTGTTTGACAGGAAACACAATAAAGGCGAACACTATTTTAAAAAATGACACTAATCAACTCGAATTCTGCGTGTTTATTCACATGTTGAAATAGTAACACCTTTAGGCTGGTTTCAGGTACTTTCAATTGCTAAATATATGAATGCAAAGTGGTCCCCTTCTTTGTGTTTCTTGTCATTCGTCAGTTTACTTTCACATCATATCAGGTCAACTTATTTGTAGGAATGGATACTGCGCCGAAACAAAATTCAGTAAATTATGCATGTAGCATGTACAGTACCTTTGTTTAAAGGAAGTTCTTGTAAGTTCTTATAGAAGTGTCTCAACAATAACAATTAACTCCAAAATTAAAATAGTTTCGGGGCTTGAAATAACTGGGTTGGGGAAGTTACAATGATGCATGTAATTGTTTTTAGTCCGTACTTTCACTTCAAATGAAATAAAAAGTGATTCTGTGAGTATATATATTTTTTCTTTCATTTTACATTATTACAGAAATCTATATTTTCAAAACAAATCTACATTTCTGTTGTTCGTAGGTGGATATCTCTGTGATCCGTTTCATTGTAGAAATTTGTAAATTTGACAATTCAACAATTTGACAACGTTTGACTCGATGTTGGAGACCAGGGCCCAATTAGCTAAGCACAACATAATTATGCTTACCAGAATAAGATAACCAGCCAAAATACCATTCCACATGTACAATCTGGGACTGGTATCCTGCTTATTTTTGCTTACCAGAAAACTGTTTAAAAGCAAAATTTGCTGTTTAAACAGCTCTATAAAGTTGGGCCCAGTTTGGTGTAGGCTGTACTGTGTGTTTTCATTGACACATTACGTAGACTTGGTTCCAAGTCTGTGATCGTGGTTTGTTGTCTACCTGATACAGTATTGCCTGAAATGGCGCCCTCTTGTGGATTTAACCCCCTTGAAATCAAGTCTAACACTAACGTGAATACCAATTAAGGCTCTAATACCATAATTGATTTGATCACATTGCGATTAGTGTTTATGGAATGTAAATCAAAACGACTTCCCCATGTGCCACGGGCTCCAATTTCATCAAGCAGATTACAAAAACACTCGAACACGTCTGGTAGATCGACGAATTAAAGTAGTTTGGCAGTCTATTAAATTTTGTTGAGGAGACGATAGGATTAACGTACATTTAAAGCAAATTTGTTGTTTATCATTTACAATTTCTATTATTTTCTTCACTTAATTACTTAATTTTCTTAATGCAAAGATAAATTATTGTCATCTTGAACAAAACCTACCATTAATTGTGACATAATTCGTGAATTTGACTAGAGAAACAGTGCTCAGAGGCTAGGTTGATCCAGCTAGTTGGACTAGCTAGTCAAACCGAACAGCATTCGGATGGCATCTAGATCGACTGTCTAATCGATTCTAGTCACCCTATCGAACTGGCTCATAGATTCATAAAAACTTAGCTACATGTACAAGGAACATGCTTGGAGGTATTTCATCTGGCAATTGACCTTTATTACACTGCCGCCATCTTGGTCATGTTCCCTGTATCCAATAATAGTAATGAATGCTAATGTTCATTGTACAAAAAGGAACCAGACTATTTTTCCATTTCAGCCTAAGTTTGTTTACATTGGTTTGAATGGGAGAAAATCAAGATGGCCGCACCGTGATAAAGGTCAATTAACAGTATTCTTGATGGACCAATTTCACGTAATGAAAAACAAGTAAACAAACAGTGGGTTTTGTTTTCATTATTGTTATTATTTATGTATTTCGTCAATGTCAGGCAATTAAATGGGTTATGGAAAAAGATCACTTATCCCCAAAAATTTGAATCTGAGAAGCGTTACTGACAGTAACGTTTCTCAGATTGTGTATTCCGATTAGAGATTATTCTTCCTGCGTGGACATGACCGCTCCAGATTGTTGGCAATATCTCAAAATGCTACCAACTTTTGAAATGAAATTTTCACAGGTTATGTTTTTTGATATATCTACAACTATGTATGATTAAAACAAACAGTGGGTTCCATTAATTACCAAACGTACACAATCCCTTTAAGGAAATTGTTCATTGATATGGTGACATGTGATGGGAATTTGATGTATGCGTTATGGAAATTTATATCACAATTTAAAGTTTGAAAGGTTAGCATTACATTATAGAAAATTGTGTCACGTGTTCAATTGACCGTATTATCAGGAAGATACATTTATGACAGTACATACTTCAAAATCTGGGCTGCTAAAACTTACTGGGGGCAAGTAAAACGCACAGTTTACTAGCCTGTTGGGCTACTTTATACATCAAAGCTTTAAAATCACAAGGTTGGACAATATCCGCCTGACTGGTCACAGTACATAAACACTGTTGCTACCTAAGCACACGAAGCACTTATTGGTGCATGACAAAAAACATTCAGTATTTACTGCCTTGCAAATAAACATACCCCAACAAACTGTATACAGTTGGAAAGGGCATTATCATTCTCTTTAATGTGATACATATTTTGCCATGTTCCCACACTCATATCACTAGTAGTGAGAGTACAAAGAAAGACACAATTTTCTTGTTCATCCGCAGATATTCCCATAGTTAGGCGCTAACAGCGATTGTGTGTTCTACGGGAAATCCTGTAGCTAGGCAGATATATGGGTTAAGATATGACAGTTCAGAGAATTGAGTGACTGTATGACAGTAGGAAGTGAATGTATTCATCTGGTTTGTGGAGTTCCTTCCAGCCTCCATGGAAGTCTAATAATAACTGTTTTCAACTAATGTGTACAGTGGGTCTTTGGGTGAAGGCTAAATGTTTTGGACAGTTGTATTGTGCGTTACACAAACAGCAGAGTATACAAGATGTTACTGTTCAGGGTGTGCCCTTAACTGTTTCATTGACTAGCCAGGAGGACCAGTTAGCTTGTCATTTCACTGGTCCCCCAGCTTTTTTACCGGTCCCTACATGTAGTTTAAGGTTTCCTTTCAGCATTGCCTGGTACTTGTTATTTCAAGTAAGAACAATCAGTGGTTTACATGTAGTGACTTGTTGGGCAGGTTTTTTCACTGGTCCTGATGTATTTTAACTGGCATTTGGCCAGCGGACCACTGAAGGGATAATACTGCTGTTTACAGGCAAGTTACAGCGTACATCCTTGCTCTATATGGTACATGTTCTTGTCATGTGTACACCAAACCTTTTAAGATGAAGTTTTGTAATGTATTGTTTCGTGCATAATCAACCAATCGTGATTGTAGATGCTTTTATTATCAACATAGTATGTATACAGTAAACTAGGGGCCCAATTTCATAGGGTTGCTTAAAAGTACAAAAAGTAGCTAAGCACAACAAAATTATGCTTACCAGAATAAGGTTACCGGCCAAACTACCATGTCACATGAACAATTTGTGACTGGTATCCTGCTCATTTCTGCCGAGCAGAAAATTATTCAGCACTATTTTCTGCTTAAAAATCAGCTCTATGAAATTGGGACCAGGGCTCAATTTCATAGAGCTGCTTGAGCACAAAAAGTAGCTCAGCACAAAATAATTATGCTTACCAGAATAAGGTTACAAGCCAAACTACCATGTCACATGAACAATTTGTGACCGGTATCCTGCTTATTTCTGCTGAGAAGAAAATGGTTAAGCACTATTTCCTGCTTTTAAAAGCAGCTCTATAAAATTGGGACCAGGGTTGATACTTCATTCTTGTAAGGCCAAGGTAGTTTTTACCTTGAGTAAAAAGGGTAATGAAGCTCTTTGAGGTACCTGTGTAAATGAACATTTGTACTGGGGCATTTCAAAGGGCACAAACACCATGGACAGGGGTATGGAAGCAATTGTCTCTGTTGCCTAGCTGGAAGTTTCAGGCCTGGTAAACTCTTTCCAATGTAGGCCGAATCTTAATTGGTGGCTACGGTTAAGTCTACAATTGTGGCCCTTTGGCCTTGTGTTGGGTGATTTTACTTTTTTTTGTATTTAATACATAAATAAGATTCTTTAGATCCATTGCAGGGAACGATTTCGCTCAGCATTTTTGCTGTATTTATACTGAACATGTTCTGTGCACACTGAATGCTAATATTGAGTAGCAAATGATGACATTTGAGTAGCAACTGATACATTTTGTGTAGCATTTTGGGATTCAATTACCTGGGAAATCATTTCACTGGCAATTAAACCAGCGGTGCTGTGCTTGTCAAGTGAAACAAGTTGAAAATCGTCCTTCATTTGTTGACAGTGACGCGATTGCTGTGTTTTACAGCCGAGCACAATAGCTGTTTTATCATATTATAATAATATAATAATAATATACATGTAGTCTTATATAGACGATGTGACCTGTGACATCACATGTTTACAAAATAGCCACCAATCCTGGACTTCCTGCAGGCACGATTTGTACACAGCTCAATGGAAGAAAACACAAAAACCTACATTTTATGGAGATTGCACTGTCTAATTTTTTTCAACTTTTGATATGATGAAAGGGGGCACATCTCAAAACTTGTTCAGCTGTTACTTTTATAACTCTTGGATTCATGTGGAAGTTATGACACAAAATGCAAACTTTCCCATATGACTAGTGCAGTATCTTGCCTGCCAGAAAGGCCCAAGAATGTACAAGGTCACACTTATTGTAAACAAAGGTCACAGGGTCTATAGCGCACGTATCTACCAATAAGGTACTCAAGGCGCTTGAACAGACAGACAGTAAGTTTTTCCTGCAAGGTATGCTGAGCTATTGAAGTATGAGACCTATTCCTTTACATAGAACCATGTAATGATTTACACGGTGCTGTGGCGCAATATGCTGCTGATCAAACCAGGAACACCGGGGCGAACCCCTTCTCTTTACGATAAGTGCACTGGGTTCGTTTATTTTTTTTGTACGTGCATTACACAACACACGGGACCAACGGCTTTACGTCCCATCTGAAGGACATAGCAATAATGGTTAAGTGTCTTGCTTAAGGACACAAGTGTGACGCGATTTGGGAATCGAACCTACACTCTGCTGATCAGAAACACCAGAGCTTGAGTCCGGTGTTCTTATCCGCTCGGCCGTGACACGCATATTATCTTCTCTAATTTTTCCCCCCTTAATTTCAGTGCCACGGAAATCTAACTGTAAAAATTTTCTATTCCAGGAAGTTCCTCAAGCTCTTGTTTTTTTTAACAACATCAGAGTTGCTTGTGTCTGGTTTTATATATTTAACCTCCTCCTCCGTCGAGGTTAAATATCCACTAAGTTTACAATCGGGGAACTCCGGGGCTCGATTTATTTAACGCTGGACTACAGGCCCGAGGCCAGTGATTTTAGCCTCGGGCCAGTAAACTTAGGACCGGTTAAGTCCGGTGGTCTTGACTAAAAGTACCTCAATGTGTACATAGAGAAAGGACCAGCTCTATGGTGTGTAACGGAAAGAAAATGATGTTCAATGTTGACTTTGAGTCCATGATAAGTATTTTTCAATTGTGTTGAGTATTGAAGCATACTCAATATCATGAGACGAATTTAATGAGATATTAATAATAACTAGTTCTTATATACAATAACGTATCAACATGATCAATGCGCTTTACATTAGTGCCCTGGTCATTGGGCCAATAACATTCCTTTAATCTCTTTTCAGTGCTCGTTCGAAACAGTTTACATTGATAACGTATCAACATGATCAATGCGCTTTACATTAATTAGTGCCCCGGTCATTGGGCCAATAAAATTCCTTTAATTTCTTTTCAGTGCTCGTTCGAAACAGTTTACATTGCCTGTTCAAACAAAAATTGTTTACAATGTACATTTCAAACTGTGTAAGAACTTCTTTCTCATTACTTTCTGTTCATGTAAAATGAATGCTGGTCCAGTAAATATATATTGTAACCTACAAGCCCTGGGGGGGTCTTGGGGGTCTTGTGGATTCCCCCCTAAATTTCAAGCACTGAACTCCCAGAGGCGTTCACCACTTGAACACGTTCAAGGGCTTAATATGGACTGACCTTCAGGTTACCTATAGTAAGAGGGTCTACAATACAGTAGGTAATGACATCATAACCTTCACAAATATGACAATAGTTCAGTGCTACTGGTTGGTTGCATACTGTGTATGTAACTGGTGGAGTCTGGCTCACGCTGTTTGACAAGTGGAATCAAAAGCAATCAGTGGAACGGTTCAGTTCAAGTGTAACTTGTAAAGCACCCTAGTCCTTCTGGTGGTGCTGGTGAAGGATACTGTACATGTACATGCTGTATGAGACTAGAGTATGTGACTGTTTACTAACTGCATAAGGATGAATGTCGTCTAGCTACTGGTAAGCTTGTGACTCTCTTTGAGTCAAGATTTAAAGTACATCGTGGGGATCGTTGGCATACATGTAATTGTTGTTTCTGGGCCCAATTTCACAGAGCAGAAAATGTTGCTTAACAATTTTCTACTTAGCAGAAATGGTTACACCCCTATGTTCCGACAACCCTGGTGTACTTTCCTAACCCTAACCCTAACCCTAACCCTATCCCTAACCCTAACCCTAACCCTATGTATTGTAAATCATGAGGGGGTTGTCGGAACATAGGTGTGTCGGAACATACATGTAGGGGTGTCGGAATATAGAGCAGTCCCCAGCAGAAATGAGCAGGATACCAGTCAGAAATTGTACACAAGTGACATAGTAGTTTGGCTGGTAACCTTATTCTGGTAAGCATAATTCTGTTGTGCTTAGCTACTTTTTGTGCTTAAAGCAGCTCTATGAAATTGGGCCCACTGGTCATACTCTATTTGAATCAAGATGTCTACCGTGTTTACCTGTTTATCATGTGTACTGTACCATGGTCCGCAGGGTTTGCTGTTAACATTTTCAGTGACTGGCCAGCATGACCAGAAAAATTTTCCTTCCTCCATGGTTACATGTAGCTTGTCATTTCACTAGTCAATCAGCTTTTTCACTACACCTGTAGTGCATTTTTCATACTCATTAGGGACGCTTTTCAACACTGAGCACTAGCCAGCCGGAACCTTTTGGAGAGAATTTTGACCTTTTAGTTTTAGTGTTTTAAGTGGTATTTGGCCAACGGACCACTGTTAACTCTTTCAGTGCCGGGTTTTTGTTTTGTTTTTTGCGTTTTGAACCTAAAATGCCCAGCTTTTTTAGGTTTTTCGAAGTTCTGTTTTAAACAAAAGTCTTTTTTCACCAAACAAGATGTATTTTGCTGATTTGTGTTGCTTTGGTATATCCCAAAGTCAATAGTATTTCTTGAGTGATAAGGCCCTCTTGTGATAACATGTGTATTAATAATGGGTCATACATGTACGATTGATGACACTTTTTGAGTACATAAAAAAGATCGTACATGTACGATAATGGCAATTTTGGAATACATAAAATAGATCGTACATGTACAACCTTGGTGCTGAAAGACGAGTCAAACAAAAAAGCCTATAATATTATAGGTGCAAAATCCCTGACAAAACATGAACTTAAAAAAACTCAAAAAACCAATACCACCAATATGTAGTTTGCAAAGATTTTCCTTCACATGTCATGCATACACATGGTGTGTTTGTCTAGCATGGATTAGGAACTCAAATGTACACAAAAGGGAATTAATGCCTACATGTACTAACATCAGGGCACGAACTTGACACTAGACCGCTGGCTCGATGCCAGTGATTTTAGCGTCAGCCCAGCCAAACTTCATTAGGACAAGTCAGGAAGAGCGGGACTTGTGCTTTTCAATTGAATATAAATTCTCCACTGTGTATTATTTTTAATGAAAACGAGTTCTGTGTAAGTGTTTCAATTCTGTTGCGTATCGAAATATGCTATCCTATAATACAAATAAAGTGCTTGTTCAAATACAAATAGTTTACAATGTATGTTAGACTGTGTAGATAGTTTTGTCTCTCATTGTGATTCTTGTCTTGTAAATAATTGTTTGTTAGGTCCAGTAAAAACTTTCAGCTACAGGCCTTGCGGTCTTGATGATTTTCGCCTCAAGCCCTGAACCTGCTGTACAAATATGTATTGAGGATTATCATATAGTGATTTATTAGAGGTTTGCAAACAACACCATTTCCTGGTTTCAATTTCATGTTTAGTTCCCCCAAAAGAGGAACTAGATGAATCTCAACAGAGAAACTGTTTCATTGCAAACTTGAAGTTTTGCTTCGCGAGGAAATTACACTGTAAATGTGCAAGCTGGCAGCAATTTTTTTTTCCTGAACCTTTCAGGCAGTGTCCATGGAGTTTAAGCCAATCAGAGCGAGGACGTCACATAATACCGCTTTTTGATTTTTCAATGGCCCACATACAAATGTACACTGTACTGCCCGAAAGGTTCAGGACAAAAAAAATTGCAAGCTGGCCGCCATAAATTTTCTTGAAATAAGTGAAGCGATTACCGAAGGGAGAAAGAAATATTCGACCCTGTGTCCATATAGTTTTAAATTTATGGAGATGCACAGGACTTGCACCAAAAAAGATTGCTCTATAGACTGTGCAAGTCTCTCACGTATCGGAATGAGAAAACACGTCAAACGAAGAATTTTTTTTCTTCTTCTGAAATTTAAATCTTTATTTTAAATTATATCTAATGACAAAATCTGAACAACAAAAATACTCATTACATGTTTATAAAATCAGTTTTAGTTTTTATAATAAATACACAAAGAATGTGTTAATTATTATTGAAACAAAATTAAAACTCTGGGACAAGGATGCTTATTTGATCTTAACTTTTCAGAAACCACCTAAGTGGATTCGTAATGGTCACACAGGTGGTAAATTAACGCTTGACCCAGTTTATAGAGTTTATAGAGGTTCCGTGTACTAGGATTGGTAGTGTAAAAGAACCCAGAACACTTATCGTGGAAGAGTAGGGGTTAACCCTGGTGTTTCTGGTTCACATAGCAAGCACCCTTGTTTACAGGTTTCCTCAGGCTGGCGAGCTACAGTGATTAAGTTCACTTATGAGGCATCCTTGGTTTCATTACCAGAAAAATATATAATAATAATAATAATATGGTTTTAAAGATTTTGATCTAGTTGTTTTCCTTCCGTACTGTTTTGCAGATCCCATCTGGTTTAAGTACCTGATCCCATCTGCTGAGTTGATTCGAATCGCCACAGCCTGGGATAACATCTGTGACGAACAGCCAAAATGGACAATTAGCAATGTTTGACATCATCTCCACTTTCAAGTGAATCTCAACCGAAACTTTTTTTTCTAGAAAACTCTGTTTCAAGAATTCCTGCACTTGTTTACTTCTTGTACTCAAACCATTTTTTCAAAGACACTTAATTAGTGACAAAAGTGCGAAGATAGAGATAGTATTACCATGGCAACAGCACCGGATATGCAGCATCCTCCGTCAGGGAAGAGCAAAAAGAACAAGAAGAACCGATGTCCGAGTGGACCGCCTACTGCAATGGTACCTAATAACACAGCCATGGGCGGGGCAGTGGGCGGGGCTCCTGGACAAGCAGCCACACGCCAGCTGGAATTCCATCAGGCTATGGCGGATTTTAAGGTAAGATTTGCAGCAATTCACTGCTCTTTTGAGTGTTCATTTAGTGCATGATAATGATATTAGTCCTACTTTAGTCTGATTTCTGATTTTTTTGTTCCCATCTGAAAGGTCAACAAAATTGTTATTAACTCTTTCACGCGCCGACCAGTCTCTAGCGACCGGTTTAAATCCCTTCAGAAAAATAGTTGTAAAATGAGAAATAAAGATGGCAGTGCCACAGTTTTCAAAATGGGAAAGAGGACTCTTGAGGGTGCTATTGTGACCTGTTTTGCAGAGCTGTGCATTGAGAGAGTTGCGACATGGAGGGACCTGCTTTCTCCGGTCACGTGGTTGCTGGACGCCATTTTGTTCCAAAATGCAGTACAACCCAATGGGCAGACTAGTCTGGCACCCTGTATTCGCCAATGCATTTTTTGGAGACAAAATGGCTTCTGATCGCAAGTTGTCGCAACTCTCTCAATATACGGCTCTGCTGTTTTGTTTTTTGGGGGTCGCCATTTGCAAAAAACAATTAATGTGTCCATATGTTCAATTTATCACTAAAATAAATGGTGCATGAAAGGGTTGAATATCATGAAACTATATAAGCCTATGTAGGCAAGCCTATGTCTTACTTTGTCCTACTTTTTTTTCCAACAAGGAACAAAGATGTCTGTTTAGTACTGATCTTTCCAATGATGGTAACATAAAATAATATGCAATATGCAATCCCTTCAAAGTGGAGTGGAACGATCTAAAATGCAAAACATATCAAGGGGCATCATACGGTTGTGTACAAAGAAGTGTTTGGGTTTACAGAACACACTGAGGAAACAAAGACCAAGAACTTGAACAATTATTGGCCGATTTACAATGTAAAGGATCGTTTTTGGATTAACCCTTTTTGGATTTTAAACGATTTTTGGATTAAATGAAAGGAAAACTCAATATGTAAGACATTTGTTATTGCTTATTATGCTCTAAAAATTCGTCAAGGTACTAATAGAGTTTTTAAAATTAACCTTGGAACGAAAACTTTCTGTTGTGTGAGAACGTGTGCTTCAAGTTTGAGTGGTCAAACAATGTGGATGCCAGTGGTTGTTTATGTCAAAGGAATTCAGTAGCGAGAGGGTTAAGTACTAGTATTATCAAGTCTATATAATGCCTATAGATGTATGTAGGTCAGACCTTGCACTCAATAACAATTTTCCTATTTTTTTCAGGGTCAAACATTTTAGCACTTTTTTTACAAAGAAACTTTAATAGAAAACCTTCAGATTTATTTAACAAGTACTTGTAGTTCTATAGGTATGCTACACTTTCTTAAAGGCAGGGTTTACCTTTGGTAATAACTCCAAAAATTAATTACCATAAAAACTAACCTCGTACAAGAGCACTGGAGAGCTGTTGATATTTGTTAGAAACGACCCCCTTTGAAGTAATGTAGTTTTAGAGAAAGAGGTAATTTTGCACCCCAAAAAATTTGAATCTGAGAAAGGCTTCAGTCTCGGGCATCTGAAAGCACACAATTCTATGCAACAATGGTGGTTTTTTCTTTCATTACTTGCAACTTTGATGACTAATTGCGCCCAAATTTTCACAGGTTTGTTGATGCATGTTGGGATACACCAAGTGAGGATACTGGTTTTTGACAATTACTAAAAGTATACCCTGCTTTTAAAGGGTTTGCAAAAAAATGGTTAGAGTGAACAACTAGTTTTTATCACGCGAGCCCAAAACCTGATGTATGAAAAAAGGGATGGGGTTTTCCACTATTTTCTTATGGCTCCGATGACCGATTGAGCTTTTAAAAATTCACAGGTTTGTTATTTCATGTTTAATGTTGGGTCACATATTGGGACTGATTTCAAAAAGCACTCAGGTTCGCCTGAAGATGAGTTGTCAATATTGCTAGTTGTGATTTGTTTTGTGACAACACACTTAGCTTATTCAAACTCAAAATAAATCTTGGCTCTTTGTGGAATCGAGCCCTGGTCTATGACGATTACCAATGTTGTCCGCACGGTGCTTTAAAGGCACTGAACACGTTTGGTAATTGTCAAAGACCAGTGTTCTCACTTGGTGTATCCCAACATATGCATAAAATAACAAGCCTGTGAAAATTTGGGCTCAATTGGTCATCAAAGTTGCAAGAAAATGATGAAAGAAAAAACACCCTTGTTGTAAAATTGTGTGCTTTCAGATAGGAATAAAAACTTCTTGCAAAGGTTTTTATTATTTTAGTGAGAAATTACCTCTTTCTCAAAAACTACGTTACTTCAGAGGGAGTCGTTTCCTACAATGTTTTATACTATCAACAGCTCTCCGTTGCTTGTTACCAAGTAAGTTTTTATGCTAATATTTGCTTTGAGTCATTACCAAACGTGTACGATACCTTTAAAGGGAAGGTATACGTTTGGTAATCACTCTTAAAATTAATGGCAATAAAAACCTACTTGATTAGATGTACAGCAGCTTTCGATAGTATAAAGCATTTTGAGGAAAAAATAATGTTCTTGTGATTTCAGACCATGTTTCCAACGATGGACAAGGATGTGATAGAAACAGTACTCCGAGCAAACAATGGTGCAGTGGATGTTACTATAGATCAGCTGCTGACCTTGGCAGCCGACATGCCTGAACAGAAACCTGAATCTCCTCAGCATCCCCTACTCCCTGTAAGTCAGCGTCAAGCTTTGTTCCTCCTGAGTGGTCATTTAAAGGGGGACTGTGGTCATGGTCAGACAGTAGGAGGGTTAACTGTTAACTGTGTACTGCAAGCTGGCATGGGTTTATCTGTCTTTCAAAACCACAATGGGTGATATTGAATGGTCACACAGTAGGAGGGTTGACTGTGTACGGTGTAGATGCATTTACCCTATGATGTCATGCTGCAGGCTTGTGTGGGTTTATGTATCTTCAAAACCACAGTGGATGATATTGAATGGTCACACAGTAGGAAGGTTGACTGTGTACTGTGTAGATGCATTCAACACATGTCATCATACTGCAGGCTGGCGTGGGCGCATCTATCTTTCAAAACCACAGTGGGTGATATTGAATGGTCAGACAGTAGGAGGGTTGACTGTGTACTGAGTAGATACATTCACCACATGTCATCATACTGCAGGCTGGCGTGGGTTCATCAAAACCATAATGGGTGATATTGAATGGTCACACAGTAGGAAGGTTGACTGTGTACCTTGTAGATGCATTCACCACATGTTATCATTGCGTGGGTGCTTTCAAAACTGCAGTGGGTGATATTGAATGGTAAGACAGTAGGAGGGTTGACCTTGTACTGAGTAGATGCATTCACCACATGTCATCATACATGTCTCATACTGCAGGCTGCCGTGGGTTCATCTATCTTTCAAAACCACAATGGGTGATATTGAATGGTCATACAGTAGGAGGGTTGACTGTGTACTGTGTAGATGCATTCACCACATGATATCATACTACAGGCTGGCGTGGGTTCATCTATCTTTCAAAACCACAATGGGTGATATTGAATGGTCATACAGTAGTAGGGTTGACTGTGTACTATGTAGATGCATACACCACATGATATCATACTGCAGGCTGGCATGGGTTCATCTATCTTTCAAAACCACAATGGGTGATATTGAATGATCACACAGTAGGAGAGTTGATTGTGTACTGTGTAGATGTATTCACCACATGTCATCATACATGTGTCATACTGCAGGCTGGCGTGGGTTCATCTATCTTTCAAAACCACAATGGGTGATATTGAATGGTCACACAGTAGGAGGGTTAACCTAATATGTTTATGCTTCCCAGACAC
Source organism: Plazaster borealis (assembly GCA_021014325.1). Classification (NCBI taxonomy): domain Eukaryota; kingdom Metazoa; phylum Echinodermata; class Asteroidea; order Forcipulatida; family Labidiasteridae; genus Plazaster; species Plazaster borealis. Next base: position 3,115,291 of record CM037473.1, read on the forward strand.
AGTGTCTATATATATATACTTCTACCACTTGTCTGATTTAGTTCTATTTTGTTTGTGTCCTTGTGTTAAAACTTACAGCAATACGGAGATCCGATGAATATGGGTTTTAGTAGCCCCCCACCAGGCACTGCACCCATGACTCCAGATAGAGGACTTCCAGCCATGGTGGACAAACCACCTCCTTACTCCCCTCCATCACCCAACAGTTCCTTCTCACAGGTTAGTCAAAACAAGGTCAAAGGTTACTGTTGCGGTCAGAAGCATCACGCCCATAATATAATATACCATTATAACAAAGAGAAATTTTATCAAGCGCAAACAATTGCAGATCAGGAGCCGATTTCACAAAGCAATAAAATTCATCGCAAGACAAATTTTCAGTATCACCATAGTGACTTGTATTGTGACATCACACTTTACAACGCAACTACGATTGATTTGCAGTTACGATAATAATAATAATAGTAATAGTGGCTTCTTATACCGCACATATCCGTCACTCAGTGACGCTCAAGGCGCTTTTAACGTTCATTATTTTCCTGCAATTAGGTATTGTGGAGCTACGTTTTTAAAGTATGAGACCAAGTCAGCACCATGTAATGGTATACAAGGTGCTGTGACGCAATATGCTGCCGATCAAACCAGGAACACCGGGGCGAACCCCTTCTCTTTTCGATAAGTGCACTGGGTTCTTTTACGTGCATTACACAACACACGGGATCTACGGCTTAACGTCCCATCCGAAGGACGAAGCATGTGGTTAAGTGTCTTGCTTAAGGACACAAGTGTCACGACTGGGATTCGAACCCACACTCTGCTGATCAGAACCACCAGAGCTTGAGTTCAGTGTTCTTATCCGCTCGGCCACGACACGCCACTCTTAGATCTTTGTGAAATCGGCCCCAGCTTCGCCTGCCTCAAGGCGTTGGAGATAAACAAATGGATTAAACAAAATAAGTTACAAACAAAGAGAGTTACATGATTACAAAAAAATACGTCTGGACCAGCCAAATTTACACAGTTAGCTAAAAAGGTGAGAGAGTTGAAAATAGTTGAACAAATTTGATAATAGAGAAAACTTAAAATAAGTTACAATGTTAAGAAATGCTGTTAATGAAGATGAGTCTTCAGGCGAGACTTGAACAGCTCGATGGTCAACGAATCCTTGATGATCGGTGGCGGGTTGTTCCAAAGTGAACGGGCTACAACGCTGAATGCTCTACCACCATACGAATAAGTCCGTGGAGGAGGGGGAAGGTTGATGCAGAAGATTGAGGGATAATATACCGCTGCCTGTACGACATTTTTCGGATAATAAATCTACCTGACTGGTAATTCAGAATCAGAAATCAGAAGAGCAAGATGTAAACTCATTCTGAGCTCTATGAATCGAGATAATTCCCCCTGCGGCCATTTCCAAAAATATTTTGACGTCATCAAAGAAATTTGCTTGGATGGAAGACTGCTCAGGGAGATACATGTACTGCTGCTATTCGGCATAGTTGCCTAACTCTTCCTGATTCTGCAGAAAGTTCCCTAAAAATAAACCGATCTTTCCATGTTCTGATAAACACATTTGAAAATTTCCCTGATTATGGAAACTTTTTAGGTATTATGTTGAATGTAGTTCTAAATATCTCCCTGATTGTTGTACGAAATCTCTCTGATTGCAAGATGCAAATGTTGACGGCTCTGTATACTGATGATCCTAAGTTAATTCCACGTTGTATTTTTTAAGAAAGTGTCAAATAAGTTGTTGAATCTAGAGTTGGTCTACTTGCTCTTATTCCTTAAAAAGTTCAGACATATCTTCCTGGTCATTCTGAAACAAGTTTCTAAGAAGATGGAATAACAAGTTTGTAAAAGTACCATTACTCCACCTCATTACTCCACCCTTTATTGGTTTCAGGAAATGCGCAAACGACAACTTCCCTCAACTCCGATGCAAAGCGGGCCTCCTCAGTCGACGCTAACTCAGTTCACTCCGTCCCCCTCAGCGATGGCCCCACTGTTGCCCCCAGCCTCACTGTTTCCCAGTCGACCTGTTACTGCGACCCCTCCTGCCCCCGCGCCGGTTCCCAGACACTCGAGATGGAACCCTCCACTACTTGGGAACCTTCCGTCGGACTTCCTTAGAGTGGTGCCAGCCAAGACAACTCAGGTAAGCACTGCGTTCTTCATGGAGAGATACAAGGTTTCAACCAGAATTTTTTTTCAGGATAGTGTTCACTCCGTCCTTTGTGGGAACTTGATGAGGTTTCACCGCATCAGTGTCCAAGGCAGATTAAACTGACCAAATTTCCCGACTACGTGTTGGCAGGGGTAATTAAATCAGCACTATTTATAACACATTTGTATTGGCTACAGCACACCTCCTTTAGAGTATGCAGCACCAGCAGCCAAATTGGCACACAGGTTGCTTTTTCTTTTACGAGAGATTGCCTAACGTCACAAGGCGGGACGGCCACTTCAAGGTGAGGGCTGCACTTAACTGATTTGGGCTGTCAACCCAAATCAACTGCCACCATGGCGCGTTGCAACCTACTCCTGGGGCTGAAACAGGGTTGTACCCCCTTCACAGACCATAAGGATGTAGGCATGGGTATCACCCACTAAGAGCCTGGCTGGTAGAGCAGAATGCAATACCTTCCCAACTTTTTACGAAGCAATTACGGTTAAGTGCCTTGCTCCAGGGCACAAGTGTCATGACCGGGATTCGAACCCACACTCTGCTGCTGACAACACCAGAGGTTGGGTCCGGTGAACTAGACCACTCGGCTATGACAAAACTGCGGTTGCGTGCATGATACACTTACAAATGAAAAGAACAAAAATAAGTGTCCCAACGTTTTTAAATTGACTTTTTGTTATTATTTAAGCAGAACACTTCGGTTCCTCGTCGGCAGCAGAGTACGATGGTATCCGCCGAACTCCAGCAGCGAATGGAGAAGAATGTAAGACAACGAAAGAGCATCGATATCAACGATGTGGAAATGCAGCAGATGCTGGAGGACGAGAGGTTCGCCCTGACCCTACAGAACGAAGAATTTCTACAAGAGCTCCAGAGAAATCCAGAATTCATCGCCGCTCTCGACAGCGGTGAGTGTGTCATTCAATTTCCATTTTTTGATTAATTAATCAGTACCCTTGAAGATATATAATTATACAATAATAACAATATTGGACGTTTATATAGTACTGGTTTCCACCAGTTAAGATAATAATAAGAATAACTAGTTTTTATATAGCGCTTTATCTACGGGCGTTTCAAAGCATTTACCATTATTTTTTTCCAGACAGGTTTTTAAAGTTTTTGAATTATGAGGTCCATTTATGTAACACCTTGTAATGGTTTACAAGGTGTTGCGGTGCATTCAGCAGCCACTGCCAGAAACACCAGGGCAAACCCATTCTCTTAGCGATAAGAGTAACTTGGTTTCTGTTACGTGCATTACACATCACACGAGACCAACAGCTTTACGTCCCATCCAAAGGACAAAGCACTAATGGTGAAGTGCTCTAAGGACATGAGTGTCAAGACCAGGACTCGAACCGACACTCTGCTGATCAGAAACACCAGAGCTTGAGTCCGGTGCGCTTGACCGCTCGGCCACAACACGCCACTATGATGCTCATTGCACATGAACATTAAATCACTGGGCTATATATTTCATTCTTCAAACCATCTCAGATCCCTTAGAAGCGTGCAGCCTGTGCTGCCATGTTTGTAGCACATCCAGCTCAATCAATCACAGGTACCCATTCTACCTCTGGGTGAAGAGAAGCAATTAAAGTTAAGTGTCTTGCTCAAGAACACAAGTGTCATGACCGGGATTCGAACCCACACCCCAATGACTGTGCCATTCAGAACTTGAGTCTGATGTACTAGACCGCTCTGCCACACAGCTCTGTGTTGCAGTCATTATGTGGACATGCCTTTGTTCTGTACACTTCAAGAAAATTCTATTCTTTAACACTGTAAATAAACACTGTGTGGACGTGTGTTAGTCCACATGGTGTTTCAAGTCCACATAGTGTTTCAAGTCCCTACATTATGTGGACCTCTTTTGTTCTCAGGTCCACACTTTGTATGTAGCTTTTAAACACACATTGCCAAACAGTCCTGTGTTGCATACACTCTGTGGACATTCCTTTGTTCTTCCACACTGTAATAAACACTGTGTGGACGTGTGTACGTGTGGACGTGTGTACGTCCACAAAGTGTTTCAAGTCCTGACATTTTGTGGACCTCTTTTGTGCTCAGGTCCACACTTCGTTTAAACATGACATACACTGTACCACACGGCTATGAATATCGTGCTTGATCTAATTTGTCATACTTTTATCTTGTAGATTATTCGCAGTCTGTGACGGCCGCCGCTGTCCCATCTCAGTTTCCTGAATCAGCTAGAGGGAGTTTCCAGTCAAGCCAAGTCACATCAGGTGCCTTGCCCCAGGCAGAGGTAGGGGCAGCTGGGGGCATCTCGGCCGATGACATTGAGTTTCGGAATAAACTGTCACACATGGGAAAGAGTAAGTAGAATCCTTATAGATATTGCTGGGGATTTCTTTCTTGTTTAAGGTTTAAAGGCATCGTACAGGTTTGGTCATTGTCAAAGACCAGTGTTCTCACTTGGTGTATCCCAACATATGCATAAAATAACAAGCCTGTGAAAATTTGGGCTCAATTGGTCATCGAAGTTGCAAGAAAATGATGAAAGAAAAAACACCCTTGTTGTACAAATTTGTGTGCTTTCAGATAGAAATAAAAACTGAGAAATTACCTCTTTCTCAGAAACTACGTTACTTCAGAGGGAGTCGTTTCTCACAATGTTTTATACTATCAACAGCTCTCTGTTGCTCATTACCAAGTCAGTTTTTATGCTAATAGATATTTTGAGTAATTACCAAACGTGTACGATACCTTTAAACAGTCTTCCTTTGCTTTCAGGTTTTCCTGAAATAGGTGACATTACATTGACTCCTATCTGCCTAACTACGGGATTTCCCGTAGAACACACAAACGCTTTTAGCGCCTAACTACGGGAAAACCCATAGATGAACAAGACGTTATGTGTCTTTCTTTGTACTAGTGATATGTGTGTGGGAACATGGTAAAATATGTATCACATTAAAGAGAATGATGTGCTCTATCCAACGGTTTACAGTTTGTTGGGATATGTGTATTTGCAAGGCAGCAAATAATAAATGTTTATTGTAATGTTTACTGTGACGAGTCAGGCAGATATGGGTTAACCCTAACCAACCCCAATGCATCAAAGTCCAACTGCATGTTTTGTTTGATTCTGTTGGGCTGAGGACTGCACTAGTAAACTGATTATGCTTTACATGGGATCAGGCATACCACCATAATCAGAGTCCAACAGTTTGGGTATTGAGTTACCGTATGGTGTTGGGTTTTGTCAGAGTGACAAAGGATCCCTTACAGTTCATACCATAACTCCCCAACAATATTGAGTTGTCACTGCAGTGACTGAAGGATTGTCATTAAATCTTTAATTTCTGCAGAATGAGATATATTCCTGAATCTTTCTCATTCCTAACCCTAAATAGTGTGCTATATTTTGAAGTATCAAGACTTGTGGTTTGATGGTGTACATTTACACGTCCTGTCAATTTGATGTGTTTTTATTTACAGCCACAAGGTACAAGTTCACTCAAATGGCAAAGAAGTTCAACAAGAAGAAGAAGAGGAGCTCAAAACCTCAGTATCCTTTGATCCTTTTTTTGAATTGTTTATTTATTTGATCATAAAAATAGTAAGGAGTCAATTTTAATTTTTGACCATAACAACAGAAGCATATTCAGTGCACAAAAGGAGTCCACCAACATAAGACTAGGTAGCTCAGTTGGTAGAGTGCAATGTTCAAATCCTGCTCTAGTCATTTTATTTGTTCAACCCCAAATGGTGTAACAACTCGACGTTTTCCATCAGTAATTTGTTGATCGTCTTTAGGAGAAAGTCACCCAACAATGTTGGCGTGTCGTGGCCGAGCGGATAAGAACACCGGACTCAAGCTCTGGTGTTTCTGATCAGCGGAGTGTGGGTTCTAGTCCCGGTCGTGACACTTGTGTCCTTAAGCAAGACACTTTATCATAATTGCTGCGTCCTTCGGAGGGAACGTAAACCGTAGGTCCTGTGTGTTGTGTAATGCACGTAAAAGAACTCAGTGCACTTATCGTAAAGAGAAGGGTTCGCCCTGGTGTTCCTGGTTTGATCGACAGCATGTTGCACCAAAGAACCTTGTAAACCATTACATAGTGCTATAAAAGAATAGGCCTCATACTTAAAAACAAAGCTCCACATACCTTGCAGGAAAGAAATACTGAGCACTTTGAGATGCCCATCGGTTGTGATGAAGCACTATATAAGAACTCAGTGTTATTATCCATGTTGAAAGTGGGCGAAGATCAGAGTAAACCTCAAACAAAACATCTAAATCGTTCGGTAGACTGAAAAATATGTTAACCCTTGTTTGGGTGTTGTGGTCTCGGAAGATGTCGTATACAAACTCCTTAATGCCAAACTACCAGACTTGATGGGTTACCGGCTGCATCGACGATGAGTCTCCTTGATGACTATGATGTGAATGCGGACAGTGCACTGCTGGGTACCAGGCAACAAGTCCAGGAGAATTTCTACAGCGATTCAAAGGTAAGCTGTAAAGATCAAGTCTCAAGTGTTGCTTAGCATTTGTCTGTGTTAGCTTCGTAGAAGATAAATAATTGCGTTTAAAGGGTCTGTATACATTTGGTAATGACTCTGAAAATTAATGGCAATAAAAACAGCACCTTTGAATAGTATAATGCATTTTGATAAACTTTTTACTTAGAAGTACTGCGGTTATGGAAAAAGAGATCACTTTGTATCCCCAAAAATTTGAATCTGAGTGTATTCCAATTGCAGATTATTCTTCCTGCATGAACATAACTGCTCCAGATTTTCGGCATTATCTCAAAAACGCTACCACCTTTCGATTACCAAACATATACAATCCCTTTAAACAGGCATGCAACTCTTCCGCGTTTCCGCGGATTTCCGCGTTGTTTTTAAATGATCAGCGCTAAAAATTTAAAAAAATTGTTTAAAAAAATAATTGTAAAAAAAAAAATTAAAGTTGCATGCCTGTTTAAACCGGTGTCAAAACTTGTTTACAAAGAACCCAAGGTTCAGTGGAATTCTGTCTGAATTCTGTGTTCCTGTAACTCAAAAGTAACTCAGGAAATAATGACACGGCAGATGACGTGTTTCCGTTCTTCCTGGAAATATCTGTTTTTCAAGGTGAAAATACATGTAGTCCGAAAGTGTAAATGCAATTTCAATTTTCAGTTTTTAATTTCAATTCAATTTCACGTGTTTAACTTGATTAATGGCACTGCCAGGGTTATAGGGGCTCTAAGGTCAAATACAGTTCTGTGATGCACTCATTTTCCAAAAGGTAGAGCCCTCATAAAAGTCCAAAAAAAATTACAAGTCTCTAACCTCAAGTGAAAATGGCGTAAACTATGATTTTATATGCTAATCTTTTAGAGTGAAATTTGAAATCTGACACCATCGAACGTCAAACTCACAAACAAATTGATCTGTACATTCGAAAGAGGAATTTGTGTGTCACTCAAAAGGTGAAATTCAATGCCATTTTGGTTGAATATCATCAAAATTCAGGAATGAACTAAAAATTATCTGTACAAAAATGTACACACCATATGTTTAAAATGTGACGTTATCAAAAAAAATTGGATTTTGACAAAAATTGCACTTCAAGGGTATCAAATGCTATGGCATTTTACACTGTTTTAATGTGAGGTCGGGGACTTGAAAATTTCCCCCCATTTTCATAAGGACTCTATCTATTGGAAAATGAGTGGATCACTAAACTGGATTTGACCTTGGAGCCCCTCTTTAAATTCCTCTTTTTAGTTGTTGCTTTATTAGCATGCTATACGCACACCCATCTCCCCCAACCCCCGTCACCCATTTCACACACCCCATCTGCATGTTTTATCCCAGAAGCAAAAGTCCCCAAAGAAGAAAGTGAGAGACTTTGAGGAGCCGATAATATTCTACCAAGAAGACAACGAGTTTGCTCTGCACGAAGAGAGCTAATGTTAGATCGCTATCGGGCAATTAATGCATCTATGTGCTGGTATGCTGTGTATGTATAAACGTGTGCTGTAGTTTTAAGGGGGTTTAGACATGTAGAGTAGCTTCTTATAGATAGGACTGTGGTTCCACAAACTGCTTTTTTTTAAAGTCAGAAGTGCTTTTTTTTACTACAAATGTTGCGTGTCGTGGCCGAGTGGTCTAGTTCACCGAACCCAAGCTCTGGTGCTATCAGCAGCTGAGTGTGGGTTTGAATCCCGGTCATGACACTTCTGCCCTTGAGCAAGGCGCTTCATTGCTTCGTAAAAAGTTGGGAAGGTAGTGCATTCTGCTCTACCAGGCTCCTAGTGGATGATACCCATGCCTACATCCTTACGGACTGTAAAGGGGGTTACCCTGTTTCAGCCCAAGGAGTAAGTGGCAACGTACCCCTGGTTGCAGTTGATTCGGGTCGAAAGCCCAAATCAGTTAAGTGTAGCCCTCACTTTGAAGTGGCCGTCTGGCCTTGTGATGTAAGGAGATATCTCATTTAAAAAAAAACTCTTGGTAACTTTTACCAGTTAGTTGACCGACCATTCACAACCATCATACTTCTACTTCGTTACTCGGGCAGAGTCCGTAGGTCAGGATATAAACGCCAAGGAGAAATTATAGTCAAGTGTTTTGCTCAAGGACACACGGGCCAGGGACCGAGATTTGAACCGTTCAACTACACAGGTTGTCTAAGATGGTATAACTGCACAGTTTTTCTGCATATACTGTATAGTATGTGTTCAACACATGATGTCATATTGCAGGCTGGCATAGTGCATCTATCATTCAAAACCACAGTCAGTCAGTGGGAGGGTTGACTGTGTACTGTGTAGATTCATTCACCACATGATATCATATTGTAGGCTGGCATAGTTTGTCAATCCTTCAAAACCATAGTGGATGATATTGAATGGTCAGACAGTAGGAGGGTTGACTGTGTAGATGCATTCACTTCATGATATAATATTGCAGGCTGGCATAGTTTATCTATCATTCTAAACCACAGTGGGTGATATTAAATGGCCAGACAGTAGGAGGGTTGACTGTGTACTGTGTACATGCATTCACCACATGATATCATATTGTAGGCTGACATAGTTTATCCATCATTCAAGACCAGAATGTATGATATTGAATGGTCAGACAGTGGGAGAGTTGACCATGTACTGTGTACACATGATATATTGCAGGCTGATATAATGCTTCCATCATTCAAAACCACAGTGGCTGATATTAAATTGTCAGACGGTAGGAGGGTTAAATTAGTATCATGGAAAGAATGTGTGAATTTGTTGTTTTGCATGTTTTGTTTTGTTTTGCTACAACTTGTTTTGCTTGTGGAGTTGAATTATTGCTATTGCAGGCCGTTTTTATTGATGATACCTACATTGCATTCACATCTTCTGTTTTCATCTTTGCTCGTTACTGAAATAAATTGATTACTTTACTATCATATTGAAACTCAGTCATAAATCATTTCTTAGCTCCTACATCAATGAAAATGTGTAATGATGACATAAATTTGTAATTGTTTTAAAATTGTCAGAAGAAAATTTACCCGTTGCACCAACGTCACACTCCGCTACTCTCTGCCACACTCGCCATTTTGGGTGTCAAATAGCCCACCTTGTAGGGCTGTAATGGCTCTTTTTTAACATCGGTCTTATCGCAGTCCGATGTTAAAAGAGAGCCATAACAGCCCAACAAGGTGGGCTAGGTGTCAAATTGCACGTACAAATTATGGTAAGCGAGTGCTGCACCGCCTGAAATGCGCACTACACTGTAAAATACTCGGGAACATTGACTCCCAAAATGGCGCAACCAAGATTATTGTGATGATGACGTCAGGTGAGTTTGGTCAAAGCAAGCTCTTTGAGAACAAACTGTTACCCAAATGAGTGGTGCACATAAACAAAATTAAATAGCCAGTGGTTTGGTCCAAATACATCTTCACGAAAAATGGAGATTATTAAAAAATACAAATCTTCTGTGGGGGAAGAAATTTCCCATTTTCAACAAATACTACTTGACCTTCCAGCCTTTTTTCTTTTCAATATTTTAACATTTCCACTTTTTCTTACTTTTCCACAGGAATTTCAAGTCTAGCGATCAGTCAGCTTTACCCTACAGACCAGACTGTAATCTCCTCCTTCAAGGAATTACTTCAACAGAGACTCTGGCACTCATTTAGTACCAGGTTAGTATTAGTTCATTCCCCAAATACAACATGGTGTTACAGAAACCTCGGACCTCAATCCAGAGCGCTAAGGAGAAGGCACTTTGGATTGATGTTGCCGTTAGACCTTAACAAGATGCAACATAAGGGAGCGTCTCATTCACGGCGTTGGGCACACGCCCGCAATCCTTTGGACAGCTGGAATGTTCCGCAAGACCGCATCATTGTGCCAAAAGTACGGGAGCAATCCAAGAGGAGTGAAAATGCACAATAATGTTTTGTACGTTTCAATAAAACGTTCCGGCCGTCCAAAGGAACGGTCCATGTGCGCCACTGGAATACTTCTCCGATCCGATTGGATTGTTCCTACCGTTCCGACTTTTGAGAAGCTCCCTATCTGAATGGGAACAAGCGGTCGCAAAGCTTGGTATCTGATCTGCAACCAAAATCCACCAAAACTATTAAGTAAAACGTAACAGACAGTTGAAGTCAACGACTAGATGACACCCACAATTATCACGAACTGCACGTTTGATTAATTGGACCACGTGGAACATCCTCGCATAAATGTGAAACGTTTGCAACATTTTGGGCTACAAAACTCAACAACCCTGAAACTACATTGCCATAGATTATTGGATGCACAGATGAGACGCACCCTACAGAAGTGCAGGTTGAATTCAGTCAATTTATCCTGAAATCTGAGCCCGATTTCATGGCTCTGCTTACCGCCGAATTCTGCGGTTGCGATCACCATTCTTCGCCTACAGGGCAAGCGCCGAATTTCTGTGCTAGCTGTGTGAGCGAAGAATGCTTAGCAAAATGGGACTACACACGCGCACAAGCAAAAATGTCCTGCTAACCTGTGAAATACACTTGACGTAAGCGTGGAATTCCCTGCTTCAGAAAGCACCGATTCTTTGCTTGTGGTGAGCAGAGCCATGAAATCGGGCCCTGTTTTATACCAGTTTGAACAAGATGGTGGAGGGCCGCGACGCCGTTTGTCTACAAATGCAGGGAAACTATTGCAACACGGGCATGTGATCAGAGTGCCAACTAGGTCTCTGTTGATTTACTGAATGCTGTGTGTAGTGGTCTGTAAAACCAGTAGTGGAACGGACAGAGTAGACCTGTACCAGGAGTGTTTGTTAGACTGATGAAATTCTTGCATCGGGATAAAGAACAAGTTGCGTATTTAGTATTTTGAAACGTTCCAATGGAGCGTTCCGGTGGTCCAACGGAACAGTCCATGTGCGCGGGTTGGAATACTTCTCCGATCCAATAAGCACAGGCTTTAACTCACACTACGCTGGCATTTTATATAGTTGGCATCAACATCATCAGGGTTTACTCGTAACTTTTTCAGTGACTAGCCAGCAGAACCAGTTAGCTTGTCATTTCACTGGTCCCCCCAGCTTTCTCACTGGTCCATATTTTGGAGTTTTCTTCAACATTGTTATTAGCATGGGACTATGTGATTTGTATCAATATGAACAATCAGTGGTTTCCGTGTAGCAGTGGCAAGCAATCAACTTGCCTGCCGGACTATTTGGAAAGAATTCTGACTGGTCCTCGTGTCAGTGTTTTAACTGGCATTTGGCCAGCGGACCACTGTTAAGGGAGAACACTGGAATCATTGGTCGGATATGCCCGATATTGGATCGGATAAGTACGCGGAATAAAGAGCAATGGTTTAGTTTTTTGCCCTCCAATAATATGTCTAGTAAGTAAGACATCATGAAGATAATAACATTTCACAGCCATCACAAAAACTTGGCATATGGGAATTTTTTTAAGAAGTATTTTGTTAAGCTGTTATTTCCTTCAATTTTCATTCTCATTTGTTTGTAAAAGGACATCATGAATGGATTTGTCTATACCATGTAGGATAGCCCTTGTACTCTATAAAATGTTCATATATTTTTGCAGGGGCGTAAATAACATGACTGTTGTTTACCACAATACGAACACCTCAAGGAAGGCGCGTAACTTTTGTAAAACTGTTGTAAATTAGATACTTTTTAGATACATTGATCAACAAATACACTAACGTAACTTTGTAAGTGGAATACTACTGTGTAACAAAGCATTTAAGTACAACTTTGGATAAGATTGAAAATATAGATGGTCACAGATTTACACTTACACGGTATAAAGATGGTCATAGTGGGAAACTTCATTTGAAATGTTCTTGCTTAAAATGACTTTAGTTTTTGAGAAATGAGTGAAACAATTAGTTTTGATCTGGAGAGTCCAAAACCCACTGTTTGAAGACAGGGAAAAACTTCTTTTTTTTCACTATTTTCTTGTGACTCCAATGACAGATTGAGCCTAAATTTTCACATGTTCATTATTTCATGTATTAATGTTAGGTCACATACAGTGCGGATACTGGTCTTCGACACTTACCAATGTTTTCCGTATGCTTTAAACAAGCGCTTTCTCATTTACAATTTGCAAACTTTATCAATGGTTTTTTTTAACTCGGTCGATGACTATTTGTGTTTGGATGCATCTTCGTGTGTCACTTTCTTTCCCAACAATTCTTTGTGCAAGTTTTTGTAGAATTTCAAGGCAACTTGCAAATCTTAAAGGGACACGTTGCATTGGATTGGGCGATTTGGGCTATAAAAAAAGCATTTGTTATGAAATGAATATGGTTAGAAAGATGCTCTAAAAGTAGAATATAATGATCTACACAAATATGCCTCAAAAATTGTGTGCTTTTCCTTTTACTTTGTGAACTAACACAGTCGGCCATTTTGTAGAACCAAATTTGTTTGACTCCACAAAATTGGGGACCATGTTAATAAAGAAAAAGCACACAATTTCGAGGGATGTTTGCGTGAATCATTATATTCTACTTTTTAAACATCTTTCCAACCACATTCACTTCATAACAAATGCTATTTACATGTATAGCCCAAATCGACCAATCCAAGGCAACGTGTCACTTTAAACCTAAAACTAGAAGATTTTTTTTTTTTTTTCAAAATATTATTACTGCACTTGTAGCTGTGAATATTGATAAGCGGAACAATTTCTCCATGTTATATTATCTTCCACCCAATGGATGTTCTCACAAATTGCTATTTTTATACTTGTATAAAAATACAACTTATAAAAGTACTACTCATAAACTTGTAACTAATTCACTTTAAAGTGCCTGACACCAAATGGCACTGTAGTTTTTGACCAATTACTTCAACCAGCAATAATGAAAAAAATAACGGGAAAAATTCAGACTGCAGTATAAATTGGCGGATCAGTGTTCTTTGACAAAATGCAGACTTAAAGGGTCTGTATACATTTGGTAATGACTCTGAAAATTAATGGCAATAAAAACTTACTTGGTAAGAAGTACATCAGCTTTGGATAGTATAATACATTTTGAGAAACTTTTCACTTCGAAGTACTGCGGTTATGGAAAAAGATATATCACTTTTTATCCCCAAAAAATTGAATCTGAGAAGCGTTACTGATTATGCAGTAACGTTTCCAATTGCAGATTATTCTCCTGCGTGGACATAATCGCTCCAGATTTTCGGCAATATCTCAAAAACTCTACCACCTTTTGAAATGAAATTTTTGTTTTATGGTATATATCTACAACTATATAGGATTAAAACAAACAGTGGGTTCCAATTACCAAGCGTATACAATCACTTTAAACCGGTGTCAAAACTTGTTTACAAAGAACCAAAGGTTCAGTGGAGTTCTGGCTGAATCCTGTGTTCCTGCAACTCAAAAGTTACTCAGGAAAGAATGACACGGCAGATTACGTGTTTCCACCCTTCCTAGAAATCCCTTTAAACAAAGCCGAGATTTGATCTACCAAATGCAAAACAAGTCTGCTGCCAGAAAATGGGGTTACCAGCTAAAATACCATACAGTTTGCATTGTTTGTGATTGGTTCCCTGCTAAGTTTTTCCAAAGCAGAAGTTAGATATGTACCGGTAATACTTTCTGCTTGCATAGCTTTATGAGTAATGATAGTGTTGTGAGGGTTTTCGCGGCTCTTTCTAAAAAGCACCGGAGCAGGGTATTCAAAATTATTGGATTTTTTTTACATTAAAATCTGTTTACTCTCATGTGAACTCAATTTCCTTATTGATTGAACACATTTGAAATTAATTTCAGCAAAGATCACTTGTTGCTGTTTTTGTTCAAGCTTAAGATCAATCTTAGCTCTTTGTGAAATCGAGCCATAGGGTTATCAAAAGGTGGAAATGCCATCATTTTAAAGACCTACATGAACAAAAACGGCAACAAGTGATCTTCGCTGAAATCCATCTAAAATGTTTTCAATCAATAAGGAAATTGAGTTCACATGAGATTAAACAGATTTTAATTGGAAAAAAACAATCAATTTGAATTCCCTTTGCCGGTGCTTTTCAGACAGATTCGCGAAAAGCCCTGCGAAAAGCCCTGTTACTCATGTTACGTCATATGTTTTGTATAACCGCTTTGTTGCAGCATGGAGGTTATAACAAAGCAACCTCCCACAAATGAGGTCAAAGTATTGTCATTTTGACGCACGCCATCAACTGTTTTTCAAAAACCTGAGCTTGGGGCATAATTTTTTGATTGATAATTACGAAAAATTCAGAAGTATACAAATATCAAAATTACATTTATATGATAAACAAACACAATATAAACAGGTTTCAGATAGCATTCCTGTAAAACAAGTTTCGCTCAAGTAGCTGTTTAACATACCTCCAAAAATTTGGATCCTAGTTTCTGACTTTTTTTGTCAGCAATAACTCCCTCCCCTGGTTTTAGGGTTTTCAAAAAACATTCTGTGCAATGGCCAATGCAAGAAATTATCCAGCTTACTTTTTTTATATTTGTTTTCCCTTCTTTTTTTAAAAATTCATTTAAAGTTTTCTGAACAAAATTGTCTTCGAAACTTGTTGTCTTCATGTACACAGTATATAACTTAAGATTTCAATCACCTTCAAACTTGAAAAAAATGTACATTTTTTTTTGTATACAAAGATAAGCTCTATTTTGAGATGTACTAGTATTTAAATATGATTGCATAAAATTGTCCGTAAAATCTGTGTAGTGGAAGAAACATCTTGATGTGAAAAAAATTATTTGGTTTTTTTTAGGAAATTTTGAAATTATATTTATGCAAAAAAGCGGTGATTGGCCGCCTTATGTTTCAACTCCTGCGGAGTGTTTCTCACTTAAAGTATTTTTTTTTTTTTTCATTTACCGTAAAACAATTAGATTCAAGCAACTCTTTTCAACATTTGGAAGTAACCGTCTACTTCTCTTGTAACATCAAGTTGTTATATTATTTAAAAGTATATAAACAGTTTGAAACCGTGGAGAGTATACCATGGAACTGGAAGGTACGTCATTGTTTTTCTTCAATTTTACAAGCCCCATGTACTCTCTAATGCGAGACTTTGGGGACCCTAGGTGGCAGCAGACTTACCACAGCTTAATTTTATGGCTCTGCTTACCGCAGACTTTTGCGCTTACAGTATATAGAATCATGCGCTTTACTGGGCGCCGTAAGCGCAGAATTCTATGGTAAGCAGCGCCATGACTGGACCCAGGTATTAAAATCCATGTTTCTCAGAAGCGTGCGCATGATCAGAATAGCTCATATTCACAAGCGCCATCTTAAAAATTCTACCACAATGCATCTTTGGAAACTGAGTACTGTTGAAAACTAAATCACGCTGCCAAGATGGACGCCATGCTGTAGTTTACATGTACATGTAACTGTGCAAGGTTTTTTAGTTGTGTACCGCATCGCTTCAAAATCAGCGCGCCATGATGGTTGCCGGTGTTGCTTGGACTCGGATTCCACCCAGAATCCTTTGTGCACCGAGCATTGTGACATTGGGTTATTTTGTGATCAGTTGGAAACGACCTTGGCACAACCTCATAAAGCCTGTAAGCACAACAAACTCTTGCTAAGCAACAATAGGTTACCAGCCAGAATACCATACAGTTACCATTGCTGCAACTGGTACCCCACTCATTTCTTGCTTAGCAAAACAATTTAACAGCTTTATGAAATTGGGCCCTTAAAGTCTACTGCCACCTCGCATACCAAAGTCACCCATTCCCCCCAAGCTGTCCAGAGAGAAACCTATAACTTTCCAATTATTTTCATCGGGATTGCTTACATACATTTGTAAATATTTTCTATGTTGCCTGTTTTTTCTGTTCTTTTTGTGTTTATCTTGGTATTTATTGTATTTTATTTATTTCAATTTTATTTGCTTTAATATTTTTATTTGACTTTTTATTTATTTGTTTATTTTCTTGGGGGGGCGTTTTAAAGAATCACAATGGTATAAAGGTATTATACAGGATTGGTAGAGCTGAAAAAATAGTCGCAGACAGTGTTCATGTTTTGTGTGATCAACCATATACATGAAATAACAAACCTGTGAAAATTTGGGTTTAATCCGTTGTGCGAGTCAGGAGAAAATAGTGAAAAACCATGCACAATTTTCAGCATGTTAACAAATTGTCCTTAATTTTGGTTGTAACATCTGAAATTAGCTGGTTTGTTTTCAGATAGTTTTCTTAAAATATGAGTTCATTTCAGAGGAAATTGATTCACAGAAAAACATGGTTCTAGTATGAACTTCAAAATCAGTAAGCTTTCAGACTAAAATTAAACAAGGATTTTTTGTATACCAAGTACCAATCCTGTATAACACCTTTAAAAAACTGACAACATTTTTTATTTTAATGGCGGATTTGTTTAGTTTCGACAACGGATCAATAGTGTACAAGTTATTTTATGAAAGTGTAAACTAATGCAATGGGCATGAATCAAAAATGTCATGTTAGTGAAGTGGAGTTGTGAATATGATATATATCCCACTTGAAAGTTAAGTTTGTGATTTTTGTTTTGTTTTATTTTCAATTGTTTTATATTTGTTTTTAAAATATATTGTTTTATGTTGAATAGAGTAAAGTCATAACCCAACCTGGGTACTGTGCCTTGTAAATATAAATGCAAGTTAAGCGAATGTTTGCCCAATTTCTTTCCTGTTTTTATTATTTGTATTTCTGGTAATGAAACCATGCTTCATAACTGAACTTAATCACTGTAGCTCGCAAGCCTGAGGAAACCTGTGAACAAAGGTGCTTGCTATGTGAACCAGAAAAAACCTGGGGTTAACCCCTACTCTTCCACGATAAGTGTTCTGGGTTCTTTTACAGGCACTGCCAATCAAAGGACAAGGCAATTATGGTAAAGAATATTGCTCAAGGACACAAGTGCCACGACCGGGATCCAAACCCAAACTCTGCTTATTAGAAACACCAGAGCTTGAGTCTGGTGCTCTTAACCACTCGGCCAAGACCCAGCAAGTTTTGTCCAAGATCAAATAAGCCTCTTTTCACACTTGACAAAGTTTGCGGGAAAGTCCCATGAAAAATTTGATATTCTACACAGTTTTAACTTGAGGTTAGAGACTTGTAACTTTTTCCCCACTTTCATGAGGACTCCCCCTATTGGCAAATGAGTGAATTGCAAAACTCAAAACCTATGCTGACAGGTGGGGCAGGGGAGATCAGCGATCCGGGGGTGAGCAACATTAAATACTTCACCTGAAAGCAAATTCAAAGCAAATTACATAACACAAACAATGATGTACGCAGAGCTGCAAACTCTCCCTGATTCTGCAGAAAGTTCCCTGCAAACAAACCAATCTTTCCATGTTCTGATGAACAAATCTGAAAATTTCCCTGATTATGGGAACGTACTTCTAAATATCTCCCTGAGTGTTGTACAAAATCTCCCCGAGTGCAGGGTGAAAATTTTGGCAGCTTTGTGTACATGCTGTTTTCCCAATTGTGGTGGAGGGAAATTTGGCAATTCGTATGAAGTATGAACCGGACTTAACAATGGAATTTCCACAGAGCATTTATGAAATATGGATTGTGTATGAGTGTGTCGAACCCAGGACTTTTAACATAACGGATCCGGGTGTTTTGACCAGAGCTGTGTAATGAGAGAGTTCCGACAACTTGCGATTAGAAGGCATGTGCAGTTGGGCATGTGCGCACACAGGATGTCAGACTAGACTAAACATTGGGTTGTGCTGCATTTGGACCAAAAATGGCGTCCAGCAACCACGTGACCGAAGAAAAATGGTCCCTCCATATCACAACTCTCTCAATACACAGCTCTGGTTTTGACAGACAGAAGGAGCCCTCACTTGGCTTCTGTGTACTCAAACAAAAGTAAGTCCCAGGACCTCACAATCTTCAATTATATGACAAGGATGTTCAAGAGTGAAAATAACCCGATGAAAGAGGGCGCACTATCTATTCACACTTTTTGTTGGAAATTGCCGGGAAAACCCGAGGTCATGAGGTGGCTCGATACCATGCACAGCTTTGCTACCTTGGGCAGCACGCCGTATCTATACCTCTTGTTACTAACCCCTGGAAGGGATGTACTGGAAAAAAAAATTCTGATTGGCTAACCAAAATTTAATGCTCTGGGCGCATGCTTGTTAAAAACTTTCAAGCGTTTGAAGGGCAGGGTGCTTAGTACGCGCATGTCAAAATGCAAGTATTTTGACGTAATCCACTTTAAATGAATTATGCCTTTTACACGGTCAGCCTAAACTCCATACAGTTAGACATGACACAAATTCAAAGAAGAACGAGAGGGGACCAGTTGCTCTATAGTTGAAACCTATGCCTGTGTCCCTAAGACGGAGCGAATCAATCGAAGGACCAATGATATTTGGATATTTCAAAGTCACACGTCCAGGGGATACGATCGAGATGGCGCGTCGAGATACTACACCACTGGGACGAAGGTTGTGACGTTGGTGGAATATTCATACACAGCACCCTCTACAGTCCATGTAAAAAGCACACAATAAACGCAGAGACTACATTTATGGGGCAGTTGCGGAACATCTTCTTGTCGAAATAAATTTCTAGAAAAAAATTGTTGACAGAATACATATCAGATAACCACGCCCTATAAACACAATAAGAAAACTACACCACAATATTATACATCATTTTTATATTTTTTATTTTTTCATTTTTTTCGGATTTTTTTTTTTATAGTTTTTTTTTAGTTATTTTTTTTTTATATTTTTTATTTTTTTACTTTATTTTTTTTTCCTCCTTTATAAATTACTTAATAAAGAAAACCGCTGGATAAAGCAGTGGTACAATACCCTCTGCATAGTTAATAATACGGGGGGGAATTAGGCAAAAAACTGAAATTGTCCAGATGAAATAAAAACCAAACCCTCCTTTAACATCACTTACTTTTTTCCCCCTAAGGATTTCTTTTCAGATGTCTTATCAGGAAAGATCATATTTAGGTGAATTCAAGAGGAAGGAGGTGGGGCATGGGGATTTGACTTGGGGGGAGGGGTTATAAATGCAGCCACTATTAGAACGTTGGAGACATTTGCTTCTTTAACAAAAAAGTGAAACCGACTGAATGTATTGCAGTTTCATTGAAGAAAACATATTTCGTCTCTATTGCTGAAGCCTTACAAATAAAAACAGTGTAATGTTGATGACCGTTTGTAAAGAGTGAACGATTCAAAATAATCACAGTGTTGATATAAATCTTGATAGCAAGTTTAATTATTCATCCTGAAGATAGACTCTCTCCCCCTTACTCATAAAACTTTCTCTCTCTTTCTCACACGATCTCACCCACACATAAATTCTCTTCATTTCCATTGCATTCTCACTTCTCGCTTCATAGAATTGTGTTTAAAACAGAAAACTACAATTTAAAAAAAAAAACATGCTTAAATAAGCCTTGCCTAGTCAACGTATCCGTATCGATTATGGCGAGGCAAACTTAATCGTGGCCTTCAGACTGATTAAAAGCTTCGCACATTTTTTTCCTACATTAAAACAAAAACAAAAAACCAATCATTTGCTGATAGAGCGATACTCACATGGTCTAAATTTTTCCAAAGACAGCTTTCAAATTTACCACGGGAAAGTTCTTTTTTAAAAGGTCATTCAATTTCAATCCACTAGTCAGCATTTCTTATATCTAAATTACGGTTTACAATTCTGTGGTACAACAAGTCAGAAATATATTATTTCGCAGGCCTGGAATTACACGGAGGCCATGTCCTCTGTTGCCCCTGGTCTTGGCTTTGGTGCCCCATTAAAAGTTTGCCAGACTTTAGACTTTAAGATTTTCCAATGGAAGTGCCCTTTGCGAAATGAAAATAGATGAAAATTCCAGGCCTGATTTTAGTTTTCCCCCATTACTCCAATTTTTTCTTTCTTTTTCGCAGGACTCGAAGCGACGAGTATACGGTGCTAATCACACATCGGTGTTTGGAGTAAAAACCAAACTAATTTTCTTTATCCCCGATGCAATTACGACATCCATTAAAAAAAGTCTGAAATATTAATAATTGTAACCAGTGAAGCTTCTTGAAGCGTAGGAAATCTTACTATAAATCTTCTGAATGCAGTACAAATCTTGTGGTTGTGGCGTTACACGATTAATGCTTCTTAAGGGGGAGGGGGGGTGGTGGTCTTGGTATTTTGTCTATTTTCCTCAAAATCAAATTGGCACTAGAAGTATGTCTACAGAAGTTCCTTCGAACAGCCGAAAGTAAGAGAAGCTAAGAATTATTCAGAGGGGTCTTTTTCAAGCCTGTATATATTTTTGATGAGAACATCTGTAAACTCTAGCCGCACTAAAAAGAAAATTAAACCGATAGATAAGAACAGACAACAGACTACATAGTCTGTGAACAGTTGGGCTGATTACAGGGTGTTGGGCGTTTTAAATCTTATGCACAATAATTGTACCCTGCTTTCTGACTTATTGACCCCTTTGCTCGACACAGAACACACCTCCGCAAAATATACATCTACCACTTCCGCCATTTTAGGAGTCGGTTCCTTTGTGTACATTTTGACTCCCAAAATGGCTGACTGTATTAGCGCGTGTTAGTGCGCTGCGTGTTACGCAAGAGGTCAATAGACCCAGTGCATAGGCCGCCATCGCTGAGGTCAAACAATGGAAATGTGCAAGCGCGTACGCGCCACGCACAACCCCTTAGCCGATTATAGGTCTTCCTTTGATCTCAATGAGGGCGCTGTTCGAGGTTGTGACGTCATATGTAAGGGGTCTATATATTGTCATTCACTCCTTCACTCCCAGATAATTTTGTTATTCCTGATGTTGAGAAATAAAGTGTATTTTTTGTTTGCGCAAGAATCAAACCAGGCAGAGGGCTCTCTCAGAGGTCACAGGTCTCCCCTTTGAAACATTTATTAAGTAGGACGTCTGATGGAAGAGATTTTTACGAGACGATGTGTCCGAAGAAATTGAAATTCCGTGACTGATTTTGAGCTGTCATTACTTAATACACGGTGAATACTACGGGGTTCAATTTTTGTACTTGCCATTAAAAAGACATTAAAGAAAAAATGAACTATCCCATAATTTGGCTAGTGTTGCACTGCACTTAAACATTTTTGACATTTTGACATTTTTAGTTTTTCAACGTCCATTTACTTTAAAGACCCCTCCTTTGCTATGTCGGGAACATTGTTTTCGATTAGAAACCATGTTCATTAAAAAAAAACGGAAAGGGAAAAGAAAAACCACAAAAATCACTGCATTTTTATTCAAAATCGAGGTAGATTTTTTTGTTTTCGTTTAAAAATCCTACCCCAATTATGCAAAAATCACTGGTTTGTGTTTGTTAACTATGTTGTTTCTACACTGGTTTTTTTTTTTTCATTATTCTTGTCAGTGGTTCTTTTTTGACTCCTGGAGTTTCTTCGGCGTCCAGGTTCCATCTCTTCTAGTGTATAAAAAGTCTTCTGTAAACAAAAACAAAAACAAAAACAACAATGGGATTAGTCAATACGATTAAATACTACGGAAAATAGTCACTAGAAAAAGTAATAATAAGGATTTAGGAAGATATTATACAGGATCGGTAAGGATAAAAAACATCATTGTTTATTTTTAGTCTGAAAGCTTACTGACTATAGACCACTATCATGCTGCCACCATCTTGGTCATTCTCCTTGTATCCAATAGCAGTAATGAATGCTGATATTCCTTGTATAAAAAAGGAACCAGACTATTTCTCCTTCCAGCCTTGGTTTTGGATACATTCATTTGAGTGGGAGAAAATCAAGATGGCCGCACCATGATAAAGGTCTATAAAGTTCATTCTAGAACCATTTTTTTTCTGTGAAATATTTCCCTCTGAAATGAAGTCATATCCGATAAAACTGTATCTGAAAACCTTTAAAAAAACTGCAACAGCGTTTGTTACAACCAAAAAAAAGAACAATGTTTTTTCACTATTTTCTACTAACTCCCATAATGGATTAAGCCCAAATTTTCAAAGATTTGTTATATCATTTATATGGTTGATCACACAAAACATGAACACTGTCTGCGATTATTTTGTCAGCTCTACCAATCCTGTATAATACTTTTAAACACTTATGTTAAAATGTTAAGCTTATCGGGGCTTGAATTTTGAGGCAAATTCCATCAAGACCACAGGGCTTTGAGCTCAATTTTTACAGGACCAGAATTTTTTTCAGAAGACCAAGATCAAATAAGGAAATATTTTAAACAGTTTAAAATATCAACTTTTTTTATTTGAACAAGCACAAAGACAAGATTTATCTAATTTAATTCATATTGGTCAGTATACTTCGATGCTCCTTATCAGATTTAAAGTCAACATTTGAACCTCAATTTTGTTGTCAAAGAGATTACACAGTGAGGTATTATTATTCAATCACACAAGACCGTCGGACTGGTACGGTCATGACTTTACTAGCCCTGATGCTATAATCACTGGCCTCGGGCCTGTGGTCCAATGTAAAATTCAAGCCCTGATTATGACTCTTTGCACCTGTGCATGAAACTGCAGTTTGTCCAAAAAAAAAGAGGGAAGTAGAAATAGTAGGGCAGACAAAGGAAATATTTTGGGGAATTGTGCCTTTGATGATACAGGCATGGAATTTCGCACACAGTCGCGGCTACATTTTGTTTTCTTCCCTGGCGACTTAAACAGGGTAGCTTTTAAAAAATGTTGTTAAAATTGACTTTAGAATGTGTTATAACCTCAATAACTGGCAGTCTGATCCAAGTATATAAATCTAAGTCCGCATCCAAATTGGCGACTACAGCTACGGCTACGGCTGTTGCTAAGGGCGTTGTTAAGGACGTCCTATTCTTCAACGCATGATGACGCGGAAATCTAGCCGTAGCCGCAGCTGCCAATTCGGACACGGCCTCTTAGTCTTTAGTACTGAATATTATATTTGGTTTTACCCTTGGGCCTTACACCGATGTGTGTAAAGCACTGTATAATCGGTACTTTTCCCCCCCAAGTCCTGTAAACAAATCCACAGGCATATTACTCGGGTGGGATTCGAACCCACTGCAATTCTAGAGCAGATGTCTGACCAACTAGACCACCGAGATTGCCCGGTAGCTAGAGGCAGTTCGAATCCTATATTTTGGTACTGCATCAACCAAAATGGGTGCCATCATCCACTACAACACAAGTCCTTAACACAACTAGTCAACAGAGGGCGCTAAACTAGTCAACAGAGGGCGCTATAACAATAACTCACAACAGGTAACTACAGAATGAGACTCACTTATTTCAGAAGCCACTGGTTTTCAATGCAGCATGAATCAGTTGCCTTGGAAAACTTGTGCATGGCCATGGGCCTGACCTAATCCTGAATCATTGGAGAGAAGAACAACAAACATCAGAAATTACTTCAATTTCACTCGAGTCAATTCGACACTTCATGTACCTCAACTTGCAAAGCACAAACAAGAAACCAAGTGGCATTTAGCTCTTTCAGCCCCAATGGCGACTTTAGTCGACTGTGCACTATACCCTACTTGAGCCCCAATGGTGACTTTAGTCGACTGTGCACTATACCCTACTTGAGCCCCAATGGTGACTTTAGTCGACTGTGCACTATACCCTGCTTGAGCCCCAATGGTGACTTTAGTCTACTGTGCACTATACCCTACTTGAGCCTCAATGGTGACTTTAGTCGACTGTGCACTATACCCTACTTGAGCCCCAATGGTGACTTTAGTCGACTGTGCACTATACCCTGCTTGAGCCCCAATGGTGACTTTAGTCAACTGTGCACTATACCCTGCTTGAGCCCCAATGGTGACTTTAGTCGACTGTGCACTATACCCTGCTTGAGCCCCAATGGCGACTTTAGTCGACTGTGCACTATACCCTACTTGAGCCCCAATGGTGACTTTAGTCGACTGTGCACTATACCCTACTTGAGCCCCAATGGCGACTTTAGTCGACTGTGCACTATACCCTACTTGAGCCCCAATGGTGACTTTAGTCGACTGTGCACTA
This sequence comes from Plazaster borealis, assembly GCA_021014325.1. NCBI lineage: Eukaryota > Metazoa > Echinodermata > Asteroidea > Forcipulatida > Labidiasteridae > Plazaster > Plazaster borealis. Next base: position 3,140,009 of record CM037473.1, read on the forward strand.
CACCCTGCTTGAGCCCCAATGGCGACTTTAGTCAACTGTGCACTATACCCTACTTGAGCCCCAATGGCGACTTTAGTCGACTGTGCACTATACCCTACTTGAGCCCCAATGGTGACTTTAGTCGACTGTGCACTATACCCTACTTGAGCCCCAATGGTGACTTTAGTTGACTGTGCTCTACACCCTGCTCGAGCCCCAATGGTGACTTTAGTCGACTGTGCACTATACCCTACATGAGCCCCAATGGCGACTTTAGTCGACTGTGCTCTACACCCTGCTTGAGCCCCAATGGCGACTTTAGTCGACTGTGCACTATACCCTACTTGAGCCCCAATGGCGACTTTAGTCGACTGTGCTCTATACCCTGCTTGAGCCCCAATGGCGACTTTAGTCGTCTGTGCACTATACCCTACTTGAGCCCCAATGGTGACTTTAGTCAACTGTGCTCTATACCCTGCTTGAGCCCCAATGGCGACTTTAGTCAACTGTGCTTTATACCCTACTTGAGCCCCAATGGTGACTTTAGTCGACTGTGCACTATACCCTACTTGAGCCCCAATGGCGACTTTAGTCGACTGTGCACTATACCCTGCTCGAGCCTCAATGGTGACTTTAGTCGACTGTGCTCTATACCCTGCTTGAGCCCCAATGGCGACTTTAGTCGACTGTGCTCTATACCCTGCTTGAGCCCCAATGGCGACTTTAGTCGTCTGTGCACTATACCCTGCTCGAGCCTCAATGGTGACTTTAGTCGACTGTGCACTATACCCTACTTGAGCCCCAATGGTGACTTTAGTCGACTGTGCACTATACCCTACTTGAGCCCCAATGGTGACTTTAGTCGACTGTGCACTATACCCTACTTGAGCCCCAATGGTGACTTTAGTCGACTGTGCACTATACCCTACTTGAGCCCCAATGGTGACTTTAGTTGACTGTGCACTATACCCTGCTTGAGCCCCAATGGTGACTTTAGTTGACTGTGCACTATACCCTGCTTGAGCCCCACTGGTGACTTTAGTCAACTGTGCACTATACCCTACTTGAGCCCCAATGGCGACTTTAGTCGACTGTGCTCTATACCCTGCTTGAGCCCCAATGGCGACTTTAGTCGTCTGTGCACTATACCCTGCTTGAGCCCCACTGGTGACTTTAGTCAACTGTGCACTATACCCTGCTTGAGCCCCACTGGTGACTTTAGTCAACTGTGCACTATACCCTACTTGAGCCCCAATGGTGACTTTAGTCGACTGTGCACTATACCCTACTTGAGCCCCAATGGCGACTTTAGTCAACTGTGCACTATATCCTGCTTGAGCCCCAATGGCGACTTTAGTCAACTGTGCACTATACCCTGCTTGAGCCCCACTGGTGACTTTAGTCAACTGTGCACTATACCCTACTTGAGCCCCAATGGTGACTTTAGTCGACTGTGCACTATACCCTACTTGAGCCCCAATGGCGACTTTAGTCGACTGTGCACTATACCCTGCTTGAGCCCCACTGGTGACTTTAGTCAACTGTGCACTATACCCTGCTTGAGCCCCACTGGTGACTTTAGTCAACTGTGCACTATACCCTACTTGAGCCCCAATGGTGACTTTAGTCGACTGTGCACTATACCCTACTTGAGCCCCAATGGTGACTTTAGTTGACTGTGCACTATACCCTGCTCGAGCCCCAATGGTGACTTTAGTCGACTGTGCACTATACCCTGCTTGAGCCCCAATGATGACTTTAGTCGACTGTGCACTATACCCTACTTGAGCCCCAATGGTGACTTTAGTCGACTGTGCACTATACCCTACATGAGCCCCAATGGCGACTTTAGTCGACTGTGCTCTATACCCTGCTCGAGCCCCAATGGTGACTTTAGTCGACTGTGCACTATACCCTGCTTGAGCCCCACTGGTGACTTTAGTCAACTGTGCACTATACCCTACTTGAGCCCCAATGGCGACTTTAGTCGACTGTGCTCTATACCCTGCTTGAGCCCCAATGGCGACTTTAGTCGTCTGTGCACTATACCCTGCTTGAGCCCCACTGGTGACTTTAGTCAACTGTGCACTATACCCTGCTTGAGCCCCACTGGTGACTTTAGTCAACTGTGCACTATACCCTACTTGAGCCCCAATGGTGACTTTAGTCGACTGTGCACTATACCCTACTTGAGCCCCAATGGCGACTTTAGTCAACTGTGCACTATATCCTGCTTGAGCCCCAATGGCGACTTTAGTCAACTGTGCACTATACCCTGCTTGAGCCCCACTGGTGACTTTAGTCAACTGTGCACTATACCCTACTTGAGCCCCAATGGTGACTTTAGTCGACTGTGCACTATACCCTACTTGAGCCCCAATGGCGACTTTAGTCGACTGTGCACTATACCCTGCTTGAGCCCCACTGGTGACTTTAGTCAACTGTGCACTATACCCTGCTTGAGCCCCACTGGTGACTTTAGTCAACTGTGCACTATACCCTACTTGAGCCCCAATGGTGACTTTAGTCGACTGTGCACTATACCCTACTTGAGCCCCAATGGCGACTTTAGTCATTTGTGCACTATATCCTGCTTGAGCCCCAATGGCGACTTTAGTCAACTGTGCACTATACCCTGCTTGAGCCCCACTGGTGACTTTAGTCAACTGTGCACTATACCCTACTTGAGCCCCAATGGCGACTTTAGTCGACTGTGCTCTATACCCTGCTTGAGCCCCAATGGCGACTTTAGTCGTCTGTGCACTATACCCTACTTGAGCCCCAATGGTGACTTTAGTCAACTGTGCTCTATACCCTGCTTGAGCCCCAATGGCGACTTTAGTCAACTGTGCTTTATACCCTACTTGAGCCCCAATGGTGACTTTAGTCGACTGTGCACTATACCCTACTTGAGCCCCAATGGCGACTTTAGTCGACTGTGCACTATACCCTGCTCGAGCCTCAATGGTGACTTTAGTCGACTGTGCTCTATACCCTGCTTGAGCCCCAATGGCGACTTTAGTCGACTGTGCTCTATACCCTGCTTGAGCCCCAATGGCGACTTTAGTCGTCTGTGCACTATACCCTGCTCGAGCCTCAATGGTGACTTTAGTCGACTGTGCACTATACCCTACTTGAGCCCCAATGGTGACTTTAGTCGACTGTGCACTATACCCTGCTTGAGCCCCAATGGTGACTTTAGTCGACTGTGCTCTATACCCTGCTTGAGCCCCAATGGTGACTTTAGTCGACTGTGCACTATACCCTACTTGAGCCCCAATGGTGACTTTAGTCGACTGTGCACTATACCCTGCTTGAGCCCCAATGGTGACTTTAGTCGACTGTGCACTATACCCTACTTGAGCCCCAATGGTGACTTTAGTCGACTGTGCACTTACCCTGCTTGAGCCCCAATGGTGACTTTAGTCAACTGTGCACTATACCCTGCTTGAGCCCCAATGGTGACTTTAGTCGACTGTGCACTATACCCTGATTAAGCCCCAATGGTGACTTTAGTCGACTGTGCACTATACCCTGATTAAGCCCCAATGGTGACTTTAGTCGACTGTGCACTATACCCTGCTTGAGCCCCAATGGTGACTTTAGTCCACTGTGCACTATACCCTACTTGAGCCCCAATGGTGACTTTAGTCGACTGTGCACTATACCCTGCTTCAGCCCCAATGGTGACTTTAGTCGACTGTGCACTATACCCTGCTTCAGCCCCAATGGTGACTTTAGTCGACTGTGCACTATACCCTGCTTCAGCCCCAATGGTGACTTTAGTCAACTGTGCACTATACCCTGCTTGAGCCCCAATGGTGACTTTAGTCGACTGTGCACTATACCCTACTTGAGCCCCAATGGTGACTTTAGTCGACTGTGCACTATACCCTACTTGAGCCCCAATGGTGACTTACGTCAACTGTGCACTATACCCTGCTTCAGCCCCAATGGTGACTTTAGTCGACTGTGCACTATACCCTGCTTCAGCCCCAATGGTGACTTTAGTCGACTGTGCACTATACCCTGCTTCAGCCCCAATGGTGACTTTAGTCGACTGTGCACTATACCCTACTTGAGCCCCAATAGTGACTTTAGTCGACTATGCCTTACACCCTGCTTGAGCCCCAATGGTGACTTTAGTCAAATGTGCACTATACCCTACTTGAGCCCCAATGGTGACTTTAGTCGACTGTGCACTATACCCTACTTGAGCCCCAATGGTGACTTTAGTCGACTGTGCACTATACCCTACTTGAGCCCCAATGGTGACTTTAGTCGACTGTGCACTATACCCTGCTTGAGCCCCAATGGTGACTTTAGTCGACTGTGCTCTACACCCTGCTCGAGCCCCAATGTTGACTTTAGTCAACTGTGCACTATACCCTACTTGAGCCCCAATGGTGACTTTAGTCGACTGTGCTCTACACCCTGCTTGAGCCCCAATGGCGACTTTAGTCAACTGTGCACTATACCCTACTTGAGCCCCATTGGCCACTTTAATCCACCAAGATAACACACAAAAAGCACTCAAGCCTGAGCACAAAGGCCATTTCTTAAAAAGCTGTAGTTTTGTCCATGTGCACCCTCCATACCCAACCATCATTGGAAAGAGAAAGATCGGATCTTTCCAATGATGGTGACATCAAGTGAATTGGGTTTAAGGGACACGTTGCCTTGGATCGGGCGAGTTGGTCTATGAAATGCGTTTGTAACCGTTTGTTATAAAATGCATATGGTTAGAAAGATGTTTTAAAAGTAGAATACAATGATCCACACAAATATGCCTCGAAATTGCGTGGTTTTCCTTTTAATTGCGAACTAATACTGTCCGCCATTTTGTGGAGTCAAAACTTTGGTTCTACAAAATGGCGTGCTGTGTTAGTTCAGGATGTAAAAGGAAAACCACACAATTTCGAGGCATATTTGTGTGGATCAATGTATTCTACTTTTAAAACATCTTTCTAACCACAATGCATTTTATAACAACGTTTACAAAAGCTTTTCATAGACCAACTCGCCTGATCCAAGGCAAGGTGTCTCTTTAATACAGAGCTATTTTGAATTTTGAACATTCAATTTAATTAAATTCCAAAATGGTTTATTGAAAAAATGTAAATTGCAGTTAAACAAAAAACTTAATTTTAACTTCAGACATTCAAAAAATTTAAAATACACAGAAAAAAAAGGTGTACAGTTGCGAACAGAAAACATCTTTATGTACGCCATTTAAAAATAAACATGTCTCAATAAAACCGCAAGGCAGACAATGTAAATTCAAAAGGTTTACAAAGTGATAATAATAATAATAATAATGAACCATTCTTGTATAGCGCACATCACATTCACAGAGAAGTCTCTATGCGGCGCAATCTGCAACCAACCGTGCCAGAAACACCATGGCAACCCTTTCTCTTAACAAGTGTACCGAGACGTGCATTACAAGGTGACGTGGCACAATGTACTTACATGCTGAAAATTGTGCATGGCTTTTCAATATTTTCTCCCGACTCACACACCGAAATAAGACCAAATTTTCACAGGTTTAATATTTCAATATTTCATGTATATGGTTGATGACACAAAACATGAACACTGTCTGCGATTTTGTTGTCAGCTCTACCAATACTGTACAATATCTTTAAACACAGACGTGGCCCAATTTCATAGAGCTGCTTAAGCAGCAAATATTACTTTACATTTTTCTGCTAAGCAAAAATAAGCAGGATACCAGTCACAGATAGTGCACGTGGAATTCCATTTTGGGTGGTAACCTTATTCTGGTAAGCATAATTTTGTTGTGCTTAGCTTTTTTCCAATGCTAAAACAGCTCTATGAAATTGGGCCGTATGAAATAAGAAATAAAATGAAGTACCTTGTGGTTGTGGCAATATATGAGCAGCCATCTGTCCAGAATTGTGCACCATTGGGTTTATGGGCTGTCCCGGTAAAATCATCCAGTTGGCCTGCGTTGGATGCGGATGGGGATTATTATGCACTGGCGTCACGTTGGTAATGTTAGTCGCTGGTATCGTTGTGGACGTTATATACTGCGGGTACGGGTGTGGACCACCAAACTGCTGCTGTTGCTGCGGTTGGCTGGACTGTATGGCCATGGATTGTAGATGACCAGGCTGTAACGGGGTCTGATGGTACAGTATTGGCTGCGATTGCGGGTGTAGATGATGAGCCATGCTCTGATGTTGAGAGACATGCGGCTGGTGGCCTTGGTGCTGCTGGTGAGGCATGTGGTGTACAGGGCTTGGGGTTGGCCTGTGCTGCTGCTGCTGCTGCTGTTGCTGTTGGGGCTGCTGCTGGGGCTGCGGCTGCTGCTGCTGCTGCGGCTGCGGAATCTGACTCGGCTGGGACCCATGAGTTTGTTGCTGAGGTGGCGTCGTGTGAGGCTGGGCATGCGGGTGTTGAGGGTGCTGAGGCTGGAGGTGCACAACGGACTGAGGGTGGTGGTGATGTTGCGGCTGCTGTTGCTGCTGTTGGGATTGTTGTTGAGCATGCTGCTGTTGTTGCTGCTGCTGCTGTGCTTGTTGCTGCTGCTGTTGTTGATGTGAGATTTGAGCATGCATTGATTGTTGCACTTGTCCTGCCTGAGCTTGCAGTTGTGTGTTGGATACTACCAAAAATAAAGCGCAAATACAACTATTACAACCAAAATCAAGTAAATTTTATAAAGCGTCAACAGCAGGTAAACAAATAAATGATAATCATTCAAATTCTTGTTTACATTTGGCATCACAACAATTAAGAATAAATATATGTTCAATATCCTTTTAATTTCAAGAAGTGTCTTCTATTTTGTTGTGATAGTGTGTTGAGATGTATTTTTTAAGCTAACCAAAATAATGATGTAGACTAAAAACAAGGGTTTCTCTCCTTAGGTTTCACCTCAATAATCTCTGGTTCCAAACTAACCTAGAACCGGGTCCAGATTAGATTGGTTCTTCCCCTATCTGGGGTTTCCCCCCTCATTTCTATTTCGACCCCCCTCTTCCTAAGTTTCTTCAGCCTTGCAGAAGGGTTCCCTCTTTGTTTTTTCACTCATAACCCAGCAGTATCAGAACCTTGTTGCTTCAATACTCTGCAAGCTCTTTTCACGAATACATTTAAAACCCTTAAGTGCGGAAGTAACCCAGGAGTTACTTAAATGCAGGAAGGTTCCACTAGTTACTGGCTCCCCAGTAAGTCAACAAGTTTGGTTGGCAGGGGGGGGGGAGGGGGTGTTGGAAACCTCAAAACCTACAACAGGCCGTCAGCAAGACATCTGGAAGCCTGCTACAAAGATCAGATGGCACCACTTTATCAGAGGGTTTGATATGGGTAGGTCTGTATGGCTGTACAATTTTGTGCACAAAGTATATGGGTGAAAATAAACGAAAACTTCACACCTCTGGGACCTTAAAGGCAAAGTATACCTTTAGTTTTTGGAACGGTTCGATTGTTTTAATCCCATGTGAATGTTGATATGTACAATAAAATTAACCTGTGAAATTTTCAGTTCAAGAGGGGGTAGCGTTTTTGAGACTTCGTTGAAAATCTGGAGCGAATATGTCCACGCAGGAAGAATAATCCGCAATTGGAATACACAATCTGAGAAACGTTCCTGATTTTTTGTTTTTAGCCCTTTCTCTAAAACCGCATTCCTTAGGAGGAAAACGTTTCTCAAAATGTTATACATTACCAACAGCTGCAGTGCTTCTTACCAAGTAAGTTTTTATAAGTCAATAATTTGTTGAGTAATAACCACAGGTAAACACTCCCCTTGAAAACCCTTTAGAGACCATTAGTTTCTGTTTAATCATCTGTATAATTTCTGTATAATGTGCCCAGACATGGCAAATTTTGTTTATTTTAAACTTGGGTTTTTTCAGGAAGAATGCCTAGAAAAATAATCAAAGAAACAGGAATATATGGTTTTGTTTTCGAATTGTAGATTCAATGTCAACATGGGAATCGTAGGAAAATGTCAGTTCAGACAATGACCTTTTACTTTGACCTTTTTTGATTGGGGTGAAAGGTGGACAAATGTTGCGGCCGTTTACGGGCCGCTATGGGTGTTTCAGTACAATCCGCTCCCAGCCGCTATGGTCTCTGAGGTGTGAAGTGTACGGTGCTGAATTCCCCTTGGTATTGTGGGCCGAGTTGGAAGGATTCTCTTATTGGTTCTGAGTTATCCATCCTTGCATTTGGCCAGTGGACTAAGGTAAGAGGGCCTTGATATGCAAACCCCTTTTGGGGATTTCTTGGTTTCAGGGCCAGACGGTATCGGATTGGAGTGTTTGAGGTTAGAAGCTGACCTAATACAGGGGAGTTTCCTGGTATGGTACCCTCTGGTAATGAATGTATATGAGCAGCAGCTGTGGGTTGAGGCACAGTTTGAATGTTGGGCTGTGGACTAAGGTAAGAGGGCGTTGATATGTTTTGGGGATTTCTCGGTTTCAGGTCCACACGGTATCGGATTGGAGTGTTTGTGTTTGAGGTTAGAAGCTGACCTAATACAGGGGAGTTTCCTGGTATGGTACCCTCTGGTAATGAATGTATATGAGCAGCAGCTGTGGGTTGAGGCACAGTTTGAATGTTGGGCTGTGGACTAAGGTAAGAGGGCGTTGATATGTTTTGGGGATTTCTCGGTTTCAGGGCCAGACGGTATCGGATTGGAGTGTTTGTGTTTGAGGTTAGAAGCTGACCTAATACAGGGGAGTTTCCTGGTATGGTACCCTCTGGTAATGAATGTATATGAGGAGCAGCTGTGGGTTGATGCACACCTTGAATGTTGGGCTGTGGTTGAATTTGTCGGTACGGAACAGGATGCTGCAAGGGGAACAAAAACAAGAAGCACAAAATAAAATCACAGAATTCACCGTCGACAATACAATTGCATCCATAACTGACCATTCAATTTCATCTACTGTGGTTTTGAAAGATAGATAAACTACATCTTGCAATCGGGGAGATTTTGTACAACAATCAGGGAGATATTTAGAATTACAATTAGCATAACAGGGGAAAAGTTTCCATAATCGGGGACATTTTCAAATTTGTTCATCAGAACATGGAAAGATTGGTTTATTTTCAGTGAACTTTCTGCAGAATCAGGGAGAGTTGGCAGCTCTGCCGTACACAACTGCTGCAGTTGAATAGTATCAAATGATAGGTCAACTCACTGGAAAATGGTACCAAGTGTAAGAGGGTTAGCCCCAGTCATCCCAAATCCTTCAAAATCTAACTTATTGCTCGAACTTTGCACCTTTTGGTTTTGGCAAGCAAGTCAACCAGTCCGACGAAGGATGAAAGCGGACAAACGGATGTCTTTGGTAAATATTGGTAAATATAGCCGGAAAAAGCGGCTTCCCTGTGACCAGTGTGAAAATTGAAAAGGAATCTGGACTTACTTTGGTTTGATACATTTGGTAGGGTCCAGCCTGTGGAAGCATCGGCTGACCAGGTATGCCCGGCTGTGGAGGGTAATGTAACATCGGACTGTGATGGGGGTAGCCCATGGGCGACACTAACGGCTGACCGGCCGCCATGGATGCAGTGGGGATCAGCGTCGGCAGCTCACTGGGAGGCTGGGGCCGCTGGTGAGGGATGTTGGTGGCCGAGCCTGCGAAGGTGAAACCTTGGACATTGAGAAATAAAAAAATTAGTAACATTTCATTTTGACATTCTAGTGTGGCACTGCATACAAAAGCCATGTGCAAAACACCTACGGGTAATATCGTTAAGCTATTAATTATTATATCAAAAATATTTTATTCTAATTAATAAGTATTGACAGCTAAAATTTGTAAGAGGATAATTAGAAAATTTAATTTCACTAAATATTAATAATAAGAATGATAATAATATATAGTCTTATAGAGCGCACATATCTATCAATAAGGTACTGAAGGCACTTGAACAAAAAGAAACATTTTAAGATAGGTTATTGAATTCTTTGAATTATGAGACCGATTTATATAGCACCTTATAGACGATGTGACCTCTGACGTCATTCGAAAACCATAACATGATGCGCGCGCATGTCGCCGGGCAAAACCTTTGTGTACTGACAGCCAGCTATAAAGGACACGCAATGTTACCATGAGTACGCGTCTTCTTGCCCGGCGGAAACGAGTGTTTTGTCAACAGAGGGCGGTTTGAATGTAAACAGAGGTCACATCGTCTATACTGTAAGGGTTTACAAGGTGCTGCTGCGCAATCAGCAGCCACTGCCAGAAACACTGGGGGAAAACCCCTTCTCTTAGCGATAAGTGTAATTGGGTTATTATACGCATTACACAACACAGGGGACCTACAACTTTACGTTCCATCCGAAGGGCAAAGCAATAACGGTTAAGTGTCTTGCTTAAGGACACAAATGTCAAGACCGGGACTTGAACCCACACTTTCCTGATCAGAAACAACAGAGCTTGTGTCATACAAAATGACATAACTTTCACGCTCAGTTGTCTTGAAACACAATTTTGCACATTAATTGCTTACGCCCTTTCTCCAGTAACTTTTCGTTACATCCTTCTTCGACTTACAAATCGTACAAATAAAACCACAGGACAATACTCGACAAGGTAAAATACACATGCAAATATTTCATCAAATTTATCAATTATAATTATTTTTCTAAAAAATGTTGTTTGTACACATTTCAAAATAACTTCAACAAATTTCAAATTAGACGATATTGATATAGGTAAGGGTTAAAAATAACGAGGTATGAAATTACAATTGTAACACCCCCCCCAAGCTAATGTACAATTAAAGCCATTGGGGGAAGGGGTGAGATTTGAAAAATATCTGGTACATTGACTTGATTGGTCACAAGTGAATACTCAAATTGGATTCCCCAGACTAAAGACAGTGTTGCTATGTCAAATTGTTCTGGGCAAACTTTTGTATAGCAACCTCCAGATGAGCAAACCCTGGTACCATTGTGCCATACACATTCATTCAGAGTTGTGTATGGGTGCACGCGACCTATTCCGTAACTACGCAAAAGCTTTTCCCGAACCATAAGACATAGCAACTATCTGTAGTTGCTGGCTTAATTGTGTACTGTGGACATGCATTCACCACATGATGTCGTACAGCAGGTTGGCATAGTTTATCTATCATTCAAAACCACAGTTGGATGATATTAAATAGCCAGACAGTAGGAGGGTTGACTGTGTACTGTGGACATGCATTCACCACATGATATCATACTGCAGGCTGGCATAGTCTATCAGTCAAAAACCACAGTGGATGATATTGAATGGTCAGCCAGTAGGGAGGTTAACCCTCCTACTGTCTGACCATTCAATATCATCCACTATGGTTTTTGACTGATAAACTACGCCAGCCTGCAGTATGATATCATGTGGTGAATGCATGTCCACAGTACACAATTAACCCTCCTACTGTCTGACCATTCAATATCATCCACTGTGGTTTTTAAATGATAAACTATGCCAGCCTGCAGTATGATATCATGCGGTGAATGCATGTCCACAGTACACAGTCAACCCTCCTACTGTCTGACCATTTAATATCATCCAACTGTGGTTTTGAATGATAGATAAACTATGCCAACCTGCTGTACGACATCATGTGGTGAATGCATGTCCACAGTACACAGTCAACCCTCCTACTGTCTGACCATTCAATATCATCCACTGTGGTTTTTGACTGATAAACTATGCAAGCCTGCAGTATGATATCATGTGGTGAATGCATGTCCACAGTACACAGTCAACCCTCCTACTGTCTGGCTATTTAATATCACCCAACTGTGGTTCTGAATGATAGATAAACTATGCCAACCTGCTGTACGACATCATGTGGTGAATGCATGTCCACAGTACACAGTCAACCCTCCTACTGTCTGGCTATTTAATATCACCCACTGTGGATTTGAATGATAGATAAACTGTGCCAGTCTGCAATACGAAATTCTGTGGAGAATGCATCTACACAGAACACAGTCAACCCTCCTACTGTCTGGCCATTTAATATCACCCACTGTGGTTTTGAATGATAGATAAACTGTGCCAGTCTGCAATACGCCATTCTGTTGAGAATGCATCTACACAGTACACAGTTAGTTCTGTGCACAGTTGTGCCACCCAACAAAACCCTGCGCGGTTGAACGGTTCCACATGGTTTGTCAACTCGGTGAATTTTTTTTCCCACAAGACGGGAAAAGTTGGCGACTACTGGGCCACACGTGCCAAACCCCGTGTCCGCTCACCTTTCTTTTGCATCATAGGCTTCTGGCCCATGTGGCTGACCTGCGCCTGAGCTACCGCCGTCTGCTGAGGGGTAGGCATGGCTCCCTGGTACCCCTGCCCGCTGGAGATGACGTAGGGAACCATGTTTGGTTGAGGGGGAAACTGCTGGGTGTGCTGTAGAACCATCGCGGGACTGGGACTCAGCTGTGGCCTGGGGGGTGTGGGCGTCTTAGGATTTCTCGGAAACTGTTGAGTTTAAAAACAAAATCAAGAGGGATTTCAAGTAAATAACAACATTATTTCAAAAGAGAAAAAGGTTGATGGGATTTGAGGTATTGCATGGTAAGGTATCAATGTGTATTGGGTTTGCAGTAACACAATGTGTGTATCTACTTTGCTGTGTAGATTTTGTTCTTTGAGAACTTGTCTTGCTATGTATTCTACTGCCGCGGAGTAGATTTCGGAATTCGGAAGACTTTTCTACTGCCGCAGAGCAGATTTTGGGTTTCGGGAGACTACCAAGTTCTGAAAAGAACTGTCCTGCTTCCTAAATACTACCTGGGCGGAAGGTAGGAAATCGGTCGGGACTACTACATGTACTTTCGCTTCGTGGATGGGGGGGGGACTTCTCATAAAAAGGTTCTAACAATTTCAAACCTCATCAGCGCCAAGTTGAAGAGTGTTAAATATTAACTCCAATATAAATTGTGAGAACGAGTATAAATTACTCACCGTTGGAACAAAGACTTTCGCTAGTGGATTCAGCTGTTTATCTTTGTCTTTATTGGGGTTTGAGGGCGAGTCTTTACCAGAACTGTAATGCACAAACAAACAAACAACACAATCATTGACAACATTATTCTACCGAATTCTATAAAATAAAAAAATAAAATAAAAATTAAAAAAAATAAAAATTTATATACTTTATCCCCGATGCAAATTTAACATCTATTATAATTATTCTACCGCATCCCAATTGTAAATTTGTAAACTTCTTGAAGAGGATTTTGTAGGATTTTGGAGGGTTAGGGTTTTGATCAATACTTGCCTGGTATCCATGTCCTTGGTTTCCCGATCTTCTGCAGGTTGCGGCACTATTGGTGTTGTTTTCTCCGTCGTGGTAGAGGGTTTGGCTTCTGAGGCAGCTTGGGTACTAGGTATACTCGACGGCTCTTCTTCTACCGGCTTATTTTCAATCTGTGTAACGAACAACAAGAAAAGTTACTCTTGCATTGCCCGATTTTTTCGATGACAGACCAACAAATTTTGATTTTTGTTGTCCTCTAAACTAATTTTTTTACCGATGATGTAATTTCAGCACAAAAAACATAAAATACTTTCACTTTAACAGGGCTCGAACTTAACACTGGACTGTAGGCTTAAGGCCAGTGATTTTAGCATCAGGCCACTAAATTCATGACTAGCAAGTCTAGTGGTCTTGTGTTCTTTTAATTGAACAAAAATACCTCACTGTGTAATATCTTTAACAAAACAGTTTATGTTAACATGTTGACTCTAACCATCTTTATATTCTGTTGAGCATCGAAGTATACTATACCAATATGAGACAAATGAAATAAATCTTGTCTTAGTGCTTGTAATACTTGTTAAACACAGTTTATATGTTAAACTGTGTACGTATATGTTTAACTGTGTAGACATTTTTCTCATCTTGATTTGGTCCTGTAAGAACAATTCTGGTCCAGTGAAAATTTTGAGCTACAAGCCCTGCGATCTTGTGGATTTTCCCACCAAATCCGAGCCCTGGTAAAATAATTCCGTAAAAATACGCTAACGTAATTATGTAACGTGCAAATTGGTTCTCCATGAGATAATGTTGGGTCCTGACAATAACTAATTTGCATCTAATTTGAATCTTTTAACTAACTATTACTATTAGCCCTCATGCATGTCCCAATGCGCATGACCGGCGCGCAAAGGATTCTTGGTAAAATCAGAGTCCACGCCCAGCGACCATCATGGCGCGCTGATTTTGAAGCAATGCAGTGCAAAACTATAAAACCTAGCATAGTTACATGTAAACCACAGCGTGGCTTCCATCTTGGCAGCTTGATTTATTTGTTTACTGTACACAGTTTCCCAAGATGCATTGCGGTGTGTTTTTATGATGGCACTTGTGCGTATGAGCTATTGTTGACAGGTTTGGGTTTTTGTTTTGGTTAGTACCTCAATTGAAAGTTTATAATTTCCTCAAAAATGTATATGTATCAAATTGTTACCATCAATTGGCAAAACATCTGACATTTTCCAGGAATCTGGCTTCATGAAAATGAATATTAATGATACATTTTAGAGGGTGGGGGGGGGGACGGACAAATGTAACAATTTAGTTGTAAAGAATGCACAAAAAATGAATGAATTTCTTAACAACTTTTGGAATATCAATCTTTCAACACTACTTCAGAAATATTGTAAACATTTAGTTGTAAACAGTTGTAAACATTTAGTTGTAAACAATGCAAAAAGTTGAACAAATTTCTTAACAACTTTTGGAATATCAATCTCTCAACACTACTTCATAAATATTGGCTGAAATCCTTCATCCTGATACTTACGATAAACGCGTGACTGAACTCCTTTAACTCGTTTAATTTCGCTATATCTGTTTCTGCGCCAAGATGAGAGAAAATTATTATTTCAAAATATGCTACAATCAAACAATTAAAATTGATGTGTGGTACCAGTCTCCACCTTCGCAAAATGCTCATGACACCTGAATTTCCTGATGTAAATTCTAAGGTTTGTTTACCCATTAAAGACCATTCATTTCTGTATAATCATCACCATACACCCAGACATGGTTTTGTTGTTGATTTTTTGAAACAATTTGGTCTTGTAAAAAGTGTCTGAAAAAATTCTATAAATCAGAAATTTGTTTTTGTTTTTTATAAATAATAATAATAATAATAATAACAAGTTCTTATATAGCGCATTTTACAATAAACGTCTCAATGCGCTTTACATTAGTGCCCTGGTCATTGGGCCAATAACATTCCTTTAACCTTTCTCAGCTTCCTGGGGAGTATACAACCCTGGGCAACCGTGGCGCTCCGAAGGCTTTTTCAAACACAATATCAACCTCTACCCTCGCAGGTACCCATTTATACCCCTGGGTGTGAAGAGAAGCAATTATAGTTAAGTGTCTTGCTCAAGAACACAAGTGCCATGACCGGGATTCGAACCCACAACCTGATGACTAACCACCAGAACTTGAATTCGATGCTCTTAACCGCTCGGCCACGACACCATAAACATAGATACTATATGAGAAACATTGGAAAATGCCAATTCAGGTCATGACCTTTACTTTGACCTTTTTTGGTGAGTGAAAGTAGGTCAGATCTTGCAGCCGTTTGCGGTCGCTGTGGTCTCTAAAGGGTTAAACATCTCAATATTCGTCAAGCTACCTCTACTGACTCATTCAAATCTCTATTAAAGACTCATCTCTTTGTAATTTAAGGTTAATGCGCTTAGAAACGCCAGTATTAAGCGCTTTATAAATGTTATTATTATTATTATTATTTTCAGAGCATATTGTTAAAACCAAGCATGATACTGAACCTTGAAAAAAATTTATCAAGTGCAGCCCAGCATACACATAGCTGCCAACATTGAAACCTCAGAAATAGGAACACCAGTTTTACGAGTCCACAGATAGCGACGCAAGAAGTCGTGCGAGTACACATACAAATGATGTATGTACATGTATTTAAAACAATGAACTAAAATCACTGTATCACGCAAGAAAATCTCTACTGTCCCAAGCAAGTGGCACCCTCTTTTGCCAGAACTTTTTGTTCTTGTTCATTGCTGTCTCTTGTCAGAAATAGGAATGTTCTAATTTTTTGCGGTCTGTAATCTCAAAAATCTGCACAATTCCAATTAAATCTGAACAATTTTGATGCCTGAGCGCGTTTATGGAATTTTAATGTATTTTCTATAGATTTTATAATTGTAATTTCTATTTTATATTTTATGTGTAATTAAAAAAACAAAAATTAATTTGTTCTTGTACTTTGTTTTGCCGTTGTATGTTTCTATTGTCTGGATTGCCTTTAGATAGTGATTATTTTCGCTTTTTGGTTATCCCCCGGCTTGTTCTCTGCTGTCCTATTGATATTGTTAGTTCTTTGTATGCACTGTATGTGTGCTGCCTGGAAATAAATAATGTATATAAAAAACCTTTTTTTAATTAGGGAGCGTCTCAACAGTCAGGCACGTTCTAGGCGCAAAAGAATGTTCCCGTGGGCACATGCCCACAATCCATTGGACCGCCAGAACGTTCCACTAGACCGCATCATTGGGCCGAAGTACGGAACATCTTACAGAAGTGAACGCATGCATTTAGTATTTTGACAATCCATTGGAATGTTCCGGCAGTCCAATGGAACGGTCCATGTGTTTTAACGCTACATACGAAGTGTGGACTTGAGAACAAAAGAGGTCCACTTAATGTAGGGACTTGAAACACTATGTGGACTTACACACGTCCACACAGTGTTTTTTTACAGTGTTGTAGAACAGGATTTTACTTAAGTGTATAGAATAAAGGAATGTCCACAGAGTGACTGCAAGACAGAGCTGTGTGTACACATAGTGCTTATCACGCATCACAGACAAAATGGTGAAAAACCGACCATTTTTGTGGTTCTTTTCGGGGACAGCCGGCGGCGCACTTTCACTCGTTCTCTCGGGAATAGTGTCTGGTTTTCGCTTGCTGCTGTCGTCCGTTGACTGTTGATGCCTCTCTTCTGTTACTGTTGCATGAGCTTTTTCCTCTCTTACACCTTGTGAAGAAAAGAACAACAGATAATGACTTCACGAAATAGTCACTGATATGGAATAGTTCCATAATAATCACTTCATAAATGGTCATTGAAAGGTGCACTAAATTATCAATTCATAAAATAGTCACTGATAAGGAACAGCTTCATAAATAATTACATCATAAAATAGACACTGGTGAAGAATAGTTTCATAGATAGTCAAGTTATGAAATAGTCACTGACATGGAACAATCCCATAAATAAGAACATGAAATAGTCAGACACGGAACAATCCCATAAATAAGAACATGAAATAGTCACTGACGTTAAACAATCCAATAAATAAGAACATGAAATAGTCACTGACATGTAACAATCCCATAAATAAGAATATGAAATAGTCACTGTCATGGAACACTCCCATATCTGAGAACACAGAATATTCACGGCAATGAATAGTTCAACAAATAAACAACGACATAAAATAGTTGATGACAAGGAATCATCTCATAAATAGGCTGATGAAACAGTTACTGCAAGAGAATAGTTCAATAAATAAACTACATCATAAAGAAGTTATTGACAAGGAATTATCTCATAAACAAACACATCAAATAGTTGCTACAAGGAATGGTTCAATAAATAATCACATCATGAAATAGTCACTGGCAAGGAATAATCCCATAAAAAGCACATGACTAGTTACTGCAAGGAATAGTTCAATAAATAATCACATCATGAAACAGTCACTAACAAGGAATAATCTCATACATGTCAATTACTTTAAGCATTTCACCAAATGGTCAGTAACAAGGAATCTCTCCCCCCCCCCCACACACAAAAACAAATCACTTCATGAAACAGTCAATGGTAAGGAATTTATGGTTAAGATGCTAATGGGTAACATTAAGTGTGGGAAAACTACTTTGTTCCTTCACTTAAAAAACAACAACAAAAAACAATCAAACAAACACTGAGGTTTTAACAAGTGCCTTTGAACAAGTCAACAAAGTCAACAAGTGGTGAGACAAACTTGCACGTGTCAGCATACTGTGGTTTTGTTAACTTACTTGGTGATGTGTCTGTGTTTGGAAGTGGTGACGAGCGTGGGGACTGACTTCCTAACCCCAGGGGACGAGTTGGTGGCAGAACCCTGGGCGGAGTCTGACCGGGCTGCTGCTGTGGAGGGGTACGTGCATGGCTGGGTAGATGCACTTGGGCCGGTTGCTGCTGTGGAGGAGGAGGATGGTGCTTCTGCAGCAGCTGCTGCTGCTGCTGCTGCTGCTGCTGCTGCTGCTGTTGCTGCTGCTGATGTTGTAGTGGCTGTTGGTGTTGCGTCTGCTGCTGTAGGGGCAGCGACGGTTGAGGCCCAGGTTGGGGTATCCTGGTTTGTTGATTCGGGTACATGTGACCAGGGGGCTGTTGCTGCATGGGCTGGTGAGGGTGCACATGCGGGTGGCCTTGCCCCTGTGTGTGGAGATGTGGGGGTGAATGGGGGTGAATGTGGTGAGGGGAGGACATTGGTGGTCTACCTGGGCCTAGCATCCGCGGCAGTTGCGTTCTCCTTTGCCCCTGTGCATGCTGGGACGGGTGTCCTCCTCTCGTACTTTCCCTCATGTGTGGAGGAATATACCTGATGAGACAAAAAGATAAAATGAAAATTGTTAAGCAATATTTTCCGCTTAAGCAGCTCTATGAAATAGGGCCCTGGGAAGCAGCAGTACAGGGATAACTTTTAAGGCGATGCGACTTTTTAATTCAAAAACCAAGATATAAATCCACAAGGGAAAACTGCCTGGGTAAATATAAATTCAATTTTGGCGTGAAACCCCCGAAATGTTATTGGTGGAAACTGGAAAAAACAAGACGGCATCAATTCTCGTCTCCACTGACCTACTGCCTGCAGCCTCGCTGCTCCGGCTCACAGCGCTGAACTTTTCCTCTTCAGTGATGTCGTCGGCCTCGGCGCCTCCTGACGTCGGTGGATTGTTCTCAATTTCACGGGCTAACCTCTCGGCCATCTCCTTCCTCTCTTGGTAGACCTTGGGATTTGACTGATCCAAGGATGTCCTGCACGGTGGAGGAAGAGGGAAATATGTAATGCGATCAAGCTAAATGGGTCGTTTGTCAGAAATATCAGTATGGAGAAACAAGCCAAAACAGGCCAACAGGGGTGAAATTTAAAATAAAAAGAATTGTAAATATAAATGCCAAAATATATCTTATTTTATATTTATATAAATAACATCAAAAAGGGGTTAAAATTAGCATTGAAAGAAAATGTGCTGATGTAGTTTCAGTGAACATCTCGACTTTCAACCCCCTTTTTTCAGTTTCATTCTCTCGCATCTCTTGCTGTGAAGGGAATCCTTTCTCAAAAATGGTTTATACTATCAACAGCTGCAGTGCTTCTCACCAAGTAAGTTTTAATGGTCATTAATTAATTAGTATTTACCAATCAAAGACACTACCTTTAAAAGGATGTGTGTGATACTGACTTGACCATTAGGCCTAAAAAAAAGAATTGTTATGTTGGCGTAACCCGACCGACCCTAAAAATACGGCCGACCCTGGATATTTTTATTTTGTTTCCAACTTTTTTTCCCAAGGGAAATTTTGTCAATGATTAAAAAAAAACTTTCCTACCACAAACGAAGCCGACAGTGAAAAAAAAAAGACTGACATCCTTTTCTTTTCTTCCTTTTCCTTTTTCTTTATTTAATGTCAGCCCCAGACACTCTCCAGCCCTGGGAGAATGATTGACACTCCTATTGAGATCCATTTACGTCTTATCTTAATCCTCTGCAGTTTGTTATACATTGTTTCAGTTTGTAATACTCTTGCTTCAATCAAACCACAAGCCATTTGCGCTATGTCTTTGTGGTTTTATGACCTGGTTCTGTGACCCTTAAGAGTGGGTATAGTGTTCTATTAAACCTGGAAAGTGTGTTGACATCCCCTGGCTTAAAGTTTTGATTTGAATGGTAGAAACAGGTAAACAGTTAACTGGAATTCACAAGTTTTGTTTAAATGTGAAGAAAATTTTTTTTAAAATCCCGACCTACCTACCCTATTTTTTCTGGCCCGTTACGCCAACATAACATTATTTTTTTAGGCCTTATACCGTGTCGAAGTTTGTTATTAACAAATAATAAATCATCTGAAATTACCCCCGTTGCCACCGCCTTTACATTTTTTTTCCAAGTTTATTTCATTCAAAACAATGTTCTCTGGGAACGCCCACAAAAACAAGCCTGGCTTATGTATGGTGTATTACATGTGACGTTACTGGTGGAACGACAAAACGTTAAGAAATACTTGTGCACTTACGTGTATTCTGGTAGAGAGTCGTCATAGGACGAGGTCACACCATATCTTGATTCATTGGTCTTGAACATTTCTTCCGCACTCCAACCGTTGGCATGCTGAAATAAAAGCAACACAATTCATATATCAATCGCTCCATTTTTTTTCTTCAGATAACGGACAGTATGTAAGTGACAAAATATTACTGCAAGAAATGGTCCTCGGACTATGGCCTAAATCTCTCCTATAACTCAAGGGTTTTTTCTCCGGGCTCTCCGGTTTTCCTTCCTCTGGAATATCTCACTTTCGATCTCTGGCTATGCTCCGTGGTGATATATGGGTTGATGTGGCCGGCTGCCAAAGGCACCCTTGCGTGCCTGCTTCTTGAACACGTTGTAGCCTGTCCTTCGCAATTCAGCTTCTCAACTTCTAGTAACCTTGATTAGCCAATTATTATTATTATTAAATGTTAAAAATCGGTAAGGGTACAAATTTGCTTGATGAGCAAGGTGAGCAGGGACAAGTTATCAGCCAAATAAAGGATACCTGGCAAAAAAAGGTTATTATTATGGTCTCTGTGACCTCCGAGTAATTACAGGCCTGCTTTAGAGATATAATATTTTTTATAAGCAAGAACACATAAGAACACTGGACTCTAGCTCTGGTGTTTCTGATCAGCAGAGTGTGGGTTCGAGTCCCGGTCATGACACTTGTGTCCTTAAGCAAGACATTCTACCATTATTGCTGTGCCTTCGGATGGGACGCAAAGCCGTAGGTCTTGTGTGTTGTTTAATGCACGTAAAAGAACCCAGTGCACTTATCGTAAACAGAAGGGGTTCGCCCCGGTGTTCCTGGTTTGATCGGCAGCACGTTGCGCCACAGCACCTTGTAAACCATTACATGGTGCTATGCAAAGGAATAGGTCTCATTCTTCAAATACGTAGCTCTGCATACCTTGCAGGAAAACAAACTGTCTGTCTGTTCAAGCGCCTTGAGTACCTTATTGGTAGATACGTGCGCTATATAAGATTGTATTATTATTATTATTTATTTAATCTCTTACCACATCGCCGCTACCGTCCAGCGTCAGGCCGTCTCCCTCAGCGGTAGTTCCCTGCCACTCTTCCAGCTCTCGCTCACCGGCTTGGCCATTCTGCCTCCTGGCAATCTCTGCGTCAGTCATCAGAGACTCTGAAGGGAAAACAGTCACAGTATTTAACACCCGTGCTAAGCAAAAATACGCAGGATACCAGTCAAAAAATTGTACATGTTGCATGTTATTTTGGCTGGTAACCTTCTTCTGGTAGGCAGGATACCAGTCAAAAATTGTACGTATTACATGTTATTTTGACCGGTAACCTTATTCTGGTAAGCATAATTTTGTTGTGCTTAGCTACTTTTTGTGCTTAAGCAGCTCTATGAAGTTGGGCCCCAGTTCAGACAGGCGCTCAAGAGTTCCGCTGAACCAAATAGATTAGGAGCGACTCTAGGTCGACCCAAATAAATTTCGGTTTCAGACAGGCGAACTTAACATAACATTTACATTAGGTTCGGCTCGTGACAAGATCAGCGTCTGAAACCAAGACGCTCCATAGTCATTCGGAACGATGGCAACAGTCGATCTTTCGACTTTCAGCGCGTCCAGTCGCTCCTAACTGTTTCAGATGTCAAACTTTTCATGTACTTAATTCAATAATTTGATTCGGCGCAGAGCGCCCATCTGAACCGGATGTAAGTCGGAGTATTACAGTTTTTAGTCGCCACTTATCTCAATTTCTTTGACAGGTCATTTGTCCCCATCATTTTTAATTTTTTTATTTTCTAAAGGCACTTCACTACAAGCCTTGGCTTATTAGAATCGTGTCTCCACAATATAGTCTTTTTGCATTATGTTATGTACTGCTCAGGATGGAAATAAATGTAACATTGAAAGTGCTAGACTTCATTTCTTTATCACTGCACAATTTGCGTATGGCTCTAGTCCGCCTCCAAAATACTTTTATTCAAGCTCCGTTGAAGGTAGGGTCATAGATTGGAAAATCCTCTGAAATTTTTTTGCTGTTAAAAACTTACTTGGTGAGAGGAACTACAGCTGTTGATAGCATTAACTATTTGAGAAAGGATTCCCTTCGAAGTAATATGGTTTGGAAAATTTTTCACCCAAAAACATTTGAATCTGAGGAACGATTCATGCATGAATCATTTCTCAGATTTCTGAGGGTTGGTGTCCGTTCGCAAATGCTGTGGCCAGAGATGCGGTTGGTACCCACCGTCACATCGCTAAACATGGACAGATTCAACGTTCTTGATGATAGTACCGTGACAGTTTGTTGCTGTTTTCTCAACAAGTAGAAACCGCATTCAGCTGAAACTTTCACAGGTGACTTTTAGTGTATTCTTCTTGATAATTTTGCCTATATATCAGCATTACGTTGACAAAAACCAATCTATGACCCTACCTTCAAAGCTTCTCCCTTGTATTTCACTTGCATTGATAGCATGGAAATAAACCTGAAACCTAGAGGCTTAGACACAAGTTCACATCTTCATGAAAGATATGGGATTTGAGGCATTGCATGGTGAGGTATTTCCAGTTTGCGGTAACACCAAGTGTATAAATCTACTTTGCTGTGTAGATTTTATTCTTTGACAACTTGTCTTGCTATTTATTCTACTGCCGCGGAGTAGATTTTGGAATTCGGGAGACTACTTAGTTCTGAAAAGAACTGTCCTGCTCATTAACTACCACCTTGGCGGGGGGTAGGAAATCGGCCGGGACTACTACTTTCGCTCAGTGTATCGACAGATCTACACAGCAAACTCAAAGTAGAAGGAATCATTCATTGGTAGAACACCAGCGCAGTCATCAGCGGAGCCTTATCTCACCCTTCTTAAGATGAACACTCCTGATGAAACTCTCTCTTGAGAAGGTGACAAATTTTTGGAAAAGTCACCTTGTTGCAGACCAATCTACTGGAATACCATGCTCCAAGGTCTGTGGACTTACAGTGTAGGACCAGAGTTAGACAGGTTAAAGGCACTGTACATGTTTGGTAATTACTCAAAATATATATTAGCATAAAAACTGACTTGCAACGGAGAGCTGTTGATAGTATAAAACATTGTGAGAAACGACTCCCTCTGAAGTAACATAGTTTTTGAGAAAGAGGTAATTTCTCACTAAAATAATGAAAGACTTTAGGCTTGAAGCCTTTTATTCCTATCTGAAAGCACACAAATTTGTACAACAAGGGGGTTTTTTCTTTCGTTATTTTCTTGCAACTTCGATGACCAATTGCGCCCAAATTTTCACAGGCTTGTTATTTCATGCATATGTTGGGATACACCAAGTGAGAACACTGGTCTTTGACAATTACCAAACGTGTTCAGTGCCTTTAAACCAGTTTTATGAGCGCTCCACCGTCCCCCTTCTCCTCGGAGCATATTGATGGAGTTGTTATAAACTCAATCTGTCGGATTCCCTTTGTGTTTCTGCGTAACCAGATAATGTTATGTACACATGGTGTTACCGCAAACCGAACACACATTCATGGAAGATTTAAGACAAAGGAGGATCCTTGAAGATAATCCCGAGATCGGGAGAAAAAAATCCCAGGCCTGCTTGCAAGGCCAAATAAAATAAAAAACATGTTTAGTGTCCTGTCTTTTTGAAAAAAGGAAGGAGGAGGGCCTTTTTTTTTCTTTTTTCTTTTTTCAAAATGGCCGCCCGACAAGTTTTTTGAGACAACCGGCCGGGCTATTTTTCAAGATGGTGGCCAGCTTTTTTTTTTGTGCTTTTTTCGCTGTGCTAAAGTCGAAAATATGATCTTATTTATTAAAACAAAATTTAAAAATCGTCAGGGATAATAAAAACTTATCATTTTTTTCTTTCAAAAAAAAAAAAAGAAGAAAAAAAAAAGCAGGAGGCGGCCTCTAAAAAGGAAGCGGGCGGGGACGCTAAACATGTTTTTTTTTTATTTGGCCTAATACATGAACACAACCGCACCTCTACCTCCTCTAACAGCAAACTCCGGGTCCACATCCTTGGCAGTGATGGACACCACCATAGAAGCCTTGAACGTGACCTTGTTAAGCACTGGCACACCCGGCTGATCTAACAGATGAGCTGCCTCCAGAACAATCTCGGCCTGTTGGCAAAAAAACGAGAAACCACAAATTATTCTTTCATTAACTTCAGTTCCCACTGCTCATGGGGACTAAGCTTGGGCGATATATCCTTTTTTTTCATCCACCAAGAATATACCACGATATTCGATAATATCGCGATTAATTTTTGATGACGTCAATCTTCTGCAAATCTCACAGAGCAAGCTGTAGACACAGCTGTCTCATCAATTTTATCTTTGCTCCAATGAACTATTCTTCGGGTTTTACTCTAAACCTATGGGGTGAAAACTTGGGCCTATTACTTACACACGTTGAATGTGTAAACTACTGCGCATGACAGACTGTTCTATATGTGTGCATAACTAATTAGATCACGCTACTCGCATATGTATGCAACAGGGGATAACACCCGGAACGATGTCATAGTTTTTCTGTAGTCTGTGTGAGACAGCCTGATTGCTAAGGCTTTGATGTTGGTTTTCAGAACCAGTATCGCGATATTCGATAATATCGTGGTATCGCCCAAGCTTAATGGGGCCCAGTGCCAAAAGTGTTATTGTGCTGCTGCTGCGAATTCTGCGCTTCTGCGCCAACCCCAAAGTATCATGTGCTTCAGGTTAAGTAAAGGCAGCGAGCAGTAACATCAGCCATCAACCTGGACAGAAGACTCCTTTTCATAAACCTGCAGGAAAAATGGTGCTGCTAATTTGCTCCTAAGCTACTACAAAGCAGGAACCAGTTTACACCAGATATACATGACATGATTGGCTGGTAACCCGTTTCTGCTGAGCAGGAAATGGCTAAGCAAATTTGTCTGCTAAACTACAGTAAGCAGGGAACCAGTTAAAGACAATATACATTAGAGTATCTTGGCTGGTAACCGGTTTCTGCTGAGCAGGAAATGGCGCTAAATTAAGCATTGAACCAGTTACAAACAATATACATTAAAGTAATTTGGCTGGTAACCCACTTCTGCTAAGCACGGCTATGAGCTGCTAAGGCACAAAATAAAAGCAAAACACAAACCACTTTAGCTCACCAGAAAAGGTTACCTGTCAAAATACATGCACCCTGTCATGTAAGCTGTTTGTGGTGGTTTTCCTGCTGAGCTTTTGTGCGAGTTTTTTTCCAAGCAAAAATTTGTTAAGCAAATATTTCCTACCCACTCCAGAATTCCAAATCCAAATTTAAAAATCAAATGCACTGAAGAGCAATCGATTATGAATGACCTTTAGTTGCTTTGACCTATGCCCTTTGACCTGCTCACCTGTGATGAGATAGTAGTTAAGATCCCTTCGTAAATCGAGCCAGATTTCACTTGAAGTAAGACGGTGCATCCCTGTCAAGTCACAAACCACCAACAAATAACGTCAAATTCAGTTTTTCCATTGAAAATTAACAAATCATTCCGGTTACAAAAAGCTTGAGGTACTTAAACGGATTGTATACGTTTGGTAATTGGAGCACCACTGTATGTCCAATCCTACATAGTTGTAGATTATATACCATAAAACTAACCCGTGAAAATTTCATTTCAAAAGTGTTTTTGAGATTTTGCCGAAAATCTGGAGCGGCTATGTACACGCAGGAAGAATAATCTGCAATTGGAATACACAATCTGAGAAACGTTACTGCAGTAACGCCTCTCAGATTCAAATTTTGGTGGATAAAAATTAATATCTTTTTCCATAACCGCAGTACATCAAAGTGAAAATTTTCTCAAAATGCATTATACTATCCAAAGCTGCTGTACTTCTTACCAAGTAAGTTTTTTATTGCCATTAATTTTCAGAGTAATTTCCAAACGTATACAGACCCTTTGACATCCTGGCAAAGATTCTAGTGTCAAACAGCAAAATCATATAAAAACGGCCACACACATTTTTCATCGATGTGCTCTTTTTTATTTAAAAAAGCACAAAAAAAGTAAACAGGTAGGAAAAAAATAAATACATTTGAAAACAAACCTTAGATTTTGATTTTAACTAATCACACACCATAAATTGTTATGCAATCATATGTTATAAAATATTTAAGTTAAGTCTTGCACTCTGGTGGTATAGTAAGGAGCTTTTCAAATAATTGATAAACAAATTTCACAGTCTGCAGATTTTTTAAAGATCGCTCGGGTTACAGGAAAGAAAACTTTTGTTTTGTTACGCCTAATGAAAATACAGGAGAGAGGAATATCCCTAATTTTTATTTTTACAAAAGAAGAGCCTACCTTCAAAATAGCAGCAACATGCGTGAAGAATTGGTCACTGTAAACACCATGGAACATCTGAAGGAAGAAAAAAACCATCAATTAATAAACCATAAGGAAAACTGACAGGGTAAATTAACTTTTAAATAATTCTGGGTTGAACAAAAAAAAACCCAGAGCGGGGCTTGAACCTGCAACCTCCGGATTAACTTGGCGGAGCTCTACCAACTAATCAATAAGTGCACAGGTTTCGTAAGCACAAAGTATATCAATAAATAAACATGTGATCACTTCGTAAACAAATACATGATAAATAAGTAGGCTCAATTAACAGGCAAACATTACTGATCTTAAAATGAAAAGATCAAAGTTATCAGGTTATAGTGAAGATAATTCCGTTGGAGAAAGTTGAGTTGTCTAAAAGCTTATCCATAACCAATGTTTAAAAAACCCCAGTTTTATGTGAGCCTTGTTCTTGATTATTTGATTATTTCAACTTTGAACTTACAGGTAGCTTATAGGCGTCACAAAAAAACCATCACTGAATAATCTTCTCTTTAAAGCCTACATTTTCAGCATTTAAATGGATCTTCGCAAGGTTGAGTGAGCATGCTCGCAGGGTTCGAAATTTAATGGTCGCCTGGTCGCCAAATGCGTGCATACATACATGTGGGCTTGTGAAAGCGGTCGACTCAAAATTTTGGTTGACTCATCCGGCCGGCGAGTGAAAACAAAGTTAAGGGAAACCCAGGGTTGTAGCAGCAGTCTTGTCAAAAGTACACATACCAATCGTGTACTTTATCTTGATTCAAAGACAGTATTAATGCACAACAGTACTAGCAGCAGTTCTGTCGGTATGACAACTGTTGTACCTCGTCTTGATTCAAAGAGAGCAAACACACACGTAGCAGTTGTGTCATGATTACCATTGTCATGATTACCATTCAAAGACAGTAAACACGGACAAGCAGCAATTTTTACAGTATTACCACTGTTGTAATGTGAACCTCGCCTTGATTCAAAGAGAACTAGACCTGAATTTGTTACGAACAAATACTGGGGTTTCGGCCTAAACAAGGCGAACTATTAAGAATTGAATAATGTCTTGGTGACATTATGTAGTTTGTTAATTAGTCCCGATGATGGCGATCGATTGTCCACCAGACGTGAAAGAGTTAACGAAAATGGAACCTGTCGCTTTTATGATGGACCAAAACCAATAACTATCCCTTTGACGCTTCCGTATTTAATTATCTTTACTTATCTTCATAGCCCTTAGATTTAAATGGTTCCATATTTAATAGTTCGTGCAGACCAATATTCTATCTAGCGCCCTCTCTGTGGCGGGCAGAAGAGGTGATCGAACTGGTGACGTCATCATCCTTAGCTTGCGCCATCGTTAGATAAACCATGCATGAATGGAAGGTCGAAAGGTCGGAACGATGCCGTGCGTGTGACACGGCTGTCTGTGTAGGTACGGACGTATCCAGTTTCCAGTGAGTAATACGTGTCATGTACACAGACACGGCGATCGCGATACATTTACGGGCGTTTTTAAATCGGTAATATCGTCAAGAAAGGAATAAAAATCTCTCAAAGCAACTGCTGCTCCGTCTAAGTTAGAGCACAGGCTTTCATTTGATGTATTGTTTGTGTCTTTTAAACACTGTAATTCCTGAGATCGAACGATAACAAAATTTCACGTGTAAAGGCTATGAGACTTTTCGGAAAGAAGTATAAGAAAAAAG
The DNA here is from genome assembly GCA_021014325.1 of Plazaster borealis. Lineage (NCBI taxonomy): Eukaryota > Metazoa > Echinodermata > Asteroidea > Forcipulatida > Labidiasteridae > Plazaster > Plazaster borealis. Next base: position 3,168,381 of record CM037473.1, read on the forward strand.
AAAAAAAATCAGTACGAAAACAAAGGTGGTTTCGGCGGATAGCCGAAACCCCCAATAAGTTCAGCATTGGTAATCGTGCCAACACAAGTAGCAGTCGTTTTGGCATGATTACCATCGCTGTAAGACCTTATGCATCAATGTCATCGAGCTGCCATCTAAGAGGTAAAACTATGACGAAACAATGAAAAATGCGCAGGATCAGCCAAAGAAATACCTTCTTTTGACCTCTAGATGAGGGCAACTTACTCAAATGACCTCCTGCGCATAAGGTCCATACAAACAGAACCAATGAGCACGCTAATAACAGCAGCAGTTTCATCAACATTCCCAATTGCCAAACGTCCCCTACACCCGGTCTTTTAATAATTAACGAGATTTTGTTTGTATCATAATTTAATTATTCATGGGAAACATTTCCACTCAAGGCTTGATAGATCATATCCACTTTGCCAATTACTCTAGATAGGTCATGTTATCAGCGTCTTTGTTTTACAGACTCAGACAGTCGTTGTTTTACAGACTCAGACAGCATCTTTGTATTACAGACTCATACAGCGTCTTTGTTTTACAGACTCAGACAGCGTCTTTGTATTACAGACTCATACAGCGTCTTTGTTTTACAGACTCAGACAGCGTCTTTGTTTTACAGTCTGAAACAGTGTCTTTGTTTTACAGACTCAGACAGCGTCTTTGTTTTACATACTCAGACAGTGTCTTTGTTTTACAGACTCGGAGAGCGTCTTTGTATTACAGACTCAGACAACGTCTTTGTTTTACAGACTCAGACAGCGTCTTTGTTTTACAGACTCAGACAGCGTCTTTGTATTAGAGACTCAGACAGTCTTTGTTTTACAGACTCAGACAGCGTCTTTGTTTTACAGACTCAGACAGCGTCTTTGTTTTACAGACTCAGACAGCGTCTTTATTTAACAGACTCAGACAGCGTCTTTGTTTTACTGACTCAGACAGCGTCTTTGTTTTACAGACTCAGACAGCGTCTTTGTTTTACAGACTCAGACAGCGTCTTTATTTAACAGACTCAGACAGCGTCTTTGTTTTACTGACTCAGACAGCGTCTTTGTTTTACAGACTCAGACAGCATCTTTGTATTACAGACTCAGACAGCGTCTTTGTTTTACAGACTCAGACAGCGTCTTTGTTTTACAGACTCAGACAGCGTCTTTGTTTTACAGACTCAGACAGCGTCTTTATTTTACAGACTCAGACAGCGTCTTTGTTTTACAGACTCAGACAGCGTCTTTGTTTTACAGACTCAGACAGCGTCTTTGTTTTACAGACTCAGACAGCGTCTTTATTTTACAGACTCAGACAGCGTCTTTGTATTACAGACTCAGACAGTCTTTGTTTTACAGACTCAGACAGCGTCTTTGTTTTACAGACTCAGACAGCGTCTTTGTTTTACAGACTCAGACAGCGTCTTTATTTTACAGACTCAGACAGCGTCTTTGTTTTACTGACTCAGACAGCGTCTTTGTTTTACAGACTCAGACAGCATCTTTGTTTTATAGTCTGAAACAGTGTCTTTGTTTCACAGACTCAGACAGCGTCTTTGTTTTACATACTCAGACAGTGTCTTGTTTTACAGACTCAGACAGCGTCTTTGTATAATTACAGACTCAGACTGGTCCTCAGGTGTTTTAACAAGCATTTGGCCAGCAGACCACTGTTAAGGGAGAACGCTGCATGCCCGCATGATGCAGCACATGGAACTTTCTTACAGTGGGGACGTCTCTCCTTCAAATCAATGCTGCCAAAATGAGGTTGGAAGGAATTCGGTCTGGCCCTCCACTGCAGCAGAAAATCAGTGTATTTTATAGCAGGCACGATATTTAGTCCTTCAAAAAAAGTAGGAAATTTTTTGAGCACCAGGGCTGACCTCTTTGTTCATATGGTGTTGGGTTTCATAGACTTTTCAGGCTATTTAGTCACAATTATTTCAGAATTTTCCCAAGGGCAAAACAAAATCGGAAATCAGACTGAAGTAGGAAGAATATCATGCATGTTATTGATAGTGCCAGCTTGAAGTACATGTACATACACATCTTTATCAGAAATCCATGTTCTTATCAAGTCTTTGTAATGAATTAGGGATCCTCCAAAGTTGTCAACATTTTTAAGGTCGCAAAGTAATAAAAAAAAATTTGAACCCCCCCCCCACCCCTAAAGGAACAGTTTTTTTGTGTGTCTGTGTCAATGTGTATTCAAATAACATTCATAGTCCAAACCCCAACTCCATCCCTTCCCCCCCCCCCATAGTGTTAGCCAGAGGGGTGTCTGGGTGTCTTTTGGACACCCCGTTTTTAAATTTGGACACCCTGTTTTATCTGTCAATTACATACATGTAACAGTATTGTAAGTGTTCCAATTTGGACACCCAGTTTTTAAATTGCAGCAAATTTGGACACCCTTTTACCAAATCCTGGCTAAAACCTTGCACCCCTCCCTCCGTCTCCCACCCCCCACATAAAACATAAATTTAAAAATTGCGTGCCTGCAACATTTTCCAGTAATTTAGTATTGCGTTCCTATGCCGATTCTGCTATAAGATTTCTTTCGTTTCCCTTGACAGGAGCTGCTAAAAAATATCTATAAATACCCCCAAAAATGACATGATTCCTAATAGAGTGATAGACGATTTAGCCATTGTCTATACAAGATCCATTAGTGCAGGTCAAATACGCCACCCAGTTTCAAATTGAAATCTCCAACATTGTCTGCAGTTCTGATTAATCCTGTACCACACATCACTTTCATTCAATTACTGCAAACTAAATTGAATCATTTCAACTGTACAAGAAGCACGAGTGAGGCATGGACGAGGGGGGGGGGGGTTTCGACTCGGATAAGGCGCAAAATTATTTTTCCCTGGAATAACCTTAAAGGTATTGTACACGTTTGGTAATGACTCAAAACAAATATTAGCATAAAAACTTACTTGGTAACAAGCAACGGAGAGCTGTTGATAGTATAAAACATTGTAGGAAACGACTCCCTCTGAAGTAACGTAGTTTTTGAGAAAGAGGTAATTTCTCACTAAAATAATAAAAGACTTCTTGCAAGAAGCCTTTTATTCCTATCTGAAAGCACACAAATTTGTACAACAAGGGTGTTTTTTCTTTCATCATTTTCTTGCAACTTCGATGACCAATTGAGCCCAAATTTTCACAGGCTTGTTATTTTATGCATATGTTGGGATACACCAAGTGAGAACACTGGTCTTTGACAATTTCCAAAACGTGTTCAGTGCCTTTAAAAAGCCTGAAATGCATTCCAAGAAAAAAGAATTGCTTAACCTTATCAATATTGAAGCATGTACGGGGCTCGAGGGATTTTAGTGTCGGGACAGTAAACTCATGACCTGACAAGTCCGACTGTCTTGTGTTATTTTTCAATTGAATAACAATACCTCACTGTGTAATATCTGAACAAAAACAAATTATGTTCAAATGTCGACTGCGGGTCTGATAAATTACCTTTCAATTCTACGAGTAATCAAGCATTCTCAACACCATTAAAAAGACAAATGAGATAAATCTTCTCTTACATGACTTAAAGGCATCGTACACGTTTGGTAATTACTCAAAACATATATTAGCATAAAAACTGACTTGGTAACGAGCAACAGAGAGCTGTTGATAGTATAAAACATTGTGAGAAACGACTCCCTCTGAAGTAACATAGTTTTTGAGAAAGAGGTAATTTCTTACTAAAATAATAAAAACTTCTTGCAAGAAGATTTTATTCCTACATCTGAAAGCACACAAATTTGTACAACAAGGGTGTTTTTTCTTTCATCATTTTCTTGCAACTTCGATGACCAATTGAGCCCAAATTTTCACAGGCTTGTTATTTTATGCATATGTTGGGATACACCAAATGACAACACTGGTCTTTGACAAATACCAAACGTGTACGATGCCTTTAAGGTTATTTCAACAAGGCAATTTACAGGCAACCAGTTCCAGGCAATCTCCAATGAGAAAAGTTCATTCACATGTCAGTTTTCTCATTATTTTCTTGGGGATAGTGAGTTACAGCTAGAAGAATGTCTCTTGTGCTGCCGAAGTGTTCCTTTTGCTTGCAGTGCAGTTGGTTGCCTCCAAGTTGCCTGAAAAAATTGCCCTGTGTTACGTACCTGTGGCCTTAGTGCTTGTTCATATGAAAGGAATTAATGTATGTTAAACTGTGTCAGCAATGTTTTTTCTCATTTTGAAACTGGTCTTGTAAAAAAAAAGTCTGGTCCAGTAAATATTGTGAGCTACAAGCCCTGCGCGGAATTTCCCCCAAATTCGAGCCTGTGATGTAAATGTCCAAGTACCAGCAGGCCTGATGCTTCACAGAGGCAATGCAGGAACCTGCCTCCATGCCCCTGGTCATAGCCTTGTTGCCCCTTAAAATGTTCCAATAGATATTTATAATATCCTCATAGAGGTGCCCTTTACAAATGGAAAAATGCCTTGCTACCCTTGCCTTTTACAAGGGTTCAATTTCTAATTATTTGTTTATATTTTGTTTGGGGGGGGAGGGGGTATCCACAAGACCTGAATCTGGTCAAGCATGTTGCTGTGCTTAGCTACTTTTTGTGCTAAAGCAGCTCTATGATTTCCTTTTGATCGTTCACGGAGTGGTTACACATGTGCGCCCTGCAGCTGTGCCTTGAATGTAGGCCTCCATAGTGCGCGCACGCCTTTACCGCCATGGGAAAACAATTTACAGCAACTATAGCATGGTGCTTAATCTGCAATTCATTTTCCGCTGTATTAAACGCAATAGAATAGGGTACGCAACATGATGAAACTGGTATCATGTTATTCCAAGCGTAAAGCTATAATCAGAGTGACTGGAAACCATTGCGAAATCAATGCGAGTTTCGTTGGATATAATGTACATCGAACACGCGGGAGGGATGCTCGATCCTGGATCATTAAAAATAGACTCAAACCAAAGAAGTAGGCTACTCGAAACTTCGGATGAAGCTTTTTACTGGTAAATAGTTTTTTTTACACGATGTTCAAAATATTTTGTAGGAAATGGGCAAAAAAAGAAAGGAAAATATGTGGTGGTCGGAAAACGAAATAATTCTGCTCGTGGTGGTCAGGGAATCATGAGTGCCGGTCGGGTTTTTCGGCACCGACCACCGTGGGCAGAACCCTGGTATAATAAAATAAACTGTTTTTACTTGAACAAGCACTAAGTCTAAGAGAAGATTTCTCTCAATTGTACTAAGGGCGAGTATGCTTCCACACTCCAAGTGAACCATGTGATATGGTATCATATTGCATTGCATCCTACATCCTACTTTTTCTATTTGCCATTTTTCTTATTTTTCTAAAGATACTATACACACTACAGTGAGGTATATTTATTCATTTGAAAAACACAAGACTGCTGGACTTGTACCCTTGTTTATCTATAAGCCCTACTACAATTCAAAACCACAGTGGATGAGTGCAAGATTCTAGGCTGTGCATTGTGGAATAGACTGTGTTAAACCTGTGACATCACATGTTTACAAAAGAGCGACAGAGCCTGGACTTCCCGCAAGAGTGCAGGCACGATTTGTACACAACTCAACGGAAGACAACAATAAATCTTATATTTTATCAACTTTGATATGAAGAAAGGGGCACATCTCAAAACTTGTTCAGCTGTTATTTTTTATAACTCTTGAATTTTTGTGGAAATTATGAAACTACATGTAAATTTCCCTTATGACCAGTATGGTATCTTGCCTGCCAGAAAGGCCATGGAATGTACAAGGTCACTCTTTTTGTAAACAAAGGTTACATGGTCTTAAATAGAATAATAAATACTCTTTCAAATAAATTTTCAAAACTGGGGCATCCTAGACCCAAATTTTGCAGGTTTGGCAGAAGCAGGCTGAAATGAACAAAGTCCTCAGAATTGTTATTCTATTTTGCTATGATATTTATTGTTTGGTTTTAAAAGCTCCTCTGTGCAATTTCAAGCATTGTAAACTGTTTTATTTTACGATTTTTGTGAATTTGAACTTCAATCTAAAAATCAAAATAATGTTTGTTTGTTTTGTCTTTTTTTCGGGGGGGGGGGGGGGGTGGGGTGCGTATTGGCCATCCAGGGCTCCAAACTTACACTGGACCACAGGCCCGAGGCCAGTGAATTTAGTGTCGGGCCAGTAAACTCATTACTGAACAAGTTCAGCCGTCTTGTGTTTTTCAAACGAATAACATCTTTAGACATTTTTTTAAATGGCAAATAGACCCATTGTATATGACATCACACTATCAAAAAGGAGGCAAACCGTTAGACGATAGCTGTTCTTTGTGCGTAAAAACGTTTCGCGTTATGCAAGGGTGGCCTGTTGATTTCTATAGACGCCTTATAGAACGCACCTCCAAACAATGCGAGTCAACTCTCTTTTGTGCATGTTTGCATACGATTTTGACACCCAAAATGACACCCAGGATAGGCGCTTGTGAGTACGCTGTGCGCTGTGCAAGGAGTCTATAGAAAAAAAGTCAGGCAAATATCTTTTGATTCTGTTGAGTATTGAAGAACACTTACCCAAAAGACAATTGAGATCAATCTTCTTTTAGACATGCTTTCAAATATAAACAGTTTGCATATTAAACTGTGTGGACTGGTTTTTCTCATTTTGAATCTGGTGGTGTAAAATAAGTTCTCGTCCAGTAAAGATTTTGAGCTACAAGCCACGTGGCCTTGTGGATTTGTCCACCAAATTCAAGCCCTGCCAGCAGTTGGGTCATATTGCACCACCACCTTTATGCATGGAGAGAACTCTGGTGGATGAAATTGAATGGACAGACAGTTGGAGAGTTAAAAGCACTGAACACGTTTGGAAATTGTCAAAGACCAGTGTTCTCACTTGGTGTATCCCAACATGTGCATAAAATAACAAGCCTGTGAAAATTTGGGCTCAATTGGTCATCGAAGTTGCAAGAAAATGATGAAAGAAAAAAACACCCTTGTTGTACAAATTTGTGTGCTTTCAGATAGGAATAAAAACTTCTTGCAAGAAGTTTTTATTATTTTAGTGAGAAATTACCTCTTTCTCAAAAACTATGTTACTTCAGAGGGAGTCGTTTCCTACAATGTTTTATACTATCAACAGCTCTCCGTTGCTTGTTACCAAGTAAGTTTTCATGCTAATATTGGTTTTGAGTCATGTTACCAAACGTGTACGCTACCTTTAAAATGCTCATGTGGCAGTAGAGTTGTAGAGCCCTCTCAAACGACTTCACTGACACTGTGGACTGTCTAGACCAATTACTGAAGCAGACAATTCTAGTCTCACATTGCCCGTATAAACCTGTACCAGTAAATTTAAATGAAGAGTCAAAATGGACTCTGGGTAATTAGATGTACTATCCTTTTGAAATATGATCACTGACATGCTGTGCACATCATATGTCATGACTATATAAAAAGTCGCAACGATTAAAAAGGCAATAGTTCTAACAGCACAGTAGCTATAATGCCACAATTATCATAGGGGTATAAATCAATCAAAAACGGCCGGTAGGCCACTGACCTAAATGTAGTTTAACAAACCCAACGCACAAAACATTTACAGGGTTAACCTTTTCATTGACAAGCCATCTAGATCAGTACGCTTGTCTTTTCACTAGTAAGTACCAGCTTTTTCACGTGTCCATATTTCATTACAAAAAAAGGGATGCTTTTCAACACTGAGCTAGCCAGCTGGACCACTTGGTGAGAATTCTGACTCGAGCATGACTGGGTTTTTTACAAGCATTTTCCAGCGGACGACATTGAAATAGTTGAAATACATCTAAGTTTTAAATGCTCAATTAATCTCTGTCTAAATACATTATATTTTGACGACCACATTGTTAGCCAGAGGGGTGTCTTGAGTGTCTTTTGGACCCCCGTTTTAAATTTGACGCCCTGTTTTTATCTGTCATTTACATGTAAATGTATTGCAAGTGAACAATTTGAACAGCCACTCTCTAAATTTACAGCAAATTTGGACACCCTTTTTACCAAATCCTGGCTAAAACCTTGTTGACGACTGACATCGCTGATGCACTTAGATAATACCTGTGGCATTCTATCTCAACTCTACACTTTTTGAACTCTCAACAAAAATCATAATAACTAACATGTATCCAACTTTCCTGAATCCATCAAAATCTGTCAGCACGGATTAAACGAAACCAACGAAATAGAGCCCGGCGAAAGTCGGGGGGGGGTCATTATCTGCGCGATTCAGTTGTGAGACCATTTTATAGTTGCACACAGCCATTTTATCGCGCCATATTTCTACGCATGTACGGCAAAATGACATCATTTGACACGTATACCCATATGTGGTACAATTTGCCATACTATGTTACTTGTCTGACTGATACTATAGGGCCAATGATTTTCCGTTTCAGAAAAGTGCAAATTCCGTTTTTAAAAAACATGAATTCCGTTTCAGACAAAAAAAATTCCGTTTCATGTTCTTTAATAGATAAAAGGTTGTTAATACACAGGGAATCGATTATAAACATAACTTTTGTATAAGATGCACTGCTGACTTCTTAAATGTTAATTTGAATTGAAAGTTTTCCTGAAAAAGATAGTTAAATTATTTTTTTAAATCAACGGCCGATTCAGTTCCGGAGTTGGCAATTTCTAAAAACGTAATGCACTGTCTCACTGTGCGCTGCAACAAAAACAAGAAACATGTAACAGCCGTTGCACTGCAGTATCATTGCATATGACGTCACCGTGTACTTCTCCTCCACACAGAAACAAATTGTCGGCCATTTTGTTTTCGCTTAGGCGACAAAATGTTGAAAGATTATGGTTGATTTTAGACCTTTCTGAGATGAAAAATCAATGTCTGTGTTCATATAGAGCGTAGGTAAGCTAGTTTGAGTATAATTGTTGATCCATGGAGGGTGAAAATGCAATTTGGGTGAAATAAATGTAAAGATTGTGCCGTGAATGTGATGATTTTGCCCTCCGTCTAACGTGTATTCATTTGCTATGTATTACGTCAGGTCGAGTCAACAGTACGATCTCGTAACTTTTTAAGGTCTGATTTCTGATGCTTTTTTAGTTTAACAAAAAGAAACTTAATAAAGAATGCAGTGTTAAGTTAGCTTGCCTGATCAATTTCAATAGGTTTGGCCTTAATAACATGAAAAAACCCTACGTTTTTGTCACTATATTTTCAATTTTTTTACTTCAAACTCAAATCCCGTTTTCCGCTTCAAAAGGCAGATTCCGCGAATTCCGTCCGTTTTCCGCGATCGCGGAAAATCATTGGCCCTAATACTAGACCGTGCAAGTCTCGCACATATTCTAGAAATTTGGGGACCACTTTTGTCCCACCTTCCATGAAGGAAACAAACTCACGCACTTTAATGGGCCCAATATTCTAGTACGCGTGATTCAAACACACACAAAATGCGCACTTAATGCGCACCGCCATTTTGCCACCCACACACACGTAACATCGAACCTGTGACAGCGATATGCAGCGTCCACAGCGGGATATAGCGTGCAGTTGAGCTCAGACTTCTCTGGGTTGTATTATGGACGAAAACCAACCTCATGAAATTGAAACCTGCTCTGCCTTCTGCCTTGTTTTTCGTTTCGTTCCAAGAATCATCTAAGCTATACATCCAGGCCTCATTTGGGCACCTTATAAACACCATCCTTGTTTAGTATGGACAAGCAGCTGATTTTTTTTTTTCTTTTTCTGTTTTACTTTAATTCGGGGTTGAACAAAGACAAATTTACTTGATTTTATTTTTATGTATAAAATATTTGTTTTACTTTAATTTAGGGTTGAACAAAGAAAAATTGACTTGAGCGAGACTTAAACCTGCGACCTCCGGGTTAATGTGCCATTGCTCTACCAACTGAGCTACCTAGCCCTAATGCAGGGTCTCCCTATTTTTTCAATATCTTTGTTCGGGGTGCCAGTCAGAAGCCATTCAACCTGTAACTGCCGTGTAGCCCGGGGGTCACACCCAAGTTTACAATACAGCCTGGGAAGCGGCAGCAGAGGGATCACCTTGAGGGGTTGTGACTTTTTATTTCAAATATCAAGTAATAAACAAGGGAAACTGACTGGGTCAATTTTAAAATAATTTGGGGTTGAACAAAGCAAAATTGACTAGAGTGGGACTTGAACCTGCAACCTCCGGAATTACGTGCCGGCGCTCTACCAACTGAGCTATCAAGCCCTAATGTTTGCAGTCTCCCTACTTTGTCAATATCTATTATTACACAATCCAACAGCCCAAGCGTCAATAACAGGATGAATTGCAGACGATGAGGAAACGTTTAGTTTAAAGATGTGGGAGGGAAACCCCACAACAGGGGGAAAACCCACGCAATCATGTCGGAACTGAAAAATCCAATCAACATGCGCGACCCCCAGTCCAAGGCGGGATTTGTACCGGGTCCACAGAGATGGAAGGCAGGAAAATAATCCATTGCAACCCGTTTCCCAGTTGAGACGCCAGATAATGTTACAGGCCAACACCCATGCTTAGTTGTGCATTCCAAATCAGGAGAAATCTGGAACTGAATTGGACTTCTCTTTTGTTTTGTTTTTGGTGGGGGGGGGTGTGACCACAAACATCCCTCTGGGGACACCCATTACTAATTGGTAAGGAACCGACAATTATTGTGCAGGGCTCGAATTTGGGGTAAAAACCCACAAGACCACAGGGCTTGTAGCTCAAAATATTTACTGGACCAGAATTTTGTTCACAAGACCAGAATTGAAATGAGAATTTAAAAAAATGCCTACACAGTTTAACAATTGAACTGTTTGAAATCGAGAAAGCACTAAGAGAAGATTTAAATCTCATTTGTATTTATGGGTAAGAATTCTTCAATGATCAACAGAATTATATTTATCAGACTGAGAAAGTCAACATTTGAACACAAACACAAGACCGCAGGACTTGTCCAGTCATGAGTTTACTGGCCCGATGTTAAAATCACTGGCCTCGGGCCTGTGGTCCAGTGCAAAATCCTAGCCCTGTCAAGAAGAATATCTACAAAGTGGCAGTCTAAAGAGACACTCATGACATAGCCACTCATCCAAAACAAGATAACGGGCATAAAACAAGACTGTTACACAAACACGTTGGCCATCTTACCTCTCTTGTCTGCTGACCAGGTGGAGGCCCTCGACCACCCATCCGCCCACCCCTGCAACAAAATGAAAAAGAAAAATAACTATGTTATACCTTTCACCAAAAAAACTGCAGTCCGTTTCATTCAAGTTTTAAAACAGCAAATGTTAGATTTAATCTTTAGCCGCACCTCATACCTTAGGCAAAATAAAACTTACTTAATTTATTTGCGTAGCAAAAATAAGCGGGGTACCAATCACCAGCATTGTACAATACACAGCAATTTGGCTGGTAACCGGTTTCTGCTAAGCAAGATTTTTCTTTGCTCGGCAACTTTGTGTGCTGAAAAGCTTTGAAATGGGAGACTTTAGAATTATTTGCAATCTGATTAGCCCCGCTACAAGACCAATTATTTGTTATCATCCAAATGCAACACAAAGCTGAAGAAATAATGAAGTCCGTGTATTTCTTAGGAGGCCTGAATCATCTACATGCATGGCCTGTGCCTAATTTCATCTAAGCACAAAAGGTAGCTAAGCACAACAACAACATGCTTACCAGATTAAGGTTAGCAGCCAAAATACTACGTCACATGTACATTATGATATGACTAAACTCCATTTATCAGGCTAGGGCCAATTTAATCCCTTTCCATGAAATATGCTAATTACAGTCACGCATGCGTACAGACACTGTTGGTTGGTGAACGCCATCGAATTGTGCACTAGGCAGATGCAGAAATGTGTATGCGTCACGCCACCATCAGCCCCATACAAAAATGGTACGATGTTCCGTCATTTTGCCAACCAGGAGAGTTAGTGCACACGCGCGATGTGCAATTTACATACTTCATGGGAAGGGTCTATTGGCGAGTTTTGAGGACACTTGGTGGCAGCATACTTATCAAGTAAATTTATTGTTCTTGGAAATAATATGCGCATGCTTTGAACTTAGTAAACAATTAAAATTTACTAGCAGTACATGTACATGGACCTGCTATGTCTGCTGCCACCAAGAATGCTTTAGTCTCCCATTTCAAAGCTTTTCAGCACACAAAGTTACCGACCAAAAAAAAAATCTTGCTTAGCAGAAACCGGTTACCAGCCAAATTGATGTGTAATTGTACAATGCTGGTGACTGGTACCCCGCTTATTTTCGCTACGCAAATACATTAAGTAAGTTTTATTTTGCTTATACTACTAGTACCACTAAAATATGAAAACAGATTATTTTTGGTCTGGTGAAAATGTAATGGCAAGATTTGTGTTTCGCCAAACAGATCATTGACCCAAACTCCAACTCCGTGGTGTGATCTAATAGGATCCTTCCTCACTCAAAATCCAACACCACTTTGTAACTCACCAACCAATCTGTAAACTCTGATTACGGTGGTACGCCACATCCCGTGTAAAAGCATATCATTAGTTTTCTTATGCAGTCCTGCTGTTTAGTTTGGTAAGTTTTTACACATAAATGCTACAATGATATGTCCTTTTAGAGTTTCGCCAAACAAGTTAGGAACTAAAGAAATAGGCCTGCACAAGGTTTTAGCCAGAATTTTGTATAAGGGTGTCAAAATTTGCTTAAAATTAACAAACTGTGTGTCAAAATTGTTCACTTACAACACATTTACATGTAAATGACAGATAAAACAGGGTATCCAAAATTTAAAACAGGGTGTCCAAAAGACACCCAGACACCCCTCTGGCTAACACTATGGCTGCCTGCAAAACAGTTTGTCTGCCAGTTTACTCTATAGTTAGCATTCCTGTCAAGGCAGTCCCTTTCTTCTGCACAATGGTAACAGTAGATAAAGTTAATACCGATTGTAATGTTAATATAATGAAGAGGATCACCATTGAAGAAGTCTTTTTTCCCATGCGTCCAGGCATACATGTAGTATGTGGATTACAACATTATGTAGGCAGGGCTCGAAATTAATAACACTGGACTGCAGGCCCCAGGCCAGTAAACTCACAACTGGGCCCAATTTCATAGAGCTGCTTAAGCACAAAAAGTAGCTAAGCACAACAAAATTATGCTTACCAATACAGGGTTACCAGCCAAAATACCATGTCACATGTACAATTTGTGACTGGTATCCTGCTCATTTCTGCTAAAAGCAGAAAATTGTTAAGCAATATTTTCTGCTTAAGCAGCTCTATGAAATTGGGCCCAGGATTAGCCCGGTGGTCTTATGTCTTTCTATTGAAAAATAACACCTCATTGTGTAATATCTTGGTGAAAAATATCGACTATGAATTTGATGAATTCTCTTTCAATTCTCTTGGGTATCAATGTATGTACACTTGAGATAGATCTTCTCTTAGTGTTTGTTCAACTCATTGGCATTAATTTATAGCGTCAACATTTATATTCAACCAAATGGCACTTGAATACAGCATGTATTCTGATATTTGAACAAGTACCAGGCATCTTTAGTTATCTTGAATGCAACCAGGAGTGTAGCGACCAGGGGTGTGGGGGGGGGGGTCTCTAGCACTCCCAAATCATTTTTCTTTGTCAATATTTCAAGGCCCAATTGGTAATATAGCATGAAAAATTAAGTAGAACCCTTACATCCAGACTAAAAAAAATCAGTCTGCCAACTGAAAATCATTATTTTTTTTCCCCCAAAGTATAGTCATTTTTGTCGCTTTGACATTGAATACATTAGGGTTGCATGCTGGGCGCACAAGTCTTCCTTGAAACAGTGGAGAATCAGTCCGCACACTGGCTTCTACACCCACCCCCACCCCCCAGTCAGCGAATTTGCTCGACATACACTCTCCCACAGTCAAAAGAATGTTCACACTACATGTACAGAACATCCCTGGACGTTATACAGTATGGCTGACATAACTCTAGTCTAAACATGGTCTAACAACATTGTCAATCGAGTAAATTAGTACCGATGCTAAGTAAAACACATTATTTTGTATACTTAGTCACGGTTTGTGAGCAGAGCTGCGGAATCCACTTACATTGATGTATGCAGAGTAGGCAAAAGATCTCAAGCATAGCCACACATTATTGAGCCTTCTCGTTTACAAGAAAATTAGTTTTTTTCTAGTACTCTCTAGTTAGTATCCCTCCTTCCAACGTTACATTTGCATTTTATATGACATGTCTGAGGTTACTGTTTTTTTAAATTCTTCTTTTCTTTTTAATTTAATATTTATTCATATTTATCTTGTAACTTTTGCCTGTAAATTGTGGAGAGAAATGTTGTTTTACATGATCTACCCATCAATGATCAAGGGAACTCGGCAAACTCCCACAACTCAAGAAGGGGATAAAAACAAACATTGGTTTGTACCTAATAGTACATTGGTCTAAAATAATGTAATCACAAATTTTGATAACTGTTTTTTTACCCCCCAAAAACCCCATCCCCATCCCATCCATTGGAAACAAAATCGTGGAGGTACAAACTTGGGGGCCATCAACTGGTCAGCAAAAAATATTAATAATGTAATAAATTCATGAACCCAAACAGGCTGCCCAAATAACACAATCGGGCACACAATCCTTCAAAGAAAATGGCCCAATTCCTATGTGACGCATTCAGTCATTTCTTGCAGCAGCGGCCATTATTGGTACACACATGACCGCGCCAGTGGACATGTTGGATGTCATTCAATCCTAACCAAACAAATGAACACCGTCGAACATGTACACGTTCCATCCACCGAAATACCGGTAGACTCAAAACGCCTTCACACAATTCTGTTTTACCCATTGGGGTCCTTCGTTCTCTTACACACCGGTTAAAAAACCCCAGATAAAACATGGAGGTTAACCACTGAGACAGGTTAGATCGAGCAGCTTCATCTGGACGTGTTTCTCGTGTCACAAATCGGGGAATATGTTTCGCTCATATTTTATGTCTCACCTTGGATTTGGGCTCGGCCTATTCCGACCTCTTTTGCCATGGTTTTGCATGTTTCCCACAGATCGGTACGTTGCACTCACACTGCGCTGACGGAGCAGATAAATATAGTGTTTTAGCCGTTTTCTCTGACAGTCGCGGAGATCAGACGCTCATAGCGGCTGGGTTATGTAATGCTGCTCCCAGTGGTCCTGGAACAGAAGGATCAGCCCCGTTTCAGAGCAAAAATTGACGTAAAAGTCAGCAATTTCAGCCTGAATATTCAGGCTCTTCGCATGTACATGCAACCAACTTTACGGCAATGGCGGATGGATACACTCGACTACACATGCGCGCATATGCACTTCATCAAATTATTTATATCTAGCTTTTTCAGGAGGGAATACTTATTTTTCGCCTTGTAAATTTGCTCTCAACTCCATAAAATATCTTTTCTTTTGAAAATATTCTCGTACACGATTCTGTATTAATTTCTAATCGTTACACTATTATTTACAATTGGCTTAACTTTATATGCGGACTTACACAAATTTGAAGAAGCTGCGAAAGGGAATGGCGGGCATTTTGGCAGAAAATAATTTTAGTAAGGAGAATTTAACAACTTATAGAGGGCGCTATTTATGTTTGCCAGTATCCTCAATAATCATTATGCGTGTTTTTAGGGGTATATTTTTAATTTGAAAACAACTTGTTTGTTTGATTTCTAGACCGCCTATAGTTACTTTCTCACGCCAATATTTTCGACCGGGTGTCCAATCCTCTCAGGTACTATCTGTGATTTGTGCTGGCTCCCTTGTGAAGATTGTAGTATAAATGTTTGACTAGAAAAATCAGGGAGCGATGACAGGGTTTTTTTTTCAAGATTTATTTTGGGTTTAGGCCTAAACGAACTCTTATAGGCCTATGTCTATCAGTATCATGCTAAGAAAAAAACAAAACGTAATATTAATTTACTTCTCCGCACAGCCCATGGAATAAAAAGAAAAAATTGTTTTACTGTATTCCTTTTCGAAACTGTTTCAGCTTGAACTACGGCTGAGGCTGCGTCTGACTGTTTCAAGCCCCGTACCAAGAGGGTAGGTTTTCAAAATGAAACAGACAGAGAGGCTCAATCCGAAGCCGTAATTTCGAAAAGATGTACGTTATCTTTAAAACGTTATGTTACAGTGCATAATTTTGTCCTAATCCGTAGGCGACCCTCGGCACCCACACTCCAGTACTGTAACTTACAGTACTTACCAAACACGTGGGGTGAAGTAGGGAAGACAGTTTGACAATCATTTGACAAGAACTGTGGACTGTGAAAACAAAATAAGTCATGAAAAAGACATCAACTAACAAAAAACCATCCTGTTTTTATATATTGTCAAACTTAGTCGGCACCCACACTCCAGTACTGTAACTTACCGTACTTACCAAACACGGGAGTCGTACAGGGAAGGCAAATCTAAGTTCGATATGGAAAGGTTTGCGGTGACACCATGTACATGTAATAATCTCTCTATGTGAGTTGGGGGTGGTTCTGAAAAGAACCGTTGGTTTCAACTCACATAGAGAGATTATTACATGTACATGGTGTCACCGCAAACCTTTCCATATCGTATTCCCACCATGCAAAGTTTCAAATCTTACAAATCTAAGTTCGACAATATTCCTCAATTGGATGGGACCCAAATTGCAGCGGTCAGCTGGCCATTGTTTGCGAATTGCCTCCCATAGTCAACACTATTGAGCAACAGTATATAGCGGCAACACCGGACAGTAAGGCAACACCATTAGAATAGTGCATGATGCTTTCGAGTCCAAGTTGTTCATGCTATTTATTTTATCCATGTGGGTTTTGAGGCTTTGCATGGTGTGCCATCAAAGCATATTCAGTTTGCGGTAACACCATGTGTATATCTACTTTACAACATCGAGATAGTGAACAATAGGTAACAAAGCATTATTTTGATCACTGTAAGGCGTTCCCGCACCCACTCGAAAGAGAGCTTTTTTTCTAAAGCGGTTAGGACAATAATAATGGAGAAGTGAAACTCAATGATTACGTACACGTCAGCGACCCACCGTTTAGTTCCATAAAAGTAATTCAATTTTGGGATGAACGAAGACTGACTAGGGATTTGAACCTGCGACCTCCGGATAATCGTACTGTAGCGTTAGTACGGCATGCTGGATGGGATTGTACCTTTGACGATGCATAATTTGGCGCACAATCTGATTATGTCGAGATTTGGCGAAAGAGCCATCACAGATTCGGCCATAATCAAAACCTTCTCATGCAACGTGTACCAAATTTCATAATAATTTTTGTATCATCATGGCACAATCTTCCCGAAATTTCTCCTGTCTGCCCCACTGCAATTGAGCTACATAGCCCTAATGTCGGCGGTCTATGTCGTTGGTTTATGCAAGTTTGCCCCAAACAAGGCTATAAAAGCCACTCTTGGTGGGGCGCTAGAAGAATAAAAACTAAGATGAAAATAACTCAGGGTAGGAATTGATATTCTTCTTAAAGAGGGGCTCCAGGATGTTTGGAAATATTTAGCTTTTACACTTTTCCAATAGATGGAGTCCCCAAGAAATATAAAAAATTATTATGAGTCCCTTACCTCACGGGTAAAAATGTCTTTTCCTCGAAACACTCCCAGCCCGAAATCTGAAAACGCGAGGTCAAACAAACCTCGCGACGAGGAACTCATGACGTCACCGGCGTCTAGTTAGTTTTGACCTGCCTATATGAATGCACTGAGCTAACGCAAATGCACCGCAAAACTTCACCATTTGCAATAAATACGGCCGTAAATGTGACTTTTTATAGGACGATCCAACAGGCAAATAATCAGCAAGCCAAATTACAACGGATTTATGAAATGGGGGTTTTCGTTTTTTGAGAGGCGAGGGGATTCCGCAGCTCGGCTTGATTTTTTAGTACATCGCTCTACACGTCAAATTCAACCCTAACATACGGCACGGCGATTCCTGCGAAACAGCAACAACGCAGACCGCGGCATTATCACGGGGGCCGGGAGACCCTATACACATAGTCTAGATTGATGGGGGGAATTAACATGCACCAGGCAAGGAGTTCCAAAAAGATGCATATAAGTGGAATAAAGCTGTTGGAATGGCTCTTTGCTACATCTCAGCAAAGCAAGAGTGTAAGGGTGAGCAGCGGCGGCGCTACGGGGGGGGGGGGGGCAAGGGGGGCAAATGCCCCCCAGTTATTTTTGTTGCCCCCCAGTTTGCCCCCCCCCCAGTTTTCCGGCAATGTTAATAAAATGTGGATTTATTTATCTGAACAAACTTGGAAACTTGCTATAAATAGAAATGCATTATCTGCCCAAAACCGCAAGCAGCCAATGTATACACGCAGTTCGCACAACACGTCAAATTCACACAGTGCAAAATCTTATTTCTGGAGTGAATTGTAGGCTTATAGAGTACACACGACATACACTTGATGTTCACGTGGATTGTGGAGTGCTGTATTATGCATACTACATGTAGTTGTTGCGCTTAAACACGTTGGTTAAACAGTTGATTACAATGGATATCAGAAAGTTTTGCAGGAATTCCAAACAACCTCCATCCCATGATAGGCACAGATCTGATTCTGAATCTAGCGATGAGAATCCTGAACCCAAACACAAACACCCCAGGATTGAAGTTAATATTGACTTAAATGTCCCAGATGATCAATTTGAGGATTCGAGTGCCGATGATCAACAACATGACACAACATCAGTATGTTTATTGGGCGAACCAGCTACCGTTGAAGAGCAATCCTTACCCAGCAGTAGTGTGAGATATGTACCGGGACACCACATAGAAGTAGGTCTTCTGCTAAAGTCTGTGGCCCTTCTGACATAATCCCAATCACCAGATAATGGACCAGTTCATCTTGGTGTTAATCAGCCTATCCGCTTTCCAAAGACACATGGACGAAAATTTAACACTGATTGGTATTTTTGTTTGCCCCCCCCCCTAAATTTAAGTTTGCCCCCCTCTCCCCCCCCCCAGATTAACAGGTCTGGTGCCGCCTCTGAGGGTGAGAAGAAAGAAGAGCCTGGTTTCGCGCTCAAAAATCCTGATAGATAGTCACTTTCGAAGCCGTCAATCCGGACATGGGCAACCTCGTCCCCATGGTTTACTTTATTTCCAACAACAATTATAGTAAATCCTGGGAAGAACTCCTTACTTGGACCCTGATTGGACAACGACTTGTGTACAAAAGTCTAACGTAAAC
Organism: Plazaster borealis; assembly: GCA_021014325.1. Lineage (NCBI taxonomy): Eukaryota > Metazoa > Echinodermata > Asteroidea > Forcipulatida > Labidiasteridae > Plazaster > Plazaster borealis. Next base: position 3,187,651 of record CM037473.1, read on the forward strand.
GTGTTAAAAGTTGTACTCATTCAGTATTCACCATGTTCACAGCCAGACTATTCTAATTTGCATACGTATCCAAACAAATTGTTTATGCAAATGATCCAATACCAGGGTGAGAGAGCGGTCAACCTCTGCTCGACACACCTTGGGGACGAGGTTGGGACATGGGCGGTTCCATCAATGCTGGCCCGCATGGCTTTGTGTCACTCACTTCAAAAGTCCTTGATGAGTCTGGAATAGAGTTTGAACTTGCATTCCACTTTAGAAAGTTTAGGCCTTTCAATAAACTACATACAACCAGAAATTCGGCGGACATCAAAGGCATCGTACACGTTTGGTAATGAAAACTTACTTGGTAAGAAGTACATCAGCTTTGGATAGTATAATGCATTTTGAGAAACTTTTCACTTCGAAGTACTGCGGTTATGGAAAAAGATATCACTTTTTATCCCCTCAAAACATTTTAATCTGAGAAGGAAGCGTTACGCGTTGTAACGCTTCTCAGAGTGTGTACCGGTCCGGTATTCAAATGCAGATTATTCTTCCTATACGGAAACATATAGCCGCTCCAGATTTCCGGCAATATCTCAAAAACGCTACCACCTTTTGAAATGAAATGTTCACGGGTTAGTTTTATGGTATAATAGGTTTGAAACAAACAATATAGGCTCCAATTACCAAACGTGTACGAAGTGCAATTTTGTATTGATGTAGGCCTATGTTGATCTGTGAGGTAAGATTACTACGTGAAATGATCATTCCATCGACCTGTTTATTTTCATTCCGCGACTATACCGAGAAAAAAGAGTTATTCTCATCTTAAATGTTTTCTTATTGTGGCCCCTTACCAAGAGTGGATTTTGGTTTTACAGTTGTTTGGGATGAACTCGCCCAGTAAAAAATGTAAATTTATAAAACTCGCTTGAATGTCTTTGGCAAAGGTGCGCATTATAGTTTAATTTAATGTTATCATAAATGCATGCTTGTGCCATTACAGTTTGATTACAATCTTGACTTGGTCAGGTATGATTAAATAATGACAAGATAATATCATTCCAAGAACCTGTTTATTTTCATTCCACGACTATACCGAGAAAAAATAGTTATTTTCATCTTAAATGTTTCCTTATTGAATGTGGCCCCTTACCAAGAGTGGATTTGGTGGATTTTGGTTTTACAGGTGTGTTTGGGGTGAACTCACAGTAAAAAATGTAAATTTATAAAACTCGCTTGAATGTCTTTGGCAAAGGTGCGCATTATAGTTTAATTTAATGTTATCATAAATGCATGCTTGTGCCACTACAGTTTGATTACAATCATAAGATTTGTAAAGATTAGGTCGGACTTTGGGCCGATTTGACCCGAAAATTTAGGTTAAAGGCACCTGGCAGTGGTATTTTGTCAATATAAAGCTTTTGTCGTTAATATACATTTTTATGAGTGGAATGTGAATAAACAATTAACTAAGGTTAAAAAAATGTGTTTTTATTTCAATTACAAATTTAAAAATAGGCCCCCGTTTACATGGCGCTGTTCGTGACGTCAATCGAGGCGCGGGATATTTGAAGAGAAAATGTGTAGTCTGGCCCTGTACATTACGTCTGGGTACCTGATCAGTATGATTTTCGTCATTGATCTCTATTGTCAATACAATAGAGATCAATGGTTTTCGTATTCGGACGTCACCCAATGCAATCCTAGGACAGTATACGGTCATGACAGTCGACTGATACGAGACGCCGGTTTATACGAGGTTTTTCACTGGTCCCGAACTGTCCCATGCGCGTTTCTATGTCTTAAAAAACGGAAGATACGACACGGTCATAACGAGAACACGGATAATACGAGGTATTTTAGCGGCCCGTGATGACAATTCGGATCGGCGTGCCGCGGCGTGTTCGCTGCAGCGCTGAAAACGACGTCGGACCGGACCACTTTGCCCTCGTTAGCCTGACTTTCGATGCCCGTAACTGCCTATATTTGGGTTCTGCAGGAAACAAATGCCCGCAGCAATACACCTGGTCGGCATTGCCGGTCGGAAAAATACACGAAAAATCCCTTTTTTGGGATAACCAAACGAAACGTACAAGCTCACTACTTGCACGTAAATGCAGGCAAGTTCGAGGGGGGTCGATGTTCGATCGCGGCGAAGTCTGCCTCGATTGACGTCAAAAAAAGGGATTAGCGGGGGCACCCCAAACAACTTTATCAATTTTTCTAACATATAAATCGTAACAAACAATTACTCAAAAAATTGTTTTATTATAATATACATATACTCTTATGTAAAAAAAAAACAAAAAAACAAAAACCTATTTCCAGGTGACTTTAAAACTTTACATATCTATCGTTATAGATTCGAGAAAGTCATGGGCCGAATTTGTTGTAAGAGAAGTTATTTAAAAAGTGAAAATTAATTATTGTAGGGATCACGACATCTTACGGGTCTGAACTTCGAAAAGGTCTGTTCCTCAACGTTGTCGTTGCAGCCAACTTGGCGTGTCGTGGCCGAGCGGTCTAGTTCAAAGGACCCAAACTCTGGTGTTGTCAGCAGCAGAGTGTGGTTCAAATCCCGGTCATGACACTTGTGCCCTTGAGCAAGGCTCTTAACCATAATTGCTTCGTACAAAGTTGGGAAGGTATTGCATTCTGCTCTACCAGCCAGGCTCCTAGTGATAGATACGTTTACGTTTATTCAATGTTGCAAATAACATACTTAGTGTATAAAACAGAGTGCTAAAAAACTGGCCAAAATGATAGTAAAATATAAAAGTGATAAAAAGGTGAACTTTTAACAAATTGCAACATCTAGGTCCGGGGAGAAGCACAGCTTTTGTTCCCCAGCCTATGGACGGACAGACAAAAAAACAAAAAAACCGACACACATACTTAAAAATACAGGACAAAACAGGACAAAACTGGGCAAAACAGGACAAAAACAGGTGTAAGACAGAAATAAGGCCGTTATTATTTCCATAGATACAAAAATTACATACAGTATCTTAGCATTGATTTAAAAAACGAGTTTTTAGTTTTTTATTAGTAAAAGTAGAAAGAGTACGTAATGATTTAAAAGAGTCATCCAGACTATTCCAAAATAAAGTGCCACGCTGGACAACACCATTATTGGACAAGGTGGTTCTACTATAATTAACAGAACAAAAACAGGTGTAAGACAGAAATAAGGCCGGATGATGCCCATGCCTCCATCCTTACGGACTGTGAAGAAGGTAACCCTGTTTCAGTCCTAGGAGTAGGTGGTAACGTCCCCCTGCCCCATAGTCAAAAGGAGTAATTCATTTTCACCAGTTCAGCATTCACTGGTCAAGACTAATTCAATTTCGTAAAAGCCAGCAGCAAGGGCTGGTCAACCATACAATTTCCTCAAGTGTAAATAAGCAGTAGAAATTTAATTAAGAATGGTCAAAGTGTAGTCTTGGATGCCTGTAACTGAAGTAGAATGACTCATAAACGAATCTGAATGAGAAAAACGAAATCATTTGTGCACGAAAACAAAATTGAATGCATTCATAGCTAAAAAGAAACGAGTTTGAGTGGATTAGGGGAACTTAAAGGTATTGTACACTTTTGGTAACAGCTCATATTTTGTGTGATTCAACATATGCACGAACAAACAAACCTGTGAAAGTTTGAGCTCAATTGGTCATCGAGGTCATGAGAAAATAGTGAAAAGAGACCTTATGTGTTTTCTGTTTTTTCAAATTATCACGCGTGATAAAAACTATTGTTTTACTCATTTCTCAGAAACGATAGCATTTTAGGCAGAAATATTTTAAGGAACCCTTTCTACCATTACTTACTTTAAATCGTGTAAGTTATGTGTGAATCTGTGAACATTTGTGTTTTTCGATCTTAAGTTGATTGCGTGTTTAGAAATTAAATGAATTTTTGCTGATTGGCCGGGAAAACCTTGGCATGAAAGACGATGAGAGGGCGCCCTTTCAACTCTCATATGAGTAGCAGAACAACCTCATCGAGTGCAAAATAATTGAATAAAATCTATATATTTTTTTAAATGTGAAATTAAAAACAGTTCTGAGTAGGAATCTTTGTGCGTTGGCATTTTGTCTATATCTATTCGTGAGTTTAGTACAGTCTGGTGATAACAAACCTCATTAAATTTGAGCTAAAAGTTAATGGGTCGTCACGAATTTTTAAATTCTCCCTAGTATATGGAGCGCAAGATGGTTCTTTAAAACCAAAACATTAGTGCGCATGGGTTAGTGGTCCATGACTTCCGCTTTAAGACTTGTACCCAGTGCCATATCAATACGAACTCTTGAACAGTGTCTGCACCAGACTGTTTAGTGAAAAATCCAAGAGACATGGGATTATGCATGCAGTATAGACTTACCCCATTACCAAGTAAAGTGTGAAACCGTAAACTGCTGGACAAACCTAGCTAAGCCTAGTGTAATCGTGGAATATTATGACAGATTTGCTTGTGTGATTCTGGAGAAATGGACACGAGAGAGGTGATGCTTCATAAGAAATCGTAAGTATCGGTCATGTATTGGATAAATTTCGATTTGGTAGTGTGCGCACACACACAATTTGCAACAAACCAACCTACATTTATATTTTAATATAAACAACACAATAACACTGGTCGGGCTTTCTCTATGGGTAAAGACACTTCAAAAGTGGGCACCGGCCGCGTGTGGACGTGGGTGGGCAATCGATGAGGGTCATTTGTCAGTGATATAATCTGCAGTCAATAACGTTTATAAATTTGACATGAGCTTCCTGTGTCAAGAAGTATATATTGCTGAAAAAAGTGGCAAAAAAATAGGCCTAAAAAAAAAGTATGGCATTATAATATTAATAATTTAAATATGATTAATTATCAATATCATTCTATTCTACATTGATTTGATTGTATTTTGTACGCCAGTCCACACGTGTCAGCAAGAAGTTTTTGTTCCTCAAATTGCAGATAATTATTTAACAATAATGAAGATAAGCCTGTCCTGTAATTTGTAAAAAATTAAAAGGGAGATGTAGACCCAGTAACTGGGGCGCTGTACTCCTTTTTCAAAATTTTGACATCATCGGTCGTACTAGCGCACCAGCTTGTCATTGTATTTTCCCCGAGGGATCTTCAATTTGGACGATTAGACGGGTGCCTTGCCTCAACCGTGATAAACAGTTGAGGCAGGACACCCATCTAAAATTTGACAGGTGCCCTGCCTAGCCCTCAAACGCGTGGTCATCACGGTTAAGGCAGGGCACCCGTGGATACTGCCGAGCGTTGGATCGTTAAATTGAAGATCCCTCGGGGGAAAGTACAACAAGCTGGGGTGCCAGTATGACCGATAATGTCAAAATTTCGAAAAAGGAGTACAGCGCCCTAGTTACTGGGTTTAAGGGAGATGATGCATGGTGTGTGCATATTTTATCATATAATTATAGAAACACATGTTATGATTCGGAGCATGGGGACCAGTTAGACCCAGTAACTAGTGTGCTGTACTGACTCCTTTTTGAAATTTTGACTTTGACACAACGGTCAAAGTTAAAATTTCAAAAAGAGGAGTACAGCGCCCAAGTTACTGGGTTTAGTAACTGGTAGTATCGATAATGTGATAACATTAATGTGATGATTAACCTGCGACCTCATGATTAATGTGCCGCTGCTCTACCTACCAGCTGAGCTATCTAACCCTTATGTTGGCAGTCTCCCTATTTTGTCAATATCTTTGTTCGGGGGGGTGCCACTGCCAGTCAGAAGCCATTCAACCTGAAATTGCTGTATAGCCAGGGATCACACCCAAGTTTACGATACAACCTGGGAAGCGGCAGCAGAGGGATCAACTTGAAGTTAAGGGGATGCAACTTTTTTTATTAAAACTATCAAGTAATAAACCATAAGGGAAAGTGACTACATGTAGATGAATTTTAAGTATATTTGCGGGTTGAATAAAGAAAACATTACTAGAGTGGGAATTGAACCTGCGACCTCTGGAATAACGTTCCGCCATAGATAAAGACATCAGCGCTGGAACTGGTATGTTGCCAGGAGAGGGTGGGGGAGGGGAGCTCTGGGATTCACTTTACTTAAAAAAAACTAACCCTAAAGTAACTTTTTGAGTTTCATTTTTGCTTCATTCTGTTCAGATTTTAATATTTTGTAAAAATTATTCAAACCAAATTTTGTTTTTCTTCCATTGTTACTTTGCCAGAATTTAGCTCGGCGAACTTCTACAGTTCATATATTCCTGTAGGATCAGAGATGGATGTTGCAATAAGTAATGGACACGGAACCGTCGCGGAATCCCCACCGGACGGGGCGTCGTCAGTCGCATCCAGCGAGGATTTTAATCATGCCCTGCCCAGCGAGGATTATAATCATGCACCGCCCGGCGAGGAAATCAATGACCCGCCCAGTCCATCGTCGTCGTACACCAATGAACAAATGTTAAATGGTTCCATTGCCTCTGCGACGAGGCCCAAAGAAGCGACTGATCGATTTGGTTTTACTGGCGGCAAACAGTTCACAAAAGACTCGTAAGTGATAATTTAACCCTCCTGTACTCTTGCTTGGTAACACTTGCCAGTGAGTTGACAAACCATTTAAAACCCTTAAGAAAGCACTGGTAAGGCCAATTTTGTTTATTTCACTGTTTTCTCCAAAGTGCAGTGCCTTAATCCTTGACTGAACAATTCTACATCTAATAGCGGGATCAGGTCCTAGAGTTGTGTTTTCTTTTTTTGAGGGGCTGACAAATATTTTTACTCATTATCACATATTAATAGTGGCGTGTCGTGGCCGAGTGGATAAGAACACGGAACTCAAGCTCTGGTGTTTCTGATCAGCAGAGTGTGGGTTCGAATCCCAGTCGTGACACTTGTGTCCTTAAGCAAGACACTTAACCACATGCTTCGTCCTTCGGATGGGACGTTACGCCGTAGGTCCCGTGTGTTGTGTAAAATGCACGTAAAAGAACCCAGTGCACTTATCATAAAGAGAAGGGGTTCGCCCCGGTGTTCCTGGTTTGATTGGCTGCATATTGCGCCACAGCACCTTGTAAACCATTACATGGTGCTATGCAAAGGAATAGGTCTCATACTTCAACATGTACCTCCACTTACCTTGTAGGAAAAATACTGGGCGCTTTGAGACACCCATCGGGAGTATAAAGCGCTATATAAAAACTGCGTATTAAATACTTTGTGCACAAAATCGTAGAGACATACAGATCTAGCCAGATCTAACCCTCTGTTAAAGTGGAGACAACTGTTCTTTGTAGCAGGCTTCCAGATGTCTTGCTGACAGCCTGTTGTAGGTTTTGAGGTTTCTAACACCCCCTCCCCCTCCCCCGCCAATCAAACTTGTTGACTTACTGGGGAGCCAGTAACTAGTGGAACCTTCCTGCATTTGTGTAATTTTTGAGGTTACTTCCGCACATTACAATTCAACTGCATGGGTTGTGTATTAAGTTAAAACCCCACAGTCCCAAATCCTACCGATTGCCAAAATGAAGGATTCAGAAGGGCTGGGGCCAGTAGGCCCAAATAATAATTTGCTTATTACTGGGTTAGGCATGTATTCCAATCTTGTACGTATGTAAGTCCTAGCAATTTGGTGTGGAGTGATGTACATGGAAAGAGAAGAGGGTATGGAAGAATTGGGGGCAAATGCAAGCAAATAAACTGTATGCAGAACTGTGTACACTGTATGTATTAAATTGTAGCATTCTCCCTTACAGTGGTCTGCTGGCCAAATGCCAGTTAAAACACCTGAGCACCAGTTAAAATTCTCACCAAGTGGTCCGGCTGGCTAGTTCAGTGTTGAAAAGCATCCCAATTTCATGGAATTTGGACTGCTGAAAAAACGCTGATGGACCAATGAAAAGACTTTGAGTTAACTGGTCCTCCTGGCTTGTCACTGAAAAAGTTCAGGGCAAACCCTGCATTGATATCATATTACTAGCCGACATATGTAGTTTATCCCAACAGACTTTGATTAAGTCAAAACCACAGTGGATGATATTGAATGGTCAGATAGCAGGAGAGTTGACTGTGTTCTGTATCTAGATGCATTAACCATATGACATCACACATTGCAGAGTTGCTTAAGTTACAATGTAGTTACCGTAATATCCTATCCTTCAAAGACACTTGACACAACCAACGTGGGTTGTTTGGTTTGGTCAACACATACAGGAAAGTGTTTTACCGGAAATCCATGTGTCTGTCATACGTTGTCATAATTTCGGCCATATCAATTTACATGTAGTTAGTTACTGATTTTATGTAAAACAAGGAATTGCTGGAAAATAGTACAGTATGCTTAAGTGCTGTCTTTCTTGCCGTACTTTTTAAAATTGTAGCACAATTGTAACTGTGGCATGTCGTGGGCGAGCTGTTAAGAGCACCGGACTCAAGCTCTGGTGTCTCTGTTCAGCAGAGTGTTGGTTTGGATCTCGGTCGTGGCGCTTAGGCTATACCATAATTGCTTCGCCTTTGAGTCATTAAGCCGTAGTAGGTCCCGTGTACTAGGATTGGTAGTACACGTAAAAGAACCCAGAACACTTATCGTGGAAGAGTAGCCTGGATTAACAGGTTTCCTCAGGGTTGCGAGAGCTACGACATTGATTAAGTTCACTTGTGAGGCTCCCTTGGTTTCATTATTTATATAATAAATATAAATTACGCACTACAGTTACATTGAGTCAATACCGTGGGAACTACCTTTTTGTAAATTTTCTGCCTAAAAGTGAAACATACTTAAGTACATTAGTTTTGGTTGTTTAAAGAACCTACAAACATAATAGAAAAACTGGTTTGAGTTCGGTGAAAATAATACATACATGTATATGTATGTATTATTCAATGTCATCTCAACTTTTCAAGATCACTTTCTGTGAGGAACTTAGGGGTTTCCCTATTATTTTTAGAAACTTAGAAAGTCTTGGAATTTTCAAGGTCAAATTAAGTTTTGTGATGCACCCATTTTCCAATAGAGTCCTCGTGAAAGTGGGGGAAAAATTAAAAGTCTCTATCCTCAAGTTAAAATGGTGTAAAAATGTCATTTTATTTGATACTCTTTCAGACCGAAATTTGAAACATGACGTTATCACAGACAGCAAAAACAAATAGGTCATGTACAATGTACATTCCAAAGAGGAATTTTTGCGCCAGTCAAAAGGTCAAATTCAATGCTGTTTTGATTGAACAGCATCAACATTCAGGAAAGAACTGAAAATTCTTTGTAGAAAAACGTCATCGAACATTTTTGGATTTTGACCGAAATTGCAATTGAATGGTATCAAACACAGTGGCATTTTACACAATTTTAACTTGAGGTATAGAGACTTGAAACTTTTTTCACGTTTTCATAAAGGACTCAATCAGAAAATGGGTGGATTACAAAACTGAATTTGACCTTGGAGCCGCTCTTTAATCGGCTCTTCAAGGCAAAGACTACGCAAAGACCAAGGCCGAAATTTGTGGCATTTCTTGCCACAGAATAACGCCATATGTTTTCTCTGGTCTGTAAGCACAGAATTCCATGGTAAACAATGTTTAAAACCCTAACCACCCCAGGCCTGCCAAAATCAAACAGATGATTTGTTGAAGTTTGGATGGTCTAGTACTGTGAAAAGTACCCACTAAATCACAGTCCAGAAGCACAGGACCTGTTGGAGTATGATGGGTTTTGTACTGTTCCCTGTTGGAGTATGATGGGTTGTGTACTGTCCCAGTACATAAACTGTTGGAGTATGATGGGTTGTGTACTGTTCCAATAAGTAAACTGTTGCAGTATGATGGGCTGTGGAAGCTTTCTAGTAGAAATGCTTAGAGGGTTAGGGTCTTAGGCCCAGAGGCCAGTGAGCAACTGAAGAAATAGCCCCAGTAGCTTCCCTAAAACTACATGCCAAATTAGTGAATAGGCCTAATAATCAATTGGCAATCTACAATAACAGCTGTTATTATACCACGATTGTGAATTTTTATTGGTCAAGAAACCAATCATGTGCTACAAAGACGCATGGCTCAGGGGAACATGAGTGATGTACCCCACGAGGAACATTACCTTGATTGGCCCCCTTTGATCGTTTCCAGCACCTTGTATTACAAATAGCCTGGGTTCGAGGTTACGCTGGTACTACATTTAGGTAAATTAGATACATATGTTTCTGTGTGATGTGCAGTAGGGAACAGTGAAGCAATATTTTTATCAACGTCGACTGCAATTGTTGTTTACAATTCGTTCGCCACTGTTCTTCTGTTTTTTTAACTATGCCAATTTTGTCGTAATAATATTGGCAGATGATAACAGATCGCACTCCAAAGAACAGGAATTTATTACCATGGTATATATAACAAAACAATTGTTGCAAGCTTTGTGATGGGGGTTCATGGGTTTTGTACACCCTCGGGGTCAAACGGTAGCCCCGGCTTTACCTGGGGTGCCATTTGTCCCCTTTCAGAGTGTTGTGTAAAACACTATAAATCCCACGGATCTCAGCGAGCAACAATTGTATTCTAAGCCTATTCCTGAAAAAGCAAAGTCTGATACTTCAGAGAGACAATTCCCTCCATGCCCCTGGTCATTGCCTTGGTGCCCCTTGAAATGTTCCAGTACATTTTTTTAAGTTCCCTCACAGCAATGCCCTTTACTTAGAAAAAACTGCCTTGCCCTTCGAAGAGCAAAGTATCACCAGGGTTTTCCCTAAGCTGGCGTATTTGGCCGATATGCGCAACTATGGGCCGATACGCAAAGAAAAATCCTAAAATAAAACCTGAATAATTAAAATGCTCCAGATTTCACATTTTTATATAACTTTTTTAATCAAAAATAAAAACCAAGTTACTATATAACAAACATTCTGAGGCCCTCATTTCAATTCAGCGTGCTTTGGCCATGAACTTCCATAATTTTGGGTTCAGAATGCAACATTTTTGTGAAAATTCTGGACAGGCCTGAAAATCAAGCGATTAAATTGAATTTGAAAACATAATATACAAAATGACTAAATTCTGTTAGAGTAAGAAATGAAAGATCATTGTTTGCTTGAACCCTAAGTGTGCTATTTATACATAATTTGACCGTTCATGGTGTGGTCTGTCTGACCCGGCTGGCTCACAACCCTACAGGCATAATGATTCATCCCTGACTTGCCCACAATCCTCCCATTTTGTTTAAAGGGATAAAAATAGAGGAAGTGATTTATTCATTCCCATCCTCTTTAGTGTTGTAGTTTTCAATACACGCCCTGTTTGGGGCCCAATTTCATAGAGCTGCTTTAAAGCACAAACAGTAGCTAAGCACAAGAAAATTATGCTTACCAGAATAAGGTTACCAGCCAAAGTACATGTACATGTACCATGTCACATGTACAGTCTGTGACTGGTTTCCTGCTTATTTTTGCTGAGCAGTATTAAGTTGCTTAATAGCATAATTCTCCGCTTAAGCAGTATGAAAGTAAGTCCAGGGCCCATAAAGCTGGTAAGCAGAAAATTTGCCTTTTATAGCAAATTTCTTTGCTAAGCAAAAAATGAATGGGGCACCAGTAGCAACAGTGTAAACTTTATGGCCTTTTGGCTGGTAACCAGTTTCTTCTAAGCAAGATTTTTCTGTGCGTAGCAGGTTTTTGTGCTTATAGGCTTTATGAAATTGGGCTCAAAATAAATAAAAAATATTTTTGCTGTGATTTTGTGCATGTTCACCGCTTCTATTTTAAATGTTTTTAGCAAAATAAGCAATGATGATTTGTGAGGTTTAAAATGATATTTCCTCTAAAAACTTATTTCTCTGGAGACTTTATAATCAATCGATCCCCCCCCCCCAATATTTACCAACTCCTAAACTTTGTCTTTAAACCCGCCCATAAAAAAAAATAGGTCAACGATTTATATCCACTGGCATTATGGCATTATAGTGTAGTGTGTCTTGCGAATGGAGGGGGTCTCTAGACTGGCGCTATAAATAAAATACAAATTTATAATACCAAATGTGTAAACTATGTTGCCAGACTATGAAATGTTTAACGTCTGTGAACTCTCTCACTGAGGTGAGAAATGAATTCCATTTATATTGTGTGGTTAGGTTGTTGAATGCAGTTTTTCTCTACCCTGCTTGCATTACTTGTAAGTAAGCACAATGAACATTGTATACATCGGTGACAAAACAGTTCATTTTGGTCAAAAATAACAAAAATAACGGTACTACTTTGTGTATTGCACACTGCATTGTTGTACGTGTGTATATGTGTACTACACAATGTGGACATTATTCATATGGGTGCATTATAAATTTATGCAACATGTAATCGTATATGATGACAATGCATTACACATGCATGCTAAACTCATTCCAAACTTGTGGTATTTTTAAAATATTTTGTTTACAGTGTAAATATTTATATACAGTACTTTATTGTTGCACACACTGTGTACATTTCGTTTTATATGCACACAAGACAGGCCTGGAATTTCTGGGCGGCCATTGTCGTCGTTGCCCTTCAAGTGGCCGTGATGCCCTTTGCAAATGAGCCAATTTTATGGCCTCTTTTGCCGTGCCCTTTTCCCCCATGGCCGTCGTGCCCTTTTGCACCGTAAAAGGACTGCAAATCGAAGAAAAAAATTGCGATCACGAACGCACTACAATGAATGTCAGGCTTCAAAATAACCCGGAGCCTCTGCGCGATTCAGTATTCATATAGCACCTGGTCCCCAATAAAAAGCCCCAGGCCCTCTATTTCTACAATGTTTTTGCCTTAGTATTAATTTAACTTAATATGTAGTTATAAAGTAGTACGGAAACACTACATGATACACAATTGTTGTGGTACAAATAAACCTGGTTTAACCCTTTAGAGACCACAGCAGCCACAAACAGCCAAAATGCCAATAGCGGCCGCAAATGGCTGCAAGATCTGATCTACTTCCACTCAACTAAAAAGGTCAAAGTAAAGGTCATGACCTGAATTCACATTTTCAAATGTTTCTCATGTTATCTAATGTTTCTAAAAACAAAACCACATTTCTGATTTGTATTATTTTTTCAGACACTTTTATAAGAAAAATTTGTTTCAAAAAATCAACATCAAAACCATGTATGGGCATATTGTGATGATTAAATGAATGGTCTCTGATGGGTTAAATAAAAATATTTTCATTGAAGCAGTTTTTTCCCTTCAGTGACTAGCCAGCCAGACCAGTTAGCTTTTAGTCATTTCACTAGTCCACCAGCTTTTTCACTCATATTTCGTATAGACTGTGCAAGTCTCGCGCATATTTTCAACTTCTGGGACCATTGTGGTCCCAACCATATAGAGATTTACGTGGGCAAGATTTTGTTTTGTCAATTATTTTAGTTTAACTTGGTTTATGACCAAGAAAAATATGTTGTTGGGAAAGTAATACTTAGTGATAAAAAATATGAAAGTAAAATCAATTTAACAATATAACAAAGAAAATCCAAGAATTAAACTTGACCTCAGCTTCCGGTTGCTTTAAAAAAATAACAATTTTGTGCTCTCCTCCGATCACAAAACTTATGTAAACGCTTGTTTTGGATATAGCAGTCTATGGTTGTTGAGGCGTCAGCGTCCTCTATAAACTGTGTCAAGCATTAATTTTACGCCCGTGTGACCATCGTGAATCCACGAAAGTGGTTTCTGAAAAGTTAAGATCAAATTTTATAAGCATCCTTGTCACTAGAGGTTCAATTTTGCTTCAATAATAATTAACAAATTATTTGTGTATTTATTATAAACACTAAAACTGATTTTATAAACATGTAATGAGTATTTTTTTTTTTTTTCAGATTTTATCATTAAATATCATTTAAAACAAAGATTTGATTTCAGAGGGAAAAAAAAGGTTCTTCATTTGACGTGTTTTCTCGTTCCGATACGGGCGAGACTTGCACAGTCTATTACAGGGATGGTTTTCAACACTGAACTAGCCAGCCTGACCAATTGGAGAGAATTTTGACTACGTTTAAAACAATGGCATTTGGCTAGTGGATCAACTGTTTTAAAGGTAGAACACTGTGAAGGCTTAGGAAAGACAATGAACTTTTCCCACTTTAAAGGGGGTCGAGTTGTATACTTTATTTGTACCGGACAAAAACTAAACTGCACTGCATGGCAACAAGGAACATAATCTTCAATGTAGAATATTTGCTTTCCTTTTTGGAGTTTTAACTGAGTGGTGTACCATTTGATAAAAATGACCATTAACACTGATAAAGTGCCAATAAAGGCACGACACTGCGTGGGCTATGGTGGGTTTTTTTCTTCCTGTTTTGGTCGGCATTAATCTATGCAAATATACACTGTATCCTTGTAAACAAGCTAATTTCCTAATACTGTTTACCAGTGAGCAAACCTTTGTGCTAACTTTAACAGAATAATGTGTGTTTAGCAAATGTGTATTTCATAATAAATGAAGAAGACGCGACAGTCACATAATAATACGAGACATGAATAATACATGTAGCGCATAATGCAAGGGCCTTTATGCGCAACACAAAACATTAATATGAAGTAATTTGTTACAAAAATGTAGATTCAAACAAGTCCCTCAGAAATCAGGGTCCAATTTCATTTTCTGCTAAGCAGAAATGAGCAGGATACCAGTCACAAATTGTACATGTGACATGGTAGTTTGGCTGGTAACCTTATTCTGGTAAGCACAATTGTGTTGTGCTTAGCTACTTTTTGTGCTTAAGCAGCTCTATGAAAACGGGCCCTGCAGAACAGAGTCAGCTTGGCGAATATGAACTGGTACGTAAGTCATTCCATGATGAAGGTGCCATGAAGTTGAAGGCTCTTTGATCGTAGAATTTTGTAGAAACAGTAGCTTGCGTGGCCAGCAGAATGAAGAGGACGAATACATTAGTGTGTGATTCACTATTGAGTTACATTGTTACACCCGTCACTCATATGAGCTAAGCAGAAATGAGCAGGATACCAGTCACAAATTGTACATGTGACATGGTAGTTTGGCTGGTAACCTTATTCTGGTGAGCACAATTTTGTTGTGCTTAGCTACTTTTTGTGCTTAAGCAGCTCTATGAAAATGGGCCCTACAGAACAGAGTCAGATTGGCGAATATGAACTGGTGTAAGTCATTCCATAATGAAGGTGCAATGAAGTTGAAGGCTCTTTGATCGTAGAATTTTCTAGAAACAGTACCTTGCGTGACCAGCACAATGAAGAGGACGAATACATTAGTGTGTGATTCACTATTGAGTTACATTGTTACACCCGTCACTCATATGAGCTAAGCAGAAATGAGCAGGATACCAGTCACAAATTGTACATGTGACATGGTAGTTTGGCTGGTAACCTTATACTGGTGAGCACAATTTTGTTGTGCTTAGCTACTTTTTGTGCTTAAGCAGCTCTATGAAAATGGGCCCTGCAGAACAGAGTCAGCTTGGCGAATATGAACCAGTGTAAGTCATTCCATAATGAAGATGCAATGAAGTTGAAGGCTCTTTGATCGTAGAATTTTGTAGAAACAGTAGCTTGCGTGGCCAGCAGAACGAAGAGGACGAGCATATGTACAGTAGTGTGTGATTCACTATTGAGTTACATTGCCCCGTTACTCATGAGCTAAGCAAAAATGAGCAGGAAACCAGTCACATATATGCATGTAGGGAAATGGTATTTTGGCTGGTAACCTCATTCTGGTATGTTGGTAACATGCAGAGCATGCCAACTCTCCCAAAAAGTTCCCTGCAAATAAACCAATCTTTCCATGTTCTGATGAACAAATTTGAAAATCTCCCTAATTATGGAAATGTTTTCCCAATTATGTTTAAAATGAAATGTCTCCCTGATTGTTGGACAAAATCTCCCTGATTGCAAGTCTCGCACATTTTCCTGATTGCAAGTCTCCCGCATATCGAAAACAAGAAAAAAACTTGATCAAAGATTATATTTTTCTATGAAATTAAATCTTCTTTTAAAGGTATCGTACACGTTTGGTAATTACTCAAAACAAATATTAGCATAAAAACTTACTTGGTAACAAGCAACGGAGAGCTGTTGATAGTATAAAACATTGTAGGAAACGACTCCCTCTGAAGTAACGTAGTTTTTGAGAAAGAGGTAATTTCTCACTAAAATAATAAAAACTTCTTGCAAGAAGTTTTTATTCCTTTCTGAAAGCACACAAATTTGTACAACAAGCATGACAAGGGTGTTTTTTCTTTCATGATTTTCTTGCAACTTCAATGACCAATTGAGCCCAAATTTTCACAGGCTTGTTATTTTATGCATGGGATACACCAAGTGAGAACACTGGTCTTTGACAATTACCAAACGTGTACAGTGCCTTTAAACTCATATATTTAAATACAAAATTCTTGAAAATAAAAATACCCATACTCATAGCAAGTTGTTTTCAATTTTTGTTTAAATACAAATAATTTGTTCAAATTAACATTGAAACAAAATTAAAACTTGGCACGAGGATGCTTATTGTTAGAAACCCGTATCACCAATCACGCCTGAATGTGTGCGTCTATTACATGCCCGTCAGTTGGGCAGCATTCTTAATTTTGTACAAGTACTGTAAAACTTGGCACAAGGATGCTTATTGTTAGAAACCCGTATCGCCAATCACACCTGAATGTGTCCGTCTATTACATGCCCGTCAGTTGGGCAGCATTCTTAATTTTGTACAAGTACTGTAACCGGGAACGTACATGTACAGTGGGTCAAATCTTACTCTTGGGTTTTCTTTGTTATTTTGTTGAATTGGTTTTACTTTCATATTGTTTATCACTTACAATGTAGTATAACAATCCCAACATCATATAGTTTTCATGGTCAAAAACTTTGTTAAACAAAAATAATTGACGAAACAAAATCCCGCCCACGTAAAACTCCATTGGTTGGGACCACAATGGTACTGGTACCGGATGTTTGAATATGCGCAAGACTTGCATCATAGTCTATTGCTTCATGCTAACATGTAACAGTAAGCTGTAGTTGTGATCTGTGCAAAGGGCCACTCGTTTGAGCAGAAATTGTCTGCTTACACACATTATGAAATTTGATACATGTACGTGGCCCATTTTCAAAGCAGTTAATTCACAAAAAGGTTGCTTAGCGCAGAACAATATTGCTTAGCAGGATTAAGTTACCAGCCAAAATATAATGTAAATTGTATGTGACTGGTTCCCCTCTAATTTCTGATTAAGCAGAAAAAAACTTCCCAAGAACCATTTTCTGCTTAGAACAGCAGCTTTAAAATTTGAGATTTCCTGCAGTGTATTTTAAAACAATTGTACTGAACATGTGCAAACTCCCAACTATATAAATATTCAAAGTTTTTGTACATATCCAAACTATGTACAGCTGCTTCTAAACCAAGCATCAAGTCCACTGTTTGTAGTATGTAGGACATTTCATTGAAATTGGCACAGCGATTTTTTTTCCTACTCTGCATGCAGCAGCGTTTCCCAATTCTGTCCAAAGGTCGGAAGTTCAACTTCCTGTATATCAAGCTCTTGGCTTCTCTATGAAAGAAAGACTTTGGTGCTATACCATATTATCTTTATCATGTGGCAGACTGGCAGCCATCTTTTTCAGTTTCCCAGAGCATAGTAACGGGGTTTGCTCTTTTAAACTTGTTCAGTGACTAGCCAGCAGGACCAGAATACATTGTCATTTCACTAGTCAATCAGCTTTTTCTCTAGTCCATACATGAACGTTAGGAATGCTTTTCAACACTGAACTAGCTACATGTAGCTGTGTAGAAGTTAGAGTGGTAGAAGTTTGACTGGTCTATACATATAGGTGTTTTTAAAACTAGCATTTGGACAGCTGGCCACTGTTATATAAAGGGAGAACGTAATGATTAAAATAACTACAATTAACTAGATGTAATGAAAGGTGCCCAGACTATAATTTTCTTTCATTTTGTCTTGTTTTGGATGTGAAGATTTGCATGGCAGTACAGTAATTTTCACAAGTTTTTTGAAAGATTTTGTTTTATTTTATTTTTTCTAAAGACTTTTTCAATGACTAGCCATCAGGACCAGAAATGCTTGCCATTTCACTAGATTATATAACTTACAATGTAGCGTTTCATTGCTAACAAATGTGTAGCAGGCCTGAAAATTCGGCATGCGTGGCTGAGAGGTCTAGTTCATTGAACCCAAGTTCTGGTGTTGTCATCAGCAGAGTGTGGGTTTGAATCCCGGTCATGATACTTGTGCCCGTGAGCAAGGCACTTAACCATAATTGCTTCGAAGGCAAAAAGTTGGGAAAATTAGGCTCCTAGTGGATGATACCCATGCCTACATCCTTGCGGACTGTGAAGGGGGTAACCCTGTATCAGTCCCCAGGAGTAGGTGGCAACGTTCCCCTGGTGGCAGTTGATTTGGGTCAACAGCCCAAATCAGTTACATGTGTAGCCCTCACCTTGAAGTGGCCGTCGGGCCTTGTGATGTTAGGTGATATCTCATATAAAAAATACAAAACAGCTAATAATTTTTTTTCAATATACACACGTAGCTAGGCAATCGCCTCCATGCGCCCCCAGTCATCGTCTTGGCGCCCCTTGAAATGTTCCTGAGTAGAAAATGATATTGTTCCCATTGGAGTGCCCTTCACCAAGGAGAAACTGCCTTGCCCTTTCAAGAACGAAAGTATTAGGCCTTATGTACATGTAGGCCTATACGTCGTTTATTTGTACAAAAATCTACAATGTTACACATATTATGTAATAGTTTCCTCATGAAATGCATTCAATCAAGGAAATGCAAGAAAATGTGTGCGTCTGTTCATGTCTTTACAGAAGCCTACATGTAGCTTGCTTTATACGTCACCTTAATGTTTCCTACAGAATGTTCTTCTGTAATGTGCATTATTTTCATGTAACCTCATCTTGTAGAGGGTGCTCTGTAAAATGCGAATTGCCCGTATTGATCATACATTACATCAGGGTACAATTTATAGGATTTGAGGCATTGCATGGTGGGGTATCAATGTATATTTTGCTTGCGGTAACACCAAGTGTATACTTTGCTGTGTAGATTTTGTTGTTCTTTGAGAACTTGTCTTGCTACATGTATTCTACGCCGCGGAGTAGATTTCGAAATTCGGGAGACTATTTTACTGCCGCAGAGTAGATTTCGGAATTCGGGAGACTACCAAGTTCTGAAAAGAACTGTCCTGCTTCTTAACTACTACTGAAGGCAGGAGGTCGTTATTTTAAAAGGTAGAAAAATCGGTCGGGCTACTACTTTCGCTTAGAGTAGATCGGGGGGACTTCTCGTTATTAACTTCACTGCCGCAAAGTGAGTTCTTAATTGGTCTCAACGTTTTGTTTTTGCTTGCTCTAGTCATCGTCAGGAGACATTTACAGTATACCTGTATACTGTACAAAACATCTCATGGCACCAATGTCTTTAATGATAATTTATTTCTGAGCACTGGTTTCTTTAAAAACTTGATAGTTCCCAGCTTTACTTGCAGTGAGCTACATGTAGGAATCTATATTGCTGAGATGTGATTAAAATAACGACCTCCTGCCTTCAACAAGTGTAAGATTTCTTAACCTTTCATCCGAGGAGATGGCACAATGGGTGGTATTAATGTATAGTGCATTTGTATCATGTACCAGTTCATGCAATGCAGTTAGATGTGTACGATCGTGGTGTACAATATTCAGGCTGTAAGAAGACTCGTATCTGGAGTACTGTACATAGCACAAAAAGAAAATGTATGATCGAAGGCTTTGCGCTAAAGATTTTTTGTAAAGTAGCCCACTGGGCTAGTAAACTGTGCATTAAACTTGCCCCAGGCAGTTTTAGTAGCCTAGATTTTAAACATGTATTGTCATCTTTCTGATGTACATGTATTAATGAAAGCGATCACAACTAGTTTTGGTCAATATAAAGTTCTATTCACACACTCAAAAACAAATTAACACATTTTAAAAATGTATTGTTTAACCCTTTAGAGACCATAGCAGCCACAAGCGGCTTGTACCAAAATGCCCATAGCGGCCGCAAACGGCCGCAAGGTTTGACCTACTTCCCTTCACATAAAGAGGTCAAAGTAAAGGTCATGTCCGGATATGAAATTTTCCATTGTTGTATGTTAACATAGTGTACCAATTTCAAAACACAAAACTCAATTTTCTGTTTCGTGTTATTTCTGTTGACATTTTTTACTGAAATTTGATTTAGGAAATGAACAAACATTAGCAATGTCTGGGCGTTTTGTGATGATTATACAGATATTCATGATTTTTCTCTAAGGGGTTAACATCTGAAAAGGAAGAATTATGAGCATTTTAAACAAGTAGGTTGCACAGATTTAGTAGTCCGAAGGGCAAGTTGAGACGTGGTGTTTACTAGCCTGTAGCAGTTTTTACTTGAGACAATACGCAGGGCTACATGTGGTGTTAAGGGTAAGCCCTGATGATACCCTACACTGTACACTGTACTTGAATATTAAACATTCAAAATTTATGCTAATGACCCCTTGCACGCATGTCACACGCGGCAATTATGCCATGCTCACCCTTTTTGGAGTCAACAGGTACAATAAGCGTGTTTACAATGTGTGTCTACCTCGACCCAGAACAGAAGCTGGAAAACATTCCTTCCATTTTTCAGGTGTAAAGGCACGGAATAATTTAAAACAGAATGTGAAAATGGCCAGCAGCATACACACTTTCAAAAGCCTGTACTGGGGGAGGGGGGAGGGAGGGGTTTAGGGCTGCGCCTACCTTTTTTTGGGGGGGGGGGTGTTTTTTATCTTTTAAACCCTTTTACTCTTTTAATATTTTTATATGTGTGTATACATGTATGTAGGTATCAATGTCTTATGTTAGTGCCCTTTTTGTAATTTTGTATTTTTTACATGTGACCCCAGGGCCCCCAGGGAGAACAGTTCGGTGATAACTGATAGGGCTACCCTGGTTAAATAAGACGAAATAAATAAATAAATAAATACACCCTGTCGCCTAAACTTTGCACTACACTGTGTAACATATGGACATTGACTCCCAAAATGGCACTACCAACTGATTATTGTGATAACTGGGTCGATACAAAATGTAAATAAAATACATTCGTATTTATGTAGGTCATCATTAAAAAAAATTGCTTTATAATATAGAATCATGGTGGAATATTTGTCTTTTGACTTTTTTTTTCTTGTCTTCAAAGTTTAAATGATGATGTAATTTACAGTCCCGTACATAATTCTCAAGATAGGAATTCATAAAATCATGAAAACCCCCACTAATGAACCACTAATGTCCACAGACATGATAGAAGTTTAACCTATTTATTTATTTATTTATTTATTTATTTTGTCTTATTTAACCAGGGTAGCCCCATCAGTTATCAAAGAACTGATCTCACTGGGGGCCCCGGGGTCACAATAATAATAGTAAGAATATTTTGCAATTGAACCTTCGTTCTTTATAGAGGCCAATTATTTCTGCTGTTCTTTTGCAGGGATTGGAATACTCCCGTACAGGTAATCCGGAGACGAGAGATCAAGTGGCTAGACATGTTGGATGACTGGGAGAAATGGATGAGCAAGAAACCTAAGAAGGTCAGGGTGGAAAAATGTGCTTTTTAAAACTTGAGAGATATTGTGGCATGTCGTGGCCGAGCGGTCTAGTTCACCGAAACCCAAGCTCTGGTGTTGTCAGCAGCAGAGTGTGGGTTCGAATCCCGGTCATGACACTTGTGCCCTTAAGCAAGGCACCTAACCATAATTGCTTCGTAAAAGGTTGGGAAGGTAGTACAGTCTGCTCTACCAGCCAGGTTCCTAGTGCATGGTACCCATGCCTACATCCTTACGGACTGTGGAAGGGGTAACCCTGTTTCAGCCTCAGGAGTACTGGCAATGTGCCCCTGGTGACAGTTGATTTGGGTCGACAGCCCTAATCAGTTATGGGTGTAGCCCTCACCTTAAAGGGGTCGTCCCGCCTTTGTGATGTTAGGCGATTTCTAAATGTTTTATGATTCAGTTGAAAAACGCAAGACTGCTGGAGTTGTCCAGTTGTGAGGCTAATGGCCCGATGCTAAAATCACTGGCCTCGGGCCTGCAGTCCAGTGTAAAATTTTAGCACTGTGACTGATCAGTTAGCCTATTATTTTAACTCCTTTGACCAACAAAATTCAATTATACATGTAGTAACATTAGCCTAAATAATGTTCACATAACTTCATGAACTTTGCATACAGTACGAATAAACATGTACTGTAGCATGGATACATGTACATGTACATGTACTTTGTACTAAAACTGTGCTTCACCATTTAAAAAGTAACTTGACTTTCTAAACAAAGTTTTGAATGATAATTCAATAAAATAAACAAACTTGTTTTTATAGCAACACGATATTTTTCTTCAGTTGTATTAGATGCCTTGTTTGAAACTGAAAGCTGAAAGTTCATCTTATTCACTAAGATATTTAAAGGTATTGTACAGGAGTGGTAGAGCTGACAAAATAGTCGCAGGCCAGACAGTGTTTCTGTTTTTGTGTGATCAACCAATCATGAATTTGAAATAACAAACCTGTGAAAATTTGGGCTTAATCCGTGGTATGAGTCAGGAGAAAATAGTGAAAAACCATGCACATTTTTCAGCATGTAAACACATTGTCCTTAATTTGGGTTGTAACCACGGAATTCAGCTGATTGCGTTGGGTTTTGTTTTGTTTTAATATACAGTTTTAAGATACAGTTTTCTTGACTATGACTTCATGTTTCAGGGAGAAATATTTCACAGATAAAATGATTCTACATGTACATGTAGTATGAACTTCATCATCAGTAAGCTTTCCGACTAAAATTAAACAATGAATTTTGTTTACCCTTATCAATCCTGTATAATACCTTAAAAAAAAAACACTGCTTCGCTTGCCAAAACCACCAGCAGTTGTTTTCCAATCAGACAGTGTGACTGCCAACTACACAGGAAACAACTACAGGAAACATTTTAACGGATAAAAACCTATTCATAGAGATTTAGTAGTTGTCACATTTCAACCTCTGGTGGATCTTGCCATGGTCAAGTGGTGAGGTCATTTCTGCTTTGAATAGTACCAGGAGTCCCTGTGAGGTAGACATCATTTTTTGGTTAAAAAGGCCAGCCCTGGAATTTCATCTTACCAGAGTGCAAGGCCATTTTGCAAAGGGCATTTCCATTGGAAAAACTTAAAGTCTATGGGAAACTTTTGAATGGGCTCAGGGTTCCCCCCAGGTTTTTCTCAAAACTGGGGGGCATTCTGCACCCCAATTTTGGAAGTTTGGTCGAAGCACGCGGAATGTTTAACTACTTGGTGTATACCTTAGTTTTAAAAGCCCTACTGTGCAATCTGGAGCATTCTATATATGTCGTGTCGTGGCCGAGCGGATAAGAACACCGAACTCAAGCTCTGGTGTTTCTGATCTGCAGCAGAGTGTGGGTTCGAATCCCAGTCGTGACACTTGTGTCCTTAAGCAAGACACTTAACCACATGCTTCGTCCTTCGGATGGGACGTTAAGCCGTAGGTCCCGTGTGTTGTGTAATGCACGTAAAAGAACCCAGTGCACTTATCGTAAAGAGAAAGGGTTCGCCCCGGTGTTCTTGGTTTGATTGGCTGCATATTGCGCCACAGCACCTTGTAAAAACCATTACATGGTGCTATGCAAAGGAATAGGTCTCATACTTCAACACGTAACTCCACTTACCTTGTAGGAAAATACTGAGCGCTTTGAGACACCCATCGGGAGTATAAAGCGTTATATAATTGCGTATTCTTTTTATTATGTTTTTTGTTTTGTTTTTGTTTTGTTGTGTATCGGTCGAAATATGCGTGTATCAGCATGAAGCAAATTGCGCGTATCGGCCCGATACGCCAGCTTGTGCATGGGGAGAATCCTGGGGCACCAATGCCAAGAGCCAGGGCATGGAGGCCATGGCCTCTGTTGCCTCCGTTTAATTCAAGGCCTGAAAGGCAAAGTATACCTTTGGTTTTTGGAACCGTTCGATTGGTTTAATCCTTTATAAATGTATACTAATCTGTGGTAGCATTTTTGAGATATTGTTGAAAATCTGGAGTGGTTATGTCCACGCAGGATGAATAATCCATAATTGGAATACACAATCTGAGAAATGTTTCTCAGATTGGAATGTTTTTGAATCCCTCTCTCTAAAACCACATTCCTATGAAGGGCATTGTTTCTCAAAATGTTATACCTTATCTACAGCTGCAGTGCTTCCTACCTAGTTTAGTTTTTAAGGTCATTAATTTTTGGAGTTATTACCAAGCTCCCGTTTAAACAACAAATTAATTTTACATTTTATACTCTCTGGTCATGCAAAGTTTTCAGAATGTCTTGGATCTCTCAGTGATTGACATTTTTACATACATGTTAAAAAATATTGAAATTTTTTTTGGGGGCGATCATGTTGGCGTAGTGGTATCTTTCCTCCTCTTCCACCTCTAGGACCCCGGTTCGAATCCCACCGGGGGCACTGTGTAGATTGGGTTGTTAAGTCCCTTACCTGACTGTGTTTGTTTTCCTTGGAATAATTAATTCTCTGAGGTTTTCCTCCCACATCTAAAGACTGAAACTTCCTTTTTGTATTCTCTCCATGGGGTTCTTGCTTTACTGAGGCTTCGAGAAAGACTCTGCTAAGGTCGAAACGTCAGGCCATTAACTATTTTTTGCATTTATACCATAGGTCCTTTTGGTTGGTAAGCAGTTTGCAACAGCTAATTCTGTTTTCTCAATCAGAATAAATGAAATGAAATGAAATGAAATAACCCAAACTCCCTATAGTTGTGTGGAAAGTGACCCTCCTGAATATTCCAATATCCTCCTCGCTGTGGTAACTCAACGCAAAAATGTTTGGACTTTATAGATAAGATTGGAATGCCTGGCCCAGTGATAAGCAATTTTTACTCGGGTCTACAATCCTCCATCCCCGACAATCAGACAACTTTCTGAATAGAATTGTGGGGGTTGAGATTTGGAATTAAGAAGCTTCAGAAAAATCAAGTTTCATAAGTATCTTCTTGGAAAAACACAAGACTGCAGGACTTGCTCGGTGTGGGGTTACTGTCCAAGTACAATTGCTAAAATTCCGACACCCCCATGTTCCGACACCCCTATGTTCCGACAACCCTATGTTCCGACAACCCTATGTTCCGACAACCCTATGTTCCGACAACCCTATGTTCTGACAACCCTATGTTCTGACACCCCTAGATGTTCTGACAACCCTACAACATGTATGTTCCAACACCCCTATGTTCCGACAACCCTATGTTCCGACACCCCTATGTTCCGACACCCTGATGTTCCGACACCCCTATGTTCCGACACCCCTACGTTCCGATACCTCTATGTTCCGACACCCCCTCATGATTTACATGCTTGGGTTAGGGTTAGGAAAATAGGTGCCAGAACAGGGGTGTCGGAACCCAGGTGTGTAACCGCACTTCAATGTAACATTTATCTCTGTACTCACAATAAGAAAAGACAGATTCATTAGAACAAAAAATATAGTAGTACAATACAAGCAAAGAGTACACATGACCAATGATAATGATACTGAACCAATGTAACAATATAAACTGTGAGTAAGGAGGCTGTTCAAATAAGCTGAGGCAAAGACAATAAGCAAAGACAACAAAACAAAACAAAACAAAAAACGGACAGGAGAGAATGCAAAATGTACCGGTGAGCTAATTATATAGATGATAGCATGGTAATCAGAAAGAAGTGAATAGAACACCAACCGAATAATAATAATAATAATAATAATATGCATGTAGTCTTTTATAACACACGTATCTACCAATAAGGTACTCAAGGCACTTGAACAGACAGACAGTAAGTTTTTCCTGCAAGGTATGCTGAGCTATTGAAGTATGAGACCTATTCATTTACATAGAACCATGTAATGGATTACAAGGTGCTGTGGCGCAATATGCAGCCAAAAAACCAGGAACACCAGGGCAAACCCCCTTCTCTTTACGATAAGTGCACTGGGTTCTTTTACGTGCATTACACAACACACGGGACCTACGGCTTTACGTCCCATCCGAAGGACATAGCAATAAGTGTCTTGCTTAAGGACACAAGTGTCACGACCGGGAATCGAACCCACACTCTGCTGATCAACAACACTAGAGCTTGAGTCCGGTGTTCTTATCCGCTCGGCCACGACACGCCACAAATTTACACATAGTATATGTACAATACAGTGTTGTACTACAAAGTCGGCACTCTAATTTTCGAAATACTACAATACGCAGATGGGACTTTCAAGTCACAGTTGACTTGTTCTGGATTTGATTAACTGATGATCAATTAAGCTTTCGGTCGACAGTGCTTGC